>OZ035830.1:13582226-14182226 GCA_964034765.1 Knipowitschia caucasica
ATACATCAAAGCTGTATTCATGACATATTTGAATTCATTCAATGTTGTCAAGTGCACCACAGGAAATGTAATGGTACAACTACATGCACTAACAGTTGGAAAGCAAATAGTATGGAAGGAGTCGCAATCATGGTGGAATCTGACAGATATTTTGAAATCTGCCTTCTCACTTGGCAGACAAGGTTTGTGTCCCTGGCCGGTGATCCACTGCATGACTCTTCCAACTGTCAACTTTTTATGGCCATCTTCAACTTCAGCCTCTACAGTACACAAAGACAATGTAAATGGTAAGATACGTACCAATGCTTTTATACTTACCCATGAAAACCCAGACATTACATTTTAAAGACCTGGCTGCAATGTCCCATATAAATATGTTAAACTCCCAAGTAAGAAAAAAAAAAAGTCAGAGCAGAAAGGGTATGAACTAATGTGGAATGCAAAAATGGAGATTAAGAGTATCTACAATAGTCAAAGGAAAAGAGCTTGGGACAACAAGGGGCAGGTGCTTTTCAACACCCCTTTGCATGTATGACACCTTGTTTAATCAAGAACGAAAATACTATTTGGTACGCTGAAGGGATTATCGCTCAGCTGGCCTGGGAACGCCTTGGGGTCCCCCCGGGCGAGCTAGAGAAAGTGTATGAGAGAGGGAAGTCTGGGCGTCTCTGCTTGGATTTCTGCCCCCGCCACCCGGGAAAGGAAGAAAATGGATGTATTATTGATAGCATTTACTTTTATTTTACCAAACTTGACACAAAATTACTGTTTTAGTATTAGTGTTAGTGTTATATTAATCAACGTATACTCTACCTTGTATTTAATTGTTGAGTTACAAAACTGAATTGTCCACAATGTGTATTTTTTTTTTAATTATTACCAGCGCTTCTTATATCATTTTGTGTGATTTTGCCTAAACCAAAAAGCTTACCAAGATCATCTTGATCCTCTATGTCCTGTAGAAAATCCTGAAAGAAATTCATGATGTTTACTTCTCTGGTGTATCTAACTGAGCCCTTTTCGCTGTACTCAGGGTGACACTTCTGAATGATAAAGGCGGCATCCACCTGGAAAAAAGCCAAAACTTCCGTTCAGTACAACACCAACAATATATAAAGACATTTTTTGAAACAAAGAGAATACCCCATCGTCTTCTCCAGAAACAAAAAGAGGCAGACAAATGTCAGCATTAATATGCAGAACTCTCAGCAGGCCATACAGCTGCAGGCCTTTTCTAAGCTGATCTAACATGGGGATCAGCCTCATAGTGGAGTGCAGTACAACAGATCTGAAAGCAAGAATTCAGATTTAACAATTTAACATTGTTTAACTCATAACCAGAAGCGGGTAGCGCTCTTAGCTCATTTACACGCACTTGCATAACTTTAATCTTATATTTGTGAGTTTTACTCACTAGTTGAGTAACATTTAGTTTGATGTCACACTGCTCTTACAGTTGTTACCCTTCTCACTAAAGAGTAATTTCACAAAAAACATCTAATAAAAATTACTTATAGCGCTAATGTGAGCGCATTTCAAGATCGAGAAATTTGACTTACTTCGTTTTTAATCTTCCTCTTTAGTAATTGACTACCTTCTGTCTATACATTATTGTTTTGAAGTAAAATACAACTTTTGGGTACTACCCACCTCAGCTCGTAACCAAAAACCCTTACCTGGTCATAACATCTTTTTTGTTGTCCGAAATTATCCCAGTGTATCCACAGTTCATCAATCCATCAATCAGTTCGCCAATTGTTTCATTACTTGCTTCTTGTATCTAAAAGCAGTAATATTGTTATAAACCTTTTTTAAATGTGAAAAACAAACTAACACGACAACAACCTTTGTAATGAGTTGAGAAAGTTCTATATCAGTTACATCATCTGATGTCACTTGTATGTCATCTGCATCGCCTGAACAAATATATGCATAACACCACTTTCTCATGAAGGAGGGGAGTGGTCCGCCTTGGGCAATACTCGCTGCCATTAATCTCACCAGCAGCTCTATTAATCAATCAGAAACAATTAGCAGTAAATACTCAATACAAACGAGTTGTTTCAAATCTTAAAATATGTGTAATATACGTGTTCATAATGATTAGGTGAAATGTATCACCCAGCTGCACGTCATGTAAATCAAAGTTCAACACGTGTGAAATGTACCGGAAATAGTTTTTGTCCAGGCTCCCCAGACAGTAGACTGGATTTTTCCCTTTTTTGTCCACACCACCAACAAAGAGCCTTTTCTCTATTTCTGCAATCATCTCTGTTAAAGGCAGAATATGGGGAGTGACCAAAAATATCAAACAAGGAGTTCAACAAAAGAATGAAGAAAATACCCGTTAAGAATTCCTTTCTTAGGGCACCCGTGTCAAAGCCGTTTTCCTCTATGAAAGACACCATCAGTTTGAATTTTGGAGAGGACTTCTTCTGGCGCTGCCACTGATGCATTCCTCTATTGAAAATATCACTTCTTGATACACAAATTTCAAACGTGCCATCCTGTACTTGAGAACTTATCCAGCTCAGTATTTGGTCCAAACTGAATTCTTTTTTTTAAAGGAATGAAGAAATTACAAAAATCAAAGTAGTTAAAGTTAAAAAACAAACAACCTTTGGAATGAATCGATAGAATGAACTTCAAAGTCAGAAACATCCTTGCTTGAGACAAAACCAATGTCTTCTGTGTTATTCTGGACTTCCGATCTGCAGTAACAATATCAAAAGAGCATTACACGGCAATCAGCAGTACATTCCTCAATCCTCATCCTCAAGAACCTCAATCCACACTCTGCTGCATGGACTTCTATTAGGTCTGTGCAGAACAATGTTTTACACACTGGACATTCAGTCTGGGAAAAAAGTATATATCATTTCACTATACAGAAAAAAAATAATAAATATCTGAACAGTTCACCTTGTCTTTCTTCTTTTCTGGGGACATTGCTGGCATTGGACATTCACTAAGTAGCTCCTGTAAAACGTATATGAAATAGTTGTATTTATCCAATTAATGAATATACTTTTTAAAATTAATAATTAACACACATCATCTGATGTTGACAAGTCCACAAGCTCATTTTTACATGTCTTGACATGTAGCGGAAGTGACTGAAGTGGGACCAACATGTTGCAGGTGGCACATGGAGCCTTCGGCATGAGTTTAAACTCAGGTGCATCAGGGGGTAATGGTGCCATGTCCACAGTGTCCTGAAGAGGGACAATGTACACAGTGCACTTTCCACTTCCAGTAACCGCTTTTAACTGCAGACCATGGTACCCTTCTGCTTCGGGAGGAATTATTATGAGCTCGCGTTGTCCACCTCCCCCTGTTAATAATAATGTAAAATAAATAAATATTACCTACAGTACATAAAATGATCATAAAAGTTTGACAAATGCATTTCTTTCCTGTAGACTTATGTAGCAACCAGCCTCCTCACAAGCTCAAGCTTTGGGTAGGCCTTCCAAAGCATCTCACTCAACTAGAAAAAAACAACACATTACTGGAATAATGAGAGTTAACCACAGTCAGCCAATTTCTATTAATATTGTTTATTGATGCGTTTCATGTTGCACCTTATTGTCAAAGCAAGTTAAGAGTTTGAAAATTGTGTGGCAACAATGGCAATACAAGTTTTTTCTGTTTCAAACCTATTGTACTATGTTTACAAGCATTTGTACTATGTATATCAGTGTTTCCAATCCTGGGAAATGGATTTGATACTTCAAATAAAGGCTATATGTGAGTATTTGAATGTAGAACATGTTTAGCAGTGAGTTTTACTTATTTACCTCTGTGTAAGCAAATAATCAATTTTATGTGTATAGCCCAACAAAGTAGACCTGCAGAGCTTTCCAAATAAAGACAACAGATGAATGAAAATGATTAGACAATGAATCGATGTTACTAGCATCTCCTGTCCTTAAATTATTGCAAAGTAGTAACTTGTGGTTCCAAAATGAACTTTGTTATATACTTTCTATGTACAGTATATGTCCATCACTTCATACCTGTGAGTGAGTCATCATTTCGTCAACAAGCAAAGACCGTTTTCCAAGTCCTGCTAAAAGAAGTCTTAGCTCATACTCTCCTTTTGGTGTTTTTGACTGTTTTCTGTCCAAAAAGACAAAATTAACTGAGAAGGACTTTGGTTTTCTGTGATGCTGAGTGAATCGCTTTTTCCCCCTTGCTTCCTTTCGAAAGAGCCCTGGAAAAGATCTGAAAGGGAAAAAAAACCATAGATAAAATAACAAGTAAAAGATTAGAGATGAAAGAATTACTCAAAGATGAATTGATTATTAAAATTATCGTCAAATATTTGTGTCAACTGGATGTACTGCCCGCCAGATAAAAAAAAAACAAAACAAATAACATTGCTATTACAGTTTAATTTTATTCAAATATTATTGCTGCAGGACGTCTACACAATATTCATACCTTGCCATTTCCTGATGTACCGAATGCGCCCGCAAAGGCCTGGTTGTCCCTTGGTTGTCCTCTTTCTGTCCCTGAGATGATGAGGCGCCGGATTCCCTATTGTCTATAGGTCTAACGCTAGTTATGCTGTTATTTAGCATGCTAAGCAAGTTTTGGGCCGTATTAATAATATCGGCTAGCGGGACCTAGCACACAGAAAATCCAAAAAGTCAGGCCTAATTAAATGGTTTATCATATCAATACAAATAAAGCAGATGTAATGTGTAACGAAGTAAAATGCATAATATTCTGTTGAATAAAACAATACCAGAATAAATGAATAAAACTAGCATTGGAGCTAACAACAGTGCCAAAAAAAAACGTTTCTAGAGGGGGGCAGAAACATCTTATGAACACATTTTATCGAAATAACTTTTCCAACACATTCATTTGCGACCAAAATAATAAAATAGTTATATACCTGATTCTGAGCCACGTTGATAGAGTTGCTGCCCTCTGCCATGTTTTAGATTTGCGGCAATGAAGTTGATCAACTTAGCGCAGGCTCGATTGTTAATGTCTGTGAGCAGTGACGTAATATTGACAGTTTGCTCACTGCTGAAATTCGTATTCTCAAAGAAGAAAATGCAAGCACACAAAAAAAAATCGTATTCACAAGTAAGAAATCACGCATATAGTTTTATATTTTTTTATTCTTAACTACGAAATTCCATGTCTTTTGAGTTTGTATTATCTTAATCATGAATGAATAAATTATTTGTATGCACAAATACCGATAAATGTGCACGCATTTTTTTTAAACATGCACGTCTTTATTGACAGTAACCTTACCCCATAGACCAAGGCCATGTCTTCATTGAAGGAGCTGCCATCTTCCCGTGGACCCACAACCTGCAGGAGGATCAGCGAGGTTCCGGTGCATTGCAAATTGGGTGGCAGCTCTGATTGCCACCCCATGACCCACAAATGGATGAATAAAGGGATGAAAATGAACTGAAAAAAAAAAGTCTTCTAATTTAATTTGTATCATTGGGCATTAGTTCAAGATGCATATTTGATGGAGAGGAGTGGCGTTGCGAAACAACCAATTGGGAATTAATGTTTGCCACAAATTCTGGGAACCATCAAACGAACAGTATCAGCAGGAGTTGACGTGGTTCATATGAAACTGATCTGATGAGCATTCTGAACATGAGTGAATGGATGGTGTTGGTGGGGGGGCTTTGATGCGCCAGTGTGTTCAGGATCTCGCTTCCGTCATCCCAGTGTGTGGATTATGATATCTGAATTATGAACCTTGTAAAGCATTTTGGGTAACGTTTGTCTGTAAAAATGTAAATAAAGAAAAGGTATTTACTTACTTGGGACCAACATTTAAAAAAGGAACAAATCAATTCAAGGCTGAAAGTCACCAGAATGCAGAAAATTGCATCACCAGACCATTCGAAAGCGATTGAATGCCAATGTATATTGCACCATTATGTGAAGCTATGTAGCTAGTCAAAGACATTTTTTGAGATTTCTGCCAATTGGTGTTGGAGACACCAATTAAGCTGTTAAAAAAATTGAGCTGTCAAAATAAGGAGAGAAGTGGTGGCAGAGATCCGGTGTCTTCTCTGCGGCTTCACAAGTAAAGCTTTGTCAGAAGTCCTTATTTAAGGCCAAAATAACAATTTTAGCATGCAGGCACTCCCTCTGCTTAGAACGCCTTTGTCACTCCTCAATACTGTAGTAGTTTATTGTGTTTTGGAGAAAAAGGAGTGGATAGTGCGCTGAGGCTGGAGGGCTCAAAGGTGATGTCTTGATCAACAGGGCGGGGGTAGGCAATGGCTTTAGAGGTCTCTGTAGTAATGCAGATCTACACGCTTGACTGATTCAACAGTACAGGCGCTTGGAAGCTAAACGTTCTGCCTCTTAGTGTGATTTTAGACACTCCAGGAACCACCAACGGTTTTGTGCTTTGAGATAATTGTGCATTTTTGTAACGATACTCATGCATATTGGAGGTAATGGGCTAGAATCATTTATAGGTTCTACCTGGTTTAAGCTTGTGTCACGTTAACTTTATAAAGTTAACGTAAAATAACTTTTAAAGTATATATATTAGAGCTGTCAAACGGTTAATTTTTTTTATTGAGTTAATTACAGCTTAAAAAATAATTATTCGTAATTAATCGGATTTCTAATATTGCAAAATTATGCCATATTTTTCTGTAAATGGTCGTTTGAAAGGAAAGATAAATGACAACATAGTGTACATTCTGTCTGTCTGTAGCAGACACAGACAAAACTATTGTTTATTACAGGAATGAGGGACATTTCACAACAGTCTGAAATACAGAATGTCATTAAATCTGTTTGATTTGTTCACAACATTTTACTTTTGGGCACAACCAACATGAACTGGAACTGAAGTGGAAGGGAAAAATTAGGTACCCCAGCTTTTATTTAGCGAGTTTAGATGCGCTTCAGGAGAAGACACGGAGGAGACTGAGGCTCCTTAGTCCAGCTTCAGCGGTGTATTTATTGCATTCACAGGTTAAGCAAAGACATGCACGCAGGGCCAGCCCTAGGTCATCAGGCGAAAATAAATTAAGGCGTCCCTTGTAGAGGGCATCACAATGAACACAATGAGAAGCCAAGGTAATTCCCGCGGCTTCTCTTTCCACTTTTACAAAAGAAACAGCGATGAGGGCCACCCGCTGTTAATCAGTGTTGGGCAAGTTACTTCAAAAACATAGTACATTATGTATTACTTATTACTGTTATTTCAAAATAATGTCTTACACTACAATTACTGTATCCGAATTGTAATGCATTACACTACTACTGCATTACTTTTAAGTTACTTTCTCCAAATATATACAGTAAAAAAAAGGATTAGGATTAGACCATCTCAAGTCATATTAATTTCAGTCTAATAATCGAAGGGGTTGTTCAACATGGGGTAAACTGGTTAATCCTGGTTCAGTCCTGGCTCAGTCCTGGTTCACAGCAGCTCACCGCTGTATATACTAAACATGATTAGGGGTGCATCATTTTTGCCGCTATTTAAAATTCGGCGCTCATTGTGCACATATTTTCCGCCCGTTGCGTAGTGCCTGCCTCTGTCTCAAACAGGACTCTGTAGAGAGTCATATCTCTGTGAAAACCGTTTTTCATTCTCTTCTTTTCTTCTGTGTTTATTGGCTGCACCTGACGTCTTAGATTGCCTTTTCATAATAACGTTGAACAAAAACACCAACCGCTGACCAAAAACACGTCCAGCTATCTGTCACTTTCTGGAATGCGCCAGGCTGCCCTAGGGTGCAGCCTACAGCAGCAGGGTTCAATGATGACAATTTTTATTAAGTTTATAATATACATATAGTTTTTTTAAATCAAATGTGATGGGAAACACTTTGCAGAATAATTTAAACAATAAACGTTTTTTTTTTTTTTTTTGTTTTTTTTTTAAGACTGCAATTTTGTGCCCCATCCTGCAGATGGCGCCCCAGGCGACCACCTGGGTCGCCTATGCCCTGGGCCGGCCCTGCATGCACGCAACAAGCAGAGAATACTTATGTGACGTGTATGGTCTTGTGTCTATGGTCCTGTGGCGTGTATGCTCTTGGATATGACCACGTTACGTCGGCGCTGTGTGAAAGCGGTCCATGCTTACAGCTGCTGGAGGCGGAAACCGCTGTCCAGAGCGGCCGCAGCTGCACCGAGCAGCCACAGCTGCCCCGGGTCAGAACGCTGCGGCCACGGAGGATGAGGACTCCCGTTTGAGCTATACAGCTAACAACGACAAGGGCCCCTCGGTCAAGTGCCTATTCTTTTCAAACTTTAATTCCCAGAGGGCCTACCTGCTCTGTTGCCATCTTACACACGCATGTTACTGCGGCACTTGAGTATTGTTATTATTGACAGCCCTAATATTTATATATTTATTTATATATTTATAATATATATGTATTCACCCGTGGAGGGCGAATGTGTGAGTGTGGTTTTTAAAAAATGTATAATATATAGGATAAATTACAATACTTATTATTGACAATTTATTGTATTGTATTGTTTAATAGTATAACACATCAATTACTTAAGTACATATTCTCAAGATAAAGTTTAGGATTTTCAACGCTTCTGCCTTCACTAAGAGCTAAAGTCGGATTCAGGTCCTTTACTCATTTCTGGTTGATGTCTGGCTGAACAGCATGGCCCTAGAATCGTAGCTATTTCATCTAATTGCATCAGACTTCATTAACTATAACACAATTAGGAGACAAAGAGGAGCAGAAAAAATCAGGAACAGAGTAGAAGAGGAGTAATGAGAGAGGAGGACTTCATTATAGTCTTTTCTCACAAACAAGCTATGTATTAAATATAAGTAAAGACTTGGAAATGGTGTCAATTGTGTGGGATGCCATGAAAAGGAGGGGGGTGACCACAGTCAATAAATGTCCATAAATGTAAATTAATGTCCCTGATCCTCCTGCATCAACAAGGAACCACTCACAAACCCAGTGAAACATTTGAGAAAACTTGGGGAGGCCCATATTGAGAGAGGGATCCGCTTCTCGCTATAGATCCAGTATCCAGGCCGTAGAACAAGGACTGAAGTCAGAACTGAACCTCATTGTAAAGCTCAGGACCTTTGGAATCCAATCGGAATCCACTCAGATTTGTTTCCATATGGTGTTCAATAAAGACATATCACACTCTATTTGAAAGCCCAGAACAGCCAGAATCCTGTCTTTTTTTTTTTTTACAAAGCTTGTTACTGGCCCTTTAACAAGTCTGAGTAAATAAAGAAGCCCTTTTTTACAAGGTCTGGACACCTCTGCCGTAGAGATATGAGAAAACTAGTATACTATCCAAACATGAGTGCACATGATACACACTTGTGACCTAAACTATTTGCCCATAATTTAATTTCCAGATGGCCGATAGGAGAAGCATGCGGGATGTGCTGCATGTGACCCATTAAACAGTTTGATTTGTACATAAAAAGGACTGCATTTTCTCCTCTCCACAACAGATAGGCTCTGCCCTCTGCCGATGTTGGACTAAAAAGGTCAAACTGAATGGGTTTGTGTGTTGAAAATTGACAGAGCAATCGTACACTGTGATCTAATTTGAATCTTTGTGTCCTTGGCCTCTCGTCAGTGCTCATTGTCGTCTGAGACAAGAGTGCGCTTCATGTCTCATACTGCCATTCACATATAACTGATGGTCTAAAAGAAATGCCTTAAAGGTAATATAATGGACTTTTCACAGAATTAATAAGGTAATTAATTTTTTTCGGAGGAAAACATGCTGATCGCTAACTTGAACTGTGGTCTGAGTGGAGCTTGCAGATTATGTTTTTTAACAGTTGCTCCATATGAAAAACATGTTAACTAATAATAAATGTGACCTTTTAAAGAATATTTACCTACACCTTGTTTTTTTAATTGTATTCATAGGCTTAGAATTTAACTTATAAATGTCCAAGAGAGCAGAGTACTCTCTGTGTCGATGAAATACAGTGGTTGATAAGGGACAAAAGTAATGCGAGAATCGCGTTTTCGTTTCACAAGAGCTACTGATATCGTTGCTTTCACCGTGCCCTCACAAGTTTGAAGAAGGAACCATGGAGGACCACAGTTATATAAAAGAACCATGGAGGACCAGTTATGTAAAAGTACGACCCGAACAATAATTTTTTCAAAAAATAATTATGCAAAAGTCCGGCGTTTTAGCAGCAAAGTGTCAACATCACAAACCACACGCACCAAAAGACAGCGTTAACAAAACAGGAGGCACATTGTGTAACAACACGTAACTTTTTTTACACTGACAATAATGAGAACGAGGCACAATTTGCGAAACAGGATGCTCTGACCAGATCCGAGTCAAACTACTATGTCACAAATTTCAACTAAACTTATTCAGGGACAAACGTCAAATAAAACACCCAGAATTCCCACAAAACAATCACCAGAACACTCTGGTGATTCAGCAGCGTGAGTGAATGTTCTGTTTTCTTACCATGTTGCAGATAGGGCGCTGTGGCTAACGCTAATTATAACATGAGGTTTTAGCCATGTTCTTCCGCGGCTGTGTATATGTCCTGCTTCTCTGATCATTGTAGTTTTAAGCTCCATCGTAGTTGTAATTACACTCAACAAGATTGATGCCTTATATCCATTTTTTTTCTTACTTACATAACCTCACTTACATTGGCATAGGCATACGAGTTTGCATAGAATTTCCGGTTTACTTCCTTATTCTGCTAAGAACTTCCTGTTTACATTCTGATACTCCTAACAGACATTCTTTTCTTTCGAGAAATATGTCTGAAACGCATGAAATGGCAACATTCTGTAACGTTGAGAACTCTTCCCACTGTGTTGCTGGCTGGGGATGTTTAGTTTTCCTTTAAAAGCTACCATCCTTCCCACTGATGACTGCTGTCGTTGTGTCCTTGGGCAAGACACTTAACCCCACTTTGCCTGAAGCCCCCACTGAAAGATCTCAGCTCCTGTGGACTCACCACCTGCAGGAGGATCAGTGAGGGGCTGGTGCTCTGTGTACTGGGTGCAGCTCTGACTGCCACCCCCTGACCCAGAAATGGATTAAGGGGAAGAAAATGGATGGATGGATGGAGCAACCATCCTTTTTTATTTTGTTACAATTTTTAAATGTTTATATTTTATTGTAGTGTAATTATATGCTGCGTAATACCTGCTACTTTTCGCAAGTGTTTTGCCCAAGCCCCGGGAATCCAAGATGGCACCCTATTCAAATAGAGCATGTTCCACCACGGGCACCGAAAGATTAGTGGAACTCGGCCATATTTGGGGATTGTCTGGTCCTACCAGTTCTGCGCACTGTACGAGCTCCCATAATGCATTGTGTCAAATACGCGTGTGTCCTGCACGTGCAGAGGGGCTCGGCCGCATTCATACCGATCAGAGCCGAGCTAGAACGCAGTTAGAGCGGGAGACGATCAAGTTTGTGGCACTAAAGTGTGGATTTAAAGAAAACCGAAGAATTTAAGAAGAAAAAAGGTCAGGATGACACAGGTCAGGGACACTTAAATCCCCACAAAATCCGACCTTTATGAAAGCTGGTCAGCTGAGGTCGAGCTGTTTTAGTGTACATTGAGTTCTATGGGGAAAATTTTCGGGGATCTCACGTGAAATTAGTCCTGTTCAGTCTGCTGTACCACGAGAATCCCTTCCTTCCAAGAAGTCCTTCAACGTCACGGGTCTGCAGTCATCCGTGTATTCTTGGGGACGGGAACAATAACTGAGGATTTGAAGCAGGTGGGGACATGGTAAGACTCCAGCACAGTGTCTCAGGGTGGCAGGGGAGGGGGAGCTTAGGGGTGACGTGTCGAATGAGCAGTGGGGGGAGGTGTCAGGAACAATATCAAAGAGGCTGAAGAACAGGTTTAGCTGGTCAGCCAATTATTGGTCGTCAGCACAGTGGGGGGCTCTAGGTTTGTGATTGGTGATCAAACAAAGCGAGGGTCAGTGCTGTTGTAAACGGTCTGTGTGCCGGGCCTTGGCCGCCTTGAGTTTATCCTTGTATTGGTGAAGAGGATGACAAAGTCTGGGATCGCGTCTTTAATTCAGACAGAAGACATGTTTTATTGTCGATGGTATAGAGACAGCACAAACAACACAAACAACAGAATGCAAGTGTATTATACAGAGCGGAGGCATGGAGACCTCCAATCAGCAGCTGCCACAGTGTGCTTGTAGCTTGGCCTTCAGATAGACAAAACAAGGGAAAAGTACTGGCTTCTGCACGTTGATAAAATGATGAGTTTAACTTTAACAAAAGTTGCTTCAAAGTGTTATGAAATCTCACATTGGTATTGGCCACCTTATACCCTCTGCTATCTCCCTCTCTGAAGGTGGTTGGGATTATGCTGTTGGGATTATGCTGTCCTCATAGAAGTGAATGTATGACGTCACAGTGTCCATGTAGTCGCCCAAACTTTCTGTGGCAGCTCTGGAAGAGTACCAGTCTGTGGATTCCAAGCACGAGCGCAGATCCTCCACAGCCTCATAAAACCTTACCTTGGAGTTCCTCACTACAGCTTTGAGAACTTCAGTCTCTGTCTGTATGCAGGAATCAGGTCGATCATGAAGTGGTCCGAGAAGCCAAGAACTGTGCGGGGATATCTGGTCAGGCAATTGTCTGTATTTGGGTAAATCCTGGCTCAGGTTTCCCTTATTCAAATCCCCCAGGATAATAATCAGATAGTCCGGGTATAAATGTTCCATGCACAGAACTTGCTCCACTAGTACGCGCTGAGCCTTGAGCGCGTCCGCGGTTGGCGGGATGTAGACAGAAGCAAGAACGAAAAGATATTCCAGAGCAGAACGGTGAGATCACTGTCACATTGTTACTGTACATAAGCTTGTATTTATAGTCAGCTGCAAATATGACTTGACCCCAAAAAAATTCTAACAAAAGGTTTTCCAGTGGTTTACTGTAGTATCAGATGTACTTAAAAACATACTAAAAGTTTTGGAGGGGGTCTGTGGGGAGGTGGGGTTTAGGGCTGGGCATTTTGGATTGTTTTTAACTAAAATGTAAAGCACTTTGCGTTGCATTGTTTTGTATAAAAAGCGCTTTATAAATAAAATTTGATTGATTGATTGATACCAAAGTTTGACTCCAAAAAAGACCCCATTTTCAAAATGGCGGGCATTAAAATGACCATTACTCCTTTAAATTTCTCCTAGACCAGTAATATTGGTGTCTGATATCTGTTTTGGTCATATAGTATTATAATTAGTATATTTGCATGAAAATAGCTGATTTCAAGTACAATTATATATTAAGATAAGATAAGATGAACCTTTATTAGTCTCACAGTGGAGAAATGTCAGTGTCATCGTTGCGCACATTACAGCAGAGAGAGGAAATAAGAGCACTCAGATTGCACACATCAAATAAGTCTATTATTTAAGATAATAGACAATAAAATGTAGGGCTATAATTGCACTTGGTTCAAAAGTATTTACAGATGTCTATGTACTTTAGCAGCGGAGAATATGGGAATATGCATATGAACAGAATAAATATCAGAAATAATATCAACAGGTAAAGTGACTGGTGAAAGGCAGAAATATCAGATGGATATGTAATGATACGGTAATACTAACAGCAGGTAAAGTGGCTAGTGACAAGTTACTATAGTGAACTATCAGTGACATTTGTACAGACTCAGCAGTTCTTGTTACACATTCTTGTTGTACAGCCTGACAGCAGCAGGGAGGAAGGACCTGCGAAACCTCTCCTTCACACAGCGAGGATGAATAAGTCTGTCACTGAAGCTGCTCTCCAGAGCAGAGAGAGTGTCCTGCAGGGGGTGACAGTCATGGTCCAGCATAGATGTTAGTTTGTCCAGGACCCTCCTGTCCCCCACCTGCTGCACTGTGTCCAGGGAACAGCCCAGGACTGAGCTGGACTTCCTGATGACCTTGTCCAGCTTCTTCTTGTCTCTTTCTGTGATGCTGCTGCTCCAGCAGACCGTACAAGATGGCTGATGCCACCAAAGAGTCATAAATGATGTCTCAGGAACGTCAATTAGAGGATTAGGTAAGTATGGATGACCAGAGTGCTGTATACTACTTATGGAGGAGAAATATTCATTAAGATAAATAAAGCATATCTTATCTTATCTCACAAAGGAGAAATTTACATGTCACATTTGGCATGGATAGGAACACTTACATTGTGCAAAAAGGAAAGAAATGTGCAAACATGAGATTAAATGATTCAGAGATTAAGTTAAGATCAGCAATTGTAGTATTATTAACAGTAACATGATTGGTTGAGTTTCTTTTGGACCTACCAAGAAGCTGGTCCTCAATGGTTTAGGATTATTGTAGTTCAGACCGAGGTCTTCCTTATAGTTATTGGATTTGGCATTCCTAGTTTGGGTTTTGGATTGATTCCTGAGTTGTTTATAGATCTCCCAGTCGTTAGGATCCTTAGACTCTCTGTATTTAGTCCAACCTTGGTCTCGACGTTTAAAAAGATTAATTAAGTCAGAGATAGTCCATGGAAGATGCCGTCCATTTACGCAAATAGTTTTAAATGGGGCATGTTTATCAATTACTTTAAGGACTTCAGAATGGTTCACCCCAAAGATAAAACCTGACAGTAATAAAACACAAAATCATGTATTCCATTAGTATGTAATAATCTCAGTGCAATTTAGACAAGTTCAATGGATTCATAGACCCAGAAAACATGGGGTTAGACACCAAGATTACTTGGCTAGGTCAAATAATGAACGAGTTAGGATGTGTTAAGGGCTTCTTGCCCATCTTGGACACCATCTTTAAATTTACACCTTTCTAGTGTTCAAACTTTGGTAAACTTTTAGTATGTTATTAAGGCCACCTAATACTACAAAAAACATCTGAGAAACCTTTTGTTAGAATTTTTTTAGGGTTAGGTGTTTTTTTTTTTCCATATATGCAGCCGTCTTTTATTTAAGTAAGTAAAATAACAAGGCTTCTCTAATGCTTCTTCTAATGCTTTAAATTATTTAAGATCCAAATCCTGTGCTCTCCCAGACACCGTTCTGTCCGCCATGTTAAAGTTAGGCAGAGGACAGCATTCAAATGACCGTCTGAGAATCATACGTGTTTGGAGACATCACCGTCTCAATAACAACCAGCTTCATCATCGTCAGAGGAGAAAAGGACACGTGGAAGAGCCGAGCCTCCAAGTCTGTTTTAAAACCATTTCATCCAAATACCAAGGCACGTCCGTGGAAGATTTTTATGTCATCAGATTTTGAATATTAAATGAGCTTGAATTTTTTCATTTGACATTTTTAACAATGAAAAAGCATGTTTGGATAATGTTGTCTTTGCATTTCAGTCACTAAAAATTCCGTTTAAAAATTCAATGTGACTGCAAATTTCAGTCACTGATTATCAATTTCATAGTCGATCGTGAATGAGTCAATCCGACTTCTCAGCCAATCGCACATCCCTAATGTGGTGACATGGACAAGTCCAAGAAGGAAAATGGCAGGTTGCGGCAATACTGTAACTGTAATACGTTTTTTTCTCTATTTTATAATTAAATTTGGCTTCATGCATATGCTGAAAGATAACGCATTCATGTCACTTCTAATACAAAGAGTCCTGGTCTCATAACTTGAATGTGAATCAATAGTAGCGTAAGTAGTTTATGTAAGCAGAATTATGTGTGTCCATGCTAGAAGACTAAAAGCCTATGTACACTCGCGCGACGCTGGTTGCGGTTACGTTGGACCCACGTAACCACAGTTTGTGGTACACTTGCGCGTTCCCCGAATGTTGTAATCCCACAACCAACCACATGATGGAGAACTCACAGGAGTTGCCTAACCAAAGCGGTCCCATTTGTGCTGCTACTTTCTCCTCTTCATGACAAAAACAATAGCGAAGCTGTTTGAGATCATTACATGTGTTTCTACTGTAGCTTTAAGTGATAGTTCTATGGACTCATTGTTTCAACTCATTTTACTGTGATGTTGTGAATAAAGACACAGTTCTTGTTGGAAACATAGTTAGTATTAAATTGTATTCAGCACAAACAGCTGAATACAAGTTCTATTTGCAAGTGCAGGAGGAATGCAACAGACGCGATAAGCTACGAGTACAGATTCAAACAAAGACAGGAACAGTGCAAAAGAAACGATTGTTCAGTTTATAAGTTATATACAAAGTATTCGGCCCCCTTGAACCTTTCAACATTTCGCCACATTTCAGGCTTCAAACATAAAGATATAAAATTTAAATTTTTTGTCATGGATCAACAACAAGTGGGACACAATTGTGAAGTGGAACGAAATCTATTGGATAATTTAAACTTTTTTATCAAATAAAAAACTGAAAAGTGGGGCGTGCAATATTATACGGCCCCTTTACTTTCAGTGCAGCAAACTCACTCCAGAAGTTCAGTGAGGATCTTTGAATGATCCAATGTTGTCCTAAATGACTGATGATGATAAATAGAATGCACCTGTGTGTAATCAAGTCTCCGTATAAATGCACCTGCTCTTTGATAGTCTCAAGGTTCTGTTTAAAGCGCAGAGAGAACCATGAAGACAAAGGAACACACCAGGCAGGTCCGAGATACTGTTGTGGAGAAGTTAAAAGCCTGATTTGGATATAAAAAGATTTCCCAATCTTTAAACATCTCAAGGAGCACTGTCCAAGAAATTATATTGAAATGGAAGGAGTATCAGACCACTGCAAATCTACCAAGACCCGGCCGTCCCTCCAAACTTTCATCTCAAACAAGGAGAAGACTGATCAGAGATGCAGCCAAGAGGCCCATGATCACTCTGGATGAACTGCAGATAACTACAGCTCAGGTGGGAGAGTCTGTCCATAGGACAACAATCAGTCGTGCACTGCACAAATCTGGCCTTTATGGAAGAGTGGCAAGAAGATATCCATAAAAAGTCTTGTTTAAAGTTTGCCACAAGTCACCTGGGAGACACACCAAACATGTGGAAGAAGGTGCTCTGGTCAGATGAAACCAAAATCGAACTTTTTGGCCACAATGCAAAACGATATGTTTGGCGTAAAAGCAACACAGCTCATCACCCTGAACACACCATCCCCACTGTCAAACATGGTGGTGGCAGCATCATGGTTTGGGCCTGCTTTTCTTCTGCAGGGACAGGGAAGATGGCTAAAATTGATGGGAAGATGGATGGAGCCAAACACAGGACCATTCTGGAAGAAAACCAGTTGGAGTCTGCAAAAGACCTGAGACTGGGACGGAGATTTATCTTCCAACAGGACAATGATCCAAAACATAAAGCCAAATCTACAATGGAATGGTTCACAAATAGACGTATCCAGGTGTTAGAATGGCCAAGTCAAAGTCCAGACCTGAATCCAATCGAGAATCTGTGGAAAGAGCTGAAGACTGCTGTTCACAAACGCTCTCCATCCAACCTCACTGAGCTCGAGCTGTTTTGCAAGGAAGAATGGGCAAGAATTCCAGTCTCTCGATGTGCAAAACTGATAGAGACATACCCCAAGCGACTTGCAGCTGTAATTGCAGCAAAAGGTGGTGCTACAAAGTATTAGCGCAAGGGGGCCGAATAATATTGCACGCCCCAATTTTCAGTTTATTTGTTAAAAAAGTTTAAATTATCCAAAAAATTTCATTCCACTTCACGATTGTGTCCCACTTGTTGTTGATTCTTGACAAAAAATTGTTATATCATTATGTTTGAAGCCTGAAATGTGGCAAAATGTTGAAAGGTTCAAGGGGGCCGAATACTTTCGGAAGGCACTGTATGTGTTAGATATCCAGCCTGATATCCACAGTCTTCGCGTATATCAGGCTCTGCCATGAGCCCAAACTACTTTTCTTTCGGTTCCTTCGAAGCGCGTAGCAGTCTGCTCCATAGTGCCTCGTCCATGCTCCTGCAGCCGCTTCATGCTTCCTTCCAATACACACACACGGACCAATCACAGCGGAGTTTGTCTGCGGTGACCCTTACGTAGTTAGACATTTTCGAGGGTGCGCGGCAGGCTACGTAAGGGCCTTGCGGCGATCCACGTGTTGCGCAAGTGACGTCACGTCACCACCGTAAGAGCCTCACCTGCCATCATTGAAAAAATAATTATTAATATAGTCAAAATATATAAATTGTTTTCCACTGTCCTATGCTTATAAAGTATTTTCGGCCTGTCTCCGAACAGTTTTGATCATTTCTGTAGTCAAAATCGCTGAAATCCTATTTTTCCTATTCAAAGAGACGAGTAGAGGCAGCGCTCCAGCGTGCCTCCCCCCAGACCGCACGCTCCCACATAGTGTGTATGTGTGAGTGCACTCAGCTCGTGCTGTTGATATAACACTTTTTTTTTCAACATCCTGCTATGAAAACATTTGTTTAACTTGTCATAGTGTTTAGTAATGTATTGCACGTATGTGTGTACTATATATAATTATTTGAAGTCTTTTGATTGGAGAAGAATACACATGGGAAAAGCCTAGCGTGAGGCAGGCAGTGTCTGTGCCTCACCGCTAGGGGTGATAGTGAGCATGAAGTTATACCCGAGTTGCTAACACCGACTGTAAATATTTTGCTAACCAACTATCAGTCCTGTCGGTGCTATTTCTTTTCCTGGAAAATGGATGATTGGATTGAGTATTTGTTTCTCAACTGGACTTTCAATCAAAGCAAGAAGTAATATAGACAAGACCACCGCTGGACTGACGAGGTTAGTCCGGCCGCAGTCTTCAGTGTCTGTGTTTTATATTGAAAATGTACTAGAGCTGCATAAAAGTGCTTCCCCGAAAAACACTGATTTAACTCTGCTCAATAGTTCTGCAACTTGTTTAATTCTTGTTTGTGTTCCTTGTGTTTCTCTCTCTTTCTCCCCTTGCATCTCTCGCTCCTTGCATCTCACGCTCTTTGCGTCTCTCTCGCTCCTTGCGTATCTCTCTCTCCCTCCCTCCCTCCCTCCCGTCTCTCGCACCTGTGCTTCGCTAAGACTTGGTTTGATGCGGAGCGGAGAGCCAGGGTCTAGATGTGTTGTGGGATTTTTAATAATATGCTGGTTCTTATCTTTACAGTATATAATGTTTGTGGACATTTTTGCATTGACAATTTAATGCTATTTTATTAGAATAATGATGGTAAATCTGACTGTTAAAGTCAGTGCCTCCCCAATCATAAACCTCACCGCACGTCCCTGGTACACACACACAGAGGCAGACACACACACAGATAGACAGACACACGTGCCGCACAGAGACAGAAACATGCACATACACATACCCGCACAGAGACGTACCACACAGAGACAGATGGGTACAGCCGCGATCCCGCGGATCACAAAGTAAACTGTGTCAAAGCGATGCTCTGAACTACATCATGAATCTCTAATAATAACATTCACCACGTCTCTGAAGCCTCAGTGAACGCCACACGCTGTGGCCGCTTCAGGATCGAACGTCACCACACACTGCACCAACCCATGAATAAAAACTCTGAAAGACTCTCACTCGCTTCGGAGCTTCTTCCCGTTCAGTACAAACTTGCGCCCGGGTGTTTCCTGTTGTTTTATTTATCTGTTTCATTATGGCGTAGCTTTGCCCGACAACTACTTTACCAACAACTGTCGTAATGCATCATGGGATCACCCTCGCTCGCAAGTGAGCTCCGGACCTCACTTGCGCTCAAGGGTGGTTTTTAGGGGTGTGAAGGCCCTCGCCTCTTCTCCCTAAGTATTGAGACACCCTACAACCCCCCGCGGGCACGCGCACAATCTAGGGCAAGTGTGCTTTTTAAGGGCAAGGGTGAGAATTGGGACATGGCCCTAGCCTTAGCGCGTAGTTTATGAAAGCAGAATTATGTGCGTCCATACTAGAAGACCTAGGCTTAGTGCATAGTTTATCTAAGTAGTGTTACGTGCATCATTTTCCTCTTTCCCCGTGTGCTGTTGCTCCCTCCCTTCTGCTTCTATGAGGAGAATGGTGTGTGATTGGTGGATTGGCAGCCAATTGGAAAGAAGGAGGGAGTTTTTAAACAGGGAGGGTCTTGGGCCCGAGCCCCAGCGATCCAAGATGGCGCTGTATGCAAATTAATGGTTTGTGCTCAGTGGCGCTTTGTGCCGGCATGGGGGCTGAAAGATTAGCGGAACTCCGCCTGTAACTCGCAAAGATCCATGGGAAACTCGCCTGTATTTGGGCATCGTCTGGTCCTCCCGGTTCTGCGCAGTGGAACCAACTTCAAGTCCAAAGTCTTTGCACACGCTCTGCACACATTGGGGATCAAACATGTCACTTCTAGTCCTTACCACCCCGAGAATCAAGGTGCACTCGAAAGATTCCATCAAACCATGAAGTCTATGTTGAGGAAGCAGTGCTTTGAGTCACAAAGACACTGAGATGAAAGTGTGCCTCATTACACCTCAAAGGACTGTCAAAAACATCCCAGAGTATGCCACTACACTTTGGGATCGTTTAAGACAAGCTTGCGCCCTAGCTAAAGAGGCCTCGGGCCTACTCCCAGACCAAAATGAAGCAGCATTTTGACAAGAAGGCTATTGTCAACAGCTTCCAGCCTGGTGCAAGGTTCTACTTCTCTTACCATTACCTGGCTCATCATTGTCCACTAAATTCTCTGGCCCTTATGTTGTAGACCAGAAGCTGAGTGACACCAACTACGTAATCAGAGGATGGCCTGCTCATGAAAAGCACTACACCTCAGGGGGCTAAGCTAAGCAACAGCCAAGTCCTGAGAAACTATTTGACAAAGTTATTTGTCAAATCTCCCCAAAGACAAAAGTGATGACATCACTCAGGTCATACTAGACTTTCCAACATTGTTCAATGACACTCCCTCAGCTGGAGGTGGATGCCAGCGTGGCAGGGGCAGGAGCAGTTCTCCTTCAAGAAGGTGATCAGGGTACTGATCATCCTGTGAGTTACTTTTCACGTAAGTTCAATAAGCATCAGTTAAAGTACTCCACGAACGAGAAGGAAACTCTCGCACTATTATTAGCCGGGCAACACAACAGAAATTTATCTTGGATTCCAGTCCACCCTGGTGTTTACGGATCATAACCCTCTAACATTCCTCTCACGAATGTACAACCACAATCAGCGCCTTATGCGATGGTCATTGCTCCTGCAGAATTATAACCTGGTAATAAAGCACAAAAAAGGATCAGAGAACATAGTTGCTGATGCACTTTCAAGAGTCCGCTTGATGTCATATTCGAACCCTATTCGAATTCATAAGGGTGGGGGTGTTACGTGCATCATTTTCCACTTTCCCTGTGTGCTGTTGCTCTCTCCCTTCTGCTTCTATATGAAGGTGCTGTGGGCGTGACCTGGAGGAGGATGGTGTGTGATTTGTGGAAAGAGCCAGGGAATTTTTAAACAGGGAGGGTCTTGGGCCTCGCTCTCTCTCTCTCAGGTGCCAGGAGCTACCATGTGGTAGCCTGCTTTGTTTCTGTGTGGAGGTTTGGTTAGGTGAGTTTAGTGGTTTGTCTATTTGCAACAAATAGATGTTTTTGTTAGATTCATTAGTTTAGCAGTTGTGGCCAACCTTGTTGTTTTGTACCTTACTTTCATTTAGATATTACAGACTAGACCATTTTTGTTTCATTCCTTTTGTTAGGGGCCTAACTCAAAAAGATAGTGTTTTGTTATATTGAGTTTGTTCTTTTGGCACAACTGGACGACGCCACTCCTCCCACCACTGTTATTCCTTTTTTGTTTGGCTTTTATAATAAAGAAATTGAGAGACTGTTTCAATGATTGTTTCAAATATCCCTGTTATGACTTGTTTGTTTCCTTAACTGGTCATAACAGTAGAATTATGTTAGAAGACCTAGCCTTAGTGCTTAGCAGAATAATGTGCATCCACGCTTGAAGACCTAGTCGTTGTGATGGGCAGATGAGGCCCCGTAACCTTGAATGTCTGAATTGTAATTGCACCACACTCAGAGTGAGGGTCAGAACAGAGGGAGATTACCGTAGGAAACGCTTTTCTTTGGCTCTGGAGCGACACACTACCCAGCGCCCCTTGAGCACAGTGCGGGGGCTTATATGAAAGGTTTAACACAAGCGGAGAATACGAAAGTGCAGGAGAGACGTGTGTGAAAATGCGCGTCACAACGGAAGACATAATGTGGCGCACAATATCAATTCCCCACCACACCTCATCCCCCACTCTCCACCACCCGTCACACTGACCCCCTCATCCGGGCTTTAAAGCGGGCCCTGGCCTAAGTTGAAGCAATCGTGCTCAAGCCCACATACCGTGGTCACATAGCACCTAAAGCCCGGATCTATTCGCAGGCTGTGCATGTGACCGCAGCCTTAGACAAAGGTCTGTTTCTGAGTGCCGTGTACAGGATAGAGAGGCGAAGCAAGGCAGGAGCATGGATCTATAATATCAGGCATCATTGGGAGCCAGTTTGAGAAGTAAAGATGTCATGTGGAGCGGTGCACCCCAAACCAGCTGCAAAGTCCGGTTCTCGTCACAGCGCTCGCTGCACCAAACAGAATGAGTCTGTAGATATAACAACACAAGCGCGCACACAAGCGTACCTAAACACACGTACATGCTCGCAAAAACACACAACAGTATTCTATTGCTCTTATACTATAGGTGTCTTTTCACTTTAGTTTGTCATATTGTGGTGTTTATACCATGATACATAGTTGTATTTTCGTAAAGAGTGCAATTAACTTTTTCATGCATAAATTATGATGGGCTTCAAGATTTTTTCCCCAAGTGTTTTAATTACTCTTGAGGCATGAAAAGATAGAACATATTATAATTTTGAAAAAACATGGATTCTCCATGGAGTTAGTGACACGTCCACTAGAGTGGACAACATGCATTTGAGTCACGGAATAATAATACTGTAAACACCATAGGACATTATTATTTTATCTTTAGCACTGTATTTTTTTTATTTTAACACATTCCAAAACTGTAAAATATGTTTTCTGAAAAAAAAATGAAGCGTAACAATTTACTCAAACTTGTAATCTTTGGCTTTGCAGACATGTCTGCAATCTATATTTTTGTGTTTTTGAGCTTGGTCAAGTCGGACAGCACCATCTCCCTCAGCCTCTTCATTCACCTCAAATTCCTCAGCATCTTCTCCTTCTACATCTTCAACTTCACTGTCACAGCTGTTACCATTTACAAATTGTCTTTTGTCTGGGACCATTCTTCATTATTCCCACAAACATCACCCTCACTTGAGTCAGCTGGTAATTCCTGGACTGTCCTGTAGGCTTTTCTATTCTGCTCTTCCCCTGACCGCTACAAAACACATGGAAAAGGATCATTATTCTCATGATATGCCAAATATTCACAAGATAATAATATAAATCAAATAATGTAATTTATTCGCAGCCAAAACTGTATTGAAAATGAAGTTTTTCCAGAAACACTGAAGTTGCAGCAATACTATGCATCGTATTCAAAATATAGCCAGTGATACACAACGTCCACTTTAGTGGACACGTGATTCATTGCAATTTCCTCAAAACACTAAATCAGTACTTGGGTTTTTCAACAATTATACGTCTCCATAGATGTTACTCGACGTCCACATATTTTTTTTACCTGCTAAACCTTCCTAGAATATAATGTATGAACAGATTTTCCTCCTCCACCAAGCACATTTTCTCTTTTGTCAGCCATCTATTTTTGAGAGATTTTTTTTTACATTTGTATAGCAGTGCATATGATAAGACACACTAGGGTCCACTATAGTGACTAAAGTGCAAACTAACACACATGGAAGAAAACAACCATTGAATAGCTGTCCACTGTAGTGACCACTATGAATGAAAGGGTTAAGAAGACATTCCTTGTCCAATGCAACTCGTTGCAACAGTCTTTTTGTAGGATGGTCGAACGGAAATTGTCCAGTCAGCCAGACGTTTGCTGCAACTACTGACATTGTCAGAAAATCTACCAAGCACATCAAGTGTAGCAGCTACTGTACCAATCAGAATATTGGGTGTAGTATAGTTTGTTTATTGATATACTTACTTACAATTGTATTGTTACTCATAACACTGCTCTGCCGAGAGACCAACTCAAATGGAAATGACCAGGTTATTGGACTATTATCACAAATTACTTGTAGTTTTTATGCTTTCCTCTTTATTTAAAAATGTTGTTTACAACAATGTATGTTTGTTGTGTTCTACTAGTTTTCCCAGTTCTTTTTGTGAGAGGCAGGGGAAAGAAACGCTTTCCTGCACATTCTCTAATGCCTGCCAAAAATGTAAGCCACTTCAAGTGTCTTTCTACATTCTCCCCAAGAAGTTTGAAAGAACCCCAACTGAGTTGGACAGTGTCCCATTGGCAGGCAGGCTTGGGTTCAAGAACCACTTGTTTGGATGAAAGCATTACACATGAAGAGGTATTTGATCATTGTACATTTGCCATCATGATAAGAATTTGTATACGTGTTATTTTTGTTTTAAAAGTTGAAGAGTATAGTTTACTTTTCTTACTTCTCAGTGATGTGATGCCCTCATCAGATTATATCCAAAACTGCAAACAGTGACTGGTGGATAGCTACTGTATAAATCCTATACCTAGGTATAGTTTTTCTAAATTTCAAAAGTGACAACTGTAAAAGCAAGCCATATAAATGCATGTTCTTATTTCAACAGGTGGATGGGGTAGTCGCAAACTCTCTTGTGTCACCCGATGATGCTGGCTATACAGGCAGGCAGCTGAAGTCTGTTGCTCAAGGGGGTCAAAAACTTTTCATTGTCCCTATTCAAGAGGATCTTTGCACTTTTAGTGGACTTCCACTAAAGCTAACTGATGAAGCGTTCAAGGACATGGCAAAAGGTAAGTGTCAGAAGTGTGGAGTAGATGTCCCTCTTCAGCTTTTACAGTATCCCATCAAATCTTGTTCAATTATTGAAATTGATTGTGATCCAAGTGATGAGGATGTGAATATCTAAATATTATTGCTTGCTAATTAATATTGACACTGTTTCATGGAGTTTCAAATATGCTAACACGTGTACTTTAAAACTGCCTTATGAGGCATCCAAATGCCGTGAATCGATGTATCTTATACATTGGACTTTGGTCTGTAAATAAGCCATATGTTCATGCCATTTTAGGTCTACGTGTTCCTTACATTGAAGCCATGCGGTTCATTCTGTTATCTCATGTTTACAAAGTCTATGTGTTTACATCAGCATTTAAGGCCTATTCAAGCGCCTTCCTTCTCTGTGACGATCAGACTTTGGCAGAGTTGACTACACTTATGTATAGTTATGTATACTCTTGCTAAACCTCTGCAGGAGCGCCCATGGACCAGACTTTGGAGCTGTCTGGGATCTTGCTTAAAACTGCTAAAAAATGCCAATTGAACAATGCAAACTTCTGATGTCTTTTTGTCTCATGTCTGGGCTAATTTATACAAGGACCCCAGTCATCCTGATGAGGAAAAATGTAAGTTTTAATCATTGCTAATGTGAAAATCAATTTAATTTACAAATCCTTAATTTCATTTTCTCATTAACATTGCAGCCATGTCCTGTATGTATTAAGATCTTTCCCACTGAGTTTATCAAGCGACATGCTTCCTCATGTGGGGAAAGTTATGCATTTTATTTTCTGTGGGTTTATTCTCAATCTTTCATAGCTCACACAAGAAATGAATGTGTCACGCTCAAACTCTTGCTATATCTTTGTCTTTAGTTCAGTCTCACCCCAATCTGCAATAGCTCCTCATGAAGAGTTAGCAGCTATTCCTGAACCCTCCAAAGTATCTACTGCTTATGAGGGTAATTTGAGCAATACTTTAAAAAAATTGAATGAAAAATGAATTTAGTTTCTAGTATAAAATGTACATTATTTCTATACTATTATGTCCCTAGAATGGTTATCTGCAAAGGATCCAGGCAGGGTCATTTTGGAGACTGCTCAACATCATCGCCAAAATCATGATAATGAAAAGCCATGAACTCTGAGTATGGACAATAGAAAAAGTCCCACAGAACAGGACATGTCCCTCATCTCTTTTTATAAACAAACAAATGAAGCATGGACCCGTCCACTGAAATACCAACTGGAAGCTAAGGCCTATTGAATGCTGATGTTGTCTGAAAAGCAGTTATTAAATTTCAACTTTTTTATATACGGCCTGGTGTTACACGCTTATTTTCCTCTACATGCATGGAAAAACTCATGTCAGGTTTTCACACATTTTGGTATAAAATCTGCTTCTGACATCATGCTGACACTAAATCTTTTGTATATTAAAATGTTTTTTTAATTGATTTTCCACAGAAAATGCCGATATTACTCAGCTTTTTGAAGGGGAGCTGGGTCATCTGGTACAATCAGCTTCACTTTCTGGTTGAAAGTGACCTATTCCTCATGGCAGGTTGGATGATGGGTCACTCTTTCCTTCAGGAGGGCCTTGCCTGCCTGGACTTAGCCCTGCGATTGTGCATGTCCTTCATCATGCGTAGTTGTGTTAGAGCATTTAAAATACCTGCAGATGTGTGAACCTGATCTGTTAGAGCTTTTAATAGTACAAACTCTTGAGTAACAGTGAAGTCCAAAAAGTCCAAATCCAGAGGATCACATTCCAGAATAGTTTCCAGACGGGATTTCGCAGTAAAAGATGATTCAACAGGTCCTACCAAAGAGAAAGCTTTGTTAAGTGATGCATATGTTTTGTTTTAACTTTTCACAGTTTTTGAGCCAGGTTTTTCTCATAACATATAAAAAAAGTTAACTCATCTTACAATAAGGAGCGTACTTATTCACTGGTTCAATGAGTTTTCCGGCTTTGCATTAGTTTAGAGCAGTGGTTCTCAAACCTTTTCCACAAATTACCACCTCAGAAAATACTTGCCTCTCCAAGTACCACCACAAATGACCAACACTACACAGTAGCGTAGTAAGCCGAAGTATTCATCAAAAACAAGGCAGAGGTTTCAATCCTAAAGAAGTATATTTAACATTGTCAGCCTTTGTAACATTTTACAGTTTCAACAGTATGACTTAAATATAGGGGAAAAAAAACTGTACTGATATAATGATTCAATGAAAATGTTCAATTAATTACGAACTGCAAAGCCTTGACTCACCGCTGTGTATGATATTCTGGAGTGGGATGGCCTTCTTTGTTCACCAGAAGGTTTGGACACTGGTGCACTTTTGTTTATAAGGCTATGCTTGGTCTGCTGCCCTCTTACATCTGACGTCTACTCACACAAAGATATGTTGCTTCATATGGTTTGGATCAAATTATCTTTTGTTGCTCTCTGTTCCTTTTGCACAGAACTGGGGAAAAAAAGCTTTTGTATTTGCTACATGGAACGTGTTGCAAAGAGACTGGAAATTGTCTGAACTTATTTAATTGAATGCTTTTAGATCCAGATTGAGACTGAGACATCCTCATTGAAATTAATCTGTTTTTATAATCAGTAATTTTATGAAATTGTATGTGACTGTTTTATAATCTGTAATTGTATGTCATTTTTGTACAGGACTCGCTTGAAAAAGAGGTTCTCATTGACTGCCAGCCATTTTTGATGACTTCACTGATTTACAAGACTCACATAATATTGTGTGCTATGAAAAATATGAAACCAGAGTCTGAAAGACAGGACTGTCTGTTTTTGCTTGTTTCGTTCTCCTGTGATCTCCAGTCAAACAGAGGGGAGTGTGACAAAAAGCACCAAAACAGACGAACCTGCACAAAAAGGTGACACTATTTAGTTTAACTTTAGCATCTCCTCAAACATGTCCAGGATCTTACATGTTAGAAAACAGCAACAAGTTATGAGAAAGTGTTTTTGATGCAAAACAATATGTTTTATGGCACACCCACCCACATCCACAAAGTGTTGTTCGAATATTTCAAAATGTACTCATCCAAAAAACGTCAAAATGTACATATTGAAAGTAGAGCACATGACAAACTATGCCAGTAAGAATGGCCAGTATTCATCCTTTAGGTGGCGCTATATTCATGTCAATGGGCCTCATGTATGAAAATTGCGCAGAAAAAGGTGTACATTTTGGGTGTAGATCCCAGATACGCAAGATCCGACGTGGCATTTATGAACGTGTGAGATACGCACAGATCTGAGCGTACGCACCTGCGGCTGTTGATAAAGGCCGCGCTCAAAACCAGCGTATTTATGAAAGCCACGCCTAGAAATATTCAGAAACTGCCTTTTCCACGCCCTGTTTTTGCGACAGGTCAGCACGAAGTATACGCTGTTTCACTGTCCAGGATCACAAAGGGCTTCACATTTTAAAAACATACAGATCAAAATAATACACACAGAAGTCAGATTTAAAATCATTGAAACATCATTGAGTGTTAGACTTTTTCTGATGCACAAATTCAAATTCCGAAACATGATGCTCCATGAAAACGCAGCTTATAATGTTGCCAGAGTGGGAACATGTTTATTGTTGTCCAAATCTTTAATTTCATGCGTGTTTTGGCGTGTTGTGACGAAGGGTGAAATGAGCGTACACATTTACACCACCTATTGACTTGGTGTACATTCTGTGCGTATCGTACGCTCACGTCCAGATTGATAAATGCGGAAAAGTGTAAATTTTTTGTGTACGCATCATTTACACCCCGATTTGGCCGTACGCAAGTTTCATACATGAGGCCCAATAAGAGTAAATCAGAGATAAGCAAAATTACAATTATACACACTATAAATGACAATAAATCAAAGTGAACAGACAATATACTATGAGTGCAATAGAATACTGTTGTGTGTCTTTGTGTGTTTGGACGAGTATGTATGTGAGTTTCTGCGCACGTTTGTGTGTGTTTGTGTGGTTGTCTATGGAGTGCTGTAGGACTGTTTTCCTCCATGTCTGCTTCACCTCTTTCTCTCCTGCTCAGAGGGCTCAGGCAGTGATCTTTGACCAAGAGGAGACAAGAGTTCTCCCACCAGCTGCTGGCTTAATAAAATACTGTCTACAGCCAAACCGCAGACTATATGATACAGGGTTCAATTGACGTCGTATGACTTCAATGGTAGTCAATGAGGTTATCTCAATGGGACTTTCCTGGTTAAATAAAAAAATTAAAATAAAATCAGTGATTCTTTGGTGTACCACTAGAGGGAGCCAATAGTGGTACACGTACCACACTTTGAGAACCACTGGTTTAGAGTGCTCCAATACACCACCTTGGTTTGACAGATTTCTTCAGAAAGCGACTGGTGGATTTCTTCAAATCAATATTTCTTCACAATCTTGTGTAGTGAGGAGAGTGTTGTATAGTGTTAGCGATTTTGGCATCTGCAAGTGGAAAACGGACCAGGATTATTTGTATTAGAAGTGACATGCATGCATCTTTCAACATATTTATGAAGCCAAATTTAACTATAGAGAAAAATGTAGTACAGGTACCATATTGGTCAGCACTGGATCATATACGGAATCGGGACGAAACAGGAAGTAACAATCCTGCTTAAGAATTAGTTTTAGACTAAAAAGTCCATAAGTGGCGACTGGTTCAGTTTTAGGTGTCTGAGTAAGATGGTTAAAGTTAGGGTTAAGGGTGGGTTGGGGTTATTTTATGGGAATGGCTGGTTAAGTTTAGGCATGAATAGGTAGTTTGTCATATTTACTTCCGCTTCCGTCCCGATTCCGTATATGATCTAGTGCTGACTGTACCATGTTGCCGCAACCCGCCATTTTCCTCCTTGGACTTGTCCATGTGACCACATTAGTGATGTGAGATTGTCTGAGAAGTCAGATTGACTCATTCACGATCAACTGCTATACCTTGGTGTCCCGGTAGTCCACAGTGAATGTATTAATTGTATTTTTCTTGTTGAATTTAAGGGCTTGTTTATATTGGAATTTAAACACTATGTAATTGATAATCAGTGAATGTCAGAAATTCGCAGACAAAAATATACCAAGACATAAAAATAAAAATATAAATAATAAATTCAGGTTCATTTAAAATTCTATATTTGAATGGTGACTTTCTTAAAGCCCAGGTGCCAAACTTTCATGAAACAATAAAATTCATGTCTTTGGTTAGTTCCTGGTTCTAAAACAATTTGTTTCTATTGGTAGTTTTCACTTACATTTATATTTAGCCTCTGTCAAACCAGCTTTTTCAATCAGAGAAGTAAAAAAAAGAGAATCAGCTCTCAGCCAAAAGTATGAAAATGTGACTCACAGGACTTTCTCAATAGGAAGGATTTTGTCACAAAGCAAATAGTAGGACCCAAAAGCATACAGAGTTCAAAGGGTTTTAACAATTTTAATGATAAATGTGTAGGTCGGTTTGGGGAGTGTGGCAGGGCTTGGGCGGGTAAGTAGCTGGCGTGCAGGCAGGTACCAAGTGAGTTACAGGCAGGCAGGTGGCTGGATTTCAGTGGTTGATAGCAGGTCCGGGACAAAAAGTTGTATTAGTAAAAATTAGTGATGTGCTGAGCGGACCGAGTCTTCGAAGCGTGGACCGAGTAATCTGGGGGCGTTTCTTGTGAAGTGTGGGTCGAGGCGTGTATTGGTCACGTGTGTGATGACGTTCGAAGCCTCGCGAACGGCCGTACCACGTGACTGATTCAGGAAATGATTCGTTGGTTTGGAGCGCGATTCGAAATAAAAGGGACGAGTGAACGCAATGGATTCCCCTTCATCACTTTGTGTGTTTTTGGGTTATTGCGCTTCTCATTTGGCATCCTATTTGGCATCCTATTTGAGCTTCTTTTTTGCGATGGAACCGGCAAGAAAGAGAAGATTTTCTCCAGTTTGGGAGCACTTTGAGCAGATCTCACCTAGTAAGGTAAGGCATATCAATAATTCTGTAATAATAGATTACACAAATATGACAACACATAATTTCTCTTGCTCACTTTTCTCTGTTATAAATACGTTTGAATAATAGTTTTTTCAATTGCAGGTGAAGTGTCTGTTATGCTCCAAACAACTGGGTTATAATAATAACACCTCAGCTATGCTAAGGCACTATCGTGCCTTGCATAGCAATGTGGATTCCAACCCAGGCGAACCTGTCTCGGGTAGGCCATTTTATATCATGATAATAAAATGCCAGCAGACCAAAACCCCAAACATAACTGCCAACGCTACAGTGGAGGTCCAAACATACCTGGGGGAGCCAAATATTCCTCGACTCGAAAGTCCCCTTCAATATTGGAACAAACATAAGTTTACATTTCCAAATGTATATAAACTTGCCATTACATATTTATGTTCACCTGCATCCTCTGTGCCCTGTGAACGGGTTTTTTCAAAGGCAGGTGAAATACTGTGCAAAAAAAGAAATCGCCTGAGTCCAAATACTCTTGAAAAATTATTATTTTTGAATAAAAATGAATAACTGTATTGTTTGTTTTTCAACTCCTGTCAATAGTTGCATAAGCACTTACATAAACAAAGTAACACAAGCACATTTTACATAACAACTGTCTCCACATCATTGGCTGTATTCTTTCAGCCCATGTTCAGACCCTACCATTTGTTATAGGCCCTTGGCATGTATTACATTTCTTTGTCCACATGATGGCGTAGTGGAGCATGATTCACCGCGAGCCTTCGACTCATGGGCCGAGTAATAGGCTGCAAACCCTCAAGGCTTCATGGGGTTTCATATTGCCATCACTAGTAAAAATATCCAAAACCCGAAACAAGAGCCAAAAAGGTAACTAACATGAAGATAGAAACCACAAACTGCCAAGGTGTGTTAAGTTGAACTGCGTCTTAAGATGGTGGATGATAGAAGATTGAATCCAGCTGTGGTGCTCAGGCTGTGTGAGGCTCCGCCCAGGTAGGAGGAGATGAAACTCACACAGGAGGGGAGGGGTGAGGCAGATGAGGAAGGCAGCTGGTGACAGATATACAGTAATATGTTTTCTATTGAGGTTAAGATAAGATAAACTTATTTTATCCTCCAATATGAATAACTGGATAAGATTAAGATTATCCAGAGAGGTGTGCCCATGAATAGTGATTTTTTTCACAACATTCCATATTTCATTTTTGTTCATTTTAATGGGACAGGGTTCTGTTCACTGTATTTATGGACAGAATCTCTAGGCGCAGCCAGGGGCCGGAGGGGGTCCGGTTCGGGAACCACAGGATTTCATCTCTACTTTTTGCGGATGATGTCGTCCTGCTGGCTCCAACGAACCAGGACCTGCAACATGCACTGGGACGGTTTGCAGCCGAGTGTGAAGCGGCTGGGATGAGAATCAGCACCTCCAAATCTGAGGCCATGGTGCTCGACCGGAAAAAGGTGCCTTGCCCTCTTCAGGTGGGTGGAGAGGTCCTTCCTCAAGTGGAGGAGTTCAAGTATCTCGGGGTCTTGTTCACGGGTGAGGGGAGGATGGAGCGTGAGATTGACAGGCGGATCGGTGCAGCGTGCGCAGTGATGCGGTCTCTGTATCGGACCGTTGTGGTAAAGAGGGAGCTGAGCCGAAAGGCAAAGCTCTCAATTTACCGGTCAATCTTCGTTCCCTCCCTCACCTATGGTCATGAGCTGTGGGAAATGACCGAAAGAACGAGATCGCGGATACAAGCAGTCGAAATGAGCTTCCTCCGCAGAGTGGCTGGGCGCTCCCTTAGAGATAGGGTGAGGAGCTCAGTCACACGGGAGGAGCTCGGAGTAGAGCTGCTGCTTCTCCACGTCGAGAGGAACCAGTTGAGGTGGCTCGGGCATCTGTTCAGGATGCCTCCTGGACGCCTTCCTGGGGAGGTGTTCCGGGCATGTCCCACCGGGAGGAGGCCCAGGGGAAGACCCAGGACACGCTGGAGAGACTATGTCTCTCAGCTGGCCAGGGAACGCCTTGGGGTCCCCCCGGACGAGCTAGAGGAGGTGTGTGTGGATAGGGAAGTCTGGGCGTCTCTGCTTAGACTGCTGCCCCCGCGACCCGGCAACGGATAAAGCGGAAGAAAATGGATGGATGGGTTCTGTAAAAACACAAAATTATAGCTTTGGGCTAATTTACATTTGTGGTAGGGGAAACCGGAGGAAAACATCACAGAACACACAACTTAAGCCTCATTTCAAGCATTCCATGCCAATTTTAGAAAGCATGGGAACATTTGCATTGAGAGTGAAACTATTTGTGCTCCTTTACAGGATATCATGTTTGTTTGAATAACTACACAAGCTTTTAAAAACTCTCCTTGTGAATGAACTTGAGAGAGGCTAGCGCTGCGACCTACATTTGCACGCTCACGTAGAAGCACCAACCCCGCCACGCATGCCAGGTCCAGTCCCGCGCCGTCTCAAGGACCAGACGAGTGACCTCATCATTATGCAAACATATGCGCGTGTCCCGTGCGTCTGGCGAGTGTCCTACGCCTGCGTGTCCTACTTGCACTCACTCTGTGTCTTTGTTGCAGCCCAGGCAAGGACTCAGGGTGACCTGGGTGTGTAGTAATAGGAATCGCCCTGCCGGTATTTATTTTCCGAAAATCACCTGGGTTCTGTACATTATCCCTTACATATCAACCATCGATATGTATATTTTTGACTTCTGGATATCTTCCTTATGAATACATTTTCTGGGATTTACATAAGCAGCACAGTCAGACAGATGAAATTAGTATATACTGTACATGATCATTGCGTAATTTATATGTCTTTCTGTGAGTAGATGTTTCCAAAGTGGATAGAACCTTAGTGAAAAATAAACTCACTTAAACTATACACTTTCATTTAAGGGATAGTTTCAATTTACCATGTCATGTTTATGGGGACATGTGAAAAAATGGCCGAGGGGAAAGCAGTCTGAGTAGCGATGGCCAGACTTCCCTCTCCACACTATATCTGCATTTCCACCGCAGGAACTTTGGGGTAATTTTCCAGGGCCAGCCTGGTCAGTGCGTGTCTCCACTGCAGGAACTTCCCCCACAGGGCCATTTACAGGAACTTATACGGGGCCCAACGGAGTCCCTCCTCCATGCTGGGTACACCGTTGAGCCCTGGTGGGAATTGAGGTGTTGATTGGCTAAAGCTAGCGCAGGCTCTGACGCCAGCAGAAAGCACTAAAACAACAGTCATTCAGCAGCATTAGCCCAGCAGCATCAGCCTAGCAGAGACCACTGGAAACAGCGAACAACAGCAAGGCATTTATTCAGACGGGGTTTGAGGCATCGCTGCGAAATTAAAATATATATTAAGACATATCAGCTTCACCTTGAAGCACTGGGGATTCTTTATGCTCCAAAACAAGCCGTGAAAGGTTTTAAAAAAAACTGAAGCAGGATTATAAAATCTCAAAGACCACAACAACCGGAGCAGTTACGACCGTAAATTAAACAAATGGGTTTGGCGTAATGAGTTTCGCTTAAAGCAGCAGTAAGCGATTTGGTCGTTTCCGGCAGTTTCTTCTGCCTGAGCGAGTTAGTAGCCCCGCCCCCGTCCCCTCGTCACACCACATGAACGCGCATCGTCTTGGTGATGGCAGCAGCATGTTCATCTCCGTCAGGTCTACTCGTAAGTATATTAACAACAAACTCTGGGAGTGAAATATTAGCATATATTCTGAAATATTAGAATAGCTCAGTTGTAACCTAGCTATAACACTGGAAGCAGCTTGGTGTTAGCTAGGATAGCGTCACTAAGAAAGAGATAAAAACAATCCAGTCTTTTATAGAATAATACTGCTTTTATAGTTGGTACACTGATAACTGTTGATTACAGTGTGACGTGTCTCAACATTATGCACTGTAACATCTGTTACAGTGCATAATGTATTAGATGAATGTAATGCATATACATTACAACAACAAAGCTTTACATGAAGGTTATTTAAAGTAATACATTACTGCTTTCCTCACAATTTGTATATTTGGAGTTCTTTATAGACAACACTGTAGTAATGTATTATGTGAAAGTAAAGCTGCATCTCACTGGAAGCTGCCTTCTCAATGTCACAAAATAAAGATACATTTATTGATGTAATCAACATCTGTATTATGTGCTTATTGTTCAGAGAATGAAGACAAAATCAAAGTGTATCAGAGCTGTACAGTGAGATGTGGGACTGAAAAACAATTCCAGTAAAGCTTGTCCGAAACGCAAAAGTACTGTCATAACTAATTACGTTACACTATTACACTGTAAGGAAACTCACCACTTTGAAAGAAAAGCTACAAGTAACAGAATATATAAAGTCATTTGTCATAACGGTTCTTTCAGGAAGCACTGAACACCCTCTGTCCAGAGAAGCTGATGACCAGATCCTTTCCCTGATGCGTCTGTGAAAGGTGCCAACAGACATTGAAAACGTGCTTTCCTCAGCGGCCCCCATGGTGCACGTCCACTCTGCAGTTCTGAAATATGTTTGTAGTTGTACTATTTCAAAATAAAAATAAATACATTCACCTCTTTCAATGTGCTTTGTTTTATAGTAGGCAAACAAATACAGTCTGTAACGAGTCTAAGAAACTTTATTATGTAAAAGAAGATTTGAAGTTATAGCCGGAAAAATATACACAATGTCCCTACTAAGACAAATAATTACAAGTGATGGTAAGGCAACGTTTGTGTTATCACTTTTTGCTCAAATGAATAACACTGTTATTATTCAGGTCCTTATCCATCGCTGCTGCAGCGAACACTATCAGAGATATCTAACAAAATGTTAATCTTTATGTTGTAGCTTGTTTGAACACATTTCCTCAAAATAATTCATAAGCAGCCACGCACACACAGCCACAAGCACACACAGTCACAAGCACACACAGTCACAAGCACACACAGTCACAAGCACACACAGCCACGCTTCAGGGGCCCAGGTTGAAGGAACTGGAGTCTTCCTCTGGCAGAGATTTTCCTTTGAAACATAATAGAAGAGACATCAGTTTTATCTACTCAAATATGACTTTGATATATTCATCATCAACAACATCAGTATTTATTGATCACCAGGAGTGGCCCCTGATCCACAGGATCCTTGAACATGTTTATTTGGACTGTGAGAGACTGTGCATTGTGAGAGAAAGACACTTACATTGGCTGTTTTGGGTGTCGAGTGATTATCTCACTCCTCTTGATTGTTGAAGAAACTCAGCGACAGTTTTGTCAACACTGACTCCTGGAACATGATCGATATTCATTTTGGACCTCAGGGCAGCAACACAACTGTAGGGATGAACGACACACACATCACAAAACCATTATCATAATCACTGCGTCCCATATATGCATTCACAACAACCTACATGACAAATGTGGGGTGTAAAGTCTTCCTCAGGAGATGACAATGGCCATTCTTCTAATTCTGGAAGCAAAGTCTTGTCTTCCCAGTCAATACTAGAGAAAGAAGAGGTCAGCAGAAAAGTATCTAGTCGTTATGGCATTGTTTTTTTTTTATAGTTATTTAACTTTTTTAATTATGGAGGCTTTTGAACTCTTGTACATTGAAGACCTCATTCCAATTGATTTAGGCCATACTGGAAAAGATACAGAGAAAAGAATGCAATGAAGACATGTAAATTATTACAATGTCTATATTATATCATGCTCATAATTTATTTGGTAGTAGTCAGCAAGACTTTTCTTACTTATTCTCAATACATAATAATAAAAATGTATGTAGTGGTCACGGAAGTTAGATTTGAGGTAAAGAGATATTGTTTTTATAACAATAAAACTAATATACAGAGTGCAAGTTGCAAAACTTAGTCATTGAAGAATGAAATGCAGACCTACATATATATATAGTGCAAGCAACTATGTTTATTGGCAAAAACAAACGATTCATACAGATCAGAAGTGTTCGTAGCAGCCACATCATATTCACAACTACAGACAGCTAATGCTAACAGCTAACGCTAATGCTAACAGCGAACGCTAATGCTAACACCACTTCACGGGGGAACTCTGGTGATATGGTCATTTAATTTTGTACATGTGGGGAACTAATAATTGACCGGAGTTTATGGATGGCTGAGGCTGGGCTAAGGCTTCGATGTTGTGTTGTCTGTTGTTGTTTCTCAAAGCTAAGCCAAGGTAATGCGCAGTTATTGCCACAAAATGCGGCCGTATTTCTACAACAGCTGGGGATTTTTAACTAGCTAACTTGGTGAAAACCCGCATTACAGTCTCAGGCAACAATATGTATAAATAATACAACTACTACTGCCACTACTGAGTAAAATGCTCACCTGTTCAGTCGGAGAGAGGAATCCACGGAGCTAGAGGTCGCCAACATGAATGCAGCTGGTCACCATGTTGCTCCTACTTTTTTATCGTTCCTCTGTTTCTGGCGTTTTGCCTGTATTTAATAAATCCATGGTATTTAGTCTGCAGCAGCGCTGGAGGCGGCTTTTCCTTCTCCGCCATGTTTGTTTTGAAGAGTGCGCGTGCACACACGGGAGAAACCCCTTATAAGGCGTGCTCTCTCGTCATTGGATAAGCGCACAGGATGTGAGGTTTATTTATTATATAGGTGGGAGAAGACTGGAAAGACTGAGAGATCCGTGTTTAGGTACAAACACTCTATATAAGTGATGGCATTTGGAATATATCAATATTCAAGACGTATGTTAACACCCAAAAATTGCTTACTGCTGCTTTAAGCAGAAATCAAAACTCATGAAGCTGCTGAGTGGTTCTATTCTGCTGTGGAGACACGGCCACTGAGAGGACCAAGGGATAGGAAGGTTCCTGTAAAAGTTCCACCCCGCTCCTTTTACCAGGAACTCCTGCGGTGGAAACGCGGCTAATTCCGCATTCCCAAGCCAGCTGGAAGACATGTCCAAGGTCTTCCCACCTCCGCAGGGGGCATTGAGGCTCCTCTCGCTCTGGAGAAGAAGTGGCTTTATCCATGTTCTAAAAATATCCCTACTCCAAAACAGAACTGTAGGTGTTCCACCGTATTATCAGCACAAATTATGACTGAATATACTGAATGACATGAGCATATATGATGCGGTTTGTTTATGATTGCGAAAATATCTTTTATCCAACCTTATCTATTTTTAACAACCTATTTCCTCATTTCAAGACTCTTAAAATGGCTATATTTTGTGCCTAAATAAGTATCCTTCCTCCAGTGGCACAAACGCCCTTGAAAATAGCCAAAAAATATGCTGTGAGTGGTTTCGCCTGGTGCGAAACCACTACAGTGCACAAACAAGGACATGGCTTTAGGTTTGACTCCGGGACAAACAACAGTCAGTGAGGGACGCCTTGTAGAGCCATGGGCTCACACACAGGGGATAAGGGCCAGGGGACAGGTCTAGGGCACAGGTCTAGGGCTGGGCACCATTATGTTATTTTACCTGATTTTCCGTGTAGGTTTCTAAACAGTTATATTTTTGGTTATAAATGAAATGATATATTCAGGAAGAAGATTTTTCTCTTGTGGTTTGACCAGCAGGGGGAGTACATTCTGGCCAATCATAAGTTAGTTTTGAGCTACAAGTCCGATTGTACCCTTGAACGCTTTTCATGAATGCTCTCTTCACTAACTTTATCTTCACCAACTTATCATTGACCAACTCATTTTCACCAACTAATCCTTCGCCAACTCTCCCTTCACTATCTGAAACTCAGGCGGTCCACTTGTGTGTCTAGCTCACCAGTCAGATTTGCTGCTGCCCTACTTCCTCAGGTCCATTATCATAAAGTGAACTGTTTCTCCTTTGGCACAGTGCAGGTCTTAAGTGTGAGTCAAGCATTTAAGCTTTCTGACAGGATAAGCAGCTTAATGCCACACTCTGGAGCTATCTGCCCCATGCCAGGCCCTGTTCTCCAGGTGAGCCTAGTGCACATGTCTGGTCTATGTTAATATGCTCCGTGGACCATTTCTACATTAAAGGACACAATGTGCAATAATGTGCCTCATCAGAAACATACCTCAAGTTGTGTTTTACCCATAGACTGTAAACATTGACAGACATATAGTCACGCCTATCTCCGCCGTTGAAAGAAACGGACCACAAATTGGGCTTTCATGGATCTTTTCAAAATGGCCGCGAGTGGTCCCTCCCACTAGGAAATTGTGAAAAAACGCTTTCTGAGCGGAGACTTTGACACGCATCGGACAGCAGCATGGCTTCATGGTACCTGGTAACGTAGTTACTCTGCTTCAGTGCCTCTCTAGTTGCACGTGGTTACTATTTACTGCCAAAGCTGCGACAGCTACCTGGCCATGTCTTTGCTTTTAAGGTAATCCACTACTTTATGTTTGATAATATTTAGTCTATGGTTTGAACAGTGCTGTTCCAGTGTCCATATTTAGAGAAGTTTTTTTTTTTTTAATATAGATGAATTACATAATTATTTAATCTGCAATCAACATGACACAGTCTATGTGGAAAACAGGTCATTATGCTAGGTTGAGTTGAGCACATGGCGTGCAATCACTAATAATAGGCGGATACATCTGTATATATTTTTTTAAATTCTTTATTGTGTCTTTATTTTGCACTGTGAATGTACAGACTTTGTAAACAAAGAACAATATTTTTTTTATTTTTTTTTACATATGTATGGTTCAGTTGAGCATATACACATACATTTCTAGAGCACCATGTGAAATATGTCGCTACTTACAACAAAAGATATAAAAATAATCAAATCAAATCAAATCAAATAAAAATAAATAAAAATAAACATCTGTATAACTTTAATATGAATGTAGTTTTAATTGATTAAGAAGTGCAGTCGATTTTAAACAGTCAATTTTGTAAAATTTTACTTTCACAGGAATCTAAGAATATTTATTTATTTATTTAGTCTTTATTTGAAGGGACGATTTACAGTCAGAGACATTAAGCTAAAAGACAGATGTGTTCTGCACAAGATTATAGCTAAACAGCTAGTTTCCATCTGTAGTCCCTGGTTACATAAATAAAATACATGGATACACTAATGTACAATACAAAAGAAATACCATCACAATACAACACAGACTCTTTTGAAATACAGATAAATGACCCAACCACAAAGTGAGTGTAAAGACTGTGGGATAGATTACATTTTGTGAGTTTTATCAGTGATGCTGTGTACTACACTGCACCAAGCACTGATTACATGTGTGCATGACAAAGCTATAGTTTTCAGCCGATTTGAGTTTTAACTGCACAACAGCTATGCAGTTATTAGGCTACATTTAGAGACTTTTAAGCACTAATCACATGTTTGTACTAAATCTAGTCAAAGCAAAGGAAGGTTTCTCACCCATCATCTGTACTTCTTAGCAAGTTTTCCCGACGTTTCGTCCTCAAACCAGCGGACTTCTTCAGGGAATGAATTCTCAGGCCGCGCGTTGGAGATTTATAACCTATGGGTGTGGTTGGCCTCACAAAAATGGCTTCTTTCACCCCTCTCTCAAACCAATTCTTCTTGGTTTGAATTGGTTTGAGAGAGGGGTGAAAGAAGCCATTTTTGTGAAAAAAACAAAAACCTTCTCTTAACAGAGGCGGAGGGTTAAGATTTGTTTTGCCTCGCATCTATGACGACATCCTAAAAGCAACGCCCTAACTTGGGACAAGGTCAGTGACATGCTAATGAGTTAGGAGGGGTGAGACCTGCACTCCACTTGAGCATCCCAGCAGACAATAGGTCTGTGACATGCTAAGGAGTTAGGGTCGTTAGCCTCAGCAGGGTCATTAGACCTGCTCCCTTCTACATCAAACAGACCTTAGATTGTTTATGAGTTAGTATCAGGATTAGGGTGTGGCCAACCACACCCATAGGTTATAAATCTCCAACGCGCGGTCTGAGAATTCATTCCCTGAAGAAGTCCGCTGGTTTGAGGACGAAACGTTGGGAAAACTTGCTAAGAAGTACAGATGATGGGTGAGAAACCTTCCTTTGCTTTGACTAATCCCTGTACGACTGAGGGCTTACACAAACTTACTAAATCTAGTGTCCAGCAGAGAGCCACTCCAGCGGCTACACCACCTCTGCTGCTGTGACCTGTCCTGCTCCAGCGGCTGCACCACCTCTGCTGCTGTGACCTGCTCCAGAGGCTACACCACCTCTGCTGCTGTGACCTGTCCTGCTCCAGCGGCTGCACCACCTCTGCTGCTGTGACCTGCTCCAGAGGCTACACCACCTCTGCTGCTGTGACCTGTCCTCTTCCACCGGGCACTATCTCAAGAGTCTTCTGTGTATGTTAATTTCCGAATGATTTTTCCTTTGCATGTGACATGTGCATGTGACTCCCTGATGACTGCTGTTGTTGTGTCCTTGGGCAAGACACTTAACCCCACTTTGCCTGAGGCCCCCGCTAAAAGATCAAGGCTCCTGTGGACTCACCACCTGCAGGAGGATCAGGTGCTATGTGTACCGGGTGCAGCTCTGACTGCCTCCCTCCTGACCCAGAAATGGAATAAGGGGAAGAAAATGGATGGATGGATGTGACAAATTAATGTCATGTTCATGAAGCTAAAAGCAGAGATTCAGATTGGAAGACCTGAGAACCCAGCTCTGAGCGCTCAGTTCTCCTGCTGTTGCCCACAGCAACAGCAATCAGTCAATTGCGTGAGGCGCTGCGTAGCGCCTCACGCAAATCCTCACCTGCAGCAATCAGGCACTACCTGCATCAGCTTCATATCGTGCAGAAGCTCCATCCAAGCAACCGCTTCATTCACGCCGCAACCCTCCTCCTCCCCATCTCCGCCTTGTTCTAGGCCAGCTCCTTCATCCCTCTCCTGGCTATCACCACCAGGCTCTAGGCCCCGGGGGATTTCATCTCATAATCTCTTTCCCCTTGTGCAATCGTGCAGTGCTCTGTCGGGGTCTAAGCGCCAAACCCTAACCACATTCTGTTCATCACAATAAACGTAATCTTGAAAATATTGTCCTTAGTGTCATATGTCTAATTATGCAGCGTCAGATTACCTGCCAATCAACATACAATTCTAATACTATGTTTTGCCTGTTCGAGTCTCTCCAGATTGAATCTACTCTGCGTTCTGTTTGTCCCCAGGTTTCCTGTCCTGCAGGGTGTCACTTCTACACATATCTTTTAAAAAAAGTTGGACCTTCCATAGTTCCATAGGACCTTCTTTACATCCTGTAAAGACGTTTGAGAGGTAAGAAGATACGTACATTAGCATTGAATAATTCTTAATCCGGGTCCACCGCCACTGGCCCGGTGTAGTATTGCAAGCATGTCAGCGCACGTAATTTTGGATATTTTTTAGCCAGGACCCGACCCCATTGGTTATACCACAATCTACAAATGATATCTGCAGATATTGTTTACAAATCCCTTCAAGTGAGCACTTACTCTTTTCCGAAACAATCCACCCCACCTCACAGGTGTGGCATGTCAAGATGCTGATTAGTCAGCAGAGATACCTCACAGGTGCCTTTGGCTAACTCAAAAAAAATTATCTAAAATGTAGATTCAAAAGCCCTGTTTCCACCTGCCCTATTCTACTCTACTCCAATTGGGAACATTTCTACCAGCCCTGTTTAACTGGTACAAGGTCATTCTTTAGTCCTCTCTCTGATTCTATCCTGGTCGAGCTGGTACTAAAGTGTGCTCACTGACAGTGATTGGTGAGAGTGCTGCTGGAAGCCATGGTTACCAAGGAATTTTCTCATATACTGGTTTGTTGTGGGTAGGCTGCTAGAATATGGAACCTGATACTAAAGCATAATGGAAACACAACCAGGAAGAGTAGAGTAGATTAGAGTATGGTCAAGTAAGGCTGGTGGAAAAGAGCTTAAAGGACAACTAAACACCAAATCAACTTTTTTCAACTCACAAACTGCATGAATATGTTTCTTATAATGCTCTCTACATATTCTGACATTTTAAGGCAAAATTAGATAAAATCACACTTTTGAGCCTAAAACCGTCTGTGTGGCACCCTCTCTACCTTTTTGGTTGAACTACATTTGAGGATTGGTCCTGGCCTCTCCATTGGCTCTGGAGTGATGTGAAACATCAGTTGGTACTGTGTGATGTCAGTTGGTACTTTGTGACGTGCGTCTCTCTGCACCAGTGGTATAAAACCATCCAAGTCTCACACGCGCCCCAGTAGCAAGTTGGAGTATTCTGGCGACATCTAGTGGATTGAAACTAAATTACGTAAATTGACAGTCACTACTGCTGAGATCCTTCTGTGGCTTAGGTTCAGGTGTTTAGCTTTACAATTATCTTAGTCTTAACTGTCTGTATTTTTTGGTGTGACAAGCGAGCTGTCAATCACAGCCCAAACCATGCCCCGCTCTAAGCCCCCCCTTCTTGTCCCCTGGTCCTCCAACGCCCTTTTTAGAGAACATTTTCAAATGTTCATGTGGGCTAAGTAAGGTGTTTAGTCGTCCTTTAAGATTTTCAGTTTGTGCAACTGGAGTTGTTCAGGTTGTGATTTTTGCCTGTGGAATGTTGCTTTAACACAATGTTGTATACAGCGATCCAGAGCATCCCAAACCTGCTCAATGCACCCATTGAGCATGGATGAGCATGCTGACCATGCACTGGGATGGTGTCAGCTGTGTGTGTGCAGATTCCGTGCATTATCATGTCACAACACGAGGTGATGGTTGCGGGCCCAACATGGCCCCCTCATCTCCATGGGCCACAGCGTGGACATTAGCAAACTCCACAAAGAAGTGCAAACTCGCACTTCTCTGTGTAGTTTGCATGTTCTCCTCATGTCTGATCCAGTTTCTTATGACAAAAATCATCACTGAAGCATTTTGTGACGCCTTCCACAATATAAATAAAGAATGCTTACAAACTTACTAAAAGTTAATCAACGTCAATTGACTTTTGGACCTCATGCCTGTGCCCAGAAAGGGAAGGAGCAGGCATGCAAAATAAATAAAATCCCGGTTTTACAGTGATAAAATGACAGTTTACTATGATAAAGTATTTCTCACATGTTTGAGACTGCCGTTGGAAACTTGGCATGTAGTGTCCCTCACAATGACTCACTAGTCTTCACCCCGACTCCTCCCTCCTCCACCCTGCATCCCTGCACCCCTAGACTCAGGGTTCTCGGGCCAAGTGTGTTGCCACAAACTCACTTTCAATAACCCCATTGTTCATCACTGTCTGTGCGGTCCTATGGCTCCTTGAGTGTGTTGTGCCTATATACAAGTTTGTGTGTGTGTGTGTGTGCGTGCGTGAGGACAAAGGCGTCATTGGCACAGGCTTAATTAGATGATGAATGGCTGTGTGTAATTCAGACCTAATGTCGGGATGAGGACAATGCGAGAGGGCAGAGGGCGTGAGGAGCAGAGCGCTAACAGGCTGGCACACTCACAGCAGCCTGATACACACAGAGGCAAGTTTATTTCTATAGCCCAATTCCTACACAAGGCAAAGTGCTTTATAACACTAGAAAATAAACATCATAAACAGATAAACCAATACATAACCACAGTTCATTCAAAAGTGTGTTAGTGGAGTTTGCACGTTCTCAATGTGGATTGGTGGGTGCTTTTGCACATGTAACCCCTGTTAATTTGATCAGTACAATCATTTTATTGTTTATCTATGTTGATTCATTTTATTTTTAATATCATTTTAATTTTTACTTGCATAGTGAATGCAAATGGTTTGTTTAGAGGTTTTTTGTGTGAAAAGTTATACCATGCGTCACCAGCAGAGGGCACTTGACGCCATACAAAATATATTTCGTAGCCACGTGAGTCACCCCAGACTTGGAAAGAAACGTGGCAGGTAACGCACATGAGTTCTCGGTTGCAAGTTAAGAATTGTATATTGACATTGTGTTTTTCTTTTGCAAACCCCAGTTCACACTGGTAAAAGCCATACTGATATAGCTCATCCCTGCAGACTGTTTTCTGCAGAGATCTTCTCCGGTGAGTCTATATGCTGTTAAGTAGCTATAGCTAACCTCGCTAAGCTAACGCTAGCCTTTGAGCTATCATTTTGTTTTCTATAAAACCAATCGGAGAGAATTGTGACTTTGTGATAATTGAAAATGATGTTTTGATGTATCAACTGTGGTTTACTGTCAATGTGGTATGAGGCCTATGCCATATTTATTTTATTGTAAACTGTATTAGTTGATTTTTTTTTTGAGACAAATGCAAGCTTGTTATTGATAAGATGGAGAATGCGAAAAAACCTGCATGTGAACTATTTGTAATTTGTTCGTTTGATATGCAGGTTGGTTTTTTTGTTGTTGTGAGAAACAACGAGTGAGGACCCGCTGCTCGCTGCCATACCTGGGCCACCGCCTTCAGGGACCGGCACATTATCCCGAGTACTGGGACCCACCTCGCCACATTTGAGATCCAGATAAGAGTGAAAAGGAACCATATGGCCATTTGACTAAAAACGACTTGACTGACTAAATTGAACTGAGAGTAATTGAAAGAAGAGATTTCTACCCACTTTACAGACAATTATAACATAAGATCAAAGGGTGGACACTTTATTTTTTTTTACACACAAATATCTTTTTTATTTTTGTATTTTATTCTCATTGTATTAAGAAATACATCTTTTTGCAAGAACTCTAAGTTGTTGTGCTTACTATTCTCCTTCTTGGACCTAGATCTGTTTAACTCTTGTACATATTACAAATAGTTAAAAACAAAGTACTACATTTGGCGAGCCAGCCAGGAGAATATTAAGCCGAACACTTATTGTTTGATGTATTTAAAGTGAAACACATTTTTTGTTGACCTCCCAGAGACACAGAATGGCTTCAGTTGTTGACATTGAACATGACCATGGTGTAAATGCCAAAAGATCTGCCCTTTTGCAGGGCATTACTAACAATGATACAGATCAAGATATTGTAGAGGCTGTCGCTACATTTGGTAATGTTATTAAAGTAGTGAGGCCAAGTCAGTCACAAGCAATTATCGAGTTTGATTCAGAAGAGACGCTTAGGAATATTAGCTTTCCTTCTGATATACAGAGTCCAGATGATCCCACTAACAAATGGTGCTTAGATAGCATTGAAATCTTACTATCCCCCACACTTACGGACTTGAACGCAGAGCCAAGTTCCTCAATTCAGGTTGACGAGGACAGTCAAGACAGTGGGGGAGTTGACTCAGATAGAACCGAGACATGATGGAGCTGTAAAAGCCAAAGCAAAGACAAAACACGGCCCAGACATGACAACTAAACCAAGAGAAAGACCCAGACCTAATCCTGCTGCATTTGATTCTGACATATTAAACCCTCAAGATGTGCAACGCAAAATAGTGGAGCATGTGATTAAAAGTGAAGCTTCTTCAGGCATTGGCTCCAAGAGACTGTGTTCCTTCTCAGGCAGGGTGCCTAAACCGCCTGGTGAAGTAGACTTTGAGACATGGTGTTTACATGTTGAACTTATGTTCCAGGATGGTTACTCCACTGACATGCAGAGGCGGCTGATACTGGAGAGCCTGCTGTCACCCGCAGCAGACATAGTGAAACAGTTGGGGTCCCACTCCTTTCCGCAAGAGTATGTAAAACTTCTCCAGTCAGCCTATGGTCTTGTTGATGATGGGGAGGAAATCTTTGCAAAATTCCTCAGTACTCACCAAGATGCAGGTGAGAAAGCATCGGAATACATTCAAAGACTACACACACTCCTTAGTATGGCAGTCAAACGAGGTGGTGTAAGCAAGGCAAATGCAAACCGACAGCTTTACAAACAGTTTGTGCGAGGTTGTTGGGACCAAACCCTCCTCCTCACCCTTCAGCAAAGACTAAAAAGTGAATCTGCTCCAGACTTTTCTGAGCTCCTCTTTGAACTCAGAACAGAAGAAGAGAGACGTTCATTAAAAGCAGATAGGATGCAACGTCACTTTGGAGGTTTGAAAACAAAACCCCTCTTACAGTTTCAAGGAATCCATGAGCCTGCTCCCAACACATCCATTGATACAGATATAATGCAGAGATATATAACAGAAACCGAAAACTTGAGAAAACAAGTGAAAGATCTACAAGTACAGTTAACGGAGAAAAGAACCCAAAGACGGAAAAAACAGGAACAGAGGCCAGCTGTTTCTGTAAATTCGCCATCTCCAACTGTAGCTCAGCTCCAAGCACACCAGCAAATGCCAAAATCAGCCCCTAAGGCTTGGTTTTGCTTCAAATGTGGGGAAAATAACCACATTGCTAGAGAATGCAGTAATCCCCCAAATAAGGAACTCGTTGACAAAAAATACAAAGAGCTGAAGGCAAAACAAACAGAATGGCAAGCAAGGTATGGGCAATCTTTAAACTGGACAGGGTTTCAGTAGAGGGACAGACTGAGACCTCAGCAGAGAAAAGTCCCAAACCAGAGCAAAAAGACGAGGAGTGCAAGAAAGCACAACAGATAAACAGTATGACACATTCCCACTCAGCACTTTCAGATGAGGCTCTCTTAAATGCAATTGTTGGTTCTAAACGTACAGCCACACTTAACATTGATGGCATTCAGAGCGTATGTCTCCTTGACTCGGGCTCCCAAGTGACCACAGTGTCAGACATTTCACAAGCTACACCTTCCATCACGTCCTATCCAATCAGTGGCCAGTTTGCTTGACATTGAGGGAGCAGGGGGACAACCAGTACCCTATTTAGGCTATGTTGAAGTCAACCTCTCTTTCTCCAAAGAAATTACTGGGAGACCCGAAGAAATGAATACTCTAGCACTTATAGTGCCTGATTGCAGATCAAACCAAGAAATCCCAGTGCTAATTGGAACTAATGTTCTGGATGTGCTTTATGAAACTTACACATCCTATAAAGAACAGAACAACAGTAAGAAGCAAACAAACATCCCAGTGATCCAGACTATATACCACAAACAGAAAGTTGACAGTGAAAGTGGGAGAGCAGGGAAAGTGAAGCTTTTGAGTAAAAAGTATACCACCCTACCGGCTGGTGAAAGAGCTGTCCTAACAGGCTACGCCCGAAATATTGGCATAACCCCAGGCACGCCACTGTTAGTTGAGTCCCTAGATTCTAACTTACCTGGTGGCTTCGTTTTTTGTAGTTACATAATGACAGTGCCATCTAAGACATGCTTTAAAGTCCCAATCCTGGTTAAGAATGAAAGTGCTCATGCTGTCAGAGTACCAGCAAGTAAGACCGTGGCAGAGTTGTACGTCCCCCTCTCTGTTACTCATCTGGCCTCTGCCCGAAACATCAAAGAAAAAAACTGCCCTCCGCCGCCTAAATCCAGTGCCATGTGCAAAAATGTCAGTTCCGTTCCAGTCAGCCCGCTGAAGTTTGATCTATCTGATACCCCACTTTCTAAAGAGTGGCAACAGAGAATCACAGATAAACTGAACTCCATGTCCGATGTTTTTGCAGCGCATGATTTAGATTACGGGCACACAACAGCTGTGAAGCACCGTATACGACTCTCAGACCCCACCCCATTCAAACAGCGGCCTAGGCCCATACATCCCTCAGATTATGATGCAGTCAGACAACATTTAAAGGAGCTGTGTGATGCCAACGTAATCCGTGAATCAGAAAGCTCATTCGCATCACCTATTGTGATTGTAAAGAAGAAAAATGGGGCAATAAGGCTATGCATTGATTACAGGAGGTTAAACAACCAAACCATAAAGGATGCATACGCCATTCCAAACATTGAAGAGGCTTTTTCCGCCTTAACAGGCTCAAAATGGTTTTCAGTCTGAAATCTGAAATCCGGCTACTATCAGGTCGAGGTTGAGGAAGAGGACAAACCCAAAACAGCCTTTGTAACACCAATGGGCTTTTGGGAATTTAACAGGATGCCCCAAGGGGTTACTAACGCACCCAGTACGTTTCAGCGTGTTATGGAAAAGTGCATGGGCAGCCTCAACCTCAAAGAAGTCCTTGTCTTTTCGTCAACCCTAGAAGAGCATGAGGAACGTCTTATGAAAGTGCTTGGTCGGCTCCGGGATTTTGGTCTCAAACTTTCCCCTGAGAAATGTCATTTTTTAAAAACTTCTGTAAAGTACTTGGGACATGTTGTCTCCGAGAATGGAGTGGAGACTGACCCCTCAAAAATAGCTGCCCTTACCACCTGGCCGACGCCCAAAAACGTCAAGGAGCTTAAATCCTTTTTAGGATTTTCAGGGTATTACAGAAGGTTTATTCGAGATTATTCTAAAATCGCCAGACCCTTAAATGACCTCACTGTTGGTTATTACCCACCCAGAAAGTCAAACAAGTCGCACACAAAACACAGCTTTGCCATTGACCCAAAGAAACCCTTTGCTGAGAAATGGACGGAAAAATGTGATGAGTCCTTCAAAACGCTGATCCAAAAGTTAACAGAAGCGCCAGTGCTAGGTTTTGCAGATGCTAAAAAACCTTATATATTGCATACAGATGCAAGCATCCATGGCCTGGGTGCAGCTCTTTACCAAGAGCAAGATAATCAGTTAAGGGTCGTAGCATTTGCGAGTAGAGGCTTGTCAAATTGTGAAAAGCGATATCCCACACATAAACTTGAGTTCCTCGCCTTAAAGTGGGCGATAACTGATAAATTCTTTGATTATCTTTACGGGGCCAAGTTTAATGTTGTGACGGACAATAATCCTCTAACTTATGTGCTCACTAGTGCTAAGTTAGATGCAGCAGGGCACAGATGGCTGGCGGCCCTCTCAACTTTTGACTTTCACATTCAGTACAGGGCTGGAAAGAAAAATCAAGATGCAGACGGCCTGTCACGTCGGCCTCATGCCCAAAAAGAAACAGACAATTCTACACGAGATGAAGATAACTGTATTGATCATTTCATGACTCGTATTGCCCAAAACTCACCCGAGGAAGTTTCTCCTGGGGTGGTAAGCGCTATATGCCAAAGGCACACAATTCATCCAGTGTCACAATCACAGTCGGCGCTCTCACCTCTACCCAGTTTAGTAGAGTGTATTGCAATGGGTGCAAACGCAATTCCACCAGAGTTCCACACAGATCTATTACCCGGTTCATGCACTTTACCACGGATGTCTCAACAGGACTGGGCTCTTGAACAGAAGAAAGACTTCTCCATAAGCAGAGTCATCTCCATGATAAAAGCTGGGAGAAGGCCATCGTACCGAATAAGACAACAGGAGGACAGAGAGGTCCAGCTCTTTCTCCGTATGTGGGACCAACTAGTTCTGAGGGATGAAGTGCTTTACAGAAAGAGAACTGTGAATGGTGAGCCCTCTTTTCAGCTTGTCCTTCCCCTGAGCTATAGAGCATTAGCCCTGGAGGGACTACACGACACAGTTGGGCACATGGGAATTGATCGCACCACAGATTTAGTTCGTGCTCGGTTTTATTGGCCACGTATGCTCACAGACATTACCACAAAAGTTCAAACATGTGAGAGATGCATTCGATATAAAGCCAGAGCAGAGCGTAGTGCTCCATTAGTGAACATTCAGACAAACAGGCCGCTGGAGCTGGTCTGTATGGACTATTTGTCTTTGGAGCCAGACGGCAGCGGAACAAAAAACATTCTTGTAATTACTGATCACTTTACTAAATATGCTGTGGCCGTGCCCACAGCTGATCAAAAAGCAAGAACCGTTGCAAAAGCATTGTGGAACACCTTTTTCATTCATTATGGTCTACCAGAGCGGCTGCACAGCGACCAGGGAAGGGATTTTGAGTCTGCACTGATCAGCGAGCTGTGTAGCCTGCTTGGAATTAAAAAAACTCGGACGACACCATACCATCCACAGGGAAACCCTGTGGAGAGGTTTAACAGGACACTCCTTGCCATGTTGGGTACCTTGCAGGAAGAAGATAAGGTGCAGTGGAAAAATTACGTGCAGCCTCTTGTGCATTCATATAACTGCACAAAGAATGACACCACTGGCTATTCACCTTATCAGCTTCTGTTTGGGAGACAACCAAACTTACCCATCGACATCGCATTTGGACTCTCCAAAACAGACAAAAAACAAGCTACTCACAGTCAATATGTGAAGGACCTCAGAGAAAGTTTGACAGAGAGCTACAAAATAGCAAAAGAACACAGTGAAAAGAATGCTCTTTACAACAAACAGAGGTTTGACAAAAATGTCAGAGAGTCAAAACTGGAAACGGGAGACCGCGTGTTGGTAAAAAATGTTGGCCTACGTGGTAAACACAAAATTTCCGACAGGTGGAGTCAAACTGTTTACAAAGTGATCAGACAAGTCAAGGGCCTACCTGTCTATGTGATAGCCCCTTTTGATTCTGATGGTCCAGAGAGAGTCCTTCACAGGGATTTGTTGCTCCCATGCGGATTCATTCCAGTTGCGGAGGAACAAATACAAGACACAATACCCGAACGGACAAGGAAATCAAAAAAAAGACTGGAGATAAGGACAAACACCGCCCATGAGGATATGGAGAATGAAATGTCAGAGGATGAGGATGTGGAGTATTACTTCTACCCCCCTGTGGAGAATGTGGAAAATAACAGTGACAATGGGAATGGACAAATGGATAATGACACACAAAGTGATCCAGGAAATATTTCGATGGAACCAAATGAACCAGTTGTGGAGACACATGACAACATATCCGATAGTGACCAAGCCCCTGAACAATCAGTTGAGGCAGAGCCCACATTGAACCCTGACGCCCCAGCATTTCAGCCACAGAAACTTCCAGGACCCAGTGACAGTGAATTAACCCGTTCACTCACTCCCGACAACCTGACACTCCCTGAGCAGGTGACTGTTGACTCTGACATACAAAATAATGACTCAGATGTTCAAGTGACACAACCTCAGGCTGAGGAAGTCCACATTAGGAGATCCGAAAGAGACAGGACTCACCCAAAGAGACTGACATACCCATCCTTAGGGAACCCTCTAGTGGTAGTTATGCAGTCATTACTTGGTGGGTTAGACAAAGCGTTGCAGTTAGCTCTGGAGACAAACTTTTATCCAGATGTTTTAGGACCTATGTAGATGTTGACATGTAGGGACACATGCCAATCAAGGGGGGGAGGATGTAACCCCTGTTAATTTGATCAGTAAAATCATTTTATTTTTTATCTATGTTGATTCATTTTATTTTTAATATCATTTTAATTTTTACTTGCATAGTGAATGCAAATGGTTTGTTTAGAGGTTTTTTGTGTGAAAAGTTATACCATGCGTCACCAGCAGAGGGCACTTGACGCCATACAAAATATATTTCGTAGCCACGTGAGTCACCCCAGACTTGGAAAGAAACGTGGCAGGTAACGCACATGAGTTCTCGGTTGCAAGTTAAGAATTGTATATTGACATTGTGTTTTTCTTTTGCAAACCCCAGTTCACACTGGTAAAAGCCATACTGATATAGCTCATCCCTGCAGACTGTTTTCTGCAGAGATCTTCTCCGGTGAGTCTATATGCTGTTAAGTAGCTATAGCTAACCTCGCTAAGCTAACGCTAGCCTTTGAGCTATCATTTTGTTTTCTATAAAACCAATCGGAGAGAATTGTGACTTTGTGATAATTGAAAATGATGTTTTGATGTATCAACTGTGGTTTACTGTCAATGTGGTATGAGGCCTATGCCATATTTATTTTATTGTAAACTGTATTAGTTGATTTTTTTTTTGAGACAAATGCAAGCTTGTTATTGATAAGATAGAGAATGCGAAAAAACCTGCATGTGAACTCTTTGTAATTTGTTCGTTTGATATGCAGGTTGTTTTTTTTGTTGTTGTGAGAAACAACGAGTGAGGACCCGCTGCTCGCTGCCATACCTGGGCCACCGCCTTCAGGGACCGGCACATTATCCCGAGTACTGGGACCCACCTCGCCACATTTGAGATCCAGATAAGAGTGAAAAAGGAACCATATGGCCATTTGACTAAAAACGACTTGACTGACTAAATTGAACTGAGAGTAATTGAAAGAAGAGATTTCTACCCACTTTACAGACAATTATAACATAAGATCAAAGGGTGGACACTTTATTTTTTTTTAACACAAATATCTTTTTTATTTTTGTATTTTATTTTATTCTCATTGTATTAAGAAATACATCTTTTTGCAAGAACTCTAAGTTGTTGTGCTTACTATTCTCCTTCTTGAACCTAGATCTGTTTAACTCTTGTACATATTACAAATAGTTAAAAACAAAGTACTACACACACAAAAAAAATTATGAATGAACGTAATAAAATTATGGACATCATTTCCACCCAAACAAAATGCGTTTATATAGCAATAATTAATTGTGTTGACTTAACACCATGTGAAGATGTCAGATTAACATGACGTAATTTGGTTTGTGTAACATTGTAACTATCGTTTGATCCAACTATAACTTGTTAGGTGAACATGTACATATTGTGTTTATTTAGCAAGAAATACAGTAGGTCCCACTTCGTTTTGTCGCCTTTCACGCGTGAATCACACGAGACTCACGTGTGATTCACGCGTCTTTTATTTATTTTTTCCCCAGTGATGCTGCAATGACCCAAACAACCACCAGGTGTTACTTTTGAGCAGGGTTAGGAGAATTGGCTTCTCATCGGTCTTTCTTCTCTGTTCACCGGACAACTTTCTGTGGCTTTATAGCTCAATGATAAAGAGGTGTACTCTGGAGTGAGAGGACTCGGGTTCAAGTACAGTCTATGACACTTTTGATTGTGTTGACGTTTACATTTTTCTAAAACATATTTAGTAATTAGGCCAACACATTTAAAATAGTTGCTAGACTGTAGTAAACTGTTGTAAACTTCACAATCTGCACCAACCAAACTGCAGGAAAAAAATTCAACTTTATTCAGTAACGGAGTAATCTGATTCATATACTCCCCCCGCTAATAAAAACTGAGGATTGGCCGGGGCTCGAACCCCGATCGTCCAAGCGAAACAGCTGATATGGTCCTGTCCTCGATAAGTTACAGATTTGCGGGGATGACTTCAACAGAGGTAAGACATGTTACTGTTTTGTATGATATTTAGACCAAATCAAATCTATATTTTCCAAGATGTGATACTTCAGCAAATGTAAAGCAAAGTGAATTATCAAAAGCCTGAAGCCACATTATATTCACACAAATGAACAACATTTCAAAGGGGAACAAAAAAGTGTCTATTATGTATATATAAACGTAAGCCTAACTGTAATAATACAATTCCACAGATAGAAATGCTTCCATGACAAGCCAAAATCATCTTTTCATTGGGCCTTATAAGGCTAGCGTAGCATGAGACTTTTTGTGGTATATTTACTACTCATAAACATAAATCAGTGAAGTCACTGTTATTTTGCAGCCAAGACAAGCTAACATTAGCAACATTATTATTCCCATAGAAAATACAGCATAATTACCACTGTTACTGTTTTGTTTTTATTATTGTTATTACTGACACTAGTCTGCTACTAATACTACACAAGTTGTCTGTAGGTATAAAACTATATCAACTGTTCTGATAAATTCAAAATATTTTTCGATGAAGTTTGTACAAAACACACATTCCAGAACAGTGACATCTAAATCTTTTTGCTTTTCCTTCCAGGACTCCAGCACAGTTGAATCTGTAGTTTCTGAGAGCAGTGACTTTGAATGGGGGAGAGGAGGAGGCAGACGAGCAGCAAGAAGAGGAGGAAGAGGAGCAGCAAGAGGAGGAAGAGGAGCAGCCAGAGGAGGAAAAGGAGCAGCCAGAGGAGAGGCCAGGCAGGAATGAGAAGAGCAGGACATGTGGGTTATAAAGACGGGGCGTCTTTATAACCCACATGTCCTGCTCTTCGTTTATTCGTTCCACAGTAGGGAATTAAAACTAAAATGCAACTCATCACCACTTTAGAAATGAGTCTTTCTTTTATTTCAATGTTTGGGGGAAATTTTTTTATATTTGACATAATATAAATAAATGTGCTGTGTCCATCTTTGATTGCTGTCAGCTTCTGTTCAGGGACCAGATAAAAAAGTCCTAGAAAAAGAAAGAAAAATATTTTATATCATAGAGACTTGTTTTCCACTTGATTATCATCACTACCTGTCCTCTGTTGTGTCTGCTCCAGTTCAGCTGCAGGAGGAGGGATGATGAGGACAGAGGACCCATGGCCCTGGGGTCATCTGCTTACATTTTTTGAGAGTCCCCCAAGCAGAGCTGAGGCGCTGGTCTGGGATAGAGCTGTAGTCTTTAGTCTCCTTCACAGTGTAACGCTAAGACTTATTCTGTAGACATCAGTAGAAATAATATATTTCTTTATTGCTTTTATACTGTATCTTGATAATAAAGTATGACTTACGATATTTGGCCTTTGCTGCTCACATGCACTGGGCGATGGTTATGGTGGTTGTTGTCTAATGCAGCGAGGAGTGTACGAGCTTCATAGGCGCCATAAGTAAATCCAAAACGCTTCCCTGCGTACATCAGGACAGGGTTTTGGAAAGATTCGAGCTTCGAAGTTGTCCTACAGAACAAAGATTATTGTAACGTCAAACATACAAATAAATTCGATCTCTGTGTAATATAATATACTTTGTAGTATTAAAACGGCAGTTCCTGTACATTCCCACAAGATGTCACCCACATGACTTATCGAAAAGTGAGCAACTTCTCAATATCCTTCAGCCACCTCCGGTTAAGAACCACGTGGAATGGGCTCTTTGTGCTGTTTATCCTCCAGAGGCGCATATGGTGAAGTATGCCTCTCCACACACCCTAAATGTATACAATACGTTGTATATCAAAAGTTATACCATGTCACCACATAAAGAGAAAATTTACATTATCTAGTGACGTTATAAATATCCAATGTTCATACAGACCATAAACTCCTCTCTGGTGCTTGTGTGCTGACAAGCATACCAGAAATGGTTAAAGATGTCCTCAATCCATACAAGTAAAGCCTTTTGACCAGAAACGATTCAGCCTGATTGAAGACACCACAATTATATTTAAAAAAGTCTTACCGGACCTGTGTTAAATACAATTAAACACTTACGATGTCCATGGTGTCTAGCTCCATCGTTGTGTACGTACAGCACATAGCAGAGTGACCTTTTTGGAAAAATATATAGATTGTGGGGGAAATAATGACAAACATTTCAATAACAACACACCGATATTAATGAAATACCACAAAGATTTGTGCATTACCTGGTAAGTAGATCCTCCCGTCAGCTAAAACATAAACACAAAAGGCATGTAAGCATACGTATACACGGGCTTAGAAATGAATATGCTTACTTACCAAGGGCAACAACGTTGTCTTTGGACTCTAATCTGTTGATGATAGCAGTCCTTTTCTCCTCCCAAAACTGCTTTATTGTTTTTAGACAGTAGGTTCCCTGGACTGCAGAAGATGTTGAGGAGGCCACATGCAGATATTCATGAATTCTTCCCTGTAGGACAAAATACTTTTTAGTTGACGGTGGATGAGTGGTAACCTGTAAGCAGAAGTTGCATTTGGCAAACTTACCTATCAGATTCGCCTGCAGTCACTGAACTGGGGGGATGGGGCCCCATCAACACCTCTGCTGATGGGCCATGGGGTGTGGACGTGAGTGGTCCCTTTGATAGTGTGCCTCTCGTAACTACAACAATAGAGCCACTGTTACTGCTAGCGATGGCAATATCAAGTATTGCAGTGAGACAATTACAATAACACGCGTATGTTTCGAAGACTCTACACGCTCAACAACTAACTAGTTACTATTGCGATTGCAATGTACATACATTTAAAAGGGAAAATGTTCGTAAGGTTCTAGAAAAAGCCCCGTTTGTAAACAAACCGCAGTTCACTGGGCTTTGCCAGCTAATGCTAGCTAGTGTGTTAGTTTGACGCAGAGATCTTGCTAGAAATGCGTATTACAGATAGTATTTAGAAAATGACCCATCATTCTCTCACTCTGAGCACTTTCCACAAATAAAAACTTAGATGTAGATAAAAAAAGTATTTCGCTACGTAGCCTTTCAATGCACGGACACCGCTGCTTTGAAAGCATATACACATGTGTTTAGAGATAATGTCTTACCTTTCAAGCAGAAATGATGCCAACTGTGGGTCTTTTCTCATGCCCAGAGGTTCTCTCAGAGTTTTCAACCTCTCAAAAGCAACTCCAATGTTTACCCTCGTTTGTTGCCTACTGCGGTCAGACTCGAGTTTCCCCCTTTTGGTCACACTTCGCGTGTCTATGGTCCGCGCTCGGAGCCCAGACGGCAGTGCGTTCACTGAGCTGTCAGAGCGGGGGTCACAGCAGCTGCTCCCGGGGCCAGAGCGGAGGATGTAACGTAACGTTCGTGACATCCGACGGGTTTTCCCAGATCGCATCACATATATACGTTAATGCAATTTAATTATAAAGATTAACATTAGTACAAAATATGTATATGTTGTCTGTTATGCTCTTACTTTGAAAAAGCATTCAAAAGCAACACATATACATTCACATGCACGGCTTGAACACACAGCCAATTTTACACATTTCCTTTTGACAAGGAAAGAAGATAACAATCTGATAACGTTACGTAATTGCACACAAGCAACCAAAATATGTGCAACCAAAATTGCCTCAGACAAGAATCGAACCTGGGTTCTCCAGATCCCAGTCTTTAATGCTAACCATTGGGCTAGACAGGTTTGCACGCAGTATGATACCTGAGCGTCTAAGTCGCTGGCAGAGCTAAAGCGGACTTAACCTGCCACCTTGTGGCGATAAGATGTAACATTTTTCACGCAGCTGCGTGATTCCCGAAAAGCGTGAATGAAGACGACAAAACGAAATGGGACCTACTGTAGTTATGATGACTGCACCACATGACATGGTGTTGGGTCAACATGAAATATAAAAGTGTGCATAACAAATCCACAGTTCAAATAAAATGTGGGAGCTGAAAACCTTTCATTGTGGTGTTCCACCCCGACAAATTGTCAAATTACATTTTCCCATGTGTGGATACAACAAAGTATTGAAAAATCCAATTTTAACATATTTACCCATCAATGGTGTCAGGGCAAGGGATGGAAAAAAGCAAACTTTTCTTTTTTAAAACCACAATTTGTGCAACACGTAAAACTGTTTATATGCGCAAAATTTTATTTATTATATAATGTACACCATAAAACAAGTACCCAACTTCATTGATTTGGATATTTAACTTTTTATATATTCTGCCGTATATCTTTGGGGAAAACATTCATATACTGGTACTCAATGTAAGCAATTCTACACAATTTACCAGTGAATATCCCTAAATCTAAACAGTAATCTCAGAGCACTTAACAAAACACAGATCCATGAGGGATGATAAATGTCCATAAATATTAAAGCACCCACCCACCAAGGGGTATCCACCTGGGGGGGACAGGTGTAAAAAGGGGTGTCGGGTGTAAAGAGGGGTGTGAGGAGAGGGGAGACGGGTGTAAGGAGGGAGGGGGGAGAAAGGTGTAAGGAGGGGGGTGACGGGTGTAAGGAGGGGGGTGACGGGTGTAAGGAGGGGGGAGAAAGGTGTAAGGAGGGGGGGGAGACGGGTGTAAGGTGGGGGGAGATGGGTGTAAGGAGGGGGTAGACGGGTGTAAGGAGGGGGGAGACGGGTGTAAGGTGGGGGGAGATGGGTGTAAGGAGGGGGTAGACGGGTGTAAGGAGGGGGGAGACGGGTGTAAAGAGGGGGGACTGTTGTAAGAAGTGAGACAGGTGTAAGGAGGGGGGAGACAGGTGTAAGGAGACTTGGCTCCAACAGGACGACTACGTTAGATTGAATGAGTGCACTCCTCCGACGCATGTTAACTACCAGAAAGCGAGAACTACAGGTCGCGGCGGTGGTGTTGCGATTATATCACACACCAACTTGGTTCTTTGTCCCAAAACCAACAATGCTTTTCACTCGTTTGAAAACATAACACTTTCAATCACCTGTCCTGGGTGGAGAAAACAAAAAGCGGTGCTATTTATAGTTTTATACCGACCTCCTGGTCCTTACAGCGAGTTCCTAACAGAATTCTCTGACTTAATTTCAAACCTAGTTTTGGAATGGGAAAACATAGTTATTACTGGAGACTTCAATATACATGTGGACGACAGCACCGACAGCTTAAACAAAGCTTTCAGCGCCGTACTAGATGGTGTTGGTTTTACTCAGAATGTTGAGGAACCTACTCACATTCATAACCACACCTTGGACCTTGTCCTGACCTACGGCTGTGATGTCTCCAATGTTGACATCCAGTGTCAAAGCTCGTTGCTGTCTGACCATTTCTTGATCACGTTTGATCTCGATTTGGAGGACTTTCCTGTCCTGCAAGATAAAACCATAATGAAAATAACCTTAAATGATAAATCTATCACAAGGTTCAAAGAACTAATACAGCCTATGTTGAATACTGCTGCAGGTGAACCTGTTCACAGCTGCTGCAGTCCCTCAGTCATTGACCAAACGGTGGACAACACTATGGAGTCTTTAAAATCTGCATTAAATGCAGCAGCTCCTTTAAAACAGAAAACTATTAGGATTAGATCATCGTCGCCCTGGTACAGTGTTCAACTCCACACTTTAAAACAGGACGTCAGAAAATTGGAGAGGCTATATCTCCACTCCCACTCGGAGCCTGTCCACAGGGAGTGGAAAGCAGGTCTCCAAAATTATAAGAATGCCCTTCGCAGGGCTCGAACTCAATACTATTCAACTTTAATAGAAGCGAATAAAAATAACAGTAGATTTTTGTTTAGCACCGTCGCTAAACTCACAAACTGCCATAGCGCAATCGAGCCTAAAATTCCAAGCTCACTGAGCAGTGTCGACTTTCTCCACTTCTTTAATAATAAAATTACATCCATCCGTGACAAACTGGAGGAGGTTACTCCTGCTGTTGGTAGTGGACAAGCTGAAGCGGCATACGTGACTTCCCACTTAGACTCTTCAGTGGGCCTCGATAAATTCATGGCTGTGAGCCAAGCAGAGGAGATCTCTGTGGTCGCATCCTCAAAAGCCTCAACTTGCATGTTAGACGCAGTCCCGACATGGCTCTTCAAAGACATACTTCCTTTGATAATTGAGCCTATCGTAAATATAATAAACGCATCCATACAATGTGGCTACGTCCCACAAGCTTTTAAAACCGCGGTAATCAAACCCCTTCTGAAGAAAACAAACCTGGACCCAGAAATACTTACAAACTACAGACCGATCTCAAACCTCACTTTGATATCTAAAATCCTGGAAAAACTTATAGCTGAGCAGCTTCGCTGCCACCTGCAGGAAAATAATATGTTTGAAGTCTTTCAATCAGGATTCAGAGCTCATCATAGCACTGAAACGGCACTAGTCAAAGTCACAAAGGACTTACTACTAGCTGCTGATAATGGACAAGTGTCAGTGCTGGTCCTACTGGACCTTAGTGCTGCATTTGACACAATCGACCACAGCATTCTACTGCAGAGGCTAGAATGTGATATAGGTCTTAGAGGAACAGCCCTTGGCTGGTTTAAATCCTATTTATCAGATCGGTATCACTTCGTCAACGTAAATCAGAACTCGTCACCTTATTCTGGAGTAGAATTCGGTGTGCCGCAGGGTTCGGTACTCGGACCGATTCTTTTCACTCTCTACATGCTGCCGTTAGGAAACATTATTAAAAAGCATGGAATTAATTTCCACTGCTATGCAGATGACACACAGCTTTATCTGTCGATGAAGCCAAATCAGACAGATCAGCTAGAAAAGCTTAGTGCCTGCATAAAGGACCTTAAAACGTGGATGACTCTTAACTTCCTACTTCTCAACCCGGAGAAGACAGAAGTAATCCTACTCGGTCCGAAGCACCTGCGTGACTCCCTCACTAACCAGATAATTACTCTCGATAATGTCAGTATTATACCCAGTAACACTGTGAGGAATCTTGGAGTCATTTTCGACCAAGAACTCTCCTTCAAGGCTTATATAAGCCAAGCAACTAAAACGGCGTACTTCCACTTACGGAACATCGCTAAAATTAGGAATTTCCTTCCTAAAAGTGACGCGGAAAAACTTATTCATGCGTTTGTCACCTCAAGGCTCGACTACTGTAACGCTTTACTGGCAGCGTGCCCTAAAGCGTCTTTGAAGAGCTTCCAGCTCGTTCAGAATACAGCAGCTAGGATCTTAACAGGTACCAAAAGGAGGGAGCACATAACTCTGGTGTTAAAATCACTCCACTGGCTTCCTGTGGAGTACAGAATAAAGTTTAAAATCCTTCTCTTAACATATAAAGCCATAAATGGATTGGCTCCCTCTTATCTCCAAGACACGTTAGTGTCGTATCAACCAAGTCGAGCGTTGCGCTCACAAAACGCCAGACGTCTGGTGGTCCCTAAGGTCTCAAAAATCACTGTTGGCGGCAGAGCATTTAGCTACCAAGCTCCTTTACTGTGGAATCAGCTTCCCATTTATGTTAAGGAAGCAGATACGGTCTCCACATTCGAGGCCAGGCTTAAAGCACTCTACTTTAATTTAGCATATAATTAGGTAATATATAATATATGGTGTATATATTATATATATATGCTGTATTATGTTATATATTATGTTATATATTATACAATATATGTATTATGTTATGTATTGTGTTATGTTGTATATTATGTTATATATTATGTTGTATGTTATGTTGTGTATTATATATGATATATATGGTATGTATGGTAAATATGATGTATATGATATATAATATATAATTAGGTTTGCTTGGATCGGTTTGCACACCTGGTGTGCAATCCATGAATCTTGGTGCTGTAACCTAGACTAGCCTAGCCATGGCTGCTGCTGCTGTCTCACCTCCTTTCAGATACGCTCTCTTTATTCAAGGCTAGGTTTAAAACAGTCCTCTTTAGTTTAGCATATGGCTAGGAAGGTAAGACTCAGGGAAGGCTAAACTCCTCAGAGTGTCAGTCAAGCTGCATAGGGAGTCAGTTTGCTGGGAGAAGTATGGTAACTTGAGCACTATCCTCTCCTCCTTCCTACTTTATCTGTTTAGCATTTTTAGGATTCTGACTGTAGTTTGTTCATTGCTATTCACCCGTTGTCCCATTGTCTGTTTCATGGTACGATGACGGGATCTCTGAGCCTGGCCTCCTCCATCTACACCTGCGGACTGCCCCGCCCGACCCGCCTGGGAGTGCTTCAGTCCTGCACCGGACCTGTCCACGTTCAGCGGCCACTGGTCCACGTTCTGTAGCTAGCTTAGGTCCTAGATCATTAGCCTGTCCGTCCGGAGGAGCGGATCCCTTTCTCAAATGGGTCTCCCTCCCTGTGGGTTTCCCTAGTTCTCCCCAAGGTTTCTCACTTTTTCCCACTGGGTTTTTTAAGAGTTTTTCCTTGTCGATGCAGGAGGGTCTTGTTGGACAGTTAGTGTCCAACAGAAAGGATTGGTGATGATCAGGACACTTTAGCATTCTACAACATGTATCGACATTTTCTTCTGTGTGTGCTTTATATTCTTCATGTGTTTTAACTGTTGATTCTCTGACCTGTGTATGTGATTTCAATGGTTTTGTTAAGTCCTCTGAGATGACTTCTGTTGTGACCTAGGGCTATACAAGAATAAATTGTATTGTATTGTATTGTATTGTATTGTAAGGAGGGGGAGACAGGCCCATGCATAAACAAAAACTTAAATTACCGTGTATTCCTTCATTTGTCTGGCTCTTCGTTCAGGTAAACGCACAGGACTTTAAGTAGGCACTCTCTCTTGGCATCATTGGAGTGTCTGAGATTTCGTAAAAAGAAACACAAGACAAAATAAAGAACGTTTAACTGTGGGTAAATAATGGGTCAGAACGTTGAATGAGGCTTTTAAATAAACAATCAGATACTGGTAGCACCTTTCCTCAATATCAGAGGAAGCACACCATCGGCCAGACCGACAGCCTACTCTCAGCCTGAGATTATCATACTACTTTTCAGTATCCCACTTCCCTTTATTCCTTCAGTACTTCACACCTCCCTCTTAACATTATAGGCGTGCAAAGACATTTTCCTCCTTTATAATCACACCTTGGTTAGGGGTACTAAGATCTTCTCTATTCTTTTTCCTTGAACGCCACCTTTACTCCCAAACACCCACATCAGGTTGGACAACTGAGCATCAAGCTCAGAGAAAAACGTTGACTGAGGACTGATGGTTGTTATTCTTTAGAACAATAGCTGAAATGAAAATATATATATATAAACAAAAACAAATAATGGTAGAACTGGAATTTAAAAAAAAATAGTTGAACAAGATAAAAGTATATTGTAATAACAGAAAACATGTACCTTGTAGTTACCGACCTAAAGTATAAAGAACAGACCTGGTGAAATGTCTTTTGATCCACTGTATGCTCATTGACTGTATATATTAACGAACGGAGTCACGCCTATCTCTGCCGTTCTTACAAATGGGCCAAAAATTGTGCTCTGCTGGAGCTATACAAAATGGCCGCGAGTGGTCCCGCCCACAAGAAAATTGTGAAAAGACGCATCTGCGCATGCGTCAGCCGGCGAGAGCTCCATTCATTTGAACGAGTGACTTCAAAAATTCACAACGAGTAAACTAGAGTGGTCCAAAACAATTCACCCCCCTCAGCATTGACACACATGTGGAACGGAGCTTTGTGCCAAGAGCCAGCTTTTGGACCATCCTGTAAAGACGTTTTTGAGAGGTCTGCCAATGCTATATGTTAGCATTAGCTAATTCTTATTCCGGGTCCACCCCCACAGGCCCGGGGTGGTATTGCAAGCATGTCAGCGCACGTCATTTTGGCCACTTTTGAGCCGGGACCCGCCCCCACTGTGTATGCTACACAAGTGTGTCAGTGGCAATCTTTAATGTATAGCCTAATTATACAAAGTGTTTTTTATGAACACGTGCAGTGAGTAATTTAGAGTGGTAGCCTACACATGGTCTTGTCTGAGTAGGCACCAAAAGACTGTGCCAAAACTTACACAGGGTGGAACAATCTACTATAATATATACATGAGATTAGCCTTAGCTGTTCGTGAATGCAAAATGCTAAGCGCTAGCAAAAAGCTAGTTGAGTGCTAGCACTCAAACAGAATTACTGAGGCAAATTCTGCGACTGAGTAAATTATTTGTCTGGAGATACGTTACTAAATTTTAGATGGATGCAGCTTCGAGGTGCGTGCCAATTCGAGTGCTCGTCTCCCCTCCGTACAAAACAGCCTTGTTTTGTGAAAGCAAAAAGTTCAAGCTAAGCGCTTCGAAGCGCGTGTCAAGTGCAGCCTCTCAGAGCGCATGGTTTGTCTCGTCTCATGCTTGAACGCGGAAACCGGAAGAACTCTGCCACCTCCTGTCTGGTGTTGTAAGTGCAGCTGAAATCCAAAACCTTTTGAAATGATTCTTGTGAAATCTATTGTCCCCTATATCATGTTGAAATTACATAACATGAATTTGTTCAAGTACCAATATATAGTTTTTTAGTTACAGTAACATGTTTGATAGTGGATAATTTAACATGCCCTCATGTTGGGTTTTCTAGTGTGCAACATGCTGCTGACAGAAGCCCTGGTGTTGTAAGAATGGGTCAAATGCAGAGGACAAATCTTCTTGCAGGAAAAATGAGGCATACTTCCTTAAACCAGCCCCCTTGAGGAAAAAGAAAACAAACAACGTCTGTGTGGATCTGGACCTCGAGTCTGCAAATAAAGTTATCTATTTATGCATTTGTAACTCAATAAGCATAATCAATCAATCAATCAATCAATCTCTTCAGTCCTGGATCAACAACTTGTCCATCCATGGGAGAGTGTTTCCTTTCCCAGTGATGATCTGAAATATTTAAAGACCTTATGCAGGGTTTGTATCAACTCCTAAAATCTTTCAAAATCACTCTTTTTTGTCCAATCATCCCAAATCAAGAAAACACCATAGCAACAGCCTTAAAAACGAGAAGAAGAAAAAACAGAGTTCTTGCTTGGTGATGTCATAGCGGGTCTCCTCCATACTGAACTTGTTTGTTTACATTTTGCTAGTATTTTTTTTTAGCTAAATCTGTGGAAATTCAAGATGACGTGTTTCAATGCGCTGCTCACATACGCATTTCAAAAGAAAAGAAAGAGTCTTTGGACGGCACCAAGGTAACCTTCCCTGCAAGCTGAATTCTCGCAGTATTTGTGAGTTCACAAACACTCGAGAATACATCTTGCCCCGCTTCCACCAACCCTTTTCGAGTAGAACATCTAGGTGTTCAAGCCAATCACGCGCCAGTCTGGGGGTTTAGGGCGGGATATCCGGGTTTGACGAAAGCAAGAAGTGCCGGGCCGAAGCAAAACAAACATGGCTACGCAGGAGGACGGACGCGTAGCTGAGGCTATCAAGTCAGTTTTAGCAGAATCTCCAATTTCTTTTTTGAAAGATGAACAGCGAGAGGCGCTTTGTGCGTGGCGTTGACGACATAATGTTACCGGGATTGGTTTAAGTCAAACCTTGGTAGGCGGGCACACAGCGTCACTTCGCCCAATCAGCTTGAAGTATTCTGCTGCTTATCCCTCCTTTCCCAGAAAGGATTCTCCTGCAGAAGTCCCAGATTGATATTGTGGAGAACGCATTAGAGTTCTACACAATCATCAATCTGGCTCTTGCCAGGTTAGCACCAAGGGAGGAACAGGGAAAAGAGGAAGAAGACTACACACTTCTTGACGAAGTCGCAGAGGATGGACAAATACAAAACTCTGTTTTGTTCAAAACTTTGTTCATAGCTATGTTATGAAACGCTACACCGAGCGGCGCCAGGATCTATTATAATAACAGGACTGCTGCGCTGTCAATTCAATCTGGAAAGACCACAAGACATGAAATGCATTTGAATGTTTTATTCATTGATTGTTTTGCCCCGGTAGCAGCACTTGGTCTGCAAAGCTCCTTGATTGTGCGCACTTAAGATTCCCCAAAAAAAGAGCGGTGAGTTTTCTATGGGTTTGGCAGAATGAACTTGTGCGAGCCGTGAAGCATGAGCGCGAGACTGCTCAGCGATGCGGGGCGGGTGCAGGAGATTATGCTGCATGAGTGTGGAATGATGGTAAGGATGGCAGCAGTTGATGCGAGAAAGGATGCCACCATCAGGAAATTTAATCCATGCATGCGTTGACGAAGAACCGCAGAGCTGCACAGCTGGTGCACGACCTGATGTATGGAGAAAGGTACATACATCAGGTCACCTGCCCCGGTGCTGTCAGAGATGGCGCCGTGGCGCCGTAAAGATGGCGCCGTGGCAAGAGCTCTGGTGTGTGTCGTCTGGCGCACACCGGGGTAGTCTTGCACAGTTTTCCAATGTGGTTTTACTGCAAATGGCAAATAAATGAATCTGAATCTGAATCTGTCAGGGAGAATGAGGAAGACTACACGGGCTGATAATTTTTGCCGGAATGTATTTCAGATAGGCATTAATTTATTATCTGTGTTGCAATTTTGGGTAACACTTTATTTATTTTTTTTACAAAACCTGCATAAGGTCTTTAAGGACAAGGTCATAATGGACCAATGGCTCCTGTTAGTTATTATTGCATTTCCTGTTTTCAAACTGTTTGATTCTCTGATCTGTTGTCAGTGATTTCACAACTTTTCTAAAGTCATTTAATTGAAACGAACACGCTGAGCAGTAATTATGACAGTCTGGAACACAGATTTGTGTTTTGTATAATTTCTGATCCTAAATTAATGATGATAAAAGTCATGGGCCAGTTCTTTGTGTGGTTTGACCTGGTGCAGTCCAACGCTTCCCCTTGTCTCGTCAGATTATGCAGAGTACAAACCAGATTATCTACAGCTGCTCTGCTTTGGTTGTGGAAAATCAGAATTTCTATCATCGCAGTCGGAGTCACATGTAGTTTAGAATCGTGTTTGTGAGCAGAAGTGTGACTTTCTGTGTGTGTGTGTGTAACCTGCGGAGCATCTCCCACAGTCAAAGTGGTCCTGACCTATTTTCTTCCTCTAACTCTCTACAGTCAAACACTCCTTCCCCTGCTACGGTTGTGTTGCATTTGCACATGAAAAGACACAGATAAAATAGGTTTCATTTAAAATCACAAAAGTGGCATAATAATATTTATATTAGCATAAGAGACTTCCCCCAGGACACAGTGACTGCGGGGAAGGTAGAGGTGTGTGTGTGTGCGTGCGTGCGTGCGTGCGTGTGTGTTACTCTGGGATCTCTCCTGGCACAGGTAAGCCTCAGCGCTTCATATTTTGTTTGTGCACAGAAAAGGTGACAGGATGAGCTTTCTTGGAATCCTCTCGAGGCAGAGCTCCATGAAGCAAAAAAATATAGTATAAGACAAAAATACATATGGTTATAGGGTTGCCAACTGTCCCTTGAAATACGGAATTGTCCCGTATCATAGAAAAACTATGCGTTCCGTATTGAATCGATACGGGACGGCTTATGTATTTTCAGAGCCACCTTAAATGCATCACTCACTCACCGCATGACACACGCACACACAGCAATCACAGTTTAAGCGTCTACCTTTCGGCCAATCAGTGTCAAAGGCTTGATCACAACATTGGTTTAATGTTGACAATCGCCAGCGTGGGCCGTGCCCGCAGCATCAACAGAGCAGAAGTTTGGTAAAGAAGTGTCCTATTGCCAGATTCGTACTTCCGCGGTCAATAGCTCTTTGTTAAACAAAAGTAATTGTGCTAAAATGATCATCTCTACGTTGATTTTTCAAATCCAATGCGAAACTGAGGACAACTAGTTGCCGAAAAGTAGAACACGGGCAACTGACTGAAACTGGAGACCGACTGTTTATCTCCAGTTGTAAGAGCGCGCACATCGACCGATTTCGGCAACTGATCATCTCCCACCATCTCCTCTCAGTTGCCAAAAGCCGCCTTGCAACTAGTTGTCCCCAGTTTCTCTGTCGATGTACGCTAGGCTTTACAGTAAATGGTCTGTAACATAAATAATGTATGTTACAGCATTTGTCTTTTTTATATTTTTTATTACTAATAATAATGCATTAAGTCCTTAACCAGCCAAAGAGTTCCACCTATTTATTAAATTTCATTTTTGACTAAGGATTTTTTTTTTAATATGTAGTCAATAAATTACATTCTAAAAACTGTGATTATGGAATTCCATCATTACTGTGTAGATTGAAATAAGGACCAAAAAGTGCTCAACTCGATCCACCCAAATGGTGTCCCTTATTCTTTTGTTCTCAAGTTGGCAACCCTATATGGTTATCATGAATTAACCTTATGTACTTTGAAATCTTCAAGAAGCTATACCCGATTTTTTTTCTGATGACAAATTGAAAATGAATTGAAAACTTGAGCTAATTGATTCAGCTTGAGTATGAATTCAGGCCGTAAAAAGGGCTGAGTCTAATTAATTAGAGGCATTGTGATTAATTAATCGCATTTTAATCGCATATAAATATTTGTCCTGAGAAATTTTTTTCACATGGATTTTTAGTTTACTATTGAATAATGACTGAATACATAAACTTAAGCAACACGTGTTCATTGTGGATGATCAGATGGACTTCTTTCCATCAAATAACGTATCTGTCATTGCCTCCACACACTCTGACAAGACGCTTTTTATAACCAAAATCCACTGCACTAACAGTGAGCACAAAAGCTTATAATAAGTTTTTGACTAATTTCACTAATTTTAATTGCGTTAATTAATCATAATTAATGCGTAAATTCCCAGCCCTAAATATATATATATGTGTTTTATATATATTTCATATATGTATATTCATATATATATATATATATATATATATATATATATATATAATATATATGTATATATATATATTCATATATATATATATATATATATATATATATATATATTATATATATATATATATATTCATATATATATATATATATATATATATTCATATATATAATATATATATATATTCATATATATATATATTCAAACGAATATTAGACAGCCCTGATTAACATTTAAAAGTGTTGATTGATTGATATTTGCTTATTGAGCGTGGCTAGCTCTGCTAGCTTCTCTGCACAGACAGAAGTAGTGACAGGCGCTAAAAGCTCGTTTTACTTGCGGAGTAATGTAAGTATTTTACATACCTGAATTACAAGTAGAGATTGCGTTGCCAAAGGGCAGCAGTCATTTAAGAAAGAAAAAAATCGGTAGAGCGTTTTCAAATTACATTCAAATAAATTGAGCGTCCGACTGCTGCTGTGAGGAGCTGTATAATAAATTATAATTGATTATAATAATTATTATATAATTATTTTAACAATTATTAATTATAATACATTATTAATTATAATTAATGTATTATACAGCAGTAATCTTTCAGTTATATATTTTGTTAGCAGTGCGTTACTTTTGTACAGTTTCATCAGTTATTGTTGTACAACCCATAAGAAGTTGCGCTAATGCTAATGTTAGCATAGTATTTGAGGCGGCAGTAGCTCAGTTGGTAGAGCGTTGGCCTTTGAGCCAGAAGGTCGTGGGTTCAAGCCCCGCTCAAGACTTTCACCATCGACTCCCACTGACTACTGTCGTTGTGTCCTTGGCAAGACACTTAACCTCTGGGAACACCAGCCACAGTGGGGCGGCTGCGGCTGTAAAGTGCCAAACTGCTGTTGTGTCCTTAGGTAAGACACTTCACCCCCATTGCCTAGAATGAGTCTGGTGTGTGTATGAATGGTTGGTGGTGGTCGGAGGAGCCGATGGCGCATACTGGTTGCCTCGCTTCTGTCAGTGTGCCCCAGGGCAGCTGTGGCTACAGTAGTAGTTTATCACCACTACTGAATGAATGAATAATGACATGTGAAGCATCTTTGAGTGTCCAAAAAAGCGCTATATATAACCGATGCATTATTATTATTATCAGATCGCAACTGTGAGCGAGTGGAGGGGCGGTGCTAAATATTCAAACCTTGCAGAAACGGGTATAGCTCCTTTAAGACCGATTCGGGAATGACTGATTTTTTTGGGGGCATTTGGAACCAATGCTGAGTTCTGGTATTCTGCTCGCTGCTAACACACGCATACAAACCATACACACACTACTAAACAACACACATTCTCACACACTCAGTCTACACAAACATTCCGACAACACCAACACACACATACATACAACTTACTCTGCAACAACACACATACTCACAGGCCCAAACACTCTACATACAACACTTAAATATGTAAAATGAACATGTATATATTTGAATGGTAAAAAAAACGTCTCTGATGTTAGATCAGCCACTGACACTAATCCTTAAGCGTAATATGGAAGCCTCCAAGCAGTAAATGTGAATTAAGAATTTAAGATGGAGAAATTAAAATGGTGTCTTTGGTGCTAGCAGATTTTGAAAAAGTCTTTCAAAACAGTAATATTATCTGTTCTGACCCAACAAGTGCCATATGAACCAACTCAGACTCTGAAGAGAACAGGGACTGGCCTCCTGCTGGGAATCAGAGTCAGGATTAAACATGGGAAGGCATAGTCTCAGATTTTTGCTTCTGAAATCTGGAACTGTCCTCCTAAAAATGTTAGATAGGCTTCTACAAATGTTTATAATAGATGTGCTTATATGTAATATAGATTTGTTTTCTGCTGCTGGACACCTGAATTTCTCTTACAGGGAATCAATAGAGTATCTATCTACTCTGTCAATATTCAAATCCAGATTAAAACCGACCTGGTTCACAGCAGCAACTGAAGGATTGTGTCTCCATTCTTTTTAATGTATTGTGATTATTTATGATTTAAATGCCTGGTGTGATTTCCATATGTATGTTGTTGTTTTTGTTAAGCACTTCAGAGCTGAACAAGAAAACAACTTTTCTGGCCTTCTGGTTCCCTGCCTGGGAACCTCTTCAGTCCTGGATCTACAGGTTCAGCCCAGAATTTACAGCCGTCCATCCATGGGAGCAGATCCCTTCCCCATTTCCCTGAGGTTTCCCTCATTTTTCCTACCGGGTTGTTGATTGGTTCCTTATTGATGCAGGAGGGTCTAAGGACAGTGATGACCCACGTTGTTTTGGAGAGGGTCTTCAAAAATAACAAAACAAGTAGCAGCAGCGGTTTTCAAATAAATACAATTACAGTATGGTGTAAATATGTTTATGTCTGGAGCACCAGAAGCAGCGTTGGTGGTTTAGCTGCATTAGTGCAGCCAAATGCAAATGAAGGGGCGGGCTACAGATAGCGAGACTAAGGCCCAGTTTAGACGGAGGCGCTGCACAGACGTTTCCAAGGGATTAACAGAAACGACCAGGCTCCTTATGCACATTTCTCAGAGTTTATACGAGGTTGAAAAACGATGTAGTTCTAGCACCCGGACAGTAGGGGGCAGAGGAACTTTACGACACAACACGCATGACCCCCTAACCCCCTGCCCCCCAGCAGTGTAACCACTTCCGCAAAAACAAAGCATGCTCGACCATCATTCTGCATTTAATAACAGCAGCAACAACAATGGAGAATATAGCTTGAGCTTCCCGTGGTTTCGTCTGGACGGACGAAGAAGTGGAATTGCTCCTCCGTGTAACGCTCGATTACAAGACGAGTAAATGCGGAGAGAACGTCGACTGGGAGTCTTGCAAGTCTAAATACAAAGACATTTATGAGGACTTTGTAAGACAATATCCCCAGGGCAGACATGACGAGTTCCCCCACAGCGACGGGGAGATCACGTCCAAGGCCCAAATAACGTCCAAATTGAAGGCGGTTCGTACAAAGTACAGGAAAGCAGTAGACACGGGAAAGCGAAGTGGCCAAGGACGTGTAATGTTTATATTCTTCGAGCTGTGCTTGCAAGTTTGGGGAGGGTCATGTGTATATATATATACATACAGTGCCTTGCGAAAGTATTCGGCCCCCTTGAACCTTTCAACATTTCAGGCTTCAAACATAAAGATATAAAATTTTAATTTTTGGACATGAATCAACAACAAGTGGGACACAACCATGAAGTGGAACGAAATTTAAACTTTAACAAATAAAAAACTTTGAATGATCCAATGTTGTCCCTAAATGACTGATGATGATAAATAGAATGCACCTGTGTGTAATCAAGTCACCGTATAAATGCACCTGCTCTTTGATAGTCTCAGGGTTCTGTTTAAAGCGCAGAGAGAACCATGAAGACAAAGGAACACACCAGGCAGGTCCGAGATACTATTATGGAGAAGTTTAAAGCCGGATTTGGATACAAAAAGATTTCCCAAGCTTTAAACATCTCAAGGAGCACTGTGCAAGCAATTATATTGAAATGGAAGGAGTATCAGACCACTGCAAATCTACCAAGACCCGGCCGTCCCTCCAAACTTTCATCTCAAACAAGGAGAAGACTGATCAGAGATGCAGCCAAGAGGTCCATGATCACTCTGGATGAACTGCAGATAACTACAGCTGAGGTGGGAGAGTCTGTCCATAGGACAATAATCAGTCGTGCACAAATCTGGCCTTTATGGAAGAGTGGCAAGAAGAAAGCCATTTCTCAAAGATATCCATAAAGTCTCGTTTAAAGTTTGCCACAAGCCACCTGGGAGACACACCAAACATGTGGAAGAAGGTGCTCTGGTCAGATGAAACCAAAATCGAACTTTTTGGCCACAATGCAAAACAATATGTTTGGCGTAAAAGCAACACAGCTCATCGCTCTCCATCCAACCTCACTGAGCTTGAGCTGTTTTGCAAGGAAGAATGGGCAAGAATTCCAGTCTCTCGATGTGCAAAACTGATAGAGACATACCCCAAGCGACTTGCAGCTGTAATTGCAGCAAAAGGTGGCGCTACAAAGTATTAGCGCAAGGGGGCCGAATAGTAAGTAAGTAAGCTTTATTTATATACCGCCTTTCACAGACCAGAGTCACAAAGCGGTTTACAATTGTTATTTCTTGGGCAATTGTCTCTCACTCCACACAGAGATGGGAGCGGGGTCGCCGAACAGGAGGCGCATGCCAGACCTATTGTACATATTTTTAGTGGTAGGGGAAACCGGAGAACCCGGAGGAAACCTACGCAGACATGGGGAGAACATGCAAACTCCACTCAGAAAGGCCCTGGTCCGGCCGGGATTCGAACCCAGGACCTTCTTGCTGAGAGGCGAGAGTGCTATCCACTCAGCCAAAGTGCCACGCCCCACTTTTCAGTTTTTTATTTGTTAAAAAAGTTTAAAGACCTTATGCCGGGTTTAAAAAAAAAAAATGTGGATATCAAAATTGCATGACAATGTCAATTTGAAAGAGATTCCGGCAAAAAAAATCCTATATTTTATAAAAAGAACGTGTTTTTCATGAATTTAAGTTGTCTATGCTCTAACCTGTGTGTGACGTCATAGCGGGTAACATGCATCACGATCGATACCAGACGTTGAAGCAGAGTTGCCTTTAAGCGCCGGGACGTGAGCTCGCATCACGATCAACCGGACGCTGACTGGGACGTGAGCGCTTGCATCACGATCGATACCAGACGTTGCGACAGAGTTGCCTTTAAGCGCCGGGACGTGAGTGCTCGTATCACGATCAACCGGACGCTGCCTGGGACGTGAGTGCTCGCATCACGATCGATACCAGACGCTGCAGCGGAGTTTCTTTAAAGTGCGTGCCGCCACCAGAATCTTTATTGGATCACTTACTTTGCTTTGTATTGCTTTGCTGGGAGCTTACGAGGAAGCCAGTTGCCGTTGTGCAGCCAGGATGGCGGACGCGTCTGGCCTGATGTAGGCGGAGAAGGCCGAAGAGGACCAGCGCCCCAGCTGTTGCAGAGAGGTGTGGGGGAGCCCCAGCGAGGCCGCGCGCGTGGCAGCGCCTATCCTGAATGAGTGAGCTGTGTAGAGCTGGGGAGATAATTTACAGAGGAGCAGTAGGGATCTTAGTTGAGCTCTGAACCAGGTTGCTGTCATGGGAAGAATGTCTGGAGTGAGAAAGAGAGGTCCGTTAAAATCTCCTTTTTGCAGCGGAGGCGAGTGTAACGCATCATGGACCTGTAGGGGCAGAGAGATGTGTCCGAGCGAGCTGTTACTGTGTTGCAGGCTCCTTTGATTTTTTTTTGAATGTTTGAGATGAAGGTTGAAATGGTCAGGGGACATTAAGTTGGGTGAAAAAGAGCGACCTTTGTGTAATGCTTCCACTACATCGAGATTATCACACATGACAGAGATCCTCTTTCTCTGCCACGTGTGATTCCACAGCGCGCAGGCCACGATCACTGGGAATATTTCGTGTAGGGCAGAAGAGATGCTCCGGTGGAAAGTAGCGGCCACGGCCCGGCAAACCAATGGTCCTGGAAGAACCCCCCAAAACCCACGGAAGGGGCAGCGTCCGTGTAGAAGCGGAGACCTGTAGGGGCAGAGACACATCGGAGAGGGCCATTGATGTTTGCAGGCGCCCTTACGCTTAGAATCTTGGGTTGGAGAGTAGATAATCAGGATAGTAAGGATGGTCGGGAAAGCCGTGTCTCGGACCGCATGAAGGTTGAGTGAGCAGTAGTGAAACGCTTATGCAGAGAAGCCATAGAAGGCGAGCAGGAAGATGCTGCGAGGAGGGCAGACATGTACTTGGAAGATGAGCCGGAGTTCAGTGCCGCTGCAGGATGGGCAGCATGATGGGGAGCCTGCGATCAGAAGAGTGAAGAATACAGGTATGGATGCGTTTGATTAGGAGTCCGATTGACGGCTCAGCGCAGCAACTCGGCCAGCTGCATCTGATAGAATCAGAAGATTAAGTATAGAGATGAAGCATGACCGCTGAAGCGACCCTGGGAGCATAGGTGCGAGTCCAGCGCAGCGCGGCATACTCAGCCGGGCTGCGTCCATTAGAAGCAGGAAAGCTTCTGAGAGAGTGGGTTGCAGCAGCTGCAGCATCTGTAGATAATAACAGCAATAATCCTGTATCAAAGCCACAGCAGTAGAATGTTGTTGTAGCTGTTCAGTGTTTCAGTAAAAGAGATGCAAGTGAAGAGAGATGGCAAAGTAAACGAAGCAGCAGCAGCAGTAGCAGTAGCAGCAGTAGCAGTATGAAGCAGCAGCAGCAGTTGCAGCATCCGTAGATAATAACAGCAATAATCCTGTATCAAAGCCACAGCAGTAGAATATTGTTGTAGCTGTTTAGTGTTTCAGTAGAAGGATGCGAAGTGAAGAGAGGTGTCAAGTAAAAGAAGCAGCAGCAGCACGGCAGCAGTAGCAGTATGAAGCAGCAGCGGCAGCAATAGCAGCAGTAGCGGCAGCAGTAGCAGCAGTAGCGGTAGCAGTATGACGCAGCAGAAGCAGCATTAGCAGGAGCAGTAGCACCACAATGCGATTCATACGAACAGCAGACGTGTCACGCCAGCGTGCGCCGCTTGTCTCCGTGAGCCAGGTTACATACGTGTCTGAAAGAGCCGAGCCGTAGAGACAGGTGCAGCCTGGGAGCCCGCGGAGCGGCAGCGGCAGGAACAGCAGCAGCGGCACATGTAGTAGCAGGAGCAGCGGGATCAGGCATCAGTAGGAACGGCAGCAGGGACCGCAGCAGCGGCGGTCAGAGAACCATGCCCATGGTTGTTTAACAGCCTGAGGAAATAAATCAACCCGAATCCGAAACATTCCCATGCGAATAACAGATGTCCCCTGGAGCCATCTTGCTGCTTTGGTTATGGTAGAACGCATGAACGATCACTTTTCCATGCGTTCATTAGCTCCAACACCACTTCAAACCCATTGCAGATTCACATTGGGCCCTTTTTCTTTCTGCTGCACTTTCAAAATGCGACAACTGCAGTTTAGTTACCCAATTTAATACTAGTGACCTAGCTATTTAAATGCATGGCCCCTCCTTCCTCCTGCAGATAGACGAATTTAAATGCATTCATTTAACAATAGTGACCTGCGAGTAATGAGATTAATGCTGTAAAGATGGCGCCGTGGCAAGAGTTCTGGTGTGTGCCGTCTGGAGCACGATGGGTAGTCTTTGCACATTTTTTCCAACGTGGTTTTACTGCAAGTGGCAGAACATGAATCTGAATTAATGCACATTGCTCCTCTTATATCCCTCAGACAATAGAGATTGATGCCATTTAGATGCATTGCCCCTCAGTTAGCTCAAACACGTGTGAAAACGGAGCCTGCAGACCAAGCACGGGGCGAAAACTGACGCCTGCAGTCAAGTGCGCAGGGCAAAAACCAGCCGCCTGCAGCGCAGACTCCGGGATTAATCCGTCCGCGGTCAGCACACTCACTGTACTCACATGCCAGGAGACTTGGGAAAAGCAACGGGACAACGCGGCACCGCCAATCGGAGGCAGGGACACGCACGGCAGCAGACCACGAGGAACGAGCAGCACAAAACCCGCGGAGGGGCCCCGCGGAGCAGCCCGCAGAAGAGCCCGCAGAGGAGGAGAGCAGTGGAGACACGCGAACCACAGCAGGTGCAGGGACGCGGAGGAGGAGCAGACCACGAGCAGCCAGACTGAGGACAGCCGGGCCACGCGCACGAACAACACGTGAGCAGAAGCGACCCCTCCAGAACAACGCATGCATTTGCGAACAGGTGCGTTAGCGACATGCATCTTGCAGGCTTCAGAAGCTTGCGGACTTCAGAAGGCTGGGAAGTGGGTGTCTCCAGCTTTTAACTTGCTGTCCTGGTGGTTATTGGTTGATTAGATGTGGGCGTTGCTGGTATGATGAGTCGAGGATGAGCAGGCTTGTAGATCTGGGCAAGCAGCAGCCGGGTCTACCACAGTGAACTTTCGCGAAGAGCTTCATAACTTGTTAGGAAGTGTTATTTTATTTACTTGTTCCATTTCTAACAGATTTATTTTGTCTATTCCTTCTCATAGAGTACATTGCACTTTTGAAAGAAATACCTGTATTTGAGCACCTTTAGTGAGAATGTTGTTTACAGCAGCTGTTACTGGCTGCCAGCATTAGTTTTATTTTGTACTTGAATGTATAAGATTTTCATTCTTTGAAAAAAATGAGTTACAGCCATTTATGTTCACTATTCAGTCAACTACTGAAACATTTCTGAAATTTTTCAATTGTGAAAAATAAATGCTGTTTGTACATGTACTGAATGTCTTTTTCAAATAGGATTTCGTGGTTTGCTTCATAACCAAATATTATTATGAAGCCACCGGGAGGCACGGTGGCTGAGTGGATAGCACTCTCGCCTCTCAGCAAGAAGGTCCTGGGTTCAAATCCCGGTCAGACCAGGGCCTTTCTGAGTGGAGTTTGCATGTTCTCCCCGTGTCTGCGTAGGTTTCCCCTACCACAAAAAATATGTACAATAGGTCTGGCATACGCCTCCTGTACTGGCGACTTTGCTCCCATCTCTGTGTGGAGTGAGAGACAAATGCCCAAAAATAAAAATTGTAAAAACCACTTTGAGACTCAGATCTGCAGTGAAAAGGCGGTATATAAATAAAGATTACTTACTACTACTTAATTACATCGCTCATATTGATAGAGTAAAGCAGAATTGTGCTATTGAGGTAATAAACCTGATGTGGGCTAATTAACTCTCATTCTAACTGTATCGAACAGGATCACATCATGTCAAACCAAATCTTGTTTTAAATCAGTCATATCGTTATTAAATCTTTGAATCGCATCGTATCGTGAATAGGAACGAATTGTATTGCATCGTATCGACAGGGACTTCAGTGTATCGTTAATGTATCGAATCGCTGGCAGTGTATCGAGATGCATATCGAATCGGCCTCAGTGGTGGAGATATACATCCCTAGTACAGTGGAACCGCCATTTGAAAATTCCTTCATCAGGTACAGAAGGAGAGGGTATGCTGGGTCACCCAGAAGAAAAATGGGTATAGAATCCTCGTCATCAACGATTTGCTTAGGCAGTGAGGGAATCTTACCAGAAAAAATCTGTGCGTCGTGAACGCTGCCAGGCCACTTGATGACTACATCCATGAATCTGTATTTGTAGTCACACACAGCTTGGATGTTGAGAGAGTGCTTTCCTTTTCGGTTTAGGTAGTCCATTGAATTGTGTGATGGCCGTCTGATTTCCACATGTGTGCCATCGACGGCCACCAAGCATTGGGGCATACCGTGTGCTTGGAAGAATCCAGACACAAGAGTCTCAGCCTCAGGTGCGGTGAAAGGCAACCTCATATACTTTTTCCCGAGATTTGTGGTGATTGCTTTACACGTCCTCCGCACAATCAACGACATAGTCCCCCGAGCCAAACCAAATGCATTCGCAGTCTTCCTCAGTCTGCCTTCATCCCCAAGTACAGTGTACAAGCCACCTTTTTTAGGACTCCTACCGGTGCTCTCATATTCGTCCATCTCCCTTTGATGTACGGACGAAGTTCTTCAGAAAGAGCCACCACAGACTCTTGACATGCAAAAGTTCTCTTTCCAGGCCTGGGCATCGACAACGCCATTCTCAAAATTGTCCCACCAGCGACTCGTTCTTCCAGGTCTCAACCAAATGCTGTGTATGATCGTCCCGTGCGCGGGTAAAGGTTGGAGTATCTCCCGCAGGTACTGAATGCTCTTTCGGCGGCAATATACACAACGTATCATGTGAAGGTTATGCTTTACGAGACTAAACAACATGAATAGCTGCCGGACCACAAGTACCACACGTTGATCCGCCATTGTTGTTATGGTTTATCTGAGCTACCGCGCATGCCCAACTTTATGGTGGGACGTGGTGACGTCAATAGCAACCAAAGAATTCACACCTCTTTTGTTCTCCCGGCAGAGATACACCCCCTGCTGAGCAGCGTATCTGAGCTGTGCCACTCTGCATGCTGGATCTAAACACTTACTTTTTTACCCCCCTGGAACACAGTCACCGTATGAACGGTTGGAAGCAACCGACATCCAACTATAGTGTTTTACTGCTGCATTGTCTCCGTGTAAACTGGGCCTAAAGCGGGCTGACTGGTTCTCTAGGTTAGTTAACCCTTTAAGCGCCAAAGTCGCAATATTGCGACAACCAACATTGCTCACTTAAACGGGCTGTATGTAAAAATGTGGTGCAGAATCTTGTTCATACTTTTCACCAGGGGTTAGTGGACATGTGTGCCTGTAATATGAGCAACATTTGTGGGTGTGGTTATATTGAAAGTTTTTGAGTAAATTGAGTTTGTAAAACACCTGCGGCGCAGTAGCGCGGAGGCGAAGCAGCAGCGGTAGAGCTGAGAGGAGCGAGAGCAAAGCAGAGGGAGAGAGTGTTTTTTATTTTATTCACAAGGTCTTCAGTACCAGAGAAGTACTTGGTCTGGTACTGGCTCACTCAGAATCAGAGGAGGAAGACACACAGGTGTCCAGTGAAGCAGACACAGGCATTATTAGTGACGGGGAGACCGCTCCACAGTCAGCCCCTGTACAGCGGCTGCTTGTCCTCCGTGTGGCCGCGGTAGAAGCATTCTGTGAACGCCAAGCAGGGTCCGTGGTGGAGGGGACAGGGGCATCATAACACCAGGCATGTGGGAGAAAGTAGCGGGGGTAGACATCCACGGGGAACACGGGAGACGCGGGAGAAGTCGCGGGAGAGCCGCGGGAAAAAGACACATCGCTAATCGCGTTCACTGCCTCAGCGATGATGAGGATAAAGGCAGTTCTTGAGAGAAAATAATCCACAAAAGTGGACCAGAAGTGTTGAAGAGCCTGTTGTTTCTTGTTGAGACGATCTGAAAAGTTCTGTGCCCATTCATTTCATCTCTCTGTTTCTAAACGGTAAATCCTGGAGCCTCATTTCCACTGAGAAAAATAGTAAGCCCACTACTTCTCTGAAAGGGAAATATTGAAACCAATCTCAAGATTTCATGACTGTAAACTATAAAGAGTGCTGTCTTGATCACTGAAGGTCTTTGAAAATAATACAATTCCATATGGCCGCGAACCAGTGCTAAAACATTATGTATAATCTGGATCAGGGAATTTATTTCTATCCCAAATTCATTTCATACTAAAGATATTTCACATTGACTGTTTATAGTATTCCCTGATCTCAAATAACTCCCAAGTTACAGCTTTTTGAAGTCTTTATACAATAATTAACATTTTCCAAAATGGCCGCCACCTTGATGACGTCACCATATGCAAATTAGATGACGAATCAACTTCCATCCCAAAGTTTGGTTCAAACTGAAGATATTTCTAATTTACAGTATGCCTTTATCTCAAACCATTTTAAAGTTATAGCCTTTTGAAATCTTGAAATCAAAATTGTATATTTTCTTGAAAAAACTCTGGCGCCTAAAGGGTTAAAGACTGTAACGAGAGCCAGAATGTTACAGTCAATGGTTAGTATAATTTCAACTTAGAATTGATGGCTTTTGCACATGTTGAAGATGGCGCCTCGTACGGTCGACATGGCTCTTTGCTGCTCTCTTTTTCTTTTGTTTTTACTTTTTAACTGTGCATCTGGCTGTTCCTACACCCGTGAGGAACTTATGAAAATCCGACCCACCGTTCCCATGGACCTATTGCCTGTTTTCTTGGCATCTGCGGCTGATTTAGTTCATGTTCTAGCCAAAAAAGTGTGGGCCCGTAAAAGGGGAAAGCGCGGAGGCCTGCTGGTGCGTCTTAGGAGGAGAGGAGCGCGCACGGCTCTCCCCGGCATTTTTCTCTCCAACGTACGCTCACTGGGCAATAAGATGGACGAACTCAGCCTGCTCATGAGAAGAAACAAGGACTTCGCCACATCCTGTGTCCTCTGCTTCACTGAGACCTGGCTAAATGAGCGGATCCCGGACTGCGCTCTGGAGCTGCAGGGCTTTGGGCTGTTCCGCGCGGATCGCCATTGTGCGCTCTCAGGGAAGAGCAGAGGCGGAGGGCTGTGTTTCTACGTCAATACAAACTGGTGTAACGATGTGACAGTGATCTCCAAGCACTGCTCTCCTGCTCTGGAATATCTTTTCATTCATTGTAAACCATATTACTCCCCGCGGGAAATTGTTTCATTCATTCTTGCCTCTGTTTACATACCGCCATGCGCGGACGCGCGCGAGGCTCAGCGCGCACTCGCAGAGCAAGTACTGTGTATGGAACGTTTATACCCGGACTCTCTGATTATTATCCTGGGGGATTTTAATAAGGGAAACTTGAGCCAGGAATTACCCAAATACAGACAGTTTATCAAATGCCCAACCAGAGAGGAGAACACTCTGGATCACTGTTACACCACCGTGCGCGGAACTTTTCGCGCTGTTCCCAAGCCAGCCCTCGGCTTCTCAGATCACTCCATGATACATCTGGTTCCTGCTTACAGACAGAGACTAAAGCTCTCGAAACCTGCAGTGAGGAGCTCCAAAGTGTGGTCTGATGAAGCTGTGGAAGAGCTGCGCGCATGCATGGAATCTACAGACTGGGACCTTTTCAGAGCTGCCACAGACAGTTTGGATGAATACACGGACACTGTGACGTCATACATTCACTTCTGTGAGGATAGCATCATTCCAACAAGGACCAGGGTCATCTATAACAACGACAAACCCTGGTTCACTGCTAAACTCCGGCAGCTCAGGAAAGCAAAGGAGTCTGCTTTCAGGGAGGGGGACCGCAGTGGCTACAAAGCAGCTAAATATCAGTTCAGGAAAGAACTGAAAGCAGCCAAGTCCCGGCACAGAGAACGACTACAGGAGCAGTTTGGTAACAAACTGCTCCTGTCGGGAGATCACGGGAGATCACGGGGAGATCACCAACTACAAACCCAAAGCCCCCCCCTGTGCTGATGACCACAAGCTAGCTGACGAACTGAACTTATTTTTCAGTCGCTTTGATGCTGCCCCTGACACCTCTCCCTCCCCCACCCCCCACTACTCTAACGACCCACCCATCAGCCCTGCCCTCAGCCTAACAATAGCCGCTAAAGAGATTAAACAACTCTTCTTGAGGCTGCACCCCCGCAAAGCTCCTGGCCCGGACCACGTGTCTCCGGCCACTCTGAGACACTGCGCCAGTGAGCTTACTCCTGTGTTCACGGACATTTTCAACACCTCTCTGCAGTCCTGCCATGTCCCGGCCTGCTTCAAATCCTCCATCATTGTCCCCGTCCCGAAGAAGCCCAGGATCACAGGACTCAATGACTACAGACCTGTAGCACTTACGTCTGTCGTCATGAAGTCATTTGAACGCCTGGTTCTCTCCCATCTCAAGTCCCTCACCTCCCCCCTCCTGGACCCCCTGCAGTTCGCCTACAGAGCCAACAGATCTGTAGACGACGCCATTAACCTGGCCCTCCACCACATCCTACAGCACCTGGACTCCCTGGGGACCTACGCCAGGGTCCTGTTCGTGGACTTCAGCTCTGCCTTCAACACAATCCTGCCATCCCTGCTCCAGGACAAGCTCTCCCAGCTCAACGTGCCCGATTCCACCTGCAGGTGGATCACTGACTTCCTGACGGACAGGAGGCAGCGAGTGCGTCTGGGGAAGAATGTCTCGGACTCTCGGATTATAAATACAGGAGCCCCACAGGGCTGTGTTCTTTCTCCCCTGCTCTTCTCCCTGTACACCAACCACTGCACCTCCAGCCACGACTCCGTGAAGCTGATCAAGTTTGCGGACGACACCACCCTCATTGGACTCATCTCCAACAACGATGAGTCCGCCTACAGGAGGGAGGTGGACCGGCTGGTGTCCTGGTGCAGTGGTAACAACCTGGAGCTGAACGCCCAGAAGACAGTGGAGATGATTGTGGACTTCAGGAAGAGCACTGTCCCCCCACCCCCACCCTCCGTGATGGACTCCACCATCACCTCTGTGGAGTCCTTCCGTTTCCTGGGCACCACCATCACCCAGGACCTCAAGTGGGAGCCGACCATCAGCTCCCTCATCAAGAAGGCCCAGCAGAGGATGTACTTCCTGCGGCAGCTCAGGAAAGCCAAGCTGCCTGCACAGATGTTGGTGCAGTTCTACACGGCCATCATCGAGTCCATCCTCACCTCCTCCGTCACCGTGTGGTTCGCTGGAGCCACAGTCAGGGACAAACAGAGACTACAGCGCATTGTGCGCTCTGCAGAGGAAGTGATCGGCCGCAGCCTTCCATCGCTGCAGGACCTGTACGTCGCCCGAGCTCGAGGCCGGGCTGGTCGTATCACAGCCAACCCCTCTCACCCTGCACATGGACTATTCCAACCACTCCCCTCAGGCAGGAGGCTGCGGTCCATCAGGACTAGAACCTCCTGCCACAAGAACAGTTTCTTCCCCTCTGCTGTTGGACTCTAACACTTCTTAACCTGTCCCCCCGCCCTTTATAAAGTCACTTTACTGCCCATCATACGTCACTTTACTTCACTGTACTGCTGTCACCTTACATTGTGTGCACCATGTGCACTTGTATATTGTAAATAGTAACTGTAACTCTATTTTAAATTTAAATTTATTCTTTAGAAGTGTTTTTTATTCTTATTTTTATTATCTCTTTTTGACTGTTGCACTGAGCCAAAGCAATTTCCAAGTCTGTGACCTCCTGTTACTTACGTTGGCAATAAAAATGATTCTGATTCTGATTAATATGGACAATATATTATTCCACAATCATATTAAGTTTATAGCTAGGCACAGTCATGAGTATTAAGGCCAGAGCTTTGTAAAAGGTGTTCTAACCAGATCCATGAAGTCACTTCCATAAGGACATTGGCTATATAGAAGGCTTAATTAATTGTGCACCAGTGCAACTACCATGAATATCTATTTTTTGAAGGTGACCTGGCCAAGACAACTGTGCTGTTTTCATTTTACAATCACAGTGGAAAATAAAAGTTTGTTGTTTGCTGTGACCATGGCATGCGCGCTCTAAACGGCTGAGCTGTGCATCCTGGGAGCAGTGGATGTCTGCTCCAGTCATGTATGCGCTCCCACAACGGCGCCTCCATCGCCTGGGCCCATGTACACTCACACCAGGCTAACGCGCCGCAACAGCACTGCACTTGCTACTAGGGGACAAGAAAGAACAGTGGATGAATCTTCTTGAGTGCTCTGAAGACCTACTTTAAAAAGATATAATCAGTAAAATTAACTGTTGTTTCCTCCTCAAAAAAACAGACCCGGGAGGATTTCAGCTCAATTTGTTTGGAGGACCAAAACTGTCTAAAATAAAATGTAATTAACAAATAAATAAATGTCACATTCTACCAATAATTATCACTTCAAATTATGAGATTAAGAAATATATTTATTTACACTAAACAAGCCTACCAGAAAATTAAGCTTCTCACCGGTCAGACCCCCAGTTCCAGTCACCACGTAACAACAGACCCCACCATCTTTGCAAATTCATTGAACAATTTTTACACCGGTTTTGAGTCAGTTGATCATTCTGCACTCTGTGAAGAGCTGCTCGGTGCCCTGCCCCTGGACACCCCATCTCAGCCCCCATTTACGTGGGGGGATGCACCTGCAACTTGCAAGCAGGTGCAAGGTGTGCAAGGCACCAGGCCCTGGCGGAAACCCGGCCAAGGTGCTTAAGTCACCAGTCCTTCACTCCATCTTCTGGGACTCTTTAAGGCTGGGACACTACAAACCAAGTGCCAAACCACTACAGACCCATTGCACTTACCTCCATCATCATGAAATGCATAGAACAACTCATGGTGTGTATTAAGTCCATTCCTGTACACTCTCTATACTGCCCATCCTCAACCACCACATACATATTCCGATGACACTGCCATTTTGGCTCTCCTGACAGACAATAATTCTGTTACTGCCTACCAGTCCATCTCCACACTTCACAGAGTGGTGTTCTGAAAACTCCCTGGAACTGAACACAGACAAAACCAAGGAACTGATTTTCCACTCTCATCTACACACCCCAGACCTGCCTCCCACTCTCATACACAACAAAAAAATAGAACAGGTTAATCACTTCAAATACCTTGGACTCACACTCGACAATGAACTCACCTTTGAACAACATGTCAAGATATCCATAAACGCTCCCAACAAAGACTCCACATTCTTTGTAAGCTCCGTGCCCTCTCTGTCTCTCCAAATCTGCTTCTGAAACTTTACACTTAAATCATTCAACCTATTCTCCTCTATTGCTCCCCCTGTTACTTTAACATGCTCTCCAACACCAACAGAAATAAACTCACTAAAGTCACACACACAGCATCCAAAATCCTCAGTCTTGACACAGCACGAATGGACGTGCCATTTTGGATGAGCATCACTCCCTGAGCAACTTCTGTGGGTTGTAGATGCCTCCTCATGATCCCTCTAATGGTGAGAACACTGGACAAATGCAAAAGTGTTCCAAAAATACGGTACAAAGAATGAAGACAGGGAAATGGTAATGGAAAAACCATTCCTCTTTTTGAGTGTTCGTGCTAATTGCCTCTCATTTCCACCTGTTGTCTGTTTAATTCCCACAACATCAGGTGAAATGTATTCACAATAAGTGTGGCTTCCTAACTGGACAGTCTGATATCCCAGAAATTTGACTGACTTGGAGTTACATTGTGTTTTCTGAGTGTGCCCTAAGTTTTTGTGAGCAGTGTATAACAGTAGTATGTGTTCATGGAGGTGCGCCATAAGTTTAATTTATTATTAAACGGTACTTCCGCATTGGCGAACATGCTCGAAGCAGTTGTAAACAGTCACGGGATCATGAGAACGCATTATGTTCACAAGCACAGAGTCCCTCATTGTCAACCTTGGTTTAGTCCTGTTGTAGCTCCTGTTTTGGCTGTTTACAAGTATGCTCAGTCTGCTCGCTCAGACCACCAATGTCCCCGTGACCACTTTGCGGCTCTATGATTGATCACTGCACGGGTGTCCCGAGGAAACGCTCAGCAATATTTATCTCCTGCATGCGGAAAATTTACGCTTCTGCGCCTCTGCCACGCAGTTGCCGTGTCCGTGCGTGCATTCTGAGACGCACATGTGGTTCCACGCTCGAACGCGTCACCATTGACTTTGCATTGAAAGTCGACTCAACACATGATCCGGTCTGAACGCGGCTTAACATAACCATGCACTGCACCACACCGAAGCAAGATGGTTAAGCTGAGGTGCTGTGTTAAAGCTACCAACTGTACTTTTGTGAGCAAGTTTTTTCTGTAAAGAGCCTTAATAAAACATCACTCAAACATGCACGCAAAGCTAACACACAAATTTGCCATTTAAAATGTAATATTCTAAATACTTAGAATATTACATTGAAAAACTCACTGTTACATTTAAGTTAGTAACATATTTACAGTTAAAACTGAGTGAGTAGTATCCCCAGTGTTTCCTCTGGAGGAGCCCTCTGCACTGGGAGCTGGGGTCTGCTGTGGCTTCGGAGGTCTGGCTCTTGGATCCGGTGGGGGTCTGGGGCATCCTCTCTCCTCTGGGGTCTGAGTCCTGGGCCTGGTGGGGTCTGGGGCCCCTCTCTCCTCTGGGTCCTGTGTCGTTCCCTGTGGCTGCAGCCGGCTCTCTGCTCCTGGTGCAGATGGCTCCTTGGATGGTGCTTCTTCAGCCGGTTACATCTGCTCCCTGCCCCATTTCTTTTTATTGTTTTACCTATTGTACCTGATGTGACTTTATACTTGTATGTGTGTGTGCGTGTGTGTATGTGTGTGTGTGTATACGCATGTGGTTGTATATATAATTATAAATGTGGTTTTGGGGGGGTCTGTGGGGAGGAGGGTTTAGGGCTGGGCATGTTGGATTGTTTTGAACTAAACTGTAAAGCACTTTGTGTTACATTTTTTTGTATGAAAAGCGCTTTATAAATAAAATGTGATTGATTGATTGAATTGATGTGTTTATATGCACAAAAAGTTGGACTTTCTACTGTTTGTGGGCATTTATGCAGAGAGGTTGTATGTGGCCCCCGGACCAAAATGAGTTTGACACCCTTGATTTAGATGATTGGGAGAATGTCAAACTGTCAGATGAAACCATAATGGTAAAGACTCGACTCATCGTCTTTGGAGGAGAGTTGGAAACATCATTCTTTGGGGCTGATTTTCTGCAAAGGGACCAGGACGACTGATCTGTGTAAAAGAAAAAATGAATGGGGCCATGTATTGTGACATTTTGAATGAAAATCTCCTTCCATCAGCAAGGGCCTTTCAGCATGACAATGATCCCAAACACACCACCCGGGCCACGAAAGAGTGGCTTTTTAAGAAGCATTTCAAGGTCCTGGAGTGGCCTAGCCAGTCTCCAGATCTCAACCTCATAGAAAATCTTTCGAGGCAGTTGAAAGTCTTTGTTACCCAGCAACAGCCCCAAAACATCACTGCTCTGAGGAGATCTGCATGGAGGAATGGGCTAAAAAAAAACCAGCAGCAGTGTGGGAAACCTTGTGAAGAATTACAGAAAACGTTTGAGCGGTGTCATTGCCAACAAAGGGTACAAAACAAATTATTGAGATGAACTTTTGTTATTGACCAAATACTTATTTTCCACCATAATTTGCAAATAAATTATTTCAAAAATCAGACAGTGATTTTCTGGATTATTTTTTTTTTCGCATTCTCATCGTTGAGGTACACTTACAGGCCTCCCTCATCGTTTTAAGTGGGAGAACTTGCACAATTGGTGGCTGTATAAATACTTTTTTCCCCACTGTATATAGGAACAAAGCGCTTGCTTTTGCTCACCCTACCTTTGTGTGTCTCGTTTATCATGGTGGCGCCCCATAGCACGGAGCATAGACTGTAAATATGCTCGGAGGCAGCAAAACTTGTCTAATATGTGGAGTGTAGAATATGACAGAAGCACAAGGTGGTGCAGCATCATAGAGTCTGTGGCCTTTCTTAAAGTGGTGGACATGGCACCTATTGTCGTCATTGAACAACGTGGCTTTATACCATAAACTGTAAAAGTTTATACCCGTGCTAAAAGATAAGACAAACCTTTATTAGTCTCACAGTGGAGAAATTTCAGTGTCATCGTTGCGCACATTACAGCAGAGAAAGGAAATAAGAGCACTCAGATTGCACACATCAATAATAAAATAAGATAAACTCTGGGCTATAATTGCACTTGGTTCGGAGTATTTACAGATGTCTATATTATACATTAGCAGCAGAGAATATGAATATGAGCAGAATAAACATCAGAAATAATATCAACAGGTAAAGTGACTTGAATAGGAGAATGATCAGATGGATATGAATAATACAGTAAGATGTCAACAGGTAAAGTGACTGGTGAAAGGCAGAATTATCAGATATGAAATAATACAGTAGTACTGATAACAGTAAATATCAGATATGTAATACTGTAGTAGTATACTGATAACAGGTAAAGTGACTAGTGACAAAGTTACTAGTGAATTATCAGTGACACTTGTGCAGACTCAGCAGTTCCTGTTACACATTCTCGTTGTACAGTCTGACAGCAGCAGGAAGCAGAACACAACACAGTTACAGTTTACCGAGTCGTCATTACTTTGCGGTTCAAGAACTCTCATGACTTTGCACTACAGTGAGTGAGTTGTTACTCAGGTCACTCACTAATTATGTAATCAGGGATTTATTTTGGGCGACAGTAGCTCAGTTGGTAGAGCATTGGCCTTTGGGCCTGAAGGTCGCGGGCTCAAGCCCACCACAAGACCTACTTCACGACTCCCACTGATGACTGCTGTCATTGTGTCCTTGCTCAAGACACTTAACCCCACTTTGCCTGAAGCCCCCACGGAAAGATCAAGGCTCCTGTGGACTCACCACCTGCAGGAGGATCAGTGAAGAGCTAGAGCTATGTGTACCCCCCCTGACCCGACCCGACCTGACCCAACCCAGAAATGGATTAGGGCAAGAAAATGGATGGATTTGTTCTATCTTAAATGTAAAATGTAGTAAATACAGGTCACATGCCGTCTCACTGACGGTTTGTGACAAAATTTGGACCAGGATACGTAGACAACACTATTGGATACTCATTTATACCGTTTATCAGCAAAAGCCATTTAACTCCTGAAATCTGGTCCACAGGAGTACTTCTGTGGACCTGCTTCTTCTCTGTCCAACTCCAAGGCATGTTTACAAATTTGTCATCAGTAATCATAATCACATTAGGGCCTCTTTAGGTTTCATAATTACTGTGCTTCCACAACTAAGACTGCTTCAGGTGAGCACTCAAAAGAAATCCTTGTCAGCTAAAAAAAAATGTACAAGTTGTACATTGCATTTCTTAAAATTACTGCTACAATAGGGGTAGAGAGATTCACCGATTCGCAACGGTGGTTTGCGTCAAGCACTTGCGGTGCGACATCGACTCTTGCCTCTCTGAACAGGTTTGGACCAGAGCAGAGAAAAGGTGGAACCAAGCGGCTCCACCTCTGCTGCTTTGACCCGTCCTGCTCCAACCCAAAGGCTAGACCATCTCTGCTGCTGTGACCTGCCCTGCTCCACCCATATTACGTTTTAAGGCCCGAGCCCCGAACGGGGTAAGGGCCTATTGCTTTCACAATGGTGAAAACAAATGGTGGCGGTGCGTGACGGACGCTGACACCAAAATGTGACGGTTGCGTGCGTAAACTCAAACACTTTAAAATGATGTATCAGGTGCCATTAAAACCTATATTGTTTTTGCTCGAGACGTCAAACAAAAAAATCCTTTTTTATTTATTAGGCCCGAGCCCCGAACGGGGAAAGGGCCTATTGTTTTTGCTCGAGAAATGTCAAATTCTGCACTTTGAGCCTTAATTTCACCCCCTGAACATGCATGAAAAGTTGTAAAATTTTGCCCAAACATCAGACCTGGTGAAAAATTTGATATTTGGGTGTTTATTTTTATGGGACTCAAAAAATGCCAGAACAGCGCCACCTACAACAGCCAATGGGAGTTTCAGAGGTCAAGTTTGTCCTAGAGCCATGAAATTCGGTACACATGTTCCTCAAGTCAAGATACGACCAAAATGTTATCATGGCTCCGCCCTCTGACAAACAGGAGGCCCATAAATTTCACTGCAAAATGGAAAAATGATCCGCAATCATTTTCATACATGTCGGTTGGAAAGCGACTCCTCCTCGGCCGTTTCACCGATTGGCCTCCATATCACTCCACATTGTCTAAACACATGTACCATCAAAATGACCTTAGGGATTTTTGATCAGTGAAACGTTGTTTGAGCAGCGGAGCGGCAAAATGTGAGTGTTTTTTGACCGTTTTTCACAACATTAATTTTGCTCCCGTTTGCACAAACAGTCTGATTTGCACAAAACTTGAATCCAATGTTCAACTCCAGGGTTTAGGTCAGGTGAAAGTGAAATATTTGAAATTGGTCCAATAGCGCCCCCTACAGATTGAGGCAAAGTTTTACATGGGGTGCTAAACAGCTCTAATCATCATATTCATTACAATTTGACTAACGTTCTTCTATGGCAACAGCAACAAATCATCACACGGCGGCCCCACCTTTGTTGCACGGTGCTGCATGGTACGGTGTGGTGCGGCGTAGTGCGGGGGGTTGTGGAGCGGCGCAGTGCGGCTTGGTGCGGGGCGGCGTGGTGCAGATCCACTTGGTGCGGGGCGGCTTGATGCATGGCGGCTTGGTGCGGGGCGGCTCAGTGCGGGGCGGCTTGATGCGGGGTGGCTTAATTTGGGATGGCTTGGTGCGGGGCGGCTTGGTGCGGCTTGATGCGGGGCGGCTTGGTGCGGGGCGGCTTGGTGCGGGGCGGCTTGGGGCGGGGCGGCTCGGTGCGGGGCGGCTCGGTGCGGGGCGGCTCGGTGCGGGGCGGCTCGGTGCGGGGCGGCTCGGTGCGGGGCGGCTCGATGCGGGGTGGCTTAATTCGGGATGGCTTGGTGCGGGGCGGCTTGGTGCGGGGCGGCTGATGCGGGGTGCGGAGCGGAGCTTGGTGCGGGGTGGTGCGGCGAGGGCCGTTCGACGCCGCTTGCAGCTTTAATTTCTTTCTTTCTTTTTTTCTTCTGCACTTTGAGCCTTAATTTGACCCCCTGAACATGCATGAAAAGTTGTTAAATTTTGCCCAAAAATCAGACCTGGTGAAAAATGATATTTTGGTGTTTATTTTTATGGGACTCAAAAAATGTCAGAACAGTGCCACCTACAAGAGCCAAAATAATACCCCTATGGGAGTTTTGGAGATCAAGTTTGTCGTAGAGCCATGAAATTTGGTAATTTCACTGCAAAGTGGAAAAATGAACAGCAAAAGTTTTCATACATGACGGTTGGAAAGCGACTCCTCCTCGGCCGTTTCACCGATTAGCCTCAAAATCGCTCCACATGATCTCAACACATGTACCTTCAAAATGACCTCAGGGATTTTTGATCAGTGCTACGTTGTTCGAGCAGCGGAGCAGCAAAATGTGACCTTTTTTTGGCCGTTTTTGACAACATTAAAATTGCTCCCGTTTGCACAAACAAAGTCTGATTTGCACAAAACTTTAATACATTGTTCAACTCTATGGTTTAAGTCATTTTAAAGTTAAATGATTCAAATCGACACATTAGCGCCCCCTACAGACTATTTCAAAGTTTTAGATGGGCATTTTCAAATTTAGTTTTTTCAAAATGTTTGCACATTTTGCACATACATCTGTTTTGCCCTCTTGATTCAAAAAGTCAACAGAGTCCAAGGCTTATTTTTTACCCTGTTGCCGTGGCGACGACAAACGCTCCCCATTCATTGCAAATGTACACCTCACACAAACATCAAACCAGCCTTGGCCGTTTCACCGATTCGCCTCAAAATCGCTCCACATCATCTCAACACATGTACCATCAAAATGACTTCAGGGAATTTTGATCAGTGAAACGTTGTTTGAGCAGCGGAGCGCCAAATAGTGGCGTCTTTTTTTCAGTTTTTGACAATAGAAAAATTGCTTCCGTTTGCACAAACAAAGTCTGATTTGCACAAAACTTGAATCCATGGTTCAACTCTTGGGTCTAGGTCATTTGAAAGTTAAAATTTTGAAATTGGCTCTATAGCGCCACCTACAACAGCCAATTTAAAAATGCCTATGGCAGGGGTTTGAGGTCAGAATTGTCGTAGAACCATGTAATTTGGAACACATGTTCCTCAAGTCAAGACATGGAAAAAAAAATATTATGACTAAGCCCTCTGAGAAACAGGAAGCCCATAAATTTCATTGCAAAATGGAAACATGAAAAACAATCATTTTCATACACGTCGGTTGGAAAGCGACTCCTCCATGGCCGTTTCACCGATTGGCCTCAACATTTTTCTAAATCATCTCAACACATTTACCTTCAAAATGACTTCAGGGAATTTTGATCAGTGAAACGTTGTTTGAGCAGCGGAGCGGCAAAATGTGAGGGTTTTTTTGGCCGTTTTTGACAACATAAATTTTTATCCCGTTTGCACAAACAAAGACTGATTTGCATTAATCTTGAATCCATTGTTCAAATCCAGGGTTTAGGTCAGATGAAAGTGAAATAATTGAAATTGGCCCATTAGCGCCCCCTAAAGACTGATTCAAAGTTTACATGGGGAGCCAAACCAGCTCTACTTATCATATTCATTACAATTTGACTAACTTCTTCTATGGCTACGGGAACAAATCATCACACGGCGGCGCCACTTCCTATGCGCGGTGCTGCGTGGTACGGTGTGGTGCGGCGTAGTGCGGGGCGTTGTGGAGCGGCGCGTTGCGGCTTGGTGCGGTGGCTTGGCACGGGGTGGTGCGCGCGGTGCGGGGAGACGCGTGGTGCGGGGAGACGCGCGGTTTGCGGCGAGGGCCATTCGACGCCTCTTGCGGCTTTAATTTTGACTTTTCTCTGCTTTAAACATAATTTCAGTGCTATTTGGCCTTCATACATATGCCCAGAGTAGTGTTTTTCATTGATTCCTCCAAGCTTTAGTTAGAGCGTGATCTAAGTCCCTGTCGATACAATGCAATACGATGTGATTCAAAGATGATTTAATAACGATATGACTGATTTGCAACGGGATTCGGTTTGACATGATGTGATCCTGTCCGATATAGCATGGTCGTACCACACCTTAGTACAAATTACATTTCGTACTAAGGTCTGGATTTGCTCCATTGAGCTCGTGAACAGGTGGGAGGGGTTAACTCCTTTTGCAGATTGAAACGATTGGATCTGAGTTTACCGTGACGTATGTAGTGCGCCCGAGTGTGTTGTTAGCATTTAGTCTAGCTTTAGCCATCTCCTTTGCTGCTAACGGAGCCCGTGGGGAGTAGCGCCACAATCTTGACCAGCGATTACATTTGCTAAACCTTACTCTTGCTCCTGCTTCAATTTCTTGATAGAACCAGACCGGATTACTTTACTATCGCATTCTTTGCCACTGCGCAAACTCTTGACGTCACCGGCACCGACCTACAACACCCGCCTTCCGCGCTCTCTGAGTAGCCGGTCGAAATACGACCGATTGTATTCGCTAACACAGGGACCAGACCCAGACGTTACATGCAGTGAAATGATGATTGAGTGGAGTGTACGGATGGCTATGTTCGATACAGTTAGTATGAGAGTTTATGTATAGGGATGTATTTAATATTTGGTTGTAGTTATTAGAATTTGTGAAGCGTCTGAGTTCTTGAAAAGCGCTATATAAAACCGATGTATTTTTATTATTATGGAGCAAACCAAGTAATCCTATTTGAAAAAAACATTATTCAGTATGTACAGAGTATTTATTTATTTGAATCCTTCATTCTCTAAAACGCTGTAGGGCTGGATATCTTTGGAGATGAAGTAGACTAACTAACTGCTATAGCAGTAAATTTCTCCTGTGTGAGTTAAATAAAGTAAATCTTATCTTATCATTTCATCAGTTAAGGCCTGGGAGCGGGCAGAGTTAGCTGCTTGAGGCGTGTTTTGACCAAAGACGTTTGTGATAGACCTACTGCTCGCGTCGCCAACTTTGCGTGTCGCTTGTGCTTCGGTATAATCCAAAGGAGAGGAGGGGGTCGCAGCCTCGGAGGTATCCACGCCGTGCCGTCTTCTCAGGTGCGTTGCCAGGTTCGTTGTGCTACCCACTTATTTGATAGGCGGAGCCCGGCATTTCCGCACGCTTGACTTGTTTTTTTGGGGCCATTAAAAATCTCGTTGCCATTTATGTTGTAAGCGTTCATGCTTGTTTTGGACCCGAAGCTTACGTCGGAGCCCTAAGAATCAATGGTGCATTCAGGTTGCCTCGGAAATATGACAGGGCAGCGAATAGAACAATCGACTTAACCATGGAATCTACCAATGCAGACAGGCTGGAAGAGATGCACCGCAAATTCACACCTAAATTATATCCGATGCGCCATGAATGTATCCGTATAGTTGCATCACAGACGTTTGTATCGGACCACCGATGCGAATCGGTGAATCTTCACACCCCTATTCTCTTTCATTCTCGAGAGACAGCAAAATGCCCGGGTCCACATCTATGACTATTTCAACATTGATGACGAGTATCACAGCTTCTCCCGAGTCCAGTGTATCTCTATGGTACTGTCCCGCGTCCACCACATAGAGCTATACTGTTTTCCTGCTTTTGTCATCGACTAAAAGTGTTAGGATCAGTGTTAGTGATTGTGAATCGAGGACATAGGGCTTGATGTGACGAATTGCCCTTGTTGGAAAAAGTTTATTCTCAAGTCTGAAATTAGTATGTACCGGTGAAACGAAGAGTTTACTTTGGAGATTAACAACTGTCACAAGCTGGCTCTAAGCTTGAGGCAAAATGAGGGACAGACAGGTATGGGTATTTAGCATGTTTATTTTAAATAATAACTACAACAAAAACATAGATACAAAATAAAGAAGGAGATGTGAGCGATGGAAAGTCTGCAGTGTGTGCAAGTCAGTGAATGAAAGCTAAGCTTAATGAAATAACAAACAAAGAAACAATGATCCAATACCTGGAGGGAGCAGAGCAGAGAGAGTCAGACACATTTTTCTTCTTCTTCTTCTTCGGATAATTTCCGGCAGACTAGGTGCCTCTAGGCACATTGCTGCCTCTCTTGTTCAAGTCCAGCACTACAATACCATTACATCCACAATAGCCCGACGGCTACAAGAAAGTCCACGAGCGCTCTTATAGCGAAGTCCTGGCCCTGTGCAGGGTTTAGCAGAGTCTGCAGAGTAACATCACTCTGAGGGACGGACGCAACAGTTTGAAATAGCTCTGCTCGTTGAGATCTATACAGGGGACACTCAATAAAAACGTGTTTGACAGTTTGGTCTTGTTTGCAGTGTTGACATAATCCATCCGGGTGTTTCCCGATTTTAACTAGATCCCGCCCAAGGCCACAGTGTCCCAACCTCAGCCTGGTCAGAATGACAGCGGCTCTCCTGTCTTTACCCGTATATACTGACACTGGTTTTACTGATGGATTTAAATCAAAGTAATGGCGACCCCTAAGGTCGCTTTCCCACATTTTGGTGTACCTTTTAATAGTTGACTTCCATTCAAGCACTCCTGGGACTACATAGACTTCTATCTCCCTCTTCAACGCCCATTTTGCAGCCATGTCAGCGGTCTCATTCCCATACACCCCCACATGTGATGGCACCCACAAGAATCCTACACTCCCCCCAGCTCTCTCCACTCTGAACAAGATAGCCAGCAGCTCTGCGATGAGGTCAGGCCTGGCATTAGCTCCACCACTCTCCAAAGATTCCAGGACAGATGCTGAGTCTGAACATACTACGGTTTTCTCTTGCCTAGTTTGCTCTATCCATTGCAAGGCCGCAATTATTCCCATCAGTTCCGCAGTAAACACAGAGACATCAGGGAGTCTTTTGAATTGCAGGATGTCATACTCTGGGACATAAAATGCAACTCCAGTCTTTCTGGTCTCTGGATCTTTAGATTTGCAGAAATCCCTCCCATCTAGTACTTAGGGCCTGAGACACTGACCCCACGTAGTTGAAGCCTGCCTTGGCGAGACTCATCACAGTCATGTCTATCTCTGGCATGGGCAGAATCCAGGGAGGCACATCGGTCCATACCAAATGTGGAGCCACTCCTACATCACCCAGTCGCAGCCTCTCCATCTCTTTCCTCATCTTATACACAAAGGGTCCATACTTTGGCTTGGCACCCCATTCCCAAACTTCATCCAGCACCAGCTTGGCAGGATGACTACCAGGATAAGCTATTAGTTTGACCACATACTGCATAGCAAGCTTTGAGCGCCGGATTGATAGGGGACTTTCACCCATTTCAACAAGTAAGGCTGGAATTGGAGATGACCGCAGCGCTCCACAGCAAACCCTTAGTGCTTTTGCCTGTACACAATTTAAACGCCTGAGATGAGACACTGCTGCTGATCCATAACACATACTTCCATAATCCAACCTTGACCTAACCATTGCCCTGAATATCATTAACTGTGTCTCCCTGGATGCCCCCCATGAACTACCTGAAAGTAAACGCAACACATTAATCACCTTTTCACATTTGTTTACAATACTCTCAATTTGTTTTTTCCACGTAAGCCTCTCATCAAAAATAACACCAAGAAATTTAAAAAACTTGACCCTCTCAATTGGCTGCCCATACATGTTCAAACCCTGATCTTTAACTGTTCTATTACCGAACACTACATATTTAGTTTTATCAATAGAAATCTTAAAACCCCATGTCTGTCCCCAAACAACAATCTTATGCATGCTCTCTTGTACTTGAGCCATGGCATGATCTACATTGCGACCTCGCTTCCAGACAGCCCCGTCATCTGCAAACAGGGATGTTCCAAACCCAGGTCCCACCTCATCAAACATATCATTGACCATAATATTGAACAACACAGGACTGATCACACTCCCCTGCGGGGTCCCATTATCAATCAACGTCCCATTAGATAAAGTGCTTCCCACCCTCACCTGAATAACTCTATTTTGAAGAAAGTTCCTGACCCAATTTAACATCCGCCCTCTAATTCCTGCATTGTGCAATTTTATAACCAAGCCCTCTTTCCACAACATATCATATGCTTTCTCAATATCCAGGAAAACGGCCACTAAAACTTCCCTGTTAACTATGGCTTTTTTAACATCTGCATCCAGACACACAACAGCATCCATAGTCCTTCTACCCTTCCGGAAGCCACTTTGTACACTACTAAACTTACCCTCTCGCTCTAATTTATATACCAATCTATCCGTCACCATCCGCTCCATCACTTTACACAAAACAGACGTAAGTGCAATAGGCCTATACGATCCAGCCTGAGATGGCTCTTTAGCTGGCTTCAGAATCGGCACAACAACTGCCTGTTTCCATGCCTTGGGGATAATCCCCTCTTCCCAAATATTATTAATTAGAGCCAGGAGTTCATCCAGCACACTGTCACTAACTCTCTTGAGGATCTCATAGCTAACACCATCTTTACCGGGAGCAGACCTCTTCCCTCGATTGATAGCTTTCTTTAGCTCTGCCATTGAGAAGAATAAGTTACACACATCCGAATTATCACAGTTTGTTTCCAACTTATGCCTATGCTGCCTTAAAGTTTCACTGCGCTTCCTCAAACACTCCTCCCCCAGGTTCTCTCCACTATGAATAGCTTTAAACGTATTTTCAAACAAAGCTGCCTTTTCACTGTCAGATATAAGGCAAGGCAAGGCAAGTTTATTTATATAGCACAATTCATACACAAGGCAATTCAAAGTGCTGAACAAAACAAGAAAGCATTAAAATCATAAATTATCACAGAACATTAAAAAGAAAGATAAAAATGTAAAATCTAAAATCCCTCAGTTGTATGCACAGTTAAACAGAACTGTTTTTAACCTGGTTTTAAACATTGTCAGAGAGGAGGCCTGTCTCACATCTTCAGGAAGACTGTTCCAGATTTTAGCAGCATGAATCTGAAAAGCAGCCTCCCCATGTTTAGTTCTGACTCTGGGCACTAACAGGAGTCCAGTCCCTGTGCTCCTCAGAGTCCGGGCTGGTTCATATGGGACTAACATGTCACTAATATATTTTGGTGCGAGGCTATGGAGAGACTTGTACACAAGCAGAGCTGTTTTAAAGTCTATTCTCTGAGCCACAGGAAGCCAGTGCAGAGACCTGAGAACTGGACTAATGTGGTCGTACTTCCTGGTTCTAGTCAGGACTCGAGCTGCTGCATTTTGAATGTACTGCAGCTGTTTTACAGCCTGTTTGGACAGACCTGTGAGCAGGCCATTGCAGTAGTCTAACCTACTGGAGACAAATGCATGGATAAGAATCTCCAGGTCTGCTTTAGACACTATGTTTTTGATCCTGGCAATGTTTTTTAGATGGTAAAAAGCTGCTGATGTTACTGATTTGATGTGGCTATTAAAATTTAAGTCTGAGTCCAGTATTACCCCTAGATTTCTGACCTTGTTTGAAGGTTTTAGGGAGAGAGACTGTAGGTGACAGATGACGCTCTCTCTTTGTTTCTGGGGACCAAAGACAATCAATTCAGTTTTGTCTGCGTTTAGCTGAAGGAAGTTGTTTTGCATCCACTCACTGATCTGTTGGATACAGTGAAGGAGTGAGTCCACTGGTCCATGTTCTCCTGCAGTCAGTGAGACATAGATCTGAGTGTCATCTGCATAGTTATGATAGGAAACTTCGTTTCTGCGTATTAACTGACCTAACGGCAGCATGTAGAGATTGAACAGAAGAGGTCCCAGGATCGACCCCTGTGGGACTCCACAGGTCAGGGCCATATGATCTGAGACACAGTTTCCAATCTCCACAAAGTACTTCCTGTCTTCAAGGTAAGACCTAAACCAACTTAGGGCGGTGCCAGTGACGCCAACCCAGTCCTCTAGTCTCTGTAAGAGGATCTCATGGTCGACGGTGTCAAAGGCAGCACTTAGATCTAACAAGATTAAGATTGAGACTTTGCCTGCGTCAGTGTTCAGCCGGATATCGTTTGTAACCTTAACGAGAGCAGTCTCAGTGCTGTGGTGGGGTCTAAAGCCGGACTGAAACATATCAAATGAGTTGTTGATTATAAGAAATCTAGTAAGCTGTAGGTAGACAACTTTCTCAAGGACTTTCCCCATAAATGGCAGATTTGAGATGGGACGATAGTTGTTAAGTACCGTAGCATCCAGGCTGCTCTTTTTTAGCAGGGGCCTGATGACTGCAGTTTTCAGGGCCTTTGGGAATATTCCAGAATGAAGGGACATGTTTACTATCTGTGTGAGTGAAGGTAACAGACTGCTCAGAACAGACTTCAGAAATCTAGTGGGTAGTACATCCAAGCTGCATGTGGAGGAGCTCAAACTGGAGATTATCTCTTGGACAGTTTTATCATTTACAGGTGCAAAGTGAGTTAGCTCAGAGAGCCTTTCTGGCTGTTGGATGGTTATCTGTGGATTGGAGACAATGGCGTTTTTGATGCCTTGAACCTTGTCATTGAAAAAATTAGCAAACTCATTGCATTGACGTTTGGAAGTAAGCTCTAATGGCATTTGAACAGGGGGGTTTGTTAATCTATTAACTGTTGAGAACAGAACACGCAGATTGTTGCTGCAGCCTTCAATCATTTCAGAAAAATACCTTTCTCTCGTACTACGTAGCACCCGGTTAAACTCGCACAACTTATCTTTGAAGATCTCGTAATCTACCTGGAGGTTGGACTTGCGCCACTTCCGCTCGGCCCTCCGGCACTTTCTCTTTTGTGCCCTGACCGAGTCTGCTTTAGCCCACGGCGCCTTCTGCTTATTTTTCACTATTTTAACCTTCACAGGGGCAACGGTATCCAGAACATTCAAAACACTAGAGGTGACAGAGTTAAACAGTTCATCTACAGTAGAATACGATGCATTCTCAAAGTTTATCATTTCCATAAATAGTTCACTCGTATTTTCATTTATGCGCCTTCTTCGAACAGTTGCAGAGTCCACTGGTGGTTTGTCAGTGAAACACATGTCAAAAAAAACACAGAAATGATCCGAAAGAGCAACATCGACCACGTTTACATTTGAAATAATCACCCCCTTTGTAACTAACAGATCTAGAGTGTGCCCTCTGCTGTGGGTGGGGCCACTTACGTGCTGAGTGAGATCAAAGGATTCAAGTACAGAACTCAGCTCATTTGCATTTCTGTCATCAACATTATCCACATGAATATTAAAGTCACCTGTAATAACCAAACTATCAAAATCTGTGCATACAACTGAAAGCAACTCGGTAAAATTATCAATAAAACTGTGACATGACTGCGGTGGCTTGTATAGGACAACGAAGAGTATTGGAGGAGATTGTTTTTGTTGTATTTTAAAAGACACATATTCAAATGACGAAAACTTCCCAAGAGACATTCTATGGGAGACAAAGTGGTCTCTAAAAATGGCAGCTAAGCCTCCTCCTTTTTTGTTTTCCCGTATTTCAGATTCAAACTTGAAATTTGGTGGTGATGCTTCTATTAAAACTGCATTTTCTGAATTTTGGTCAAGCCAAGTTTCAGCCATGAACATAAGATCAAGATTATGAGAACAAATAAAATTATTGATTAAAAAAGACTTGTTACAAAGAGATCTGACATTAAGCGTAGCAAGTTTCAAAGTTTCAGCATCAGCGGTTGCGGTCGGCTGATTCTTATACGGAACAAGAATTAGATTTTCCAGATTAGACTGATTAACTCCAGATGTTTTTCTGTAATGTATTCTTTGTGTTATCACTAAGGGAATGGCACAGGTGGCTTCATGACAGGGCCCCAGCCGGGTCTCTCCTCTAACTAGACTGCCAGTGGCTGCGAAGCAGAGACCCTGTGCATCCTAGTGTTTATAGAAAAGAGGGGAAGGGGAAGGCAGGGGAGGAGGATGGAGAGGTGGGTGGCTTTTGGGTGTTGAACGAGGGGGGCAGGGAGGTGGAGGGGTTTTAGGTGATGGGTTAGGGCCGGGGTGGGCTGAGGCAGAGGTTTTGGATGTTGAACGAGGGGGAAGTGGGGGTGGAATGGTCATGAGGTTAGGGGAGGGACTGGCTGAGGTGGTTTTTATAGGTGAATTGGAAACCCTAGGTGGTTTTGGAGGTACGTATGGGGAGTGGTTTAGCATGTTGGACAGGACTCTAGATCGAGCTAATATCGGTGTGAGAGGAATAGTCTTCATCGCCGATTTTATTAGCCCTGCAGAGTGTTCAGGTAGGTCTAACAGTGAAGGCGGGGATGAAAAACAAAGGGAGGTGTCCCCATTCTCTCTTGATGGAGTGGACGTGGCAGGGGGGACCCAAGACAGGTCCATGGGAGGTGGCGAGGGAGTCTTTGATGAAGGGGCAGGTGGTTGAGGAAACCCCAGCACAGGCCTGTCTGCTGTAGGCTGGGGTGAGGATGGGGGCTTCAGAGGCGCTGTAGATGAAGAAGGCGTGGCTGCTTTGGAGCAGGCTGGGGATGAGGATGTTGGTGGTGGTGGTCGTGCTGCTGGTGCTGCTACTGGTGATGATGCAGCTGCTGCTGGTGATGATGCAGCTGCTGCTGGTGATGATGCAGCTGCTGCTGGTGATGATGCAGCTGCTTCTGATGACAGTGGAGGTGTTGAGATCCTTCGAGGTGGTGGTGGTGTTGAGATCCTTTGAGGCGGTGATGGTGTTGAGATCCTTCGAGGTGGTGTTGAGATCCTTCGAGGTGGTGGTGGTGTTGAGATCCTTCGAGGTGGTGGAGGTGCAGAGACTTTTGGAGTTGGCTTCCTCCCTTTTGATGGCTGCACGCGCTGCGCAGGCTGAGGTCTCAGGGCAAAAGAAAGGTTATCCATCAACACTTTTACTCCGTAAGTGTTCAGATGTGGCCCTTTCCCTTCAAAAAGCTCATGCCTATTCCAGAACAGATTAAAATTCTCAATGAAGGCAAGTCCTCTGCGTGAACATTCGTTGAGTAGGAAAGTATTTAGCTGATACAGACGACTGAATTTCATTTGCTTCCCGTCCACATTTGGTAGTGGGCCACTGATAACGATTTTTGTGTCCATTTTAGCAAGGTCGTCCAATAAGAGAGAGTAATCCCGTTTCAACTTTTCACTTGTGTTGTCATAGACGTCTACTGCCCCCACGTGGATCAACAATCTTTTTACCCCGCCGGTCTCAGACAGAAGCCTCGGAGCCAACCGCCTTATCTCATCCACTTTAGCAGAGTGTACTGAGTGAACCTTGAGATTACGCATATTTACATTTCTTATCGCCGAATCCCCGATAAAGAGCGACTCAGCTGCATTTGACCTTGACTGAGACTGGGACTGGGACTGAGAGACTACTGCTGATTCATCTTCCAAAAGTGGTGAAAAGCGGTTTCTTGTAATTAAAGATTTTTGCTGTGGCATTATGACACTCTTGTTATCATTAGCTTTGCCTTGTTTGGGCTTGGCACCATATGTGTTCCAACAATTGTCTCTGTTGATTTTGGGAAATGAAATAGCGTCATCATAACTTACGTTCTGTCCATTTGGTCCATTTCCTTTCACTGGTATTGTTGTGTTCAGCCCCAATTCTGATTCAAGCACAAACATTCGGTCTTGAAGAAGTTTTAGCTCCTGTTTGAGTGAAAAACAGCCGTCACAAAGTTTTGTTCTATTTTCCCGTCCTCCCGACATGCTGTAAATTAGGTAAATTCCACCAGTCTTGTGTTGAAGTTTGTAAAAAGGAGTAATCCGTGTTTTGTGGAATAAAAATGTAAGCAAAAATGATTAAAGGAGATAAAAAAGCAGCAAGCGAGGAGCAGCAAGAGAATGCGACTGCTCTGTCCAGAGCAGGAAGCATAACTGACACTCCATTATTTTCCAAAACTGGCACCTGACTCCGCCGCGTTACTCCTGCCATCCGATGCACTGCTCTCCAAATCTCCGTCACTGATGTCTCGGCTCCAAGTTTTCCACAATACCTCCTCCAACAGTCCCTTTTAGCAACTTTAATCACTCTTCTGGCCTTAGCCCTTAACCTCTTATACTCCACTGCTCTACTCTGAGTTGGATATTTCCGTAACAACCTAAATGAACGATTCCTATTTTTCACTGCCTCCTCACATTGCTTATTCCACCATGGCACAGGCACTCTCTTCTTTGGACAGCTCTTTTTTGGAATACACATTGATGCATTATTCATAACAACCTTACAAAAACTTTCATTCCATTTGTCTAGAGTTCCACTATCATTTATTTCACTACACTGATTGTCACACAGACTGTAAAACCTTTCCCAATCTGCCCTTCCATAATTAAAATACTGCGAGAATTCCCCATCCCTGATAATCAATTCTCTTCCAAACTTTATTATTATTGGGTAGTGGTCACTTCCCACATTCCACTGACTCAATACATTCCACTCTCCCACTCTTGCTAATTCACTGGACACAAGTGCTAAGTCAATACATGACTCTGATCCAGTCTGTATATTGTATCTAGTGGCTCTCCCGTCATTCATACACACCAGGTCACACTCATCCATATACTCTTCCACTACTACTCCATTAGCATCCCTGCTTAAACTTCCCCATAACGGAGTGTGAGCATTAAAATCCCCTACCCACACCACAGGACGACCCGCTTGCTCTTTGATTTCCTCCAAATCTGCACCTTTAACTTGTAAACACGGATTGTAAAAGTTGACTATATACTTCCACCCATCTCTCCCCCACACTCGAACAGCCACACACTCAAGGGAAGTTCTTAAATTAATTTTTTGAAATTGCACATCTCTCCTTATAAATGTAGCACAGCCTCCTCCTGACTGGTCTATCAAACCTGATACTTTCATATCCAGCGGTCACAAAGTCCAAGCAGGGTTTCAGCCACGTCTCCTGTACACACACAATTTCAGGTGAAAATGTGAGATCATCAAGAAATTTTTTAAACTCCTGACCATTTGCTAATAGACTTCTTGCATTCCACTGTAAAATGCAAAACATGTTTTAAGTTAAGACCCCGAACCTTGGCCCCCGTCCATGTCACCATCACTAAATTCATCAAGTATATCTGATCCTAATGTCGCTCCCAAATCTCCTTCCACCACCAACTCCACCTCCTGTCTGCACAGAACAGGGGGCCCCCCATGACCTCCCCCAAAAAATCTTTCAATGGCCTCCTCCACCAGTTTAACCATTTCTGCCTTTATAGACACATTCTTGGATGCCCATAGAGCATCGACCATAAAGGTCTTGAACGACTGGGTAGCAAATACGTGTTTCTCTTCTCTTTTTGACCCTGTCACAGCAGCCTGTTCCCCAGTCATACCAGGTCTCCTAGCTGCACTCACTTTTTTAATTGCCTCCGCATAAGTCAAATTGCCTGCCGCGTTTACCTTCTCAACTTCTACTGCTCTTTTATGGAATTCACACTCTCGAGAAGAAGGCATGTGGTTGCCCCCACAATTGCAGCACTTAGCTTGCTCCACAGTGCATTCACTGATAGTATGGCTCCCTCCACACTTCCCACACCTTGTTGACCCCCGACAGGCTGCTGCCACATGGCCAAATCGCTGACACTTGTAGCACCGAAGTGGGGGGCGATTGTACTGTCTAACAGGATAACTCATGTACCCCAGTGTCACCCTTTCCGGGAGTGTATCTTGTTTAAAGGTGAGAAGCACAGCATTTCCATTCTGGTTAAACCTTCGAGCTGCCTCAACCTCAGCACCTTTTACATTTTGAACAATATCTCGGTCTGAGATTTCCGGGCTGACATAAATTACCCCTTTGGTTTTCTTGTCATTAGCAGGGATCCAACTCTCCACTGGTGATCTAAGCATTTGCTTGACCTTTAATGCCTTTGTTCTCTGCGCTTCTGTTTTACAAAACATTAATATATTTCCATTCAACAGAACCTTGGCATTCAGCACAACACCAACTTTATCTTTCAACTCGTCTGACAGTTTGATTGGGTTGATACTTCTTGCATCTTTGCCTATAATTTTGAACATAACCTTAAATTCATTATCACTGTCAATCCGAGTCATTTTGCTTGTCTCTTGACTACTCTCTCGTTCACTATCATGCCTCAATCTACCCCGTTTCCTCGGAGGTCGACCGCCACCCATACAAATAAATGCTTAGCTGTTACCCACAGGATCAAAAGTTTAATCCAAACCAACACTGCGAACAAGATTTCAAACTCACGCGCCTGTCAGCTCAGACACATTTTTATGCACAGGTGTGCCCAATCACTGGGTCCTCCCTGTCTGAAAGGGAACCGCCCCTGTTAGGTAGGGAGGGGCCGTGACAGAACTCGGCGTGAAGCTACGTCACTGTGCAGGCGGGGGGAGGCAGGCTCACAGGCAGAGGAGCACACTCCTCTCTGGATCAGCTCGTTTGAGTTGAGGTGACATTACCTCTATGCAAGAGTTGGCTATAATCTAACAAGTTTTGAGTGTTGTATGGTGTATCACTAAAAATATTCTCACACATGAAGAAGAGCGCAATGTGGAACCTTTAAACAACCAAATAAAAATATTTGTAAACATCGAATGATAAATATCAGTGAGTGTCTCTTACATCACATTTCTTCAGCCGGAAAAACAAAATAATCCCTCAACTGATTGTATCTGGAGGGAGATAACTTAAAAGGGACGAAACCTTTGCTTCTTCTGTGATAATGTTATAATCCAGGTAGGGCTGAAACAACTAATCGATTAATCGACGACTAATCGATTATTGAAATAGTCGACAACTATTTTAGTAATCGATTAATCGTTTTCTGGTTCACACGGACTCAAACAGAGCAAAAATGACATGAAAATGTCATTTGTTTTTATAATTTCATGAATATCTGTCTGTCTCATCCAATCAGATAGCAGAATTAGCACAAAGAGCCTGTTACAAACATTTACTTTAAGTTTACGCCATCAATACGTCCTCGAGTGTTGCCACTTTAGCTTTTTGTGATGAAAAAATAATTTCTTTCTACACAATTCACAGCCAAGCGATTACTCGATTAATCGTAAAAATAATCGATAGATTAATCGATTACAAAATAATCGTTAGTTGCAGCTCTAAATCCAGGTTAAAAACAGTTTTGTTTAGCTGCGCATACAGACCGCTTTTGGCTCAAAAGTGAGATTTTATCTAATTTGCTAAATAATTAAGTTAAAAAAGTTTCTTTGGTGATTTGCTGTCCTGTGATTGTTTCTTTCTTGTTTTTTAGGTATCAACTGTGCTATACAAATACACATGCTTTGCCTTATTGGACCATATACCAGAATGTAACAGAATATTGTTTTTAATTCAAGCAGATAAATATTCTCCCCAAGTATAATTAGAGGCCTCACCAAACAATGCCATAACTATAAAAAGAGAGAAAGCGTTTGATCAGTTGCATGTGGAAACAAAAGCCCAGCAGTAATTGGCTTCTTCATAAATTCTTAATGGTCAGTATGACTGTGCGAGAGGCAGTGCACAAGAAGCAGGAAGCCTTTCCAAAACACTGCCTCCCACTCAACCACCCTCCTGCCCTCCCGCCTGCCGCACCCAAGCCATTCTCCTGAGGTGGTCCCGGGGCTCGTCCTCTCTCACAATCCCCCGCCTCCTCTTTGCTCCGCACACACAATGCAAGATCGTATTTGAATTATTTATGCTTACATGTGCCCTGGTGACACTTGATGCATGTCTTTCCATAACACTCTCATGACTACTTAGTGCACACAGGGCCCGGTACAAGACAGGTTTGTGGGTGGATGGGAGTGAACAATCTGAGACAGAATTGAAAAAAGGATAAATAAATATGAGTTGAAAAGTGGAAATGAGATAATTTCAATTAAATGTATTCGTGTAAATATAGGCGGACTTTCCAACGAGATCAGAGAATCAATCAGTTTGAACACAAGTAATATAATAATTGCAAACACAAAGCAGCCATTGGTCCTATTCTAAAGCTAGAGATTTTACATTTGCTTCTTTTTCAGGCTCAGGTTAGAGAATTTATTTAACTTTTTTTTGTATAGTCATTGTTCATTTATCTTTTGTTGTGTGCTCCTCATTCCTACTATTCTGTAATTGGTGATGCAACACTGAAATTTCCCCACTGTGGGACGAATAAAGGATCCCTCTAGTAAATTTCCCGGAAAATCACTGTTCTTTGACACCTCTGCATCGGAAAATTGGAAAAAGAACAGTCCATAGGTGCAAATAAAAGAATATTTGACCAATTTCAGCTTTTAACTATAGCTCCCTATTCAATATGGTCGTGTTTCCAGTATCTTGTACCATATCATAGCTACCTAACCACAACAAACCTGTATCCGTATGTAGTGGTACACCTGTTTTGTGAGCGCTCCTATCAGCGCTCTGGCTTGTAGTATTTAAGGACAGCCCTCCCCCGTACACTCCTGTTTTGCCTCGCCTCTGACGTCGGGACGCTGCTCGCTGGTGGCGTCCGAAGCACATGTTGCTTTAGATCCAGCCTTTACATCGGCTTTGTGACCCAGCGGGCACGCTTCTTTCAATCTGCGTCTCGGCGAGTGTTTGCGGCCGGCCTTGTGGCTTTGTTTTGGCACAATATTCAACCTATATTTCTTTTAGATTGTCTGTGATCCCGGCACAGCCGTGGAGTGTGGACAGAGCGCAGTTATTGCGCAACCACTCCGCAGGTGCAGCGCTCTGCTCAGTTTGGTGAGTGTTAGAGCTGGCTTTCTAACTCTTTATGTTCTGGAGTATTTATTAAAATGTAGTTTTCCTTAGAGCCGCGGGCAGGCACCCTTTACCGCATACACAGTCCACTTGTAATACCGGTAAGCATTTAAAATAAATCTAATTCTTATAGACACTTATCAATTTAATATCTTGGTCTAGGGCTCGTGTGTGCGCGCATCTTGGGCCCCTGGCTCCTGGTGACTTATGTGCGGGCTCCTTGGAGAGCTACATGTGGGTATACTGCACTAACTCTAATGGGCTTATTATTTTAATTAATACTAAATTTAATTATTTCATTCAGTTCTGAGCGAGTCTCCCCTTCTGGTACCCGGAAACACGACACCCTCGCTGCTGCATCAGGGGCTATTCAAGCTCCGCGGGTACAGGCCCACATCCATCGGACTCCCCTCAGTGCGGGGCCACGGAGGCGCGTGGGTCCGATTGGAGGCGCTTGGGCCGAGAACGTGCTGGAACTCTAGGGGACTGCTGCTGCTGTTGGAACAATGGCTTATTAGGGAGGCCAATCAATAACACTTGAGGTTACATTTTACAGTGAGAGTGGAGAGTCCGGCGTCGTGGAATGAACTACAGAAATTGTCTTTTTTTAAATTGTCAAATAAATTGTAATTTGTAATACATTGCCTCCTGTCCACATCAGTCCACGAACCTATGTGCCTTTTCCAATTTATCTTTAACGGGTCCCAGTTCCCATATACTGGGTGGCGTTGCTGGTAATATTTACTTAATTAGGCCAAACTTCCAAATTCATAGTCTCGACCATTACACGTAGAAATTCCTTTGTACCCATGGCAGAGATGGGGACTTGCGAGTTGGACTCGAGTCCGACTTAAGTCGCTATTTTTAGAGACTTGCGACTCGACTCGGACTCGTCCCTTTAAAACTCGGGACTTGACTCAGACTTGTCCCCTAACGACTTTGACTTGTTGTTTGGACTTGTGAACATTACGAGTCTTGATGTTCCAGATCCATCCATTTCACTGGCTGATAAGTGTACGCGCTCTATGGCCGTGCACGCTCTTTGGCTGTGCGTGCTCTTTGGCTGTGCGTGCTCTTTGGCTGTGCGTGCTCTTTGGCTGTGCGTGCTCTTTGGCTGTGCGTGCTCTTTGGCTGTGCGTGCTCTTTGGCTGTGCGCGCTCACAGACATTAACAATCGAGCCTGCGCAGAGTTGATCAACTTCATTGGCCCAAAACTAAACATGGCAGAGGGACACAACATAAAGTGGCTCAAAATCAGGTATATAACTATATTTTATCATTTTGGTTGTAAATGAATGTGTAAGAAATATTAATTCCATGAATGTGTTCATGAGAAGATGTTTCTTGTCCCTCTAAAGGTTTTTTGGCAGTGTTGTTAGCTCCAATGCTAGTTTTATTTTCTTATCCTTATATTGTTTTATTCTACAGAAAATAATGCATTCATTTTAGTCTAAACAACAGACTAACTAGCGTTACTGAACTAGTGAGTAAAAGTATTGTGTCAAATGTACAAATATAAGATTGAGGCCCACAGGGACAGAGTGTGCTACGTCTAACAACCAAGGATGAGTAAAGCACGGAGGTGAACTTCATATTGCTCAGGGGCAGTAACAGCGCGAACTATGAATAATCTGGAGGGTTGGGGCTGGTATCAACACATTAACCACATTGATTCGGGGCCAAGGCCTCATCAAATGTAAATGCTAAGAATGTTAAAATGTTAAAATAACATGGTAAGCTGTAAAACTAGCATTGAAGCTAGTGTTAACTAAACACTGCCTAAAAAAACGTTTCTAGAGAGGGACAAGGAACATCTTATGAACACATTTTATGGAATTAATATTTCTTACACGTTTATTTACGACCAAAATGATCAAATATAGTTATATACCTGATTTTGAGCCAAATTGTTAATGTTTGCCCTCTGCCATGATCAACTCTGCTCATGCTCGATTGTTAATGTCTCTGAGCAGTGACGTATTATTGACAGTTTTCTCACTGCTGAAATTTGTATTCTCAAAAAGAAAATGCAAGCACACAAAAAAATTGCATTCACAAAAACAAAATCACACATACAGTTTTATATTTTGTTATTCTTAATTACGAAATTCCATGTCTTTTTAGTTTGTATTATCTTAATTATGAATTAATAAAATATTTTCATGCACAAATACCAATAAATATGCACGTTTTTTTTTTTTTAGACATTCACGTCTTTATTGACAGTAACCTTACCCCATAGACTTTCCGCTGTTTATCCTCATTGCATTAAAGTCACACATGAGGAAAACACGTAAATCACTCTTGTGATCTTTTTCTCCCTGTTTCAGGTAAAGAGCACAGGATTTACTATTTTTGTTTCAGCGTGTACTTTGCAAGGTGTTTTCCTGTTCAAAGATATATTTTTAGAAGCTAGTGAGTCGTTTGTGTGCGTTTGAACTTGAGCCTGGTTCACACAAGACGATTTTAAAATTGTCGGCCAATTTTACCTACCTGTGCAGCAGCAATTTCTGCCCAATTCCTCTCCTTGTCATTTCAGTGATGACATTCTTTACACGACACGTCAGACATACATTCAACTAGTTGTTCCTCTATCTCTGATGTCCACCGAACTTTCCGGTGGGCCATGCCGCTGACTGTTTTGATTTTTTTACGGTGTTCCCTCGCCGGCTCGTCTTGTCTTCTGATTGGCTACACGCCACAGTCATGGCAACGCGCTCATCTGTCCCCGGGGGACAGCACACACGAAGAGAAATCGGGCCAAAACAATCCAACATGTTGGATATCCCCGATATTGAGATATTAACGTGGTCATAATGTTTCCAGGACCACACACGCGCATGGACCATTCTCTGCATGTTGTGTGCGTGTCTTTGTACACCTCTGCAATAAACAGAGCTGGATGATAGAGCCTCCTTTAAGTGCCCATGTCTCCCACGTGTCTCCTCCTAAACTCGCTAAATTAAAGCTGGGATACGTACTTATTTTATTTTCACTTGCATTAACAGCTCATGTTGGTTGTGCTGAGTAAAATGCTGTGAACAAACAAACAAATTTAATGACAGCCATTGGCTGACATTTCGTATTTCAGACTTTTTTTAAATGTCCCTCATCCCTGTAACAAACAATAGTTTTGGTGCTGTGCCCTCACTGTCATGCAGGGACGTGCAGTCAGGGGAGGCAGAGCCTCACCTGCCATTATTGGAAACTAATAATTATTTTAGTTTAAATATATAATTTATATCCACTGTCCTATGCTTTTAATGTATATTCGGCACGGTTCCCATCAGTTTTGATCATTTCTGAAGTCAAAATCGCCGAAATCCCGTTATTCCTATTCAAAGAGACGAGGTGAGGCAGCGCTCCTGCGTGCCTCACCCCAGACCGCTCCCTCACAGTGTGTGTGTGTGTGTCTGAGTGCACTCAGCTCGTGCAGTTGATATATCACCGTTTGTTTCAAATATCCTGCTTTAAAAACATTTTTTAAACTCCTCTTAGTGTTTAGTAGTGTATTGCACGTATGTGTGTACAATTTATATTTAGTTTAAGTCTTTTGATCGTAGATGAACACACAAGGAAAAAGCTTGGCGTGAGGCAGGCGGTATCTGTGCCTCACCGCTAGGGGTGATAGTGAGCATAAAGTTCATACCAGAGTTGCTAACAAACAATCAGCCCAAAATGCTATTTCTTTTGCTGGAAAATGGATGATTTGAATGAAGATTTTTTTTCTCAATTGGACTTTCAAACAAAGAAAGAATTAATATAGACTGGGAGACCACCACTGGACTTACGAGGTTAGTCCGGCTGCGGGGGAGGAGTTTGTTAATCTGTGTTTTATGTTGAACATTGACAGATACCGGCAAAGTAGTGCTTTTCCGAAAAACACTGATTCAAACACTGCTCAAGAGTTCTGCAACTTGTTTAAATTATTGTTTATGTTCCTCGCGTCTCTCTCTCCTCGCGTCTCTCTCTCCTCGCGTCTCCGTCTCTCTCTGCTCCTCGCGTCTCCGTCTCTCTCTGCTCCTCGCGTCTCCGTCTCTCTCTGCTCCTCGCGTCTCCGTCTCTCTGCTCCTCTCTGTCTCTCTCTGCTCCTCTCTCCTCGCGTCTCTCTCTCCTCGCGTCTCCGTCTCTCTCTGCTCCTCGCGTCTCCGTCTCTCTGCTCCTCTCTGTCTCTCTCTGCTCCTCTCTCCTCGCGTCTCTCTCTCCTCGCGTCTCCGTCTCTCTCTGCTCCTCGCGTCTCCGTCTCTCTGCTCCTCTCTGTCTCTCTCTGCTCCTCTCTCCTCGCGTCTCTCTCTCCTCGCGTCTCTCGCACCTGCGCTTCTTAAAGATGTTGTTTGATGCGGAGCAGAGTCAGCAGCTAGATTTGTTGTGAGATTATTAAAAGAAGCTGGTTCTCTTATCTTTACAGTATATAAAGTTTGTGGATGTCATTGCATTGGTGATTAAATGCTATTTTATTTGAATAATGATTGTAAATCTGACTTTTAAAGTCAGTGCCTCCCCAATCACAAACCTCACCGCACGTCCCTGCTGTCATGATATGTTTGGTCTGTGCCATCACTGTAGTGTTTGTTACTCTCTTGTAACGTAGACTATAGCACTTTATTTTAATTGTTGAAACTGGATACATCCTACAGTATGTGCTTCTGCATACCATATAAATGATAAATTATTGGCCATAATTTTAATGCGAAGGAAATGAGACTTGGACTTGCGCGTCAGAGACTTGTGTGCATCTCTGACCCATGGATTCCAGTGGCACTCTGGCTGATCCCTGTCAGTTAGAGCACTCTTGTACCAGCACAGCCTGGATAGAAATAGGGAAAAGCAGGTACTAAAAAGTACCTTGTACCGGTTAAACAGGGACAATGAAAACACTCCCATTCGGGGTAGAGTGGAGTAGAATATAGGAGGGCTGGTGAAAGCGGTGATCTCTGGTTCACTTGGTCTAAAATGTAAACGTGTTCTTAATGCCTAATGATGCAAAAGATCCTGTTGTGTTGAGGATAAAGGGTTTGTTCTGATAAATCCTGATACTCGTTTGTTGGAAACCAAAAACATGTTGTCTTACTTAACATACACAAACATTCCTACGAACTTCTCCCTTGAAACACTGTATAAATTGTTTGTGATTCCGCCGGCGCTCCAAATGTGATCTGAGGCTAATCGCACTCATTTGCAGCAGACACAGAGCACGGGCTTAACATGACGGTTTCAATACGTGCAGGGACCGCCGCCTAATCCCTCGTCCGCCAGAGCAGATCACGATAACGGCCAGATAAGAAACATGGCCGCTCTGCACAAACACGCTCAGAGACTTAAAGTGGGTTAATTGAAAATGGCACTGGTTCTATCTCCCGCGGTGTGACATGAAAAAGGCGTTATATTTAGATGCGCAGCAGTCTGTTGGAGCTGGAATGCATTATCTTTGTGGATCGGAAGACGGACCACTTGTCTTTGATTCTCTCTTTTGCTTTTTTCCTCGTCGATGCAGGAGCGTCTAAGGACAGTGTTGTTCTGGCACATTTATCAACATTTCTCTGGACCAATGGCTCCTGTTGGTTGATATTCAATTTCCTGTGTTTGAACGGTTTGAATCTCTGATCTGTTGTTGAGGAATTGACAAATGCAGCTGTTACACATATTGAGAATTTAATTATTTCTATGAATTTTCATAATCTTATCTGGACAGGCTGTGGTGACTGATGAATGTCTTTAACTTGCTTTGCCCCTTTGGACCAGTTTTTCACCCTTTTTTAGAAAAAGTACAAAAGTTGCAGGAGGGTCTAAAGACAGTGATGTCTGTCCAGCACAGTGTCTGAGCAGTTAACACTTTCGCTTCTCAGCAAGAAGGTCCTTGGTTTTAATCCCAGTTAGAACACGACCTTGAGTGGAGTTTGCATGTTCTGCAAGTTGTTCCAGAAGCCAAGAGTTAGTGCTATGTTTTTACAATGTTGTAATATTGCAACCTTTATTATTATTATTTATAAGTGAGAAAAGTTAGATACCCCATTTTTACAAACTGTAAAAGTTGTAGAAGAGGACCTTTGCTCCATTTCATGGTGTGCTTTCATGTTTCCTATCTGTCATCGATGATGTTTTAGATTATTATATCATCAAGACCAGTCTCTCCAAATATCATCATCAGAAATCACACAAATACACCAGTTAAAGTACAACCAACAACTTAACAATCTTGGACTTTGAAGACATTCACTACTACACAGGGGACTCTTTTATTTTGAATAAAAATAATACATTTACTCAAATGTTTTGTATCAGCATAATGATGCATTGGGTGAGCAGTGTGAGAAACAACCTCAAATCTTGCCACTCCCCAGACACTTCCTCCAGCCCATCCTGAGGTGCCAGGGAAAGAAATATTATCAATAAAATGTATTTTTGTGTATACACAACATGGGTGTATGACATTATCTGGATAGTTCACATGATTGGATTCTTTTTTTATTGCTTCAGTTCATGTTTATATAAGCAGCCTTTACTTTGAGTTTTGTCTCTGTAATTTTCAAATCTATAGCACATCTGTAGATTTTCTCTGAAAATGAGAAAAGGGTCTGCTTTGAGCATATGCTCGTTCCATCCATCCATCCATCCATCCATTTTCTACCCTTTAATCCATTTCTGGGTCAGGGGGGTGACAGTCAGAGATGCCACCCAAGTCTCATAGCACCAGCCCCTCACTGACCCTCTGCAGGTGGTGAGTCCACAGGAGGACGGCTGCTCTGAGTGTGAGCATAGCCTTGATCTTTCAGTGGGGGCTTTGGGCAAAGTGGGGTTAAGTGCCTTGCCCAAGGACACAACGACAGCGCAGAGGTGGGAATTGAACCCACGACCTTCTGGCCTTAAGGCGAATGCTCTACCAACTGAGCTATTGTATGCTTGTTCCAGAAAATGTTCAAATCAAGATAAGGTAAGATAACCTTTTTGTCCTTCACATACAGGATAGCACAGTAGTAAGAGCATACAAGCACAACAAATATATAATATAAGTAGATGCTATGTTTCTTAGTTATGCAAGTTACAGAAAGCTATCAATATACCAATATACAGTGCACCTGGAAAGTATTCACAGTGCTTCACTTTTTCCACATTTTGTTATGTTACAGCCTTATTCCAAACTTGATTCAATTCATTTTTGTCCTCACAATTCTTCCCCATAATGACAACATGAAAAAAGTTTGAGATTTTTGCAAATGTATAAAAAATACAAAAACTAAGAAATCACGTGTACATAAGTATTCACAGCCTTTGCTTAATACTTTGATGCACCTTTGGCAGCAATTACAAATTCTTTTTGACTATGATGCCACAAGCTTAGCACACCTGTCTTTGGGCAGTTTTGCCCATTCCTCTTTGCAGCACCTCTCAAGCTCCATCAAGTTGGATGGGGAGTGTTGGTGCACAGCCATTTTCAGATCTCTCCAGAGATGTTCAATTGGATTCAAGTATGGGCTCTGGCTGGGCCACTCGAGGACATTCATAGAGTTGTCCTGAAGCCACTTCTTTGTTATCTTGGCTGTGTGCTTTGGGTCGTTGTCCTGCTGAAAGATGAACTGTGGCCCCAGTCTGAGGTCAAGAGTGCTCTGGAGCAGGTTTTCATCCAAGAAGTCTCTGTACATTGCTGCATTCATCTTTTCCTCTATCTTGACTAGTCTCCCAGTTCCTGCCGCTGAAAAACATCCCCACAGCATGATGCTACCACCACCATGCTTCACTGTAGGGATGGTATTGGCTTGGTGATGAGCAGTGCCTGGTTTCCTCCAAACATGACGCCTGGCATTCACGCCAGAGTTCAATCTTTGTCTCATCAGACCAGAGAATGTTTTTACTCATGGTCTGAGAGTCCTTCAGGTGCCTTTTGGCAAACTCCAAACTCAGGAGCGGCTTCCGTCTGGTCACTCAACCATACAGGCCTGATTTGTGGATTGCTGCAGAGATGGTTGTCCTTCTGGAAGGTTCTCCTCTCGCCACAGAGGAACGCTGGAGCTCTGACAAAGTAACCATTGGGTTCTTACTCTTTCCCCCCGATCGCTTTGCTTAGATGGCCGGCCAGCTCTAGGAAGAGTCCTAGTGGTTCCAAACTTCTTCCATTAACGGATGATGGAGGCCACTGTGCTCATTGGGACCTTCAAAGCAGCAGACATTTTTCTGTACCCTTCCCCAGACTTGTGCCTCGAGACAAACCGGTTTCGGAGGTCTACAGACAATTCCTTTGACTTCATGCTTGGTTTGTGCTCTGACATTCACTGTCAACTGTGGGACTTTATATATACAGGTGTGTGCCTTTCCAAATCAAGTCAAATCAACTGAATTTACCACAAGTGGATTCCAATTAAGCAGTAGAAGCATCTCAAGGATGATCCGTGGAAACAGGATGCACCTGAGCTCAAGTTTGAGCTTCATGGAAAAGGCTGTAAATATGTAGATGTGATTTATTCCTTTTTTTATTTTTTTTTAATATATTTGCAAAAACCTTTCATGTTGTCATTATGGGGTGTTGTGTGTAGAATTGTGAGAAAAAAATGTAAGTTCTGTGAATAATTTCCGGATGCACTGTATATCTCCATCTATATATAAACAAATAAGTGTAGGATAAGTGTAGAATAATAAGTAGATAAAGTGACATTGGCCCTCATTTATGAAACTTGTGAAAAAGGGTGTATATTTTTGGTGTAGATTCCAAATATGCAAGATCCAACATGGGATTTATAAACGTGTGAGATCATGGATCTATAATAATAACTGGATAGGGTATTACTAGCTTATAGCTGTCCCACCCATGGGCACAGGGGGCACCCGTGGAACTGCAAACTAAATTCATGTGAGCTACCTAGACAAAAGTCCCATAGAACTCAATGTAAACTAAAACAGCTCGACCTCAGCTGACAGAGAACCTACAGCTTTCAGAAAGATCGTATTTTGTGGGGATTTTAGTGTCCCCTGTCATCTTGAACTTTTTTTCTTCTCAAATCCTTCGATTTTTTTTAAATTCACATTTTATTGCCACAAACTCTGCTCGTTTCCATCCCACTCTGACTCCGCTCTATTGCTGCTCAGGTCAGCAGCGCTGACTGGTCAAAGCGCGGCCGAGCCCCTCTGTGCACATGCATGAGAGCCACACACGCTTACTTGGCGTAAGGCATCATGGGAGATAATCCACTGTGCAGAACCAGAAGGACCAGACGATGCCCAAATACAGGCGAGTTCTGCTAATGTCACGGTCCCCGTGAAGTCCTTTCATTTGAATAGGGCGCCATCTTGGATCACCGTTGCTTGTGTGAGATACGCACAGATCTGAGCGTACGCACCTGCTGAATGAATGTTGATGAATGCCGCGCTGAAAACTAGCGTATTTCCGAAAGTCACCCCTATAAATATTCAGACACCGCCTGTTCCACGCCCTGTTTTTACGACAGGTCAGCAGGAAGTTGGCCAAGAATACTGTTTTGAAGCCTCAAAAGGCATGTGCCACGCACTTCTGAGTTTATTTATGTTTTTTAAAAAGAAATGCATTATATTTACGATTTTTTTCCCGAGTGTCTAGACCCACTGCAGCACTCATCCCTCTTCAACTTTAAAAGTAAATAAATAAATAAGGAATTAATGAATATTAATATTTTGGCCTCAGCGGTGGCGCTCATCATTAACCGGATGAAGCATTTGTGGTATCTTCCTGTTTATGCAATGGGGCAATATGTGTAAGAGAGATAGGATGCGTATGAACTTGGGAAGTGTCCGTGATTGCACAGAGGAACTCGGGATCCAAAACGTCTGAATGACGCACGACACATTTGAGGAGTTTTGCGGTGGGACCTTTGTGGCACTGCTCAAAAGAGCCACTGCCCGTGAACCCGTTCCCACAGATAAGTGCGTTGCCATCCTATCTATAAACTGGCTACATGCGTAGTACAGGGCAGTGGCTGAGGCAGTTTTGAGTGAGCACGACCATTGGTGCATTTATGGGGCTTTATGCACAAAACTAATGACAAAATACATTGCTTTGCCAGATGTGAAAGAGGCAAAACAAATAGCCATGCATAATTACCCAGTGCCTGGTCACATTAATATTGTTAGGCATGGGTCACACATCACTGTTGTGTAAATTAGTAAGTAAGTCAAGTGTGTTTGTATAGCGCCTTTCAAGACCAGGATCACAAAGCGCTTCACATTTAAAAAACATGAAGATAAGATAAGATGTGCTTTATTTATCTCACAGAGGAGGAATTTACATGTCACATTTGGCATGGATAGAACACTCAGATTGTGCAAAAGGAGGAAATGAGCAAACATGTTACATGCAGGATATATGTACAATAAAAGTGAAAATAATTATGTACAACAAAAGTGACAAGTGTCAATTGGAAACAGTGTCAATAGTAGTGCAGGTTTTCACACAGTGATCATTTAAAGTGACTTATTGTACAGTCTGACAGCGGTGGGGATAAAGGCCCTGTGGTAGCGCTCCTTCCTACACTGAGGGTGCCTCAGTCTTCCACTGAAGGAGCTCCTCAGCTCCTCTACAGTCCTGTGCAGTGGGTGGGAGGTATTGTTCATGATGGAGGTGGCTTTGGCTAGCACCCCCCTGTCCCTCACCTCCTCCACAGAGTCCAGGGAGCAGCCCAGAGTGGAGCTGGCCCTCCTGACCAGCTTGTTCAGTCTGTTTCTGTCCCGCTCTGTGCTGCCTGGGGCCCAGCACACGGCAGCGTAGTAAATGGCAGAAGCTACCACAGAGTCATAAAAAGTCCTGAGCAGAGGCCTGCTCACTCCGAAGGACCTCAGCCTCCTCAGAAGGAAGAGGCGACTTTGGCCCTTCTTGTGCAGGGCGTTTGTATTATTGGACCAGTCCAGTTTATTGTTAATGTGAACACCCAGGTACTTGAAGCTGTCCACCAGCTCAATGTCCTCCCCCTGGATGTTCAGCAGCGTGTGGGAAAGTGGTTTTCTCCTGAAGTCGATGATCATCTCCTTGGTCTTACTGGTGTTCAAGCACAAGTGTTTGCGCTCACACCAGTCGACAATGTCCTTGATAACCAACCGATATTCCAGTTCGTTCCCCTCAGACACACAGCCCACGATGGCGGAGTCGTCGGAGAACTTCTGCAGGTGACAGCTGTGTGTGTCGTGTGTGAAGTCTGAGGTGTAGATGGTGAAGAGAAACGGTGAGAGGACAGTGCCCTGAGGGGCCCCAGTGCTGCAGACTACCACCTCAGACTCACAGCTGCGCAGCCGCACGTACTGTGATCGGTCTGAGAGGTAGTTGATGGTCCATGCAGTGAGGCTACTGTCCACTCCCGCGTCCTCCATCTTCCCCTGCAGCAGTGCCGGCCTGATGGTATTGAAAGCGCTGGAGAAGTCAAAAAACATGACCCTCACAGCGGGTCCAGGGTGGGGCTGACCACGGAGCGGAGATGGGTGAGGATGAGCCGCTCCATGGTCTTCATCAGGTGGGAGGTCAGTGCGACTGGTCTGTAGTGAGCCGGTTCCTTGGCGTGTGCTGTTTTTGGAACCGGGATCACACAGGAGGTCTTCCACAGGACAGGGACCTTCTCCAGGCTGAGGCTCAGGTTGTACATGTAGCTGAGGACCCCAGAGAGCTGGTCTGCACAGGTCCTCAGCAGCCTGGGACTGATCCCGTCCGGTCCTGCGGATTTCCTCAGCTTCAGGCGCTGGAGCTGACTCCTCACCTGGTCCGGTGTGATGGAGAGGGGGGGGACCGGGGTGTACTGTCCGAGGTGGGGGCTGGGGATGCGGGGGCAGGAGGGCCCGGGGCAGCCGGAGGCAGTGTCCACTGGGCGGTGTCCACTGGGCTGGGGACGTGTGAAGAGGTGGGGGCGGGAGGGGGGGCAGATGGAGAGGGGGAAGAATCAAACCGGTTGAAGTACTGGTTAAATTCATCCGCCCGGTGCTGGTCTCCATCCGCTGTTCCTCTGGCACTCTGTCCAAAGCCGGAGATGTTCTTTAGGCCTCTCCACACGCCGCGGGCGTTTCCCTGGGCCAGCTTTTGCTCCAGCTTTTTCCCATAGTCCTTCTTGGCCCTCCTGATCCTCCACTGGAGATTGTGCTGGATCCTCTTCTGCTCCTCCCTGTCCCCTGAGATGAAAGCCCTTTTCTTGAGGTTCAGGAGGGCTTTAAGCTCAGGGGTCACCCATGGGTGGTTGTTAGAAAAACACCGCACCTTCTTAGTTGGTACAGTGTTATCCACACAGAAGAGAATATAGTCTGTAATGCAGTGTGTCAGGCTCTCGATGTCCTCACCATGAGAGCTGCAGATCATTTCCCAATCAGTGTTTTGAAAGCAATCTCTCAGCATCTCATCCACATCATCGCTCCACACTTTTACAATCCTCTTCTGCGCTGGATTTCTTCTCACCACTGGTGTGTATTCCGGAGACAGACGGACCAGGCTGTGATCAGAGCGTTCGAGAGCGGGGAGGGGGGAGGAGGCGTATGCGTCCCGCACATTAACATACAGTAGGTCCAGAGTCTTATTGCCACGAGTTGGGCACGTGACATACTGTTTGAATGTCGGGAGAGTGGCGGAGAGGGAGGCGTGGTTAAAGTCTCAGAATCAGAGCGCGGGGACTGCGGGTCTGGATCTGGGTCACATTTCTGTGTATCCCCTCACATGCCGCGGCCCCGTCTCCTGACGGGGGAATGTAAACACATAGAACCACGGTGTGTGAAAACTCCCGCGGCAGATACCTGGGTCTCATGCTCACAGCGAGCAGCTCCAGGTCCTGTGTGCATGTACGCTGAACCACATGCACATGCGTCGGGAGGCACCACTGCTCGTTCACGTAGACCGCGACACCCCCGCCTCTTCCCACTCCCCTCCGCGCAGCGGTCCGCTCGCACAAGTTTAAATCCCTCCAGCGAGACCACAGAGTCCGGTATATTCCCACACAGCCACGTCTCAGAGAAACACATAAGTCCACATTGTCTGTACTCTTTATGATGGCGGACCAGTGTGGTCAGCTCCTCAGTCTTATTAGAGATGGACCGTACGTTCCCCATGAGGATGGAGGGGAGATACGGTCTCTTCTTCCTCTTTCGGCCTCCTCTGGAGCCCCTGCGTCTCCTACGGATCTCCAAGAGGATCACCGGCTTCTCTGAGTGCCGGAAAGCGGAGTCTCTAAGTCCGCTCCCGTGTGTAAACAATGGGACACGCTGGTCTCGTGGCTCTGTGAGCGGAGGACTCCGAAAAAAGTGCCGAAGACATGTTAATCCAGTGAGAAAGTCCACGAGGCTAGGCTTCCCGTGTGCACAATGCACAAATAAACGCTTGCCTACGAAAAATAAAAATAAAAAAGCACATCTACAAGAAATAAATAGAGAAAGGGTCGGAAAGAGAAGAGAGCCAAAGTGACGAGCTGCACAGCGGGAGCTGGCGCCGGAAGCATGAAGATGAAAATAATACACATACAAGTCAGATTTTAAAATGAAGAAACAGAAGAGGGTCTTCATCATGAGCTGTGATTCAATGAAAATGCAGTTTATAATTTTCTAGAGTGGGAATATGTTTATTGTTGTTCAAATCTTGAATTTTATGCATGTTTTAGCGTGTTGTGATGCACGTTGAGATGGGTGTAAAATGTACACCACCTCCAGACTTGGCGTATATTCTGTGCGTACTGTACGCCCATGTCCAGATTGATGAATGCAGATAAGTGTACATTTTTTGCGTCTCATTTACACCCTGATGGCCGTATGCAAGTTTCATAAATGATGGCCATTCAGTGGACATTCTGAAATTGCAGAATTGCACATGATTATAGTATTTACTATTTACAGATTAATTACATCTCTGGAACAGTCTTCCGGAGGAGCTCAGGGCTGCAGAGAACGTTCATATTTTTAAAAGCAGGCTCAAGACACACCTTTTTAGATTAGCTTTTGATTAGTTTTTACTATTTCATTTTATATATTCTATTTATCTTCTATTATTTATTACAGTGTCTCCCAAAGTGGGGTCCGCGGCCCCCTGGTGGGCCGCGAGGGTACTGCAGGGGGGCCGCGGGAGGTCATAAAAAAAAAAATCTAATTATTTAATGTTAAATTTATAATGTTTTGTTTGTAATATTAAAATATTTGTGTTCATTATTTGACTTGAATAATTCACTGTAATCATTTTTGTATTACAATGTTTGTAGCAGAGGCTATTTCCCCAAAATAAAATAAACAGAAGAGCCTATTCTTAATGTTGTCTTCTTGTTTATTATTTTGGGGGGCCACGCAGACCCGTCAGATTTTTAAGGGGGCCTCGGTGTTACTGAGTTTGGGAATGGCTGATTTATTATATTGCTATTGCTTTTATTCATGTATTGTGTGATAGTTCCTTTTAGTTTCACATTTTAGTGTTTTACTTATTGTATTGTTTTTAGTATACCCAGTGTTTCCTCTGGAGGAGCCCTCTGCACTGGGAGCGGTGGTCGGCGTGGCTGGGGGGTCGGACTATTGGACCTGGTGGGGGCCTGGGGCCTCGGTTTCGGGTCTCCTCTAGATCCTGTGTTGTCCCCTGTGGCTACAGGCAGCTCTCTGCTCCTGGTGCAGACGGCTCCTTGGATGACGCTTTTTCAGCTGGTTGCATCTGAACCCTGCCATGTGTGTGTGCGTGTGTGTGTGTGTGTCGGGTGGAGGGGTCATGGGCCGGCGGGATTGTTGCATCTTTTGTATGAAAAGCGCTTTATAAATAAAATTTGATTGATTGACATGTACATTGACATGTACAGGCTCAACAATTCTCATTGTACAGTCCGACAGCAGCAGGAAGGAAAGACCTGCGGAACCTCTCCTTTACACAGCAAGGAGATCTGTCATTGAAACTGCTCTCCAGAGCGGACAGAGTTTCCTGCAGAGGGTGACAGCCACAAAGTCCCTGGTTCTCACAAACTGGGGTCTGACTGTGAGGAGGTCTCAGGATCCACTGAGATAGATGTAAACAGAGCGAATTTCAGATCCAGTTCATTCACTTGATGTTTTTCGCAGTGTGTGTACAATGAAAAATGGTGCAGTGATTTCTCGAGCATCTGACCTCAGAACCCACACACACTCTCTCTGGCCTCGGTGCCTGTCAGGGGTCCAGGTGTGCAGTCCCAGGGTGGGTGATCTACAGCCGCTGTGCTTACACTGAGCAGAAATCGATGCTAAGCCCATGAGCTCTTAAGCCGATACAAGCACTCCAACCAACATTGACTTACTGTAAGGGGCAAGACCATTACACCACTGGCCTTAATCAACTTTACAGCCATTAGTAGTGGAGACAGAGCTCATCACGGCTCGTAAAGGTGATTCACAAAGCACCGTAACTGCCCCAGTGTGTGAGAAGAGAGTGGAAGGAATGGACGGACCTCAGAAGAAGAGGATTTTGTGTTTATGAAATAGATGCTGTTATTGTCTTTATGGACAATGTGTTTTTTGGCCACATACACAACTGGCAAGAATAATGATGCATTGGTTTAAAAAGGCACTTCTCCAGATGCTCAAAGACGCACTCCAAACATGGTAGTGTGAGCATGAGCCAACAATGATCACAGAACATTGATTTGAATGGGCAGAGTGGAGGGTAAGGTGTGGTGGGAACGTGACATTGTGCGGCACTTTACATCTTCCTGCTGCGCCCGCTGTGACATGCATTTTCACACACGTCTTTATCTAGTAGTTGCATACTTTTGCATTCTCCCTTGCTTGTGTGACCCCTTTCATGTAAGCCCCCGGACAGTGGTAAAGAGGCGCAGGGGAGATTGTGCTTCCCTTGTGGTGCTATTTCAATACGCTCAAGAACCAGACTTTATTTTGTGGCCAAAACACACCAACATACACTTGTTTCCTTGCCTGGCTCTGGTCACGCTGCTTGTATGCCACACTTTTCATTATTTCATTGTCATTCATTCCTGTGTCCGCCACGCGCCTGCACACACACTCCCACATTACCCACTAAGCTGCTGCACATTGGAGAAAGACGCATTGAATATCACTGATTGCATAGAACGCAATCGATCCTGGAGCTGGTTGGCGCACAGTAGCCTAGTGTAAACAGGAAGAGAAACAGAAACCTAACTCGAACCCTGAGGTAGTTGCTGAAGTTAGTATTAGCGCCACCATCGATCGAGCATTGTAATACACCCGCATCTGGGCTGGCAAATAAAAAAGTAAACCGCGGGTCATCTTCGCACCCCCGTGGCGACGATCTGGCCCACTTGACCTAGTTTGTCTGTGAAAACCTATGTGACGACACCCTTGGAGACCTGGGGCTTAGACAACACCTGATTATTGCGGCTCTTACTCTCTGACCAGTTATCCCCCTGTGCTCTAGTCTAAGGACATATTTAATCTCAAGTTTATCGTACTTTTAGCAGCCCCACTGCTGTATGCTGCCCCCGTTATCCGGCTGCTCCCTCCTGCTGCATGCATGAAGCGCTGCATGTATTTAAAAGGAAATGAGAGTTGGCCTGCAGGAGACAGAAGCAGGGCTTACGGTACTGAGCTGCTGCTCCTTGAAGGGATTTGGTCTATCACACTCAGAGCAAACATCAGGTGTTTAAACGCTGCCACATCCAGTCTGTAAACAGCACCAGCCTAATCCCAAGAGACGCACATAGACCCAGCTCGAGTCTGAGATCTGTTGGCAATATTTACAGCCATGACACTGCGTACTATACCAAATAATCATTCATACAAAAAAATGGCTTGTTTAAAACATTTGTATTGTGACAGATCTTCTCCTATTGCACTCTAGAGTGTGCAGATCTATACTTCAGTCCCTAAAGCCAAAAGCCACAGCCTGGCTCTACAGCCTCAGTCCTCAATCTACAGTCTGTGGGAGCAGATCCCACTCTCAACGTGGGCTTCTCTGGGGTTTTACACTTTTTCCACACTGCTGGGGAAAAACACTGGGACAGATCATCACTTCCTTTCATCTCATCTCTCATCTTTGAGAATATTTATTAACATTTATGGACAGTGATCCAATAGCTCCAATGTGTTTGTTATTATTTTATTTCTATTTGATTCTCTGATCTAAATGGACAAAGTGCATTCAGCCTGAAATGCACTTTGAATTTGATTGTGATGTAAATCCTTAAGAGTGCTTCAATTAATTTCTTTTGAGCGCCAACAAAGTTGGTCCCACAGTTAGTTTGAATGCAGATAAATCTCCTTATAACATTTATGTTGGAGTCTTGTGAGAGAGTGAGCCATTTCGAGATGTAAAGCTCTACTGACGAGGCATGTAAATATGACTCCCCATCTTTTCACTTGTTATCTGCCTATTTTCACTTCTATTAGACCGAAATGATCAATTCCAACATGACTGAAAGGATGGAAGATCTGAGCACAGACGGTCTTCAGGCAGATCAGCCATCTTTTGTTCTTTGGGCTTTGACTGCATTCGTCTACAGAAGACACAGTGTTTGATGATCTTTCTGGCCAGAGCGAGAAACACTCTCGCAGTCTGGAGAGCAAATAGTTTCTCCCAGAGTGTCCCACTGCCTGGTGAATATGATTCAGTATAAGGTGGGACAAGTGTGAATGCTTTGGTAAAATGACTGGATTTTTCTGCTCGACTGTTACTGTAGATTTATCAATGCGTCCTCCCACTCTCAATGTGTCCTGAACAAGGATTGGGTCCAGTTTATAAAGGCTGTATGCTGAATTCAGGCATTGGCCTTTCTTGAGAAGATTCAGCTCGGGACCAAAATGTATTTTTGGTTCAAACTGAATCAAAGCAGTCTCTGCTTGTTTTATGTCTTTGTGTCATCGCTGTGTTTAGACATTCTTATTCAAGCCTTTCTCTTTCTCTTGAATTTCATTTTGTCTCTTTTGGCTCAGATTCAATAGTGTTTTCTTGACTTTTAATATCCAAGCTATAGCTCTCAGCAGCTTGTTCCATGATGAATAGTGACATACCTGTATTAGGGAACAAATGGGATTTTCACAGCTGGTGATATTTCTCCAAGATCGTGTTCTACTTGTTCTGCTTTAGGCCACTCACTTATGTCCTTTCCTAGAAATAATGGACCTTTTAGCCATCTTGATTCCAAGAAAGATTCCACATTCAGTCCACGTGATCCATCGTCTGCAGGATTCTCCTTTGAGCTGATGTGTCTCCATTGTTTTGTTTGAGACAGTTCCTGGATAAGGTCAACACGACTGGACACGAATGTGTGGAATCTTTTAGTTTGATTAAGTATGTATTTGAGGACTGATGTGCTGACGGCCCAAAGGGTCGACTCTTGGAGAGGCATCTGCAGCTCATGTCTCAACATTTTGTCCATCTTGATAGCAAGTGTTGATAGCTACTGACAGCTCCAACCGGGGTATTGTGATTTTCTGGATTTTCCAAACACAAGTGATTCACTTGCATCACAGAAGTGATGGATTTCAGCTGTCTTTAACGGGTCAAAATGATCTGGTTTTGAACACATCAGATCCATTCAGCTGATCCAAGTCCTTATACCTTCCTTTCCCGCTCTTTGAATACTCATTATAGATGATTTGATCCCATCCACACTTCACTTTACAGCGCTCTTGTAGGATCTGCCCGGCTTTGAGTACGAATGGAGCCAGGAAACCTAGCGGGTCGTACACTGAGCTCACTGTTGATAAAATAGCTCTTTTTGTTGCAGGGCAATTTTTTAGAGCAACTTTAAATGTTTGAATGTGTGACTTTTGAGCCTCCAGTATATTCCGAGCGCCCTATCAACTGCATGTGGCTCTTTTATAATGTCTTTGTCCAAGTCCAGATCCTTCACAACAGCTGCTCGATAAGTCTCTGGTATTGTTTCAATCACTGCATTTTGGTTATTGACCCATTTGTTAAGTTTGAAACCACCTTGTCTGTCCATCTCCCAAGTCTCTGCACAACTTGATGACTTGGCACAGATTTGAGTAAAATTTCCACATAGATTTTTTTTTTCAATATTGTCAATTGTCATCTCATCTTACATGTCTTTGTTGATCTCTGCAGTGAGGCGCAGTGCAAAGTTTGCAATGCTTGGAGATGACACAGCACCAAAAAGCTGAACTCTCATTCTGTGGATCTCTGGCTCTTTGCTTTTGTCTCCATCTGGCCACCAGAGGAACCTCAGATAGTCTCTATGAGGCTCGTTAACAAAGACCTGATAGAACATTGCTTCAATGTCTGCCATAACTGCAACCTTTTCTTTGCAAAATCTCAGCAGAAAAAATTCTTTGTTCAATGATGTGCCTTGATATGAACTTGTGCAATCAAGAACAACTCTCAGTTTGAGCTTCTTTTTGTGAGATACACCATGGTGTGGTAAGTATCGTCTTCACCTTCTAAATGTTCTGTAGGCACATTTTCAGCATATTCATTTTGAAAATGATTTGCATGAATGCTGTATATTCAGCAGCATCTTCACTGTCCTTCATGAAACCCTTCTTTAGACCTTGTAAACTTTTGCCACATTAATATTGTTAGGCATCACTTTGTTTTCATTTCTAAATGGTAATGTCCTTCTTTCAGAATCACATTTCCTCATATCTATTTTCACAGAAATCCTGATTATATTGCTTTATGAGGAGATCTTTCAACTCTTTCACGGAGATTCTGTTGTCTATCACTGCAATTGGCCCGGAGTGTTCTACCGTAGCGTTGCACTGTTTTAGTGGTCCACTCACCACCCAGCCCAGGAGTGTTTCAACTGCATATGGCCCATTGTTTTCACTGTTGACAATGTACCATGGCTCCATTGCTTTGGGGATATCTGTTCTAAACAGAAATTCAAAGTCAGCATCAATTTCATCAAGTCGAACATCATTAAGGTGTGGCCAGCTTTTCAAATCTGATTTAATGATTATATTGTCCTTTGAAACTGGAATTTTTCCTTGAGTGTAAACTTTGAGCAGTTTTATATATGTACCTCCTTTCAAGTGTGAAATCTCCAATCCAGTTGTTTTAAATGTCCGTGTTTGATTTTGCTGTATGGATCGAGGAACGCATAAATGTATTTGTTGCTGTGTGTTAACTTGACTTGAACAGGAACAATAGCAAGTGCACAGTCTTTCCCGGCTCCAGTTGCATCACTAGCTGAAATAATAGCATTGCTTATTGGGGTTTCTTGTTGACCTTTTATTTTATTTTCTCTATTTTGCAGATCTACACCTTTCCCAAAGCTTATAAGGCAGTTTGGACGCAATTGATCTCAAATTGGATAAGTAATCAAGCTCATCCATGTACTGAAGATCTTGCATTACATTACAGCATCCTCTTAAGTAAGTAATGTTTATTTATATAGCGCATTTTACAGACCAAGGTCACCCAAAGCGCTTTACAATGTTCAGAGTTCAGATATTGTTCCAATCATTCCCCACACGGAGATGACAGAAGCGAGTCGCCGAACACACTGGACCATCAGCCCCCAATCAACACCATCCATTCACTCTCATTTACATACATACCCATTGTGCATGTTTTTAGTGGTAGGGGAAACCGGAGCACCCCGAGGAAACCTACGCAGACACGGGGAGAACATGCAAAGGCCCTGTTCTGACCGGGATTCGAACCCAGGACCTTCTTGCTGAGAAGCGAGAGTGCTATCCACTCAGCCACCGTGTCTTTGTCATAAACATTGCCTTTATTTGTTGATATTTCACTCTCATTCAGATCATGCTGTTCATTTGATGGAGTATTCATAATTGGGTCCATGTTTGTAAAAACAGATCTTTGCAGTGGAGTTTTGGGTACAGCACCAAGTTATAGAAATTGGTCGATCTTTGGAGTGAACTTACTTCCAGAACATTGTCTCTTTTCTCCCACTGCTTTTCGTAAAATTCATTCATTGCATTTCCTTTTTCTCCATCAGATTCTTGTTGTAAATACTTTACTTTTGCATTTGAGGCAGCAATTTTAGCTGCTAGCTCTGCTTGCTCCAGCTTTGTTTTCAGTTTTGTTTCCTCAATTTGCAGACTGTGTTTAAGCTGCAGAGCCTCTGCTTCAGCTAGTAAAGCCACCGTTTCTGCTTTGGCCTTTCTCTTTTCTGCATCAATGGAGTGGCTTTTGACCTTGTAGAATCTTTAGAATGCTCGCTTGAAGCGTTGTGCAAGATGTGTTTACCAGTGAAGAACTTCTTTAATGAAATAGTCCATGTTTGTTTTCCTTGGCTCATACCAGTTGGTGTCTTCCTGTTCCTTTTTTTCTTCTGATGAGAACTTTTGCACATGGGCTCTTTGGAACTCATCAATTGCAGCTTTGAATGCCAAATAGCTCCTACCAAACACATTCAATTCCATCTGCACCATCCACTATTAATCTCTTTAATTCATTGATTCTGCGGGTGCAGACTCCCAACCTGGCTTTCCTTGATGCCATACATGCTTTAAGCTGAGCTTCAGCCTCCTCAGCTCCATTTTCATTTTCATAGTCAATCATCTTTGTAACTACTCACAGCTGCTCTTCAGACTCTGCTTTTTGCTGCTGTGGTCTTAAATCCATAAAAGTCATGGATTCCTTTTCTTTTGGAGTTTCAGGATTGTTTCTGTAACTTCTGGGGGAGGTTTGTAACTTGCAAAAAATATAAAAATATAAGCACTTGCAGAAATAAAGTTGACTTTTTCTTTGTTGCAGTTTTATTTAAAAAAAATAAATAGATATATATATATATATATATATATACTAATATATATATATATATATATATATATATAACTATATATATATATATATATATATATATATATATATATATATATATATATAATTAGTTATATATATATAGTTATATATATGTTTTCTTAAGGGAATCTTTTGTGCATTACAGAGTTTCTTCTCTCCTCTCACACAGTACACTGACACACCCTGCTGCACAGGTGACTGCTGTGATAAGTCTGATTGCAGGGGAGCATGACATCATCCCAGTAACAGAAAAGAACAAATAAGCATTGAAAAAAAAAATTATTCATAACTGGCTCCAAACACATACAAAGCATAATGAAAACGCAACCAGGAAGAGTAAGGCCCCATACCAATTCACCAGGAAAGTGCCTTTCCATAGGGGAGTGCACTCACAACATTCTCCCTGAGAATTGGGACACCCATGGATCTAGAGGACAATATGCAAATGACGCAGCAGACGTGTTCCACGTCACACGCATTATCAATGTGTCTGATTCCACCACAGATAAGATCTGACACAGAGTTTATGAAACAGAGTATTCATTAAAATTAGACGTTATTAATTCTATTTTATATGAAGATTTGCTATAATTAGGTACAGAACTGCTGCACATCACGCACTCAGAGACAGACGCACACACACAGACACACATGTACACAAACAGAGGCAGACACACACGTCTCTGAAGCCTCAGTGAACGGCACCCGCTGCAGTCGCTTCAGGATCGAACGTCACCACACACGGCACCAACACACGCATTGAAAACTCTGAATGACTCGCACACGCTTCGGAGCTTCCTCCCGTTCACCACAAACTTGCGCGCGGGTGTTTCATGTTGTTTTCTTTCATTGTGGCGCGGCTTTGCCCGAGAGCTGCTTTACCAACAACTATCGTAATGCATCTTGGGATCACCCTCGCTCGCAAGTGACCTCGCTTGCGCTCAAGGATGGTTTTTAGGGGTGTGAAGGCCCTCGCCTCTTCTCCCTAAGTATTGGGACACCCTACTACCCCCGCGGGCACGCGCAAAATCTAGGGCAAGTGTGCTTTTTAAGGGAAAGGGTGAGAATTGGGACGGGGCCTAAAGCTGAGTAGACTAGAGTAGGGAGGGCTTAGCAAGGCTTGTGGAAAGTGTGCTTATTACATTTACAGTAACTCAACTTCTGTAACAGGTAATCCTCTCTAACATACTATATTTGCATGTTCTCCCTGTGTCTGTCTGGAGAAACTCTTTAAAATGGTTGGGGCAACGCATATAATCTTAGGAGGTATTTCATGTGAAACGTTGTGAGTCACAAAGCCTTTTATACGGTTTTCCTGCATGGCGACCATGTAAACGCTGTGACTGAAGCAGAGCAGTTGTTGTCTTGTTGTGATGCCTCTGTGCTTGAGGCTTTGGGACCGGAGTGTGCCTGGATCCCCCCTCCCCCCATCCATATCCCTCCTCTATCCCGGTATATACCTGAGGATGTAGGTCACGTCTACACTGCTAAATGCCTTGTCTCTGTGCGTGCTGCTGTAATGGCCTGTGACAGAGGTGTTCAGTACAAGCCGGGCTCCTCTGGCTGCGGGCCCCGGGGTAAACTGACGCAGACTCAGAGAGGAGCCGTGTTGGGACCACCTCCAGTCCCCCAGTCTGCCAAACTAGGTCTTGTGCTCGCCTCAAAGCAGTTTCCACAGTGATGTACATAAGCAGTCCGAAAGAAAGACATATTGTAGATAAAAGAAAAGTTAGTTGGAAGTAGTTGGATTTGACTATGTTCCAAAGAGTAAGATCCACGCTAATATGAGGAACATCTGGCACTAACACTGCAAGGCAAGTTTATTTGGATTAACTTGCCTTGCAGGCTCAAGACACACCTTTTTAGAGTAGCCTTTGATTAGTATTTAATATTTATTGTTAGTGCATTTTGGTTAATTTATTTTTTATTTATTTGATCTATTTTGTCATTTACTATTGTTATTATTAATATTAGGTAAGTGCCATCTTCTTTTTAGTTTCACATTTTAATGTTTTACGTTCTATTATATTGTTATAGTATCCCCAGTGTTTCTTCTGGGAGCCCTCTGCGCCGGGAGCTGGGGTCTGCTGTGGCTACGGGGGTCTGGCTCTTGGATCTGGGGCCTCCTCTCTCCTCCGGGTCCTGTGTCGCCCCCTCTGGCTGCAAGCGGCTCTCTGCTCCTGGTGCAGATGGCTCCTTGGATGGCGCTTCTTCAGCTGGATACATCTGCACCCAGCCCTATATCTTTCCATAGTTCTACTTATTTTACCTGTGTGTGTGTGTGTGTGTGTGTGTGTGTGTGTGTGTGTGTGCTGCATTGGAGCGAGGACACACGGCTGTGCGCGTGCTGATCTCTTCACGCACCGCGTGATGTGGTGCTGAATTCATGTCAAAGATTATAACCGGGAAAACTTTCCTGAGATCTGGGAAAAAGGTGTCAGGGCAAGGCCTTGCATTTCAAGTTCGCACAGGGCCTCGAACCTCCCTTGCGACGGGCCTGGCCAGGTGTGAATTTAAAATTCCATATTTATGCACTCAATCAAAAACTCTCTATAGACAGGGGTGCATATCAGTGGTACGCAGGTACGCATGCACGCGAAATATCAGAAATGCGTCCTATCACTCGAGTTAGTAAGCGCCTTTACGTACTTCACATAGACCAGTCCTTCTCAAACAGGCGCTCCTCCATGGGGGGGCGTGGTGCAATGCCAGTGTGACGGAGCGGTCCGTCTCTAGCTACGTGCTCGAATATTGTATTATACTAAAGGCTGACTTCATACTTCCGAATTAGTTTTAGACTCTAAGTGGTGACTGGTTTAGTGTTCAGTGTCTAAGTTAAGGTTACGTTTAAGGCGGTCTGAGTAAGATGGTTAAGGTTAAGGTTAAGGTGGGTCTGAGTAAGATAGTTAGGGTTAAGGTGGTCTGAGTAAGATGGTTAAGGTTAGGGTTAAGGTGAGTCTGTAAGGTTAGTGTACATACTGTATTTCTTTATTATAATTATTCACATTGTCTTTCTGTAGTAGACAGTATTTTCTGAGCTTTTCACATTTAGACACTGTACACACTGGTTCCTTCATGAGCACAGGTCGTCAGCTCTGGAGTCCTCTGCGTTATATACCTAATATCTTTCAGTTTATACATTCGTTCATTGAGTCTACGTTTTGTCTAGCAGATCCTCTAGATGGCGCCAGAGGGGTCAGGGTGAAACAGATAAAACGTATTGCATTAACTGTCAAGAATTATTATCATCAAAACAAAAACAAAACTGGAATTCATTCATACATTCATGGTGGTACGGTCAGCTAATACTGTAGCCATAGCTGCCCTGGGACAGACTACGAAGGCTGCCAACCTGAGTCGACCCCTCTAACCACCACCTTTCATTCACACACACATCCAATCATGTGGTAGTCAGCTAGTACTGTAGCCATAGCTGCCCTGGGACAGACTACGGAGGCTGCCAACCTGAGTCGGCCCCTCTAACCACCACATACAGACACACCCATTCACACTTGTGGGTGAAGTGTCTTGCGAACACAACGACAGTGTGGCACTTTACAGCCGCAGTCGTCCCACTGTGGCGCCTGGTCTTACAGCGGTCTCTAATCACTGGCATTACTCTTTGCCATCAGAGGCAGCGAGCACTAGCTGTTAGCCGTTAGCCTCATGATCAAACGGACACAATATTCATGAGTATTAAACACTTGGAGCATGTGGAGGTTTAACTCCAGTCACTGTGACTGTGAGGGATGTGAGTCAGGATCCAATCTGCCGTTAGTTGTGAAAAGGGTCGAGGGAAGGTTTAGGGGGAGGGAGGGGAGGGGTAGTTCATTCAGAACTTAGTCTTAGTTCTTGGGACCGTAACAGACCCGTCTGTGGACATCTCTCTTTTGACGACTGCGTCTCTGCATCTGCTGAGGATAGTGTGGAGCGAGGCCCTCCTGAGGGTTCTGGGTCTGCTGCTTCGACAAATTCTTCTTCAGAAAGTTCAGTTCATATTTCAGGCGTAGGTTCTCGTCGACGGCCTCTTTCATTATCTCCTGGAATTTGCTCACCCGCTCTTCCATTTCTGCAAAAACAAAGTTGTTTAGGACAAAGTTCTCTCTAAACTCCTCCAGCTCCAACAGTTATTTCCTCCAGCTCATAATTACCTTTCCTCAGGTGCATCTCCTGGTCCTCCATTTTGGTCTTCAGCTTATCAATATAAAGGCCAGCATCTAGAAGACAAGAGTTCATTACTTCAAATGTGTTCATGTTCTCTTCTTCAACGTTTTAGAGATCTGTGTCCATACCGTTCAGGATGGAGTCCTTCCGTCGCCCGTCATCTTCAGCACGCTTCTCCACAGTCCTCAGAGTCGTTTTTACGGACTGCAGTTCTGTGGACAAGGCTTGTTTGTCCTCCTTCAGAGTCGGCTTTACGGACTCCATTGCTTCGGACAAGCCCTTGTTCTCCTCCATCAGGATCTTGGAGAAGTTGGTGACCTCCTTGTTCCTGTCCTCACACCTGGCACAAGCCTCTTTTAGGTCCCGCACCTCACCCTTTGTCGTATGCAACTCTGCGGTGGTTTTTTGCAGAGAAAGTTGAAGGCTGGTTTTCTCCTGGACGGTGGTTTTGAGTTGGTGCTGGATGTAAGTGGTGGAATCCAAACAGTCCTTCTCCAGAGCAGATTTCTGTGTTTGCATCTGTGTCACCTGCTCCTTCAGCTTTTCTGTTTCGGCCTTCTGAGCCTTCAATTTGCTCATCTCCTCCTCCATTTCTGCAATAACAGAGTTTTTCAGGACAAAGTTCTCTCTAAACTCCTCCATTTTTCCTCCAGCTCATAATTACCTTTCTTCAGGTGCATCTCCTGGTCCTGCATTTTGGTCTCCAGCTCCTTAATATAATGTTCAGCATCTAGAAGACAAAATGCTGAACATTTTGTCTTTGTCTAGTAAGACGGTGCATTACTTCTAATGTTTTCATGTTTTCATTGTCAACTTTTGAGAGATGTGTGTCCATACCTTTAATGATGGAGTCCTTCCTTCGCCTGTCCTCTTCAGCACGCTTTTCCAAAGTCCTCAGCGTCTGTTGTACGGTCTGCAGCGGTTTGTTGCAGCGAGAGTTCAAGGCTGGTTTTCTCCTGCAGGGTGGTGTCAAGTTGGTGCCGGTTGAAAGCCGTGGACTCCAAAAAGTCCTTCTCTAGAGCAGACTTCTCCATTTGCCACTGTGTCACCTGCTCCTTCAGTCTGCATGTTTCTTCTGGTTGAAACTTGACCAGGTCACTCTTCTCCTCCTTCAGTCTCTTTGTTTCCACTTCTTGAGCCTTGACCAGGTCACTCTTCTCCTCCTTCAGTTTCTTGACCTCAGCCAACAAAGCCTGGTTTGATTCCTCCGCAAGAACCAAATTGTCCACCATGGCTTTGTAAAGCTCCTTTTTACTTCTTCTAAAACACCACATCTTGTCAGTGTTGTATCAATTGCTTTGCTTTGTCAATCTGGGCTTTGATCCTCGATTTTCCTCGGGTTTGTTTAAGTCACTTGTCTTGTCTTTCTTCACGCACATGAACTTTTCAGAGCCGTGGTTACGATGACATGGTGTTGGTTGCTGTGGTGATAGAATGTTCCGCTGCAACAAACATAATGACTTTGCCATGTTCTGTTGCCATTGTGATTCAATGTCATGTTCAAGAAAAGTCTAATAGAAAATAATGAAATGCATCTTTTGAAACAAATGGTTGTATTTCACTGAATAAGCAATGTTCAGGGGGAGAAGTCTTTTTATTTTTGGTGATACCAATTGTATGTCATGGGCCAACTTCAAATCTCCAACGCAAAGTAAAAATATTTATTACACATTGTTTTGCTTTGCGTTAAAGGTGATATTATATTAAAGTGTGTCATCCAAAGACTATACTGGAAATAAAAGGCATTCATTCGTGTATGAAGTTCAGCTGTTTCCATTGATGTAAGTGTGTTTTGTCTTGTAACTTCGTACATAACTGGTACGAAGTCAAACCACAGAGCTGGACTATGCAGCCTCGGGAAGTGTCCGAGTCCATAGATGGAAGGATGGTTGGATGGATGAATAGATACAGTGGGGCAAAAAAGTATTCAGTCAGCCACAGATTGTGCAAGTTCTCCCACTTAAAATAATGACACAGGTCTGTAATTTTCATCATAGGTAAACTTCAACTGTGAGAGACAGAATATGAAAAAAAAGTCAAGGAATTCACATTGTAGGATTTTTAAAGAATTTATTTGTAAATTATGGTGGAAAATAAGTATTTGGTCAATAACAAAAATTCAACTCAATACTTTGTTATATAATCTTTGTTGGCAATAACAGAGGTCAAACGATTACTATAGGTCTTTACCAGGTTTGCACACACAGTAACTGGTATTTTGGCCCATTCCTCCATGCAGATACAATACAATTTACAATACAATACAATTTATTCTTGTATAGCCCTAGGTCACAACAGAAGTCATCTCATAGGACTTAACAAAACCATTGAAATCACCAACACAGATCAGAGAATCAACAGTGAAAAACACATGAAACACATGAAAAATATAAAGCACAAATAGAAGAAAATGTCCATACATGTTGTAGAATGCTAAAGTGTCCTGGATCATCACAAATCCTTTCTGTTGGACACTAACTGTCCAACAAGACCCTCCTGCTTTGACAAGGAAAAAAATCTTTAAAAACCCAGTGGGAAAAAGTGAGAAACCTTGGGGAGAACGTGGGAAACCCACAGGGAGGGAGACCCATTTGAGAAAGGGATCCGCTCCTCCGGACGGACAGGCTAATGATCTAGGACCTAAGCTAGCTATAGAACATGGACCAGTGGCCGCTGAACGTGGACAGGTCCGGTGCAGGACTGAAGCACTCCCAGGCGGGTCAGGCAGAGCAGTCCGCAGGTGTAGATGGAGGAGGCCAGGTCCAGAGGACTCGTCATCGTACCATGAAACAGACAATGGGACAACGGGTGAATAACAATGAACAAACTACAGTCAAAATCCTAATAATGCCAAACAGGTAAAGTAGGAAGGAGGAGAGGATAGTGCTCGAGTTACCATACTGCTCCCAGCAAACTGACTCCCTATGCAGCTTGACTGACAGTCTGAGGAGTTTAGCCTTCCCTGAGTCTTACCTTCCTAGCCATATGCTAAACTAAAGAGGACTGTTTTAAGCCTAGCCTTGAATAAAGAGAGCGTATCTGAAAGGAGGTGAGACAGCAGCAGCCACGGCTAGGCTAGCCTAGGTTACAGCACCAAGATTCATGGATTGCACACCAGGTGTGCAAACCGATCCAGGCAAACCTAATAATATATTATATATCATATATACCATACATATTATATATATTATATATAATACATAGCATAACATACAGCATAATATATAACATAATATACAACATAACAATACACAACATAATACATATATTGTATAATATATAACATAATACAGCATATATATAGGCAGGCAAGGCAAGGCAAGTTTATTTGTATAGCACAATTCATACACTAGGCAACTTAAAGTGCTGAACAACATGTCACTAATATATTTTGGTGCGAGGCCATGGAGAGACTTGTACACAAGCAGAGCTGCTTTAAAGTCTATTCTCTGAGCCACAGGAAGCCAGTGCAGAGACCTGAGGACCGGACTAATATGGTCGTACTTCCTGGTTCTATATATAATATATACACCATATATTTTATATTACCTAATTATATGCTAAATTAAAGTAGAGTGCTTTAAGCCTGGCCTTGAATGTGGAGACCGTGTCTGCTTCCTTAACATAAATGGGAAGCTGATTCCACAGTAAAGGAGCTTGGTAGCTAAATGCTCTGCCGCCAGCAGTGATTTTTGAGACCTTAGGAACCACCAGACGTCTGGCATTTTGTGAGCGCAACGCTCGACTTGGTTGATAAGACACTAACGTCTCTTGGAGATAGGAAGGAGCCAAGCCATTTATGGCTTTATATGTTAAGAGAAGGATTTTAAACTTTATTCTGTACTCCACAGGGAGCCAGTGGAGTGATTTTAACACCGGAGTTATGTGCTCCCTCCTTTTGGTACCTGTTAAGATCCTAGCTGCTGTATTCTGAACGAGCTGGAAGCTTTTCAAAGAGGTTTTAGGGCATGCTACCAATAAAGCGTTACAGTAGTCAAGTCTTGAGGTGACAAAAGCGTGAATACGTTTTTTGGCGTCACTTTTAGGAAGGAAATTCCTGATTTTAGCGATGTTCCGTAAGTGGAAGTACGCCGTTTTAGTTGCTTGGCTTATATAAGCCTTGAAGGAGAGTTCTTGGTCAAAAATGACTCCAAGATTCCTCACAGTGTTGCTGGGTATAATACTCACATCATCGAGAGTGATTATCTAGTTAGTGAGGGAGTCACGCAGGCGCTTCGTATGGAGGACTAAAAATGACTAAAGTATAAATAAATAAATAAATAAATAAATACAGGAATATATTAATAAATACATTCATTTTGGACAATAAAAACTAAATATTTACATTGATATGCTAAATATTACTCTGAAATCAAATAAATATACTTTTATTTAGGTTATTTATCAATATCTACATTTTTTCCTTTATTTATTTATCCATTTATTGCATATATTTATTTATGTATTTCTAAATTTCTTCATTTATTTATGTATTTCTTCATTTATTTATTTATGTATTTCTACATTTCTTCATTTATTTATTTATGTATTTCTACATTTCTTCATTCATTTATTTATGTATTTCTACATTTCTTCATTTATTTATTTATGTATTTCTGTGTCGCTACATTTCTTCATTTATTTATTTATGTATTTCTACATTTATTTATTTATGTATTTCTGTGTTCCTGTATGCTAATTAGGTGGGCGGTGCTGAACTCAATCTAGAACAGGATTGGTTAGGATTGCGTGAACTCTGGTCTCGATCATTTACTGCCTCACATTACGGTACTCTGTTAGCTAGCTAGAGATCCTCCGTGCACTTTTGTGTGGTATGATGGCAGTTTCGAATGTAAGTTTTTTAGGAGCCGTTGCTCATCAATTAAGAGCATTAGCAAATGATGTTAATGATGTTGAGCATAATGCACCTGAGGACTATCTACTCTTTCGGCTGGAAAGACTATTAGATGTTTTAGTTCATCACAGTGCTGACCCAGAGGTAGACTTTGATGCAACTGTGCTGGACGCTCTTCAACAAGCTATACAGCAGCTTCACATCCTCTCACAAACCGAGAAGGCTAAGCTTAGCGTACATCGGACTGGCAACTGATTATATCCGTCGCATATGAGTTGCTGCCAGGGCTGGACTGGCCATCGGGCGTACCGGGCAATGCCCGAAGGGCCGATGCCCATATTTGGGCCGGTCTGTCTGCCACATACAAAACACATGTTTGTGAAAAGTGTAAATCCGTTGAGAAATGTTTGAGGGGAGCGCGCGTGTCCGCGGGGCACCTGCTGTATATGTACTCGAACGGGATTCCACCACCTCAGCGGCCGCAGTGTTCCCGCATCCAGCGGCTCTGAGCTGGACGCAGGAGCCGCTCACAACACAACACGGTGAGCGCGTAGCCGCAACGTGCCCATGTACCCAAGACCATAAACGCGCACAGGACCATGCATGTCTTTTCGTAATTTGTGCACCCAATAAATACACCGCTGCAGAAAACAGTCCGCGTCTCCCCTCTCCCCTCTCCTCTAAATTAGAGCTCGGGTACCTACATTTTCCATTGCATTAAAAGTTCATGTTTGAGCCCAAAAGTAAAATGTTGTGAACAGATTAAACGGATTTAGAGCCAGCTAATGGCTGACAATATGCATTTCAGAAATTTTTACCAATTCTCATCCCTGTAACAAACAATATTGTCTGTGCCCACCTCCCTCACTCTGAGACATGTTTATTACTCTGTTTAATGTAGACTATTGTACTGTATTTTATTGTTGAAACTGGAGAGATCCTGATCCTCTACAGTATATTCTTCCACATACTGTATAAACCAGGGGTCGGCAACCTTTAGTGTCCCTAAAGTGCCAGGCGGCGTGTGCATTATAGACTGTGTGTGCGCATGGATCCCAAAGATAAAGAGAGAGAGTCGATAAGACTGGACTAAGAATGAGAATGAACATTTGCTTTCAGTCAATGAGGAAGGACTGCTTCATGTTTGCGATGTAATGAAAAGTTTTGTTGCAACAGGAGGAACAATGAAGCTTTAAACACTGTTCACTGAAAGATTCATTCATCATAAAGTCAGAGCACCTATTTTCAGACTTCAAATACCTTCGCAAAGACGGTGAAAGAAAAGGCCATTAAGGACATTCAGCTCCAGCAAACTTCAGCCTGTGATGGATATGAACAGACAGTGATGCAGGTGAACTCGGAGACAAAAAGCAGATGTATTTACTGTATTTGTACAATTGGATGAAGGCAAAAAAATGGAAGTTAAACTTAAAGCAGAGTCGTCCCGTGGTGCGTCATTCCCTCCAGGACACGCTGCAATGAAAATACACATTTGATAATCATGAATGGTTTTTATGTGTTTAGCCTTTACTTTGTCATTTAGATATTAGTCTAATATAGCTAATATAGCTAATGTAGCTAATACAGCTTCAGACCCTGTTACCTTCATATAAGCCTTATACAACGCTGTTATTTTTTTTTTTTGTCAAATAGGGCTCCTTGAACCTTTTGAGTTGCCTGGGCCGCTAAAAAGGAAAAAATGCCCGGGCCGTTTTTTTTGTCCCAGTTCCAGCCCTGGTTAACCACACTTTGCCTGAAGCCCCCACTGAAAAATCAAGCTCCTGTGGACTCACCCCCGGCAGGAGGGATTCATGAGGGGCTAGTGCTATGGTATGGGTGCAGCTCTGATGCCACCCCCGACCCACAATTGGATTAAGGGGAAGAAAATGGATGGATGGATGGTTTGGAATGCTTTTTATTATAGACCTTCTTACCAGCTGATTGAGATGAAGGTTGAGGAATAAACGAATGTGTGTTTTTACATGGTTATAGCAAATAAATATGTTTTTTATCTACAATACACAAAAAGAAAGCAGAAATTTTAACTATTTTTGATTTGAATTATGTCTTTGATCTCAAATTGTCACATCTAAACATGTATGGCTTTTATGCATTCATATTTCAGCAATGCAAACAAATCATTCTCTGTGATCAAAAAATTGGAAAACATTGCACCTTTCTATATTTCCGTCTTTGCAGAGCCTTTTTTCAAGCAGAGGTTCTTATCTTCAACCAGGACAGCTCACCTGCGGGTTGGACAAAAGTGTGCATGCTCTTTATCAATAAATAAATGCAAATTAAAATCAACATTTTAGTGGAATTAACACTTACAAATTTAACATTTGAACAGCAATACGTGTCTAAAACATATTTTTTGGTGGATATTTTAATTATCTCTTCATCAAATTAATTTTACCATATGGTTGAGATTTCACGCTATGCTAAATTTTGACCATGAAGTGCCAACTAAACCTAAAGATCACGCATGTTTTCAAAAAATGATTTGACCCGTTTTTTGTTGCTAGTTATTGTTAAGTCATCTGATAGTCTGTATCAAAATGTAGTTACAAGTTAAAGGTTTTTTACACAGTGATGGACCGCTTCTATGGTAAATTAATTATTAATCCATTTTTGAGGTTGGGAAGGGGACTTGGGATATGCTGTAATCAAACAAATAGGTGCTGCAAGATGACACTTTATTATGGGAGCTGTAATCATGTGTATGGAGCTAAAGTGGGATGGGATGTCAAAAAAGTGGCTACAAATAGAAGTCAGATTGCCTGGTGATGACCAACATGACAGTCAGGATTGGACAGAAGTAGTCATCAATCTTCATATTATTGTCTTTAAATTGATGACATGTGAATCTAATCTCCTCTTTTGGCAAGGAAGTTTAATCGTAAAGCTCTCATACAAGTTCTGCATATATGAAAGGAAAACATTGAAGTATATTAGTAACCATTTGCCTATTCGTTATAATAAATTGAATAAATAACACAAATGTTAACACACACGAACCAGGTACAGGACTTCAAAAGAACTGCTTGTTTGTTGACACGCTGAACTTTGTTACATGTTATTTTTGTTTGAGCTGTTTAGATTATATGGGTTTCATTTGTGAGTTCTTTTGTGTTCTGTGCCACTTAGCTTGGCTGTATTCAGGATAATTCAGAGATCCATTTCACTTATATACTGTAACTTGCACAACTCTCCTTGGAAGATTGTCATGATTAGGATGGAGTTTTTAACTGTGTCGTCGTTTTGTCGTGGTGCTTTCTTAATTATTCGTAACTTTTTTAACATTCCCAGGGGCTTTGGTGTACAGGACACTCAAAACATTGACTGTAGAACATTATGCAGTCTTAATAATTTCCATAAACATGCAACATATGCCGATGATTTAAATCGTTCTTCATTAGCGTCGTCATTCGCGACACACATTGTCAGAAAATAAACAGACCACATATCGAACCAAATTGAAATATTGACCACGTTATAATTTGCATGTCGAGAGTGTGCCCTATGTTATGAGGGGCCACTCTAATGTGAGTCAGACCAATGGTTTCAAGAACAGATGATTTTTGCCGTCAACCATTATCCAAGCGGAGGCTAACATTACTATTAGTACTGTCTATAACCTGTGCATTGCAACTGACAGCAACTCGTCCTTATCAATAAAAACACCATGGAGACATGTATGGCACTGTGAAGACGTATAGATGGGCGCTTATCTTTGCACAGGAGCTAATGATTCTTTATTTCTTAATCATATTTGACGTCTTCTCGATTGCAGATGAATGGAAAACTTAGTTTTTGTTTGTTTGAATCTGGCATTTTTGCCGGCACATAAAGGGAAGTTACTTAATTGCTGTCAATCCTTTGGCACTGTTAACTACGACATCATAAAGCCAGGCCATAGTTATCTTCTTTCTGAAATTGGACACAAGTCGAAGATTGTTAAGCAGTGCGTAAACAGGCTGGTCTCGAGAGTGTTCAGGCTGTTGGATAATATTCCTCTGCATTTCTGCACTGGCAAGAGCCAGATTGATGATTGTGTAGAACTCTAATGCGTTCTCCACAATATCAATCTGGGACTTCTGCAGGAGAATCCTTTCTGGGAAAGGAGGGATAAGCAGCAGAATACTTCAAGCTGATTGGGCGAAGTGACGCCAAGGTTTGACTTAAACCAATCCCGGTAACATGTCGTGCACAAAGCGCCTCTTGCTGTTCATCTTTCAAAAAAGAAATTGGAGATTCTGCTAAAACTGACTTGATAGCCTCAGCTACGCGTCCGTCCTCCTGCGTAGCCATGTTTGTTTTGCTTCGGCCCGGCACTTCTTGCTTTTGTCAAACCCGGATATCGCGCCCTAAACCCACAGACTGGCGCGTGATTGGCTTGAACACCTAGATGTTCTACTCGAAAAGGGTTGGCGGGAGCGGGACAAGATGTATTCTCGAGTGTTTGTGAACTCACAAATACTGCGAGAATTCAGCTTGCAGGCAAGCCCTGCTTAGCTCCAGCGGTCTGACAGGATCTCGTTTTCACATGCAGATGGTGCCACACCTGCAAGTACACTAGAATCAGGAAAGGCGTGCACAAATCTACCCATATCCTGACTGGGGTGTCATGTGGTTATTATAATATATATGTCTTATAAGCAATGAAAAAAACAAAAAGGTAATTTTTATATATTGCCGTATGCCTGAAAATGCAAAATAACCTTTTTCCGATTTTCCATTTCCCTTCAAAAACAGAAAATGAATTGAACGCTAAAGTACACGGACCGATATGGATTGCATTTTTGTAATGAATACGAAAAGTCAGTTAGTGCAGCTTTAATCAATGGTGATATTTACACTACTAGTGTTATACGCGCGTATGACGCGAGGCTGCGCCTAATTTAGGATGGATTTCTAATTTTGTGCGCACAGCAACACGTCTCCCAGTAAAAACACATGAGAAACATGATTTTTGTAGCGGTCCTTGGCTTTAGATCACATCTACACACACACAGCACTTGTATCTAAACATCAGCAGGAGGACTGGCAGGTTTTTACAGTGATTCTGCACATCGTATTTTTTTCATTCAGAAAGTCTCGCGTCTGGCCAAACCAGCGCACAGAGACCATGAAGACAAACACATGCATGTGATTTGTGTTGCTCTACATCAGTCCTCTGGCCCGTACTGTCCTCTACACTGTACCATAGACTACACAGGGAGAGCATCAGAAGCCGCGGACCTGCGCACGGCCAGTGTACATAAAGCCAAATAATGTTACGCGCCTATACGCGCAGTAAACGCGTACGCACTGTTAACACCTACTGTGTAAATTCCCTGTTAGAAGGAAATAAAACAACAGCTAGCTTTAGCTGGATATGCTACGTGAACTGAGGCGTGGCGTTTTGTTTACAAACAGTTTTTTTTTTTTTTTAGAAACAACTAAAGTACCTACAGCTTTAGCAAAGGTCCCGTTGTTAAAGTGATTGTCTGGAGTTTGTCAGAAAGAGAGACAGAGAGGTACGCAAGCACCCCCTTCCTTTCTGATTGGTCTACGCCTACGTTTCTGTAACACTTTTAAATGTTATGCAGAGAACACATTATACATGTACATTATTAATACACATGCACGGAGGTTTTCAGAATTATTTGTTACCGTTTTAATGAAAAAAATAATGTTTTTATGCACAAAAAAGCGATCGCGGCAAACCCAGAACAAGCCATTATCATGAATTGCACATTATAGGACACATCTGCAGAGGATCTGATTATGGATATAGGTTCAGTATATATATATAACTCAGCGCAGGTGTTCAGAATTCTTTGTTCAGTTTTCATGAAGTTCCAGAGCCAAATAGAGGCTTGATTCGGAGGTTCTGTGAAAACAAACAACTGAGCATGCGCACAGCTATGAGCATCAGCGTCGATGATTGACAGCCCTCACCATGACTCAATTGGTTAACATGGACGGCATCGTGGAATCTGAACTATAGCTAAGAGCAGGGAAGGTGGGACTTGCCCGTAATATTAGAATTAATAAAATTACTTATTTTATATCAACATTTAAGGCCAGGAGGTCAATTTAACACATTTCTTAAAATTTGCAATTCATTTAGAGTTACAGGCTATCACTTTAAGCTAAGAAGGAGAGGCTTACAAACATGTCCAGTGTTCAGGCAATAATGTGAAAACAGTGTGTAAATTATATTATTATTATTATTGCATTATTCTCAATGTATTTTAATGTGTACATGCTTTGCACATGTGTTTACCAAAGCAAGTACTAAAATGGTATGTGTGAAGCTACATTCTTTTTAACACTTTTTTTGTCCATATAGTTTGGAACAGCCAGCCAAAACTGAAACATAGGATGCAAGGAGATGACCAACAAATTATTTGCCCTTGGTAAGCAAGCATATTTATTTCTAAGCCCATATACTATGTAAGTTTACAGGCCTTTTGGTTTTAGCTGACGGGAGGATGGCCTCTCCAGGTAATGCACAAAGCTACATCTGATTATTATAGATTTGCTGAAATGTTTGTTTTTCATTATTTTCCCATTATCTATATCTTTATTCAAAAAGATCACTCGACTATGTGCTGTACGTACACAACGATGGAGCTAGACACCATGGACATCATCGGTGTTGTCAATGTGGACCAACAATTGGCTGACCGTAAAAGTGGTGCTATGGAGAAGGCCGCCTTTTATCCAAACCCACAAAGAAGGTGCACATCACAGAGATTGTAACTGATGCTCATTTACAAATTGCTGCCCTTATGCCTAAGGAATATAACATGCTTTTGAGTTTTTAATTTGAATTACAACTTGTTACAAGATTATTTTGTTGTGTTCTGAACAGATACAGAAAAGGGCAGATATCGGTATTTTCCATTCACTCAATGTCTGGCATGCCTTACAAAGAAACGTTGGGCTTTGTGTCGAATTATGTTATATTGTATACAACCCAGGTCTGGTAAGACTTTTTTTCTACAACTTTGGTTCCTTGCAACAGGCTGGAATGGTTTCTGGACATAATTAACCATTTTTGTTATGAGTTTATGGTCTGTATGAACATTACACATTTATACAGTCACCTGATAATGTCCTTTTTTTCTCTTTGTGTGGTGACATGGTAGAACTTTTTTCACACAGGCTGTAAATTCTTGTTTTCATCTACGACAACTTTGAAACTCAAATCTTTACAAAACCACATCCTTATGAATGAAGGGAAGAGCTTTGGGTTTACTTACGGCATGAAGCTCGTACACTCCTCGCTGCAGTAGACTACAACCACCATTGCCCAGTGCATGTGAACAGGAAAGGCCAAGTATCGTGTGTCATACTTTATTGCTTTCATACTGTATGTATGTGAATTTTTAGACATGAACGAGTCTACGGCAAAAAGTCTCAGCGTTACAGTGTGCACACTGAGAAAGAGACTAAAGACTAGCGCCTCAGCTCTGCTGGGGGACTCTCAAAAAATAAGCAGATGACCCCTGGGTCCTCTGTCCGGCACAGTGGGGCGGGTCCCGGCTCAAAAAAGTATTTTTCTAGAACTTAACATCTGGTCCCTGAACAGAGGTCGACAGCAATCAAAGATGGACACAGCACATTTATTTATATTATGTCAAATATACATATATAAATGTTTTCCCAAACATTGAAATAAAAGTAAGACTTATTTCTAAAGTGGTGATGAGTTGCATTTTAGTTTTTATTCCCCACTGTGGGACAAATAAAGAGGGCTTCTTTATATGCAACAGGTCCTGCTCTTCTCATTCTAGACTCTCCTCTGGCTGCTCCTCTTCCTCATCTTGCTGCTCCTCTTCCTCCTCCTCTTCCTCATTCAAAGTCACTGCTCTCAGATGATTCAACTGGACTGGAGTCCTAGAAGGACAAGCAAAAAGATGTACATGTCACCATTCTGGAATGTTTGTTTTGTACAAACTTCATTGATGTGAGCCATTAAAACAATATTTTGAATTTATCAGAACAGTTGATCTAATAGTTTTATACCTACAGACAACTCATGTAGTATTAGTAGCAGACTAGTGTCAGTAATAACACTAATAAAAACAACAGTAACAGTGGTAATTATGCTGTATTTTCTATGGGAATAATAATGTTGCTAATGTTAGCTTGTCTTGGCTGCAAAATAAGAGTGACTTCACTGATGTATGTTTATGAGTAGTAAATATTCTACAAAAAGTCTTATGCTACGCTCCCTTATAAGACCCAATAAATAGATGATTTTGGCTTTTCGTAGAAGCATTTCTATCTGTGGAATTGTAATATTACAGTTTGGCTTACGTTTATGAATACAACATATTTAAGTATTTTTTTTCCCCTTTCAAACATTGTTCATTTGTGTGTGTATAATGTGGCTTCAGGCTTTTGATAGGCAAAGTGGGTTAAGTGTGGCAAAGACACAACGACAGCAGACATCAGTGGGAGTCGGTTGAGACAGTCTCATGGTGGGCTCGAACCCACAACCTTTAGGCTCAAAGGCCAATGCCCTACCAACTGAGCCTCTATCGCACCTATTTTGGTAAATAATTGTGGCTCCACTCCTTTAAGTTGCAAAATTCTTCAAATGCTGAACAAAAATGAAAAAAAAAACAGATTGCCTGGAGCTGGTCACCATTAAATATTAACTCAATCAATGTATTAACACGTCCATATTTCCGAGTCAGCACACTCCGCTCTCAGTGGGAGATGTAAAGGAGAGAAGTGAATTTCTAATGTCATTATTATAATTTAATGGTATCTCACACAATCACAGCCCATATACTGGAACATATTTAATTTTAGACAACGCTCTGCATTGTGGAGCCATTGACTAATAGGCTTATGTTCTCTTTGCATATTATAAATCACTGAGTAGCAAATAATGCACAGGTCACGGATACAAGCGGTCCAAATTAGTGTCCTCTGCACAGTTGGATGGTCGCAGCCTTTAAGAAAGGGTGAGTAGCTCAGTTACACTGGAGGTACTCTTAGTAGAGCCACTACTCCTCCTCCCCTGAATGAGTGAGTGTGGAGAGGGAAGTCTGGACACCTCGGCTCAGACTGCTGCCTCTGAGGATGGAGGAAGGAGCGGTGATTGGGAGAGGGGAAAGCCCTATTACTTTGTCAATGTGAATCAAAACTTGTCGCCCTACTCTAGAGTGGAATTCGGTGTGCCCCAGGGATTGGTACTCGAACCGATTCTTTTCACACTCTTACATGCTGCCATTAGGAAACATAATTAAAAAGCATGGAATTTAACTCCACTGCTATGCAGATGACACACAGCTTTATCTATTGATGAAACCAAATCAGACGGATCAGTTGAAAAGGCTTAGTACCTGCATTAACTTTCTACTTCTTAACCCAGAGAAGACAGAAGTGATCCTACTCTGTCCAAAGCGCCTGCGTGACTCCCTCGCTGACCAGACAATAACCCTCGATAGTGTCAGTATAGTACCCAGCAACACTGTAAAAAACTGTCGTTTTTGACAAAGAACTCTCCTTCAAGGCTTATATAAACCAAGCAACTTAAACAGCATATTTCCACCTGCGGAACATCTCTAAAATCAGGAATATAAAAAAACCAAGAAATAAGTGAAAAAAATATAAAAAATCCAAGAAAAAAAAAAAAAAAAAAAACAACATAAAATACAAAAGTAAAAAAAAAAAAAACAAAAAAAAAAAGAAAAATAAAAAAAATACGAAAAACTAACAAAAAAGAAAATAAAGAAATAAAAACAAAATACAAAAAAAAAAATAAAGAAGAAAAGGAAAAAAAATCATATAGAATAAAACAAAAAAAAAAAATACAAAATAAAAAAAAAAAAAAAATTTGAAGTACCAAAAAAAAAAAATGAGATAAAAAAAATAAAAAAGAAACAATGAAAAACAAAAGTGAAAAAGAAAATAAAAAATAATAAAATAAAAAAAAAAAAAGAAAAAAACATCAAAAAATAAAAAAAAAAACAAAAAACTCATAATATTACAAAAAAATAACTAAGAAAAAAAAAATAAAAAAAAAATAAAAATAAAAAAGAAAAACTAAAAATTAGAATATAATAAAAAAACAAAAGGAAAAAAACGTATAAAACACAAAATAAAAAAACAAAAAAAAAATTAAAAAAAATAAAAATAATAAAACACAAAAAAGAAGAAAAAAACAAAAAACAGAAAAAATAAAAAGAACTAAAAAAAAAAAGAAAAACAAGTAAAAAGAAAACGAGCAAAAAAATAAAAAAAAAAAATGAAAGTAAGCGAAAATAAAAAAAAAAGAAACAAAGAAAAAACAAGAGGACAAAAAAATAAAAGAAAAAAGTAAAACTAAAAAAAAAACAAAAAGAAAATCAAATAAAAAAGAGAAATAATAAAACTAAAAAAAAATAAAAAAAAAAAAAAAAAAAGAAAAAAAGCCAAAAATAAATTAACATAAAAAGTATAAAAAAAAACATAAAAAAAAAAACAAGGAAGTAAAAAAATAACAATATAAAAACAAAATAACAAAAAAAAAAGAATAAGTATAAAATAAAACCAAAACAAAAAAAAAAGCACAAATAACAAAAAAACAAAATAAAAACAAAATAGGAAAAATGAGATTAAAAAAAAGAAAAAGAACAAAAAAAAAAAAGTAAAAAAAAGAAAAAAATAATAATAAAAAAAAAAAAAAAAAAAAAAAAAAAAGATAAAAAAAAAAATTAGAAAAAAAACACAAAAAAATTAACAAATTAAAAAAAAAAAAAAAGGACCTAAAGGAAAAAAAAAATTAAATAAAAAAAAGAAAAAAAAAAAAAAGCAATATAAAAGTATAAATAAATCAAAAAATCAAAAAAACAAAAAAACAAAAAAAAGACGCAAATAAAATAAAACATAAAAAGAATAAACACAAAAAAATAAAGAAAAAAGAAATAAAAAATGACAAAAAATATACAAAACAAAAATTAAGAAAAAAAAAGAGAAAAAAAGATAAAAAAAAAAACAAAATAAAAAAATAAAGTAATAAAAAAAAAAAAACAGAATAAATACAAGAACCGTTGTAGTGTTCTTAAGTCAATTCACTCACATTGTCTCGTGTTGGTGGTGCTCTGTGGGGCTGATGGCACATACTGTTTGCCTCGCCGCTGTCTGTGTGCTGCGCAGGTTACAATAATAGCAATAATAGTTGCCACCTATAATAAATTTCATGTGATGTGTTTTGAGTGTCCAAAAAAAGCGCTATATAACTGATCAATCAAAAATTTCAAATTGACTTAAAATTAAAACAGTAGAGATTTGTTTTCCTTTCCGCTAATTTGGGTGGTGGGCTGGCTGTTGTCAGACCATCTTGCGCTGTTTTTAAAGGTGCCAATAGTTGGTTTCATTATCTTGAATTCAAATTGTTAAAATGTTCGTCAGTTATTGTAGGTTTTGTGGTACTGATGAGTTTTTTTTAATAATATGAAAAATATGATTTGCATAAGAGACTTTTTTTTCCATCATCAACCCAGATCTGGAGTTTGTTTTACACTTCAGGAATTAGCACAAAAACAAGTGACCTGCCCATTCTGTCTAAAAAGCTCCTGGTCTCAGTCCTTTATTTAGTTGATGTCATTGTACTACGTATGAATCATACTCAGGAGCACTTCCGCTTTTTAAACCAAATGCTTGCTCATAAAGTATTTTTGGGGCTATTTCACAGTTTTTACAATCAATATGCTTGTTTGTAGGCACAAATTTGGTAATTTGGTATAATTTGTCGATAAGATAAATATCGACATTCATTATACTGCGCCCTCTGGTGGTAGCATGTGGGGATGCCATTGTTTGGCCTCTAATAGGAGGAAGTTAGATCTGAAATACTTCCTGAACTGGTTTCAATGGTTGATAGGCCATCTTTCTGGCCTGGCTTTTGTAGTTATGGAGCAGTTATGGTCCTATTGTCAAATCCTATGTTCATTGGAATTTTCCAATCTCTTTAATTTTGATACTTGTGGAGGCTCACACTGCTATATGTTTTGAATGTACAGTATTAAAATCTCACACAAAACACCATTGAATTGTTAAAATTTACTGTATTCTTAATCTCTATGTACTTCTCCAGCCCTGTACCTCCCAAAAAAGAAAAAAAAATTGTATACTTTTCATATATGTGTGAGTTTTACTGCTTCGGTACAGGAGTTCTTTTTCATTGTGTCACATTTAGGGCAGAATAACATCATTTACTTTGTTCCAAAAAACCAAGAACGATGCTTAAATGGATTGCCAGGGGAAACAGCTCATGGGGCATGTACAGAAGCAGCGGGACTCAACTATGTACAATACAAACCTTTCAACAAATTTAGGCTCTAGGAGATAAATCAGTTACAATACATTTGGTATATATTCAGTGACAAATGAGCCAAGCCCTTTCCCATGGACCTCATAAGCCCAAATGAAGCAACAATATTCTGTCAAGAGGCAAATATTCCCACACACAACGCTCTCACACCAGGTCTTTGATGCTCAGCCGTGCCTTCAGCCTGCCTTGCAAGATCATCTTTTTTATATAGTTTTTTTCTTTCTTTTTTTCTCAGTGTATTTAACAAGTTTTGCAGGAAATCTCCAAAAGCATAGCGGTGGCAAGAATCGTTGTGTCAGGGGATATATGCCACAGTCGATGAAAGGAGATTATGGAGGAAATAAAACACACTATACATCAATACTTAATAATACAATAAATAATGGCAAAGTGTAGAAAAATATGTAACTCAAGATGTATGTGTTCCCACCAATTTTGAATGATTGTTAAATAAGATTAACAATAAGATCAGGGCATTTATTTGGTTTAAAATTAAACTAATTTAAATCTGAGTTGCCAGCCCTTGTTTGTCACAACTTCCTGTCACAATACCAATTGTTAATAGAAAAATTAATTATTTAAATAAGCTTACTGTTCAATTACTGTAACCTATTTTTGTTGACTCAATGATAGATACGGTGTTGCAAAGTGAATCAAAAAATCAACTAAAAATGTAAGACAGAAAAAAACATTACAGTAGGTCCCAGTTCCCAACATTATTCTTCGGAGACTACAATAAAAGTTCAGGGTCCACGATAACGATTCCTTTTTAAGTCAATTTCTTGTCGACACCAGTCCTCAGTTTCAGAAACATAAAGGGGGAGGGGGGGGTTGGGCCTTTTTTGGGGGATGACAATAATCTATGACCAAATAAACCAAAACCTTGCTAACTACGCTAGCATAAATCCCGACTAAGAAAAATAACCATCTAGAAACTCAACCAGGGGGGTTCGTCAGGGTCTTAAAAAAGGTAAGAACAATTGATGGTGCAGTTTCTCTGATGTAGGAAACCTTGCGCCTGGTCCTGGTTTCAAGTTTTGGTGTTTTCCAAGTTTTCCGCGCCGTCAGCAGGAGGGAAGTACGGCGTGTCGCTGTGGTAGTTGTAGTCCGGGCAAAAACCTTATGAACCAGTTGCGTAGTCAGTGTATAGAAGGAAATGAAGTTGCAGATGACTTTGAAAGGTTCGAGCAGAGCCAGGACACGTGACTCTGCGTCTGCTCCTGTAGCATGTCATGACGGGTCAAAGTTGACAAATGCGTGTTCTTGGCTCCCTTCTCCACTTCTCGTACTCGATGCCATCAGACACTACGTTGGAGTGTGTATCAAAACAAGCCGGTCACGTGACGAATGTGTCAGTGTCTCGGACTCTGCAGCCACTGCTTTGTTTTGCGTATCAAATGTTGGTGTGTCAAAGCGTTTCATTGGCTCAATAGGTTTCCCAGCTTCGCATTGGCTCAGAGCGTTAAGGGATGTTCACATCACACCGTGCGTTGCGACAACTTTCAATGCAAATTCAATGACCTCTATGATTTTGACGCACATCCTTGGTTTGACAGCTTTTAGTGGATAGCATAGACTATAGAACAGGGGTTGGCAAATCAAAAGGTTTAAAGAGCCATATTTTACAAAAAACTAAACATCTGTCTGGAGCCACACAAAAAAATAACAGCCTTGTATAAGGCTTATATGAAGGTAACACAGGCTGCAAGCTGTATTAGTCCAATATCAAAATGAAAAAGTAAAGGCTACAAATACATAAGCATTCATAATGCGGCACGGTGCCTGAGTGGATAGCACTCTCACTACTCAGCAAGAAGTTCCTGGGTTTGAATTTCTTTCCTTTCTGAGTGGAATTTTCATGTTCTCATTCAAATGGAATATTACTTATGCACATTTTTACAGCATTTAAAAATGTTACAAATGTTTTTCCTCCTACAGAAACCACATTCAAACTATAGTCCTCCCACTCCCACATTTTCAGACATTTTTGAAAAGGCTCCAGGAGCCACTCGGGCACTATAGAGCCGCGGGTTGCTGACCCCTGCTATAGAAGATATGCGACATCTAGCTTCAGTATAAATGGTGCATCAATATTTCTTCACAATGTTGTATGAGGAGACAGTGTTGTATACATAGACTGTATAGTGTTGAAGATTTGGGCAACTTTAAGGGCATCTGCAAGTGGAAAATGGAGAACTATGGTTTGGGATCAATATCTATCTTATTCAACCTAACAATGTATTGTCTCATCCAATTATTTTTACAATTAAGTGTTATCTACCATTCATGTTTCATGGTGAAATTTTGCGGTGCACTCAAGAATTCAGAAGCTGCAATGATAACTTTTGGCCATTCGAGGTCTGTGTTATAAGCTAGAATGAGCTAGCTCAGAGGCTCTGACACATTTAAAACTATCTGGCAAAGAATGCCTCAATGTGTTACGGGGCTTCATTTTCCCATCAGAAGCATCATGTATAAATGTTTAGTAATGAACCAGTTCTGAGCCAGGACAGGACAGAGTTTGTTGGAAACAAAAAATGTGGAAAATAACAGTTAAGTGCATTAAAATTAATGCAGAAGTGGTGTAATGCGTTACAATACATAGACAGCAATTTTGTAGTGCAGACATTACTTTGAAATAACAATAACAAGTAATGCGTAATGTTTTACATTTGTGAAGAAACTTGCCCAACACTGCTGAGGTCCTCATCTACATCTATAACCTGAGCCTCAACCGGGAGAAGGTCCCTGTCCTGTGGAAGACCTCCTGTGTGATCCTGGTTCCTAAAATAGCGCACGCCAAGGAACCGGCTCACTACAGACCAGTTGCACTGACCTCCCACCTAATGAAGACCATTGAGCGGCTCATCCTCACCCATCTCCGCTCTGTGATCAGCCCCACCCTGCAGTTCGTCTACAGGCCCAACATCGGAGTAGATGACGCTGCAGCGGACCCCGGGAGCCCTGTTAGGGTCATGTTTTTTGACTTCTCTAGTGCTTTCAACACCATCAGACCGGGGGAAGATGGAGGACGCGGAGTGGACAGTAGCCTCACTGCATGGACCATCAACTACCTCTCAGACCGACCACAGTACGTGCGGCTGCGCAGCTGTGAGTCTGAGGTAGTCTGCAGCACTGGGGCCCCTCAGGGCTCTGTCCTCTCACAGTTTCTCTTCACCATCTACACTTCAGAATTCACATATGACACACACAGCTGTCACCTGCAGAAGTTCTCCGACGACTCCGCCATCGTGGGCTATGTGTCTGAGGGGAACGAACTGGAATACCGGTCGATTTATCACAGACTTTGTTGACTGGTGTGAGTGCAACCACTTGAACACCAGTAAGACCATGGAGATGGTAATCGACTTAAGGAGAAAACCACTTTCCCACACGCTGCTGTACATTGAGCTGGTGGACAGCTTCTAGTACCTGGGTGTTCACATTAACAATAAACAAGACTGGTCCTACAACACCAACGCCCTGTACAAGAAGGGCCAAAGTCGCCTCCACCTTCTGAGGAGGCTGCAGTCGTTCGGAGTGTGCTGGCCTCTGATCAGGACATTTTATGACTGTCAGGGGTTAAATAAATAAAAAGAAGATTTGACTGAATTTTTCTCTCGTGAGAATGTATCACATGTTGTAAATCCCAATCATATGCAGGACCAAGTTATATTTTTAATTAAAATATATTATTGTATAATGAATTACAGATCAAATTAATTCTTCAAAGATATACCTTTTTTTAATTCAACATCTTAAAAGGAACATTTTTTTTTTTTTTTAAACATACTACTCAAGAACTGTGTCCCATATGTTTCTATATGCATCACTTATTCTTTTTGACACTTCTAAATCCAAAGATCTCCAGTTGAGCGAGGCCTAATGCCCGCTTTCTACTTTTAGCTGGAGGAGCAGAGGTGGTGCTTTGAGCTGGAGGAGCAGAGGTGGTGCTTTTAGATGGAGCAGAGGTGGTGCTTTTAGCTGGAGGAGCAGAGGTGGTTGAGCTGGAGGATTTGTTGTGTCTAGCAGTTTTGCTGGGTACACATGAGGGTTTGAATGTCACTTTCAATTATATCATCCATGATATTAAATGACCCTTCCACAAGAGGGCCAGTGAAAACAAACAGAAGTGCTTTGACCAACCGTTCCATGATAGGGAACTTCTTAGTTGAGAATATTTCACTCCACCAGTTAATATCGATGCATGCAGTTTTTCATCAAACTGTTGAGCTCTTTCTATTAGGTCAGGTTCAATCTGGTAGACATGCACATCTTCGGCAAGCTGACAAAGCTCCTCTCCATTCACCACATTTGGCAAACCCTTTGCTAATATGATGAAAGCATCTCCCAATGTGTCTTGGAGGATAAGTGAGGGGGAAAGGGCAGACAACGCAGTTATCACTTTGTTTAGGGGGAGGTTTTTGAGGAGGTATAGTGAAGATTTGATATCCCTCTCTAAGTCTGCTGTACACAGTTGATACCCATGTTTTTTTTAATCAATCCTTGCCCTAATTATGGACTGATGGCAAAACCTTCCCACATAGAGCCTTTTGTTGTCATACTGCAGATCTTTGTTATGTACAAAGCCAAAAGATCTTTCACACTGAAAGGAATGTGTGCTGGTTTAATAAACCTTGACAGTAAATCCCTCAAGGACCACCATCTCTGAATGCAAAGCATAGACCATTGGCTTCTCACACTCCAGTTTCTTCAGGTAATTGTGGAATGTAGGAAGCACTCCAGAAAAGACAACAGGACACATAAATAAAATACCACATTTATTTTATAAGTATAATACTCAATTCAACTCATGATTAATCTCATATGTACAGTGCCTTGCAAAAGTATTCGGCCCCCTTGAACCTTTCAACATTTTGCCACATTTCAGGCTTCAAACAAAGATATAAAAATTAAATGTTTTGTCATGAATCAACAAGTGGGACACAATCGTGAAGTGAAACGAAATTTATTGGATAATTTAAACTTTTTTAACAAATAAAAAACTGAAGTGGGGCGTGCAATATTATTCGGCCCCCTTGCGCTAATACTTTGTAGCGCCACCTTTTGCTGCAATTACAGCTGCAAGTCGCTTGGGGTATGTCTCTATCAGTTTTGCACATCGAGAGACTGGAATTTTTGCCCATTCTTCCTTGCAAAACAGCTCGAGCTCAGTGAGGTTGGATGGAGAGCGTTTGTGAACAGCAGTCTTCAGCTCTTTCCACAGATTCTCGATTGGATTCAGGTCTGGACTTTGACTTGGCCATTCTAACACCTGGATACGTCTATTTGTGAACCATTCCATTGTAGATTTGGCGTTATGTTTTGGATCATTGTCCTGTTGAAAGATAAATCACCGTCCCAGTCTCAGGTCTTTTGCAGACTCCAACAGGTTTTCTTCCAGAATGGTCCTGTATTTGGCTCCATCCATCTTCCCATCAATTTTAGCCATCTTCCCTGTCCCTGCTGAAGAAAAGCAGGCCCAAACCATGATGCTGCCACCACCATGTTTGACAGTGGGGATGGTGTGTTCAGGGTGATGAGCTGTGTTGCTTTTACGCCAAACATATCGTTTTGCATTGTGGCCAAAAAGTTTGATTTTGGTTTCATCTGACCAGAGCACTTTCTTCCACATGTTTGGTGTGTCTCCCAGGTGGCTTGTGGCAAACTTTAAACGAGACTTTTTATGGATATCTTTGAGAAATGGCTTTCTTCTTGCCACTCTTCCATAAAGGCCAGATCTGTGCAGAGCACGACTGATTGTTGTCCTATGGACAGACTCTCCCACCTCAGCTGTAGTCATCTGCAGTTCATCCAGAGTGATCATGGGCCTCTTGGCTGCATCTCTGATCAGTCTTCTCCTTGTTTGAGATGAAAGTTTGGAGGGACGGCCGGGTCTTGGTAGATTTGCAGTGGTCTGATACTCCTTCCATTTCAACATAATTGCTTGCACAGTGCTCCTTGAGATGTTTAAAGCTTGGGAAATCTTTTTTTATCCAAATCCGGCTTTAAACTTCTCCACAACAGTATCTCGGACCTGCCTGGTGTGTTCCTTTGTCTTCATGGTTCTCTCTGCGCTTTAAACAGACCCTGAGACTATCAAAGAGCAGGTGCATTTATACGGAGACTTGATTACACACAGGTGCATTCTATTTATCATCATCAGTCATTTAGGACAACATTGGATCATTCAAAGATCCTCACTGAACTTCTGGAGTGAGTTTGCTGCACTGAAAGTAAAGGGGCCGAATAATATTGCACGCCCCACTTTTCAGTTTTTTATTTGTTAAAAAAGTTTCAATTATCCAATAAATTTTATTCCACTTCACGATTGTGTCCTACTTGTTGTTGATTCATGACAAAAAATAAAATTTCTTATCTTTATGTTTGAAGCCTGAAATGTGGGCGAAATGTTAAGGTTCAAGGGGGCCGAATACTTTCGCAAGGCACTGTAACTAACATGGATTTAGATCACAAGAAATAATAATTTAAATACCACCATTGATTATGTTGATCATGTTTTACCATAAACTGAGTACACACACACACGCACACACACACACACAAACTAAATCATGAAGTAAAAAGAATATTTAAATAACTACCTCTATAAAGCTCTATCAAGATGGTGGGCCTCTCATACTCCCAGAAGAGGACAGATATGTTGTTTTTTCTCTTTCTGTTTGCATCCGCTCCAATGCGAGCCGATTTTGCAATCTCCAGTTGAAGCACACCCATCCTTGCTTTCCCCTCTGATGTGATGCTTTTGAGTCACTTGACTCAGGAGTAGGGGTGTGACGATATATAGATTTTTTGATATATCGCGATACTTTCTCCCAAAATTCGATTATTGATATGCATTTGCCAAGTCGATTTTAAAGATTTTTTACATTTTTTTTTAAAATTGGTATCAATACTTAATATATGGCTACATTACACATCTCCATTCCATTTATCATGAAATAAAGTGTATTTTCTTCTTTTATTTGTGCCATAAATTTGCATATTGTATATTTCTGACCAATATATCGATAATCGTCATATCGTGATAAAATCTTTATCGGGATAATATCGTTATCGTGAGCTTTGTATCGTATCGTATCGTGAGTTCGTCCTGAGTGAATGGCCTTGTGGTTCTTCAAACCCTGAGGCTGAGAGAAGCTCTTGTCGGCAGTGGGGACATTTATACGCCTTTTTCACCTCCGAGGATTTTTCATGAGGTAGTTCATAAGCCGAGGGCCCTCTGAATTTTCCGGCCGCATACCTGGCAACTGTACGGCCACTCCCCTTTATCGAATGAGTTTGTGTTTCGTTGCAAAAGACACGTCACCAAAACTTTTCCCGCACCTCACAGGTGTAGCTTTGATCCCATCGCGTAATCACAAATTTTTTGTATTCCCCTTTTTCTAACCTCTTTATGCTTCACTGATTTGTTAGTATTTCGAGGGTTTCACACCACTCTATACAGTCCCAACCAGGTGCAGCCCTGAAAAACAAGAGATAAAAAAAAGTTTGGATAGGTACAGATTCTAAGGAGAGAATAAGATGAAAAAAACCTTCATTCGTCCCGCAGTGGGATTTGTGGATGTCACAGTTGTGCACATTCCAGAAGAGAAGGAGAAAGAAATAGCACTCAGGTCAATTCAAACACTAACATGGCAACACCGGTGAGGCAGGTCTCACTAAGAGGGAGCTCAGACTACAAAATGGGTCATGATCATGAGGTTCAACAAATATGCTGCATACACAGAACCCCACACAGCCACCCACATGAACCTACTGCACCCACACTAGCACCCACCTGACCAAACATGCACCCACACTGCACCCACATGACCAACATGCACCCAACTGCACCCACATGACCAACATCGCACACACCATTGACCAACAGCACCCCATGACCAAACATGCACCCACACTGCACCCACATGACCAACAGCACCCACACTGCACCACCAAGACCAACATGCCCTACTCGCACTTACACAGCACCCACACTAACACACACGCACCCATACACCCACCACAGCACCCACACACTTTTACGCTATTTAGCATCTAACCAATCTCATTTGTTTTTAGTGTAAGTTTCACCTTTGTCTAATGTGTACGTTTGGTCTGTTATTATTATTGTTATATATTTGTTACTTGTTTGTTGTTCTTGTTGAATGTCGATATGTCTGTCTGTTTGTTTGACTTAAATAAAGGGAGAAAAAAAAAACACACATACAAAGCAGGATCTACTTTTTATAGATAATATAATATAACACAGGAGCTATAATTGCTCTTGGGTCAGGATAAGGAGGAGCACACACTGTCGTCAGCAGCATCCGGAGGTTCCCCGTTTGTATAAACTGCAGTGAAAGGATCTGCACGAGAGTTTAACTTACAAAACAAATTCAGTTTTGACTTCTAGGTAAAGGCAAATGGTGAAGATCTTAGAAAACAAAAAAAAATCTAAGGCACTCTTGGTCAATATTCAGAAAGTTTAAAAAGCCTTTAATTCTCATGGCTGTAGATAAAAATACCACCAACGCGATTCAGGCCAGCGGCCTCCTGGTAACCACGGTAAAGTTGGCGCAGCTTTCTCTTTCGAAGTAAAGTGGGCCGCATCGAGAAGAAAAACAGTGCGCGTTTTGTTGACAACTTACGGTAACACGGAGCACCTTCGGAGTCACCAGTTCTCCTCGAACAGAAATGCGCGCGGAGGAACTCGATTTTTGTGAATAAACCATAATTGGCAAGCATTTAATATGGTCAAAAAGTAAATTTTCACAGCTGTCCATTTTTACAGTAAAGACTTGGTGCTTAATTCCCTGGAACAAGACCACGATAAAGCTTCTTTTCAACGCTGTGGCCTACGACCCACACCTTTACGTGGAAATGTGAGGAAAGTACACTTTAGTGCAAAATACACAAAACTTGTAAACATTCCCGCTTTTGAACTACTGTAACAAATTACTTGTAAAAAGGTGTGTAGACACATGCATGGATTCATGTCCTCATTATTATGTTCTACCACTGTGCCAAAGACCAGAATCTTTTACTGTTGACATATTGGATAAATATGGATTAAAGTAGCTATTTGGTCCAAAGTATCCAAAAAAACAATTGTCAAAACATGACATTTTTTGATCTACTGTAACTTTTAACTTAAAAAGGTGTGCGACTAATTTCACCACTGGATACATGACCTCATGAGTGCCCTCTACCACTGTACCAAAATATTACACTTTTTTACAGTAAAAAGTAACAGTAGGATCATAAGAGACGATTTGTTATGAATCAAATCAGAATCAGAATCATTTTTATTGCCAACGTAAGTAACGGGAGGTCACAGACTGGGAAATTGGAAATTGCTTTGGCTCAGTGCAACAGTCAAAAAGAGATAATAAAAATAAGAATAAAAAACACTTCAAAGAATAAATTTAAATTTAAAATAGAGTTACAGTTACTATTTACAATATACAAGTGCACATGGTGCACACAATGTAAGGTGACAGCAGTACAGTGAAGTAAAGTGACGTATGATGGGCAGTAAAGTGACTTTATAAAGGGCGGGGGGACAGGTTAAGAAGTGTTCAAGAGTCCAACAGCAGAGGGGAAGAAACTGTTCTTGTGGCGGGAGGTTCTAGTCCTGATGGACCGCAGCCTCCTGCCTGAGGGGAGTGGTTGGAATAGTCCATGTGCAGGGTGAGAGGGGTCGGCTGTGATACGACCAGCCCGGCCTCGAGCTCGGGCGACGTACAGGTCCTGCAGCGATGGAAGGCTGCGGCCGATCACTTCCTCTGCAGAGCGCACAATGCGCTGTAGTCTCTGTTTGTCCCTGACTGTGGCTCCAGCGAACCACACGGTGATGGAGGAGGTGAGGATGGACTCGATGATGGCCGTGTAGAACTGCACCAACATCTGTGCAGGCAGCTTGGCTTTCCTGAGCTGCCGCAGGAAGTACATCCTCTGCTGGGCCTTCTTGATGAGGGAGCTGATGGTCGGCTCCCACTTGAGGTCCTGGGTGATGGTGGTGCCCAGGAAACGGAAGGACTCCACAGAGGTGATGGGGGAGTCCATCACGGAGGGTGGGGGCGGGGGGACAGTGCTCTTCCTGAAGTCCACAATCATCTCCACTGTCTTCTGGGCGTTCAGCTCCAGGTTGTTACCACTGCACCAGGACACCAGCCGGTCCACCTCCCTCCTGTAGGCGGACTCATCGTTGTTGGAGATGAGTCCAATGAGGGTGGTGTCGTCCGCGAACTTGATCAGCTTCACGGAGTCGTGGCTGGAGGTGCAGTGGTTGGTGTACAGGGAGAAGAGCAGGGGAGAAAGAACACAGCCCTGTGGGGCTCCTGTATTTATAATCCGAGAGTCCGAGACATTCTTCCCCAGACGCACTCGCTGCTTCCTGTCCGTCAGGAAGTCAGTGATCCACCTGCAGGTGGAATCGGGCACGTTGAGCTGGGAGAGCTTGTCCTGGAGCAGGGATGGCAGGATTGTGTTGAAGGCAGAGCTGAAGTCCACGAACAGGACCCTGGCGTAGGTCCCCGGGGAGTCCAGGTGCTGTAGGATGTGGTGGAGGGCCAGGTTAATGGCGTCGTCTACAGATCTGTTGGCTCTGTAGGCGAACTGCAGGGGGTCCAGGAGGGGGGAGGTGAGGGACTTGAGATGGGAGAGAACCAGGCGTTCAAATGACTTCATGACGACAGACGTAAGTGCTACAGGTCTGTAGTCATTGAGTCCTGTGATCCTGGGCTTCTTCGGGACGGGGACAATGATGGAGGATTTGAAGCAGGCCGGGACATGGCAGGACTGCAGAAGAGGAGTTGAAAATGTCCGTGAACACAGGAGTAAGCTCACTGGCGCAGTGTCTCAGAGTGGCCGGAGACACGTGGTCCGGGCCAGGAGCTTTGCGGGGGTGCAGCCTCAGGAAGAGTTGTTTAATCTCTTTAGCGGCTATTGTTAGGCTGGGGGCAGGGCTGATGGGTGGGTCGTTAGAGTAGTGGGGGGTGGGGGAGGGAGAGGTGTCAGGGCAGCATCAAAGCGACTGAAAAATAAGTTCAGATCGTCAGCTAGCTTGTGGTCATCAGCACAGGGGGGGGCTTTGGGTTTGTAGTTGGTGATCTCCCGTAGGCCCCTCCAGACAGATAGCAGTATCGTTGTTACCAAACTGCTCCTGTAGTCCGTTCTCTGTGCCGGGACTTGGGCTGCTTTCAGTTCTTTCCTGAACTGATATTTAGCTGCTTTGTAGCCGCTGCGGTCCCCCTCCCTGAAAGCAGACTCCTTTGCTTTCCTGAGCTGCCGGAGTTTAGCAGTGAACCAGGGTTTGTCGTTGTTATAGATGACCCCTGGTCCTTGTTGGAATGATGCTATCCTCACAGAAGTGGATGTATGACGTCACAGTGTCCGTATATTCATCCAAGCTGTCTGTGGCAGCTCTGAAAAGGTCCCAGTCTGTAGATTCCATGCATGCGCGCAGCTCTTCCACAGCTTCATCAGACCACACTTTGGAGCTCCTCACTGCAGGTTTCGAGAGCTTTAGTCTCTGTCTGTAAGCAGGAACCAGATGTATCATGGAGTGATCTGAGAAGCCGAGGGCTGGCTTGGGAACAGCGCGAAAAGCTCCGCGCACGGTGGTGTAACAAGTGATCCAGAGTGTTCTCCTCTCTGGTCGGGCATTTGATAAACTGTCTGTATTTGGGTAATTCCTGGCTCAAGTTTCCCTTATTAAAATCCCCCAGGATAATAATCAGAGAGTCCGGGTATAAGCGTTCCATACACAGTACTTGCTCTGCGAGTGCGCGCTGAGCCTCGCGCGCGTCCGCGCATGGCGGTATGTAAACAGAGGCAAAGAATGAATGAAACAATTTCCCCGCGGAGTAATACTGGTTTACAATGAATGAAAAGATATTCCAGAGCAGGGAAGCAGTGCTTGGAGATCACTGTCACAACGTTACACCATTTGTGCTTACACAGTTAGCTTGGTGTACAATGCCAAGAAAACAAGGCAATAACAGTTAGCTTGGTGTACCATACACGTGGATTTGTAATGTGTTTGTTAGTGCAAACAGAGAGCAGAGTGATAGCAGTCGAGAAACACGCTCACCGGATACAGGAAGTCACCATTATCCACATGACTTCAACAGAGGTAAGTAATGTTACTGTTTTGTATGATATTTAGACCCAATCAATTTCAACAAATGTAAAGCGAAGTGAATCATCAAAAGAACGTTTGAAAGGGGAACAAAAAAGTGTATATTATGTATATATAAACGTAAGCCTAACTGTAATAATACAATTCCAGATAGAAATGCTTCCTTGACAAGCCAAAATCATCTTTTCTTTGGGCCTTATAAGGTTAGCGTAGCATGAGACCTTTTGTAGTATATTTACTACTCATAAACATAAATCAGTGAAGTCACTCTTATTTTGCAGCCAAGACAAGCTAACATCAGCAACATTATTTTTCCCATAGAAAATACAGCATAATTACCACTGTTACTGTTTTGTTTTTATTAGTGTTATTACTGACACTAGTCTGCTACTAATACTACACAAGTTGTCTGTAGGTATCTATCTATATTATCAACTGTTCTGATAAATTCAAAATCTTTTTTCATGGCTCACATTAATGAAGTTTGTACAAAACATACATTCCAGAATGGTGACATGTAAATCTTTTTGCTTTTCCTTCCAGGACTCCAGTCCAGTTAAATCTGAGTTCCTGAGAGCAGTGACTCTGAAAGGGGGAGAGGAGCAGCCAGGAGAGTCTAGAATAAGAAGAGCACGACCTGCTGGTTATAAAGAAGCCCGCTTTATTAGTCCCACAGTGGGGAATTAAAACAAAAATGCAACTCATCACCACTTTAGAAACAAGTCTTACATTTATTTCAATGTTTGGGAAAAAATGTGTAAAAAAACGGACATAATATAAATAAATGTGCTGTGTCCATCTTTGATTGCTGTCCTCTGTTCAGAGACCAGATATCAAGTTCTAGAAAAAGAAAAAAATATATTTTATATCATTGAGACTTTTTTCACATTTGATTATCATCACTACCTGTCCTCTGTTGTGTCTGCTCCAGTTCAGCTGCAGGAGGAGGGATGAGGAGGACAGGACCCAGGGCCCTGTCCCCAGCAGAGCTGAGGTGCTGGTCTGGGATAGAGCTGTAGTCTTCAGTCTCCTTCACAGTGCACACTGTAACGCTGAGACTTTTTGCTGTAGTCTCGTTCATGTCTACAAATCATTAGTGTAGACATCAGTACAAATAATATATTTCTTTATCATCAAGCAATAAAGTATGACTTACAATACTGGGCCTTTCCTGTTCACATGCACTGGGCGATGGTTATGGTGTTGTCTACTGCAGTGAGGAATGTACAAGAAGACAAGAAATTACAGCATGTGTGAAAAAAGTTATACCATTTCACAAGACAAAGAGAAAAAGTGACAATATCAGGTGACTTTATAAATGTGTAATGTTCATACAGACCATAAACTCCTCTCTGGGGCTTGTGTTCTGACAAGCATAACAAAAATGGTTAATGTCCTTGATCCATACAAGTATAGGCTTTTGACCAGAAACCATTCCAGCCTGTTGGAAGACACCAAAGTTATTTAAAAAAAAGTCTTAACAGAACAATATAATATAATATAATTCGACATACAGCACGAAGTTTCTTTGTTAGATTATTTGAGGCATGCCAGACATCGAGTGAAGGAATAATACCCTGATATCTGCCCTTTTCTCGATCTGTTCAGAACACAACAAAATAATCTTGTAACAAGTTGCAAAGTTAGATAATGGGAAAATAATGAAAAAAACAAACATTCCAGCAAATCTATAATAATCAGATGTCCAAGAGCTTAGTGCATTACCTGGAGAGTCCCGTCAGCTGTAACAGAAAGGCCTGTAAGGATACACAGTAGTGAATATGCTTGCTTACCAAGGGCAACTAATCTGTCGATCATCTCCTCCGTGCATCCCATGTTTCAGTTTTGGCTGTTCCAAACTATATGGACACAAAACAGTGTTAAAAAGAATGTAACTTCACACATACCATTTTAGTACTTGCTTTGGTAAACACATGTGCAAAGTTTGTACACATTGAAATACATTGAGAATAATGCAATAATAATAATGTAATTTAGACATTATTGCCTGAATACTGGACTTGTTTGTAAGCCTCTCCTTCTTAACTAAACAACGAGACCTTTGCTAAAGCTGTAGGTACTTCAGTTGTTTCTAAAATAGCCCCGTTTGTAAACAAAACGCTGCGCATCAGTTCATGTAGCATATCCAGCTAATGCTAGCTGTTGTGTTATTTCCTTCTAACGCAGAGATCTGGCTGGGGTTTACTAGGGCTGGTATTTTGGAAAAGGAGACATCCATGCCTCATTCTGTGCGTTTTCCACAATTAATTGCTACGTAGCCTTTTGATACACGGACCGCTGCGTTGAAACAACTAACACTACTTTTGCCCACACGTATTTAGAAACAACCGCCTTACCTTTCAAGCACTTTACTTTAGTTTGGGCTGGAGTTTCAGCGCTGCCTGAAGCCGGTCTCTTGTTTTTCTCCACTGTATTCATCTTTCCAGAGCCACCTCTCTGCAGCTTCAGTAATGACAGATACAGCCAGCGCTGCTACAGCTAACGTGAACGTGCATGACGTCACGTGTTTGACCCGAAGACACACATTTCAGGCATATAAAGACAAGTTCACTGGCATATAGAGGCAATTGTGGTGAAAGCAGCCTCCGCCTATTTCCTCACATTTTCAGGTCAAGACTGAACCAGACTGAACCAGACTGAACTCACTTGAGGCCAGGCTGCTTTCGGCTGTTTTCAGCCGGACGAAAATAATGGGGTGCACGGGCTTTGGCGCACACTTCCGGTTGCCCCAAAACGAAAAATGAAATCAAATCGGCATGAAAGCATTATTCAATATTTCGTTTTTTAATTTTTTGCATCGAAACGAAAAATCAAATATCAAGCCAATTTTTCGTTTTTCCTTTTCCTCATCAAAATGAAAAATGAAAATTCAAGCCATTTTTTGTTATTTCATTTTCTATTTTAATTTGAAAAAACAATTGAACGAAAAATACACGGACCATGCAACATCAGTACCATCAGTCTCTCATCAATGGCAACATGCTGGTGACAGCGAGTGGTTTCTCAGACCATGTCTGCAGCCTGTATGAGAGTTTTAACAACTCTCTCACTGTGTGGCTGTGATGCTAATGCTATGTTAGCACTCATGTAGCTTGTCTTTACAGCAGCAGCACAAACCTCTCGCTCTGGGCACAAACATACTGCTGTTTCTTCACGGGCAGACAGGTTTATCTTCTGTCTTCTCAATTCTCCGCTCAAAGTGCCGTATTTTTTAGCCTGGCTATAGCCATAAGTACACTCCGCTCAATCATCATTTCACTGCATGTACCGTCTGGGTCTGGTCCCTGTGTTTGCGAATACAATCGGTCGTATTTCGACCGGCTACTGAGAGAGCGCGGAAGCGGGTGTTGGAGGTCGGTGCCGGTGACGTCAAGAGTTTGCGCCGAACGGGCAGGTTGTAGTTTGGCAATGGCAAAGAATGCGATAGTAAAGTAATCCGGTCTGGTTCAATCAAGAAATTGAAGCAGGAGCAAGATGAATGTGTAGCAAATGTAATCGCTGGTAAAGATTGTGGCGCTACTCCCCACGGGCTCCGTTAGCATTTAGCCTAGCCATCTCCTTTGCCGCTAACAACACACTCGGGCGTATTACATACGTCACGGTAAACTCAGATCCAATCGTTTCAATCTGCAAAAGGAGTTAAACCCTCCCACCTGTTCACAGAGCTCAATGGAGAAAATCCAGACCTTAGTACGAAATGTAATTTGTACTCTGCAAATTACTCTGTTCCGAATGAATGACACCCCTGGTTTAAAGGCAAACAATTACAACTAGGTGAAAGGTTCTGAGCGAAAAGAGGGGAAGAGGGTCTGTGTACTTCTGCGTTCAATTCATTTTCTATTTTTGATTTGTTTTTTTTTCAATTCTTATAAGACTTTGTAATAACCAGATTTGGGAACTATAAAATGCAACAATGAACCTTTTTTATTGTGCATTTAATACGCGTCAATCAATTACCTGGAAATGAAACTAGTTTTTTTACTTCATCCCGCTATTACTATATTACCCATAGACTGTATATATTAACGTAGTCACGACCCACACCCATCTCCGCCATTCTAACTAATGAGCAAAACATTGGGCTACTTATCCTGCAAATCTACATGTCAGTGATTGTGATTCCTAATGCCGCTTTCTCTACTTTCTGCGTTGTTTTTTGTTAATGGGCAGAGGATTCACGTAGCTATCGCGGCTGTGAACACAGCTGCAGAGCATGGATCTATAAAAATAACGCTGCAGAGTCGCGGCTGATGCCGTCTCTGTGAGGTCTATGGGGAAGTGTAGACGACAGTGTAATGTGTTCACTGACATAAAATGATGAGACCAATGGGTTGCTTGTATGATTTGTACGTTTACTTTGCACTCTGTGGTAATACGGTACAGACGTGTTGATGCAGCTGTTACTGCTTGGCTCGCACGTTTGTCAGCATAGTATGTGGTGCGTTCATGGGTAGTCCGTACAAACAGCATTGTTAAACATTACATACAGAACTGTAGAGCAGTAAAATTCACATGTATGTGTTTGTCTTCATGGTCCCTGTGACTGCGTGAAGCGGAGAGACCCGGGCACGTGTGGCCGCTATGTGAGATGTCAGAGAAAAGAGAGTAATTTATAGACATTGCTTATCCCGTGTGAATGCACTGCATGATCTCAGACATCCTCCGCGATTATAACAAATTACCAGGGGTCCACGGGTAATACTAATACTCCTGTGCAAATAGGGCTGAAGTAAACAAACTCGTTTCACTTCCGGTTAATCGATTGACGCCGAAATGTATTAAATACAAAATAAAAAAAGTTAATTATTGCATTTTCTAGTTCCCAAATCCAGTTATAAATTGTTAAATGTCTTATGAGAAATAAGAAAAAAACAAAATGGTCATTTTTGTATATTGCCATGTGCCTGAAAGTGCAAAATAGCCTTTTTTTTCGCAATCTGGATCAGTGTAAAACCATGAACACTGTACTGCAGTAAGCAGTATTTACAGGTAGTAAAAACTGGGAAAATACCGAACACAATCTGGCCATTTAACAAAATTACTAATGAGCCGCATTCTGATGCCTCAGGCAGGACACTTCACCCCCACCGCCTAGAATGAGTCAGATGTGTGTGTGAATTGTTGCTGGGGAGCCGATGTCACAGACTGGTTGCCTCGCTTCTGTCAGTGTGTCCCAGGACAGCTGTGGCTACCATAGTAGTTTATCACCACCGAGTATGGAGTGAAAGAATAATGCTGTGAAGCATCTTTGAGTGTTAAAAAAAACAATATAAAAGAAAACCAATACATTATTTCATTAATGATCTTAGGCTGAACAAAAAATCAGTTAGAATTAAAATGTATTTAAGGGTGGCATGGTAGCAGAGTGGTTAGTGCTCTCGCTTCTCAGCAAGAAGGTCCTGGATGCCTTTCCGAATGGAGTTTGCATGTTCTTCCTGTGTCTGCATATTTATCCTCCGGCTTCTCCGGTTTCTCTTCTCACAAAAAAATACTCAAGTTTTGGTCTTGACCAAGAGCATTAACATCTGCTGTTTCCTGAAGAACATTGAGAAAGAAATTGTACCTTAAAGTAAAACATTTCAAATAAAACCCCTGATGTGTGTATTTTATGGTGTTTTTTTAGTTGTTGCTGTCCATCAGCCAATCCGACTTCTGAATTGTAAGTAAGTAATGTTTATTTTATTTTGTAATGTCAGTCCACTCAGATGAACAAATATGCTGATAATGGATTGTGTGAGCATAGCTGAAAAACTGTGAGACAGACTGCTCTGAAGAAACATAATGGACAAAGAGTCAGAAAGGGCACTCTGCCCTCCTCTGAGAGGAGGGAAGAGTGCTCCACAGGACTTGCAGACACACTCAGGGAGGCCACATGTACGGGACAAACACCATTCACACCTGTGTGCCATCAATGTTTAATCGTCTCTAGAGAAATGTAACATCTGCAGCTGAAGGCGATCTCAGTCTGTGGGTGTGTGTCTGAGGTTATGCTCCCATGCACTGGACAAATGGCTTTGAACAGCTCTGTGTGTGTACCCCAATTGCAGATGTTTCTTTGCGAGTGATGGTGACACCACCAAAGACTGTTTCAGAACTACACAGTCACCTTGAAACAGGACCTACTCAAAAGCTGATCTGGATGGAGGACATAGGGCTCTATGTGACGGGTTGCCATTTTCAGGTGTGAAAATTCTATGTAACAGCGAAAGCTGTACAGTTTGCTCTTGTTTACCTCAAAGCGTGATGTTACATCAACGTGCAGGCGGATGGAGGCCGGCTCAAAAGGTAGAGGAACACAGATCAGCTCATTTCAAATGAGGGGACACCACCTCTGTGCACGAAGTGGTTATGATTTGAAAAGTTTTGAGTGTTGTATGGTGTATCAATCAATCTGGGCCTCCCTGAGGTTTCTCACTTTTTTCCTACAGTTTTTCTGTTTTCCTTGTAAGTGGTTCCTTGCCAATGCTTTAGGGGTTTAAGGACAATGATGAAATGAGACGTGTGTTATATTATATGGACAGTGTCATCCTGCTCCCTGTGTTTGTTATCATTGCATTTCATGTGTTTGAACTGTTTGATAATCTGATCTGGTGTTGGCGAATTGACAACTTTTTAATGTTCACTGGAATGACTGCGGTTGTTATTTACGGCGATAAGAAAATACATTGAATTGAATTGAACATGTAGTACAAGACAGACAGCCCACCACTTATCCAAAAGACGTGGTTTTCAAAGTCCACTTCTAATTTTGGACGGTATAATTCCTTGTATGAGCCCCACACACAGTTCCTTAGTGTAGGATACATCAGCTCAATGTCATAATACAATCCCTTCAAACAGTCATGCTGGAAGTAATCAATATAAACATCCATATTAACACATGAGCAGTGTAGGACGTCCCAGACATGTCCTTCCACACAGGACACTCTGGGGACGGCAGCGCCTCTGCACCTACATTATGTATGAGGGGGACACTGGACACAGATTATTACTATGTTTTATTCAGGGGTGGTCTGTACCACACACATGCATGACTGATGAAAGAGTAATGAGCATTGGGTTAATGTGGCTGGGACTGATAAACAACGTAACTATTACTATAAATAAAGATTACTTACTACTTACTGTGTTTGACCTCATTTCAGCTTCCAGTGAATTCAATGTGTACAGCAGTCGTCTCTGATGAAAGTTGTCAATTTCTTATGAACAAATCAGGTTTATCACAGGACATGCTACAACAACAAACCTTTATTTATCTTTATTTGGGCATTTTTACAGACCAAATCACCCAAAGCACTTTACAATGTTCAGAGGTAGGATATTGTACCATTCTCTCCACACAGTGATGACGGAAGCGAGATGCAGTCATCACTGGCGCATCAAAGATCCCAATCAACACCATCCATTCACTCACTCGTTAGTAGGGGTGTGACAATATATCGATTTTTCGATATATTGCGATACTTTTTCCCGCGATTCGATTATCGATATGCATATATATATATTTTTTTTTTACTTGTTTTTTTTAAATTGGTATTGATACATAATATATGGCTACATTACGCATCTCCATTTCATTTATCATGAAATAAAGTGTTTATTTTTTTTATTTATGCCATAAATTGGCATATTGCATATTTCTGACCAATATATCGATTATCGTTATCGTGATAATATCGTTATCGTGATAATATCGTTATCGTGAGCTTTGTATCGTGTATCGTATCGTATCGTGAGGTACCCTTAGGTTCCCACCCCTACTCGTTAGATTCATACTGTACCCATTGTGCATGTTTTTAGTGGTAGGGGATACAGGACGAAACCTACGCAGACACGGGGAGAAAATGTGTTTAGCACAATTCTTACACAAGGCAACTCAAAGTGCTGAACACAAGTAATGATAATCAAAGTTAATTTAAAAAAATAAAAATAAAAACATTAAATCCCTCAGTTGTATGAACAGGTAAACATAACTGTTCTTAACCTGGTTTTAAACATTGTTTGAGAAAAGGCCTGTCTCACATTTTTAGGAAGAATTTTCCAAATTTCAACAGCATGTATCTGAATTGCAGCCTCCGTATGTTTAGCCCTGATTCTGGGCACCAGCAGGAGGCCAGCCCCTGTGATCCTGAGAGTCCGGGTCGGTTCATATGGGACTAACATGTCACCACTACTGTACTTTGGTGCGAGGCCATGGAGAGAAGTCTATTCTTGAGGAAGCTGACCTGTACCCTGCTGAACTAGAGTTCGAGACCTAGACCTGGTCTATGTGGGCCTCAAGATGGCGTCTGCTGGCAAGCAACGCTCCTTCTGCACATTTTACGTATGCAATTTGTGAATAATGTGAGTCAGTCTGAGCAGGGACAGGGAGGGTCTTGACAGAGCACCTGCTGACCTCCTGTCGTTTAGGCCTGTAGGGACAGTTACTTTTTGGTTCAGCTCATAGGGTTAGAGGAGTGTTAGCCAGTTGGATGGCTCTGAGTTTTTGTATTTGATTGTAAAGATAATTTAATACTGATTGAATATCTTGCACTTTATTTTCTATATCAAATTATGAGACGCGTATATTTTTTTGACGATAAGACAAATTCATGGATAAGAATCCCTAAGTCTGCTTTTGATACTATGTTTTCGATCCTGGCAATATTTTTTGTTGGTAAAAAGCTGCTGACTTATTTGATATGGCTATTAAGTCTGAGTCCAGTATTACCCCTAGATTCCTGACTTTGTTTGAAGGTTTTAGGGAGAGAAACTGGAGGTGACAGATGACGCTCTCTCTTTATTTCAGGGGACCAAAGACAATCATTTCAGTTTTGTCTGCATTTAGCTGTAGGAAGTTGTTTTGCATCCACTCACTGATCTGTTGGATACAGTGAAGGAGTGAGTCCACTGGTCCATGTTCTCCTGCAGTCAGTGAGACATAGATCTGAGTGTCGTCTGCATAGTTGTAATAGGACACTTAGTTTCTGCGTATTAACTGACCTAACGGCAGCATGTAGAGATTGAAAAGAAGAGGTCCAAGGATTGAACCATCAGGGCCGTCACTTACAGTTTTTACGTAGAACAAACACATACAGAATATCATTATGGTAGAACTGTGACAAATGTAAACTATAAAACACACACCTCCTCATGTGGGAAAGCTGAAATTCACCTGAGAGCAGTTGTTCAATTTAGGAAAGATTTTCAGGAAAAAAAAGATAAAAGGAATGTATGAAATTAACTCAACAGATTTTGATTTCGAGAACTAGTTCAACAATTTTGTATGTGATGACTCAAGCGATGAAATGAGGACTATTGGTTCAACAGGGAAACACTATTCAGAAGTATGTTTCATTTTGACTGACAGGACAAAAGCTAATTATGTTATAAAACAGCAGAGAATTGTATGAAGGTAACTGATACATGTCCAAAAGCATTTGTAATCTGTTCATAGGAATGAGAAACTACTACTACGATGATGTGCACAAAGGACTCAATGTTCTGGAGGTTAAACTAATAGTTTTGAGAACATTAAGTCTGATGTGAGAAATGCACCAAAGCGACTGAGAAAAACTAAGTACCGTAGCATCTAGACTGCTCTTTTTTAGCAGGGGCCTGATGACTGCAGTTTTCAGGGCCTTTGGGAAAATTCCAGAATGAAGGGACATTTTTACTATCTGTGTGAGTGAATGTAACAGACTTCTCAGAACAGACTTTAGAAATCTAGTGGGTAGTACATCCAGGCTGCATGTGGAGGAGCTCAAACAGGAGATTATCTCTTGGACAGTTTTATCATCTACAGGTGCAAAGTGAGTTAGCTCAGAGAGCCTTTTTGGCTGTTGGATGGTTATCTGTGGATTGGAGACAATGGTGTTTTTGATGCCTTGAACCTTGTCATTGAAAACATTTTCAAACTATTTACATTTACGTTTGGAAGTTAGCTCCAATGGCAGCTGAACAGGGGGGTTTGTTAATCTATTAACTGTTGAAAATAGAGCAAACAGATAGTTATTCAATCAATCAAACTTTATTTATAAAGCGCTTTTCATACAAAAGATGCAACACAAAGTGCTTTACATATTGGTTAAAAACAATGCCGCCCATGACCCCCCCCCCCCCCAACCACCCAACAGACCCACCCCAAACCACATATATTATTAAGAACTCACACACGTGCAGACAAACACACGCTCTCGCCCACGCCCACACACACACATGCACAAACACACACACACCAGTAAAACAGTAAAACGATGAAAAGAGAGACTTAGCAGGGATCAGATGCAACCAGCTGAAAAAACGTCATCTGAGGAGCCGTCTGCACCGGGAGCAGAGAGCCGCTTGTAGCCACAGGAGACGACACAGGACATAATACAATACAATACAATTTATTCTTGTACAGCCCTAGGTCACAACAGAAGTCATCTCAGAGGACTTAACAAAACCATTGAAATCACCAACACAGATCAGAGAATCAACAGTTAAAACACATGAAAAATATAAAGCACACACAGAAGAAAATGTCCATACATGTTGTAGAATGCTGAAGTGTCCTGGATCATCACCAATCCTTTCTGTTGGACACTAACTGTCCAACAAGACCCTCCTGCATCGACAAGGAAAAACTCTTAAAAAACCCAGTGGGAAAAAGTGAGAAACCTTGGGGAGACCTAGGGAAACCCAGAGGAGACATGAAGCCGAGGCTCCAGGACTCCACCAGGCCCAGGAGCCAGACCCCGCAGCCACAGCAGACCTCAGCTCCCATTGCAGAGGGCTCCTCCAGAGGAAACACTGGGGATACTAAAAACAATTTAAAAAAAAAAATACATAAAGTAAAATACTAAAAGGAACTATCACACAATACATGAATAATAGTAATAACAATAATAAATATTAAAGCTAAAATAAAATGTGTCTAAAAGATAAATAGAATATATAAAATGGAATAACAAATACTAATCAAAAGCTAATCTAAATAGGTGTGTCTTGAGCCTGCTTTTAAAAATTTGAACGTTCTCTGCGGCCCTGAGCTCCTCCGGCAGACGGTTCCAGAGACAGGGGCTGTAGTGCTGGAACAATGCCTCACCGTGAGCATGTGTCCTGACTTTGGGAATGTTTAGGAGTCTACTGCCGGAGGAGCGCAGGGGCCGGGAAGGTTCATAGGATTGAATTTTTGAATTGAATTTATTTCTTTATTTCAAAACCTGCACAGAAGACACATTTGACAAATGTTCAGACACATATGTTCAAGGTTTTAAAAGGGGTTGGATGAAGCATTATGCTTATTTTAGCCCAACCCTCTCACCCACACAACACCCGTCAAAATAATCCAAAAATCACATTACAAAGTACTACTGTCAATACAACACTACCACCAATGGTATACAAGAATACTACTGTACATTTTGCCAAGAATTTCAATACGATACTACCACCAATGGTATACAACAAAAAATGTATATATATATATATATATATAGAAAAAAAACAACAGCAAAAAACAACCCATGCGCATACACGCACATTCACACACATACACACACACACACACACAGGCCCAAACACTCTGACCCCACCCCTCTCTGCCATCACTCGCTCTGTGCTGAGGGCATCACTCTCTTTCCTCCTTGTATTTCTTTAGTACATCTTTTTTAAACAAAGCTTTAAATTGAGTCAGATTTGTACTATTTTTAAGTTCATCCTTTAAGGTATTCCATAGAGAAACTCCTCGCACTGAGACACACATTGACTTTAAAGTGGTCCTAAATTTAGGCAAGTATACATTTTTATTTCCTCTTAGTCTATGACTATGATGCGCGTCTCTGTCACGAAATAAATTCTGAACATTTGGAGGCAGAGAGTTTTTTGATGCCCTGAACATAATCTGAGCAGTTCTAAAGTGAATCAAATCTTGTAATTTAAATTCTTCCAACGCTATGAACAGTGGGTGAGTATGATGCTTGTAGTGAACATTAGAGACAATCCTTATGGCCTTTTTCTGCAGCGTGATCAGAGGCTGTAAGTGGGATTTGTAGCAGTTTCCCCACACTTCAATACAGTAATGTAAATATGACATGATGAAAGAACGATACAATAATAAAAGAGCATTGGTGTTGAGTAAATGACTTGCTCTCCTCATCATTCCAACACATTTAGCAACTTTTGAACTGATGAAATTTATGTGGGGTTTCCAGGATATTTTATCATCTATTACAACTCCTAAAAATGTATTTTGGTGAACTTTTTCCATTTCTGTATCGTCAATGACCATCTTGATAGGAATATTACATCTGCGATTGCTAAAAAGCATAATCTTGGTCTTTTTTATATTTAATGACAACTTGTTTGTATTAAACCAGGTCTTTAGTTTGTTCATTTCAACAGTTACAACGGCCAAGAGCTGCTCCAGATCATCACCTGCACATGATATTTGTGTCATCGGCAAAGAGAATGAATTTCATTAAGTTTGATATTGTACATATATCATTTATGTACATTATGAATAAAGTGGGTCCAAGTATTGATCCTTGAGGTACTCCACACGTTATGTTCTTAAATCCAGATTTGTGTTGGTCAATCTGTACCAGCTGATGGCAGCTGAACAGGGGGGTTTGTTAATCTATTAACTGTTGAAAATAGAGCAAACAGATAGTTATTCAATCAATCAAACTTTATTTATAAAGCGCTTTTCATACAAAAGATGCAACACAAAGTGCTTTACATATTGGTTAAAAACAATGCCGCCCATGCCCCCCCCCCCCCCCCCCCCCAACCACCCAACAGACCCACCCCAAACCACATATATTATTAAGAACTCACACACGTGCAGACAAACACACGCTCTCGCCCACACACACACATGCACAAACACACACACACCAGTAAAACAGTAAAACGATGAAAAGAGAGACTTAGCAGGGATCAGATGCAACCAGCTGAAAAAACGTCATCTGAGGAGCCGTCTGCACCGGGAGCAGAGAGCCGCTTGTAGCCACAGGAGACGACACAGGACATAATACAATACAATACAATTTATTCTTGTACAGCCCTAGGTCACAACAGAAGTCATCTCAGAGGACTTAACAAAACCATTGAAATCACCAACACAGATCAGAGAATCAACAGTTAAAACACATGAAAAATATAAAGCACACACAGAAGAAAATGTCCATACATGTTGTAGAATGCTAAAGTGTCCTGGATCATCACCAATCCTTTCTGTTGGACACTAACTGTCCAACAAGACCCTCCTGCATCGACAAGGAAAAACTCTTAAAAAACCCAGTGGGAAAAAGTGAGAAACCTTGGGGAGACCTAGGGAAACCCAGAGGAGACATGAAGCCGAGGCTCCAGGACTCCACCAGGCCCAGGAGCCAGACCCCGCAGCCACAGCAGACCTCAGCTCCCATTGCAGAGGGCTCCTCCAGAGGAAACACTGGGGATACTAAAAACAATTTAAAAAAAAAAATACATAAAGTAAAATACTAAAAGGAACTATCACACAATACATGAATAATAGTAATAACAATAATAAATATTAAAGCTAAAATAAAATGTGTCTAAAAGATAAATAGAATATATAAAATGGAATAACAAATACTAATCAAAAGCTAATCTAAATAGGTGTGTCTTGAGCCTGCTTTTAAAAATTTGAACGTTCTCTGCGGCCCTGAGCTCCTCCGGCAGACGGTTCCAGAGACAGGGGCTGTAGTGCTGGAACCATGCCTCACCGTGAGCATGTGTCCTGACTTTGGGAATGTTTAGGAGTCTACTGCCGGAGGAGCGCAGGGGCCGGGAAGGTTCATAGGATTGAATTTTTGAATTGAATTTATTTCTTTATTTCAAAACCTGCACAGAAGACACATTTGACAAATGTTCAGACACATATGTTCAAGGTTTTAAAAGGGGTTGGATGAAGCATTATGCTTATTTTAGCCCAACCCTCTCACCCACACAACACCCGTCAAAATAATCCAAAAATCACATTACAAAGTACTACTGTCAATACAACACTACCACCAATGGTATACAAGAATACTACTGTACATTTTGCCAAGAATTTCAATACGATACTACCACCAATGGTATAAAACAAAATATGTATGTATATATATATATATATAGAAAAAAAACAACAGCAAAAAACAACCCATGCGCATACACGCACATTCACACACATACACACACACACACACACACAGGCCCAAACACTCTGACCCCACCCCTCTCTGCCATCACTCGCTCTGTGCTGAGGGCATCACTCTCTTTCCTCCTTGTATTTCTTTAGTACATCTTTTTTAAACAAAGCTTTAAATTGAGTCAGATTTGTACTATTTTTAAGTTCATCCTTTAAGGTATTCCATAGAGAAACTCCTCGCACTGAGACACACATTGACTTTAAAGTGGTCCTAAATTTAGGCAAGTATACATTTTTTATTTCCTCTTAGTCTATGACTATGATGCGCGTCTCTGTCACGAAATAAATTCTGAACATTTGGAGGCAGAGAGTTTTTTGATGCCCTGAACATAATCTGAGCAGTTCTAAAGTGAATCAAATCTTGTAATTTAAATTCTTCCAACTCTATGAACAGTGGGTGAGTATGATGCTTGTAGTGAACATTAGAGACAATCCTTATGGCCTTTTTCTGCATCGTGATCAGAGGCTGTAAGTGGGATTTGTAGCAGTTTCCCCACACTTCAACACAGTAATGTAAATATGACATGATGAAAGAACGATACAATAATAGAAGAGCATTGGTGTTGAGTAAATGACTTGCTCTCCTCATCATTCCAACACATTTAGCAACTTTTGACCTGATGAAATGTATGTGGGGTTTCCAGGATATTTTATCATCTATTACAACTCCTAAAAATGTATTTTGGTGAACTTTTTCCATTTCTGTATCGTCAATGACAATCTTGACAGGAATATTACATCTGCGATTGCTAAAAAGCATAATCTTGGTTTTTTTTATATTTAATGACAACTTGTTTGTATTAAACCAGGTCTTTAGTTTGTTCATTTCAACAGTTACAACGGCCAAGAGCTGCTCCAGATCATCACCTGCACATATGATATTTGTGTCATCGGCAAAGAGAATGAATTTCATTAAGTTTGATATTGTACATATATCATTTATGTACATTATGAATAAAGTGGGTCCAAGTATTGATCCTTGAGGTACTCCACACGTTATGTTCTTAAATCCAGATTTGTGTTGGTCAATCTGTACCAGCTGCCTTCTCTCACTTAAATAACTCTCTAACCAAGCAATTCTGAAAGATAAGAAGGCCCTAGACCATTAAGACCATTAAAAACCATTAAACCTTAAAATCCATCCTGAAACACATGGGGAGCCAATGCAGCGTTTTTTAAACCGGTGTAATGTGGTCCTGCCCCCTGGTCTTAGTCAGGACACGTGCTGCTGCCGTCAATCATTTCAGAAAAATACCTTACTCTTGTACTATGTAGCACTCAGTTAAACTCGCACAACTTATCTTTGAAGATCTCGTAATCAACCTGGAGGTTGGACTCGCTCCACTTCCGCTCGGCCCTCCGGCACCTTCTCTTCTGTGCCCTGAGTGAGTCTGCTTTAGTCCATGGTGTTCAGAACTTTCTAAACACTAGAGGTGATCGAGTTAAACATGTCATCTACAGTATAACACGATGCATTCTCAAAGTTTATCATTCCTGTATTCTCATTCATGCGTCTTCTTTTAACAACTGAAGAGTCCACTGGTAGTTTGTTAGTGAAACACTAAAATGATGCGACAGAGCAACATGGACGACGTTTACATTTGAAATATTCACCCTCTTAGTAACTAACAGGTCTAGAGTGTGCCCTCTGCTGTGGATTCAAGTATAGAACTCGGCTCTTTTACATGTCTGTGATTAACATAATCCACATGAATGTTAAAATCACCTGTAATAACTAAACCCTCAAAATCTGTGCATACAACTGAAAGTAAACTCGAAAAAATTATCAATAAAACTTTTCATGGTCCATGCAAGCCGCCGCAGCCATGTCAGAGTATTGGAGGAAATAGTTGTGCTATTCTATTCAGATTCAATTTTTAATTTTGTTGGTGATGCTTGGAGGTGGAGGTGGATGGGTTTTTGGTGATGGGTTAGGGGAGGGGTGAGCTAAGGTGAAGGTTTTGGGTGTTGAGCGAGGGGGAAGTGGGGGCAGAACGGTTATGAGGTTAGGGAGGGACTGTCTAAAGCCCTGCACGGGCCTATTATCTGGGCCCGAGCCCGGCCCTGGCCTGAGGGGTTGGGGCGCCAGCCCGGCCCGGTCCGACCTTTTTTTCAGAATTCTCAGGCCCGAACCCGTATCAAGCCCAACTTTTTTTTTTTTTTTTACCTCCCATAACAATGTTGCAGGTTTTCATCTAATTATGAGCCCCCCTCCAGACAAACTTGGTCTCTTATCAGTGAAAGGGCACCTGTGTCAGGATGGACACAAAGACTGTTAATTTTTTTGAAGTATTTTTACCATTTCTTCTGCTATTGATATATTTAATAGTAAATGTCCATTACATATGCCGCATTTCCATAGTCACAGTACAGCACGGCAAGGCAGAGTGTGGGTGCTTTTCCATAAAAAACTATTATCTCCTCTGCCTGGGAGGGGTTGTCAGACCACGTCATTTAAACGCAAGGTGTAACTAGCAACATTGGCGCCGTGCATGGAACTAATATAAGATCGGTGACAGCTGGCTATTACCTCCTTGGGGACTTTGTTACCCCCTGCAGGACTGGCTTTTAAAACCTTTTCAGGACACTGGGCGACTGACAGACGAACAACAAGTATTTAATAGAAAATTCAGCACAGCGCGAGTGGTTGTTGAAAATGCTTTCGGCAGTCTTAAAGGAATGACTAAGACACTGAACTTGTGAAGTCCATGGTGCTGACTTGCTGTGCTCTGCAAAATCTGGAAAAACCACAGAGAGACCATGTGACAGAATGGGATAAACCTGTAGCAACATCAGCCTTTAGCACGGGTGCAGAGGAGGATGTTATCCAATGTGTCACTTTTTGTCATATGCCTAAACACTTATTTTGTTTTGACCAAAATAAAACCTTTTTGTTTTTAGCAAATATCTCCATCCTTGTTCATAAATTTAGCAAAGTTATACGGACTTATTGACAAATATAATTTATGTAATGTAAATAGAAGTGAGAGTATATGGTAGGAAATCGTAACATTTGCTTTTGCACTTTTCTGCACGTGTACAGACAAATGAATGAAACAATCACACATTTATTAGAAACAAGTAAAGTGCAAAACTAACTAACTATTTACAAAATCCAAAATATGTAGGTAATGTCTCTTGAGACCATGTGAGGGGACGAGTGGTCACTCATTGGTAATCTCACTTTTGGGAAAAGATTCTCAAACAAATAAATATACATATAATAAGGCACATGTTTTATTTCTTTATAGTGTGTTATTATTGCATGATTTCATTTGTTTGCATGGTTTTATTTATCATGAGTGTTATTTATTTGATGCCGTGACGTCCCGGGCCACACATGACTTTTGACCAAGGCGGACGAGTCTGTAGAGAACACCGCAAAGCCGAACTATCACAAGAGGCAGAGGACGCTCTGCCGTCGCATGTAAGCACCAATCGCATTGAGTAGTTGCGTTCATGAAGTAGCCTAGGGCAGGAGACTCATTAGGGTGTGTAGGCGTTGGCTGTATGGATGTGCTGCCTCCAGGGTCCGCGGCACCACGGGAGACGTGATCCACCGGGTTGAGCACTGCAAAGCCTAATCCAGCCGGCGGCCGAGTGTCGAAACTTGGGAGAACGCTGGGGAACCTGGGCTGAAACGACCCGCTTGGACCATTTTACCCACTTCTTTTAAAAATATTATTTTTGAGTTTTTTTGTAATTATTATTTTTTATACAAACACCACCTGTTTTCCTTCATTGCAGCTATGTGCTATCTCCTCTACTTTTTGGGTACTTTTATGGTTTTAAACTCCACATTCCCCTTTTTGCAATAACTTCATACCCCCTATCACATACACACAACAACTTAAGTATAAGCACAAAACAGAATGGCAACACGTGAAAGTCAGGGCGGTGACTTTTGAGGCTTTATGTGCGATTCTATTGCACCGAGAGCCCAAGCAATTTCCTAGTTTGTGACTTCCTGTAAATCACATGGCAATAAAAAGGATTCTGATTCTGATTCTGAAGTGTGTTGTCGCAGAGCAGCTGGTTTTGAAGATGGCGGGGTTGAGTTGTTTTTACCATTGGGTTGGACGTCGAATCCAGAGACGACACTCGTTTACCGATCAGTGGAAATGCAAACTACGCCACGTACGTGGCGTAGTTTGCATTTCTACGTACGGTACAGCAATGCAAACTGCTGTACCGTACGGTGACAGGTTTAAATCCTATTCATTGGATCACTGTATCAGTTTCTTAATGGGAACTCACCCTGTTCTGAAGCGTGACATTAACTTCCAGAAACCGAATCCGACAGATCAATAAGAATAACATAAAAGTGCTAAAAACATGGATAACCTCAAATTATCTGCTAGATAAGACTTGGAAATACAACCTTAAAAGGGACCTAATCTTATTTTGTTTGTATATTGTGGTATTTTTTTGTGTTAAATAAAACTCATTTTGACAGATAGTTTCACCCTTAGCAGTTTCTATCAATAATAATCATGCAAAAAGACATTCGCGGAAAAATTGCCGAGACCGGAAGTGACGTACACATAGGTGTCATTGGGCTTTGTTGATATGCGTTTGTAAGCCATAACGTTGTATACGGACGTTTTAAACAGATATTTTTCATTCAGTGATGGACAATACAAGTCAGGGGCTTTTATTTATGAGCCCTTGCGTACTTGTTATGACAGTCATTCTGATTTTGAGGACTCTGACTCGGTTCAGATGAGGAGCAATCTGCAAGAAATGGACATTTGCGGACATTAGGACCTTTTCCACGGGCTGGAGTATGGATCTAAGGTCCGACCGGGTCCGACCCGTCTCGACCTGGTTTGCGGATGCGGTCAGTTTGAGCTCGACGGTGCACCCGAGTGAGTGTAAATAGCTAAGTGTTAGCGAAGGTAGCGCTGGGGACGAAGGAGAACATCAGGGACATGATGGGGCGGCACGGTGGCTGAGTGGATAGCACTCTCGCCTCTCAGCAAGAAGGTCCTGGGTTCGAATCCCGGTTGGACCAGGGCCTTTCTGAGAGGAGTTTGCATGTTCTCCCCGTGTCTGCGTAGGTTTCCTCCGGGTGCTCCGGTTTCCCCTACCACTAAAAATATGTACAATAGGTCTGGCATGTGCCTCCTGTACTGGCACCCCCACTCCCAAAAATCACAATTGTAAACCGCTTTGAGACTCCGATGTGCAGTGAAAAGGCGGTATATAAATAAAGATTACTTACTTACTTACTTACATTGTAGTGCAGAGAAAAGTTTAGAAGCGTAAAAGTGACTACCATGAAATGAAAGATCCCAGCCGTAAAAGTGACAGAACTGAAAAGTCTGGAGGTGGTTTGACAAGATGGATTGACGCTATTTTTACGGACATCAGCTAACAAGCAAACATCAGCTAACACGTCAATACCCGCAACTCAGAAGCCTCAACTCTATGTCCCAGTTCCAGATGCTGAGTTTGACAGAAATGGTGAGTGTCTTCAATCAAATGCAAACATGTAGTGTTATGGTGCGTTCAGACCAAACGCGATTTCTGCGGCCAAAGCGGCGGGTCTACATTGACACAACATGGGGGACGCGCGCCAAGGAGCGGCGAGAGATCACGCGGCGCGATTCGCGCGGCCAGAGCGGCGCGAATTCGAGCGTTTCGCGCGATTCGCGCGGCGTGTTTTGAGATGTCAAGCGTTTTGACGCGCGTTTCGCGCGATTCGTGCCTCCAACGCGGCCGCCGCTAGAGTTGAACAATGTTGAACTTTTTGGGAGAATTCGCGTGTGCCGACCAATCAGGAGCTTTCTCCTCCAGTGACGTAGTGACGCATTTCACTACCGGAAAAACACTGGTAGATGACAGCTATGGAGGACACGTCAATTGCTCAGGTCGGTGCTCATTCTGAGCTATATAACACTGCGGACCACAGCTACCGGGACCGAAATAAAAAGGAGCTTGCTTGGAGGAGGGTTAGCGAGGTGGTTGGTGTCTCGGGTAAGTTATTTTAACTTTTCACAGTAAATATTTCCCCGCGAAAAAAACTACTACTTTCCTGCTTACGAGTTGATGTGTTTATTCAGTGGAAGTTTGCAAAAAGCGGTGGAAGAATCTGAGGGACACATATGAGGTGCTGAAGGTCGGTGTCATGCAGCAAACGGAGACCTCGAACAGTTGGAAAAAATACATTTCTTTCCTTTCTATTACCCACATTTTGCTGACTTTTACATTTATATTGCTTTCTGTGTATGCATTTCTTTTAATGCTTTCTTAACATCATGGCCAGGTGAAAATAGGCATTGGCTATTTTCAAACCAGGATAGATCTTGATCATGTGTTGTGTTAAATTTCACTTTTCCCTTTTATATGAACAAATCATTTAAATGTACATAATAATGTACATTATTATGTACATATAAATGTCATAAGCGCAATGTACACATGATATGAAATAATTGTATTTCTTGTTTTCTTCTGGCGCAGATACTGCCACCACCACACAAGGTGAGACATCTTGGCCTGAGCTGCCTGCTGCTGCTGCTGCTTCCTCAGCCGGTTCTTCTTCTGTGAGGGCTGGACCTTCCCCTGCTTCTGCACCTACAGGTGTGGCTTTTTTTAATCATTGTTTTATTTTTATTCTTATTACAGGACTGTTCATATAAACAAAATGTTACTGCATAATATGCCAAAATTACCCAAGGGCTGTTACATCAGTGTAGACGACAAATTTACAGAGAAACGACAAGATGTCAAGGCACTACAGGTGGAAAGAAGCTTTGGTCTGATACAACACATCTTCCCTCTTTCTTTGATAAAAACATACTACTGAAATACCTTATGCTATAAAAGTACTGAACAAATACATGCAATGGTTGCCACAAGATGGCAGCTATCCTGTTTAATGCAGACAATAGAGTATTACTTTTTTTACAGCCAATTTCAAATTTCATTGCGAAATACACTTCAGAGATATTAGTTTGTAACTGTCGAAATTTGTGCTTGTGTGAGTAATTTCATTGATAACTGCAATGTTCAAGTTAATTGTAACACACACACAACTTAAAAGTGTTTTACATGTGTTTAACTATGTCTACACACTCTGGCTTTAATACAGATATTATTTGCTCTCTTCATTTTGCTTTTTTGAAATACATGTTCCACTTTTTAACACTGTGATTGCCCTGTGTTCTTTGTTGGCGGCTCTACGGACGTGGGCCTCTTCCGAGCCCTCTTCCTTGGTGGGCCTTCAGAGTGGGAGCGGGAGCTGCTGGAGACTCTACGGACCAAAGCAGCCGGACCGCCCGACTACTCAGAAGAACATCAGTTCCTGCTCTCTCTCTTTCCTCTCCTGCAAAGGGTGGCACCAGAGTCAAAAGAATTTGTGAAATTCAAAATGTACCAACTTTTATATGAAAGCAGCACCGTTCTGCTTAATTTGGAACCATTGGCCAGTACAGTTTTTTTTACCTAAGGTGACACCTTTTGCAGGGGAGGAAACAGACATGTGTCCCTTTCCTCTTCCACCGCACCTCCTCCAAGCAAGCTCCTTTTCATTTGTTTATATGTACATTTCATTTATTTTTCATTGTTTGTTCCTTTTTTTATAAAGAAAATATTTTTCAAACCTCATGTGTTCTACTTCAAGCCAACCATTACTACCTTTCATATAATATTGACAGAAAATGCTATTCTATATTTGTACATTTACTTTTATAAGAGCTGACTGGGTTTTATAGAAGATGGAATAACAAACACTTAAAGAGCGATACAGTAGTTGACAGTATTTTTTATTCATTTCACCTTTTACTGTTTTAACAACCTTGTAATTACGTAAAAGCTTGAATGTGCATATGATTAACCTGAAGTTGGAGTGGAGTCGCAGTGGAGTCTGGCAGTCATTACCTAGAAACAGAAGGTATACAGGTGAATAGAATAGTGCAAATCAATATGGGTTTGGACTATGGCCAGATGTGGGTCAGTCTTGTGGTGGACATGACTACTCTGTGGGCTGCCACGGCAGTGCTCCCTCCTCACTGAAGTGGGCCATGAACACTTTCCTTATGTCCACTGCTGGCTTCCAGGCGGCCATCCGCTGCACGCCTGGAAGTGGTTCTTCACCGGCAGCAGCTCCCCTCGGTGCAGGAACCTGCCCATCTCCAGCCATCCTCATGGCTGGAGATGGGCAGGGCGCATTAAATTGCAGCGCAGTGAAAAGGCCTCATCTGCCACGAACACATGGGGCTGGGGTCCTCTGTGGTCAGCTCCAGGTATGCACTGGTCAGGAGGCAGGTCGAGTGTGCCCTCGCGCAGAGCCTCACCAAAGGCAGAGTTGGACACGATGCCTCCATCGCTGGATCTGCCGTACCCTCCCACATCAATCACCCTGAACCTGTACTGGGCATCCACTACAGCCAGGAGCACAAGGGAATGGTGCCCCTTATAATTAAAAAACATGGACCCAGAGTTGGGGGGTGCCTTCACAGCCACATGCTTCCCATCAATGGCCCCACAGCACAGAGGGAAGTTCCATCGGACCTCCACTCCTCTGCTCCAGGCACAGCCATGAACTCCTCCACGAGGCAGTCCCAGATGGCTGCCACCACATCTGGGATGAGCATGGAGACGGTGGATATGCCTGCTCTGAAGCTCCCCGCAATGGTCCTGTAGGAGTCCCCAGTGGCAAGAAACCTGCAATTACAAAATGATATGAACATATTTATCACAATTACATTCATAAAAATCACGTGACAAAACTTGTGTAGCATAAAATACGTTAAACTAGTAGACAGTAAACATCATAGACAGTAATCATAGACACCAAATTGTTGCATAATACTGTTTTCTGAGCAATTACATTGTGGATTGTGATTGAAAAATGACACACTTTGTAAGTATTTTGGAATTCCGAATGGGGTAAAAAACACTAACCACAGACAGATGGACAGGCGCTCTTCAGCTGGAATAGAGTTGGTGTCCTGGTAGGAGATCCTAGCGCCAATGCGGGTCAGTAGGTCGTCAAACTGGGCCAGGGAGAGACGAAAGTACCGCTGAAAGCGACCCTCATCCGAGCGCAGCTCCCGGAGCAAATGGTGAAACTCACCAAACTCCAACCGTCTACGGACTATCTGATGAATCCAGACACGTCGTCGATTCGCCCTTTGACGACGTGTCTGGCTTTATTTATCAGATAAAGCAACTCCTTCGCTGACATCCATTTTGGGAAGCTACAGGCAAAAGAGACAAGCCCCGCCCCTAAACGCTCTCAACGCTCTCTGACAGCGGCTGCCCTCTAGTGTCCTGGCCGCGCGGCCAAGTTTCTCTGTGACAGCGGCTGCCACAATTTGTCACAAGCGGCTCAAGCCGCGCGATAGACGCGATTTGGCCGCAGAAATCGCGTTTGGTCTGAACGCACCATTATGGTCTTATTCTGACCGTGTGTCTGTGTTTCTAAAGTCTAAGACATGATGGTATGTGTCATATCTATATCTGTTACGAAACGTAGTTAGAGTGAAACATGGATTCATGGTTCAATGACAGTTGTTGTGTTTTCTGCTGAATACTGGGTTGAAACTCGTAAAATTGGTTTTAGTTGGAGCTATATAGAACTAATTTCATGGATCTCGCGCTGGTGTCTTCTCTCAGTTTGTTTGGACCTTCTCTGAATAAGTCAAAGATCGTAGGGACTGCTGTTTACACTCTTCTTTTTGTTACTTTCATTGCTGCATCCCGGGGCCGTACAAAATACACCCATTTTAAGGTTTATTTGTGTCAAAGCGGCAGCAGGAGCAATGCCATAAACAGTGAGGCGAGAGCTGCGACCCCTACAAGTACGTCATCATTTTTCTGGCCAATCAGAGACGTTGATATTAAAAGGTTATTTTACTGATTTATTACTTATCTATAAAACAAAAACACATTGCAAAGGTGGGAAATACATACTTTTAATGTGTTTTTAATAACGTTAGTGCCCTTTTAAGTATAAAAACACAGATTGTCAGTCAAGCTGCATATGGAGACACTTTGCCAGGTATGGTATGGTAAATTGAGCACTAGCCTCTCCTCTTCCTACTTGATCTGTCATCATCATGACTTAAGTTCGATCATTATGACTTCTGTTGTAGTCTGCCTGTCCCATTGTCTGTTTCATGGCTTAAAGGAGCTATACCCGTTTCTCCAAGGTTTGAATGTTTAGCACCGCCCTTCGACACGCTCACAGGCTTCTCATTTCCCCTTCGCTCTCATTCCACTGAGCCATCTAGTTTTATTTGCGATCTATATGCTAACATTAGTATGAGTGCTACTTCTTGTAAGCTGTACAACAATCACTGAAGAAATGGTACAAAAGCAACGCACTGCTAACCAAAGTTTAGTCACAGTCTAAGGACAGATACAGGACATTCTACTTTAAACAACACTTATGGGTATCTATTAACGTTTATGCAATTGGCAATTGGTTTTTTATCATTGCATTTCCTGTGTTTGATTCTCTGATCTGTGCTGGCGAATCAACAGCTTTGTTAAGCCCTTCAAGATAACTATTGTTGTGATTTTGGGAAATACAAAATAAATTGATTTGAATTTAATTTAATTAAACACTGAGCTCTTCTTTTTAAGACACACAATGCTTTATCCACTGAGCCGTTGTCTCCATTACACTTCTCACTGCTGCTGCTCCACATTGCAGTGATTCAGGAGGGCCCCCAGGAGACAAGCGACCTATCCACTCACTCATTATACTGGAGTGGCATGAGGCCCGGAGCGCACGGACCAGGGACAGAAGAGGACACTATGGGATCTTTTTTTGGGATGGTATAGTAATGGATTCAAGAGCCAAAATATTTGTTTGTGTGTGTGGGTGTGTTTCAATTTTGTTTGTGTGTGTGTATGTCAGGTGTGTCAGTGTATATGGATAGATAAATCGATAGATACCTTATTGATCCCCGTAGGAGAAATTCAGGTTTCCAGTAGAAGAAAAAATAAAATGTATCATTCTAAAAATCTTACAACGGTAATAATCAGCAACAGCCATTCTGGTCACAGCAGAGGCGGAGTAGTCTCTGGGTGGAGCAGGATGGGTCACAGCAGCAAAGATGGAGTAGCCTCTGGGTGGAGCAGGACAGGTCACAAGGTGGAGTAGCTGCTTAGTTCGGACCTTTAAAATAAAAGGCTAAATGCTTCATTAGCATTTTTCAAATACATAGCATTCCTCCAGTGGATTTTCACCTAATCCGCTTTGTTCGGACCATGAATCCTCTCTGCTCCGGTCTGGACCAGTGTAAAACCATGAATACTGTACTGCAGCAACATCTCAGTTAGAAAAAAAAAAAACCACAAAACAACAACGATTTCAGAGCTACTTAGGACTTGATGCCATTTCCATATGTGTGCCCACAAATGTGCACATATTTTTGTGTGCGTATGTGTGATGTGTGTGTTTGTGTCTGTTATAGGGCCATTGAACAATATCTGATGCAAAAATGGAAATGGAAGCGAAACGTCAGCATTCACCCTTCAGGGCTCGTGTTACTCAGAATGTAAGCTGTAACAAGGCGCAATCAGGACCTGGGAGAGGGACTGCGGGGGATCCCTCACCCCTTCCCTCCCCCAGCCCTAGCCTTAGTCCCCCGGCGCAGCACACACACCCTATACTCGCACCAACATGTCACAGCTATTGCATCTGATTTTTTTCAAAGAGAATCATTATTTGTGTTATTAGGACAGACAACCCCTTACTCTCCTCTGTGCACCTCAGGCCATTGAGGGCAGAGCCACAGCAGACGCAGATTCCAGAGCCACGCCTGACAGAATTTATTTATTTAGTTACTTGATAGGGTTTAATAGTCAAAGCTAATTTTCAATGTTTGTCCCTAGACATACTTTAAGCACAATAAACAAAACATGTAGTCATGTTCGCCCCTCTAGCCTGTGTGTTTATCAGGAGGCAGTGATTTTGCAACTGTTTCAAAATCAATTTGGAAATCAACTCCTCGGCTGTTTCACTGATTTGCCTCAAAATCGCTAGCCTGACTCTCGCCAGACCCTTGTAGATCGCTGCGCTTCACACATGGGTCTGGATCTGAGCCATAGCAGTTGGATTTCAGAAGGCGGGGCCTTCTAAAAAAATCCTTGTATGTGATTGGATAAACCACTTGTCCGTTATGTTGAATGACATTTTCCTTCAACCACTCACATTAAAGCACACGACTCCCATGGGTTGCCAAATGCCGGCAAGATTTTCAAGCCCAAAACCCGCGAGAATGCCCAGAAGAAAAACACCCAGAATTTTTTTTGGGCTAAAAACATAATGGGCTATCCTGATTCTGTTTATTGTCTTTCTGTTTATTTATTACCTACAAGTCTCTTAAAGAAAAGTATGCGGGAAACCACCCAACCTGGCAACCCTGCTGCATTGTGTTGTAAACAAGAACACTTAAACCAGTGCTTAAACCAAACGTTACACGAACATTTGATTCTTTAAACACACATATAGCCATCAACATCTCACCTCATATTGCATTAAAAGTGACATCGGTGTCTTAATCCGTTCGTATTTAAACTTTTTTTTAAATTTCACGCACTTCATGTCCACCATCTTGGATTGCTTTCGCCGCCGCCTGAGACACGCTTGAAATGGCGGTGCAAACCCGACGTAACACCGCCGATCCTGATTGGTCGATTATTTTCTGATCTGCTGAAAGAGTTTGCAATGCGCTCGATACCAGACTCTTGTGTGAAGCGAAACGCCTCTGGTGGAGCATGGCGGAACCACAAGGGTCTAGCGAGAGTAGACCCTTTGTAGCGAGAGTACTACAAAATCGCTCCACATCGTCTAAACACATGTACCATCAAGTTAGTATAATAATATAATATAATAAACAATGGCAGCTCAGAGGAGTAATCGTAGAAACAGGCTTCTATCACTTCACTGCCGAACAGAACGTTTTAAGAGATTCTTTTTTCCTTCAGCTGTCAGACTGTACAACAGACCTGTATGAGTTTTCAGGTGCTGGAAACCTGAATTTCTCCTATGGGGGATCAATAAAGTATCTATCTATCAATCAATTGAAAATGTAAAATTCAAACGTCGCCATGGTAACCAACATTCTATGGCAGTGAAATCTCCAATGATTTAAGATGCTGTTTCGAGACGGTTCTGAGTTGAGGCAGCATTTGGTAGCCTTTCAACAATATTTTCTGCATTTCAAGTTATACTAACAAGATAAGATAATAAAAACTTTATTGATCTCGCGATGTAGATATTTACAAAAGATAAAAACATAAATAACACAATTTTAATTTAACAAAACAAACCTTTTTTCAGAATTCCAGTGATTTGAACTAGAGTCGTCAAAATGACTGGTCTGGGAGTTCCACAGGTCCCCATAACGCACACGTGCACCATGGATCTATAATAATAATTGGATAGGGTATTACTAGCTTATAGCTGTCCCACCCATGGGTACAGGGGGTGGTACTGCAGACTAAATTCATGTGAGCTACCTAGAAAAAAGTCCCATAGAACTCAATGTAAATTAAAACAGCTCGACCTCAGCTGACACCAAACCTACAGCTTTCATAAAGATCGGATTTTGTGAAGATTTTAGTGTCCCTTGTCATCCTGAACTTTTTTTTGTCTTCTTAAATATTTCGGTTTTCTTTATATCCACACTTTATTGCCACAATCTCTGTTCCTTTTCTTCGCGCTCCTGCTCTAATCAGCAGCTCTGATTGGTCAAAGCGCGGCCGAATACCCTCTGTGCACGTGCATGAGACCCACACACGCGTATTTGACGCAACGCATCATGGGAGCTCGTCCACTGCGCAGAACCGGGAGGACCAGACAATGCCCAAATATAGCCGAGTTCCGCTGATATGTCAGCGCCTGTGAAGTCCCATGCGCTACTGAGCACAAACCATTCATTTGAATAGGGCGCCATCTTGGATCACCGGGGCTTGACACGCACACGCAAAAACACACACACGGAACAAAAGTACAAAATCCCACTCCTTCAGAACCAGTGGTCGCTGAGCTGCTCGGGGCAGCTGGATCTAAGCGGCTTGTGATGATCCTCCACACTGTATCCACACCAGAGCAGAGGAGAAAAGTAAGGTCCCAGAGGCCCATTTCACTGACCTGCCGAACTCTTTGATCACAGCACACACGTGAGAGCCCTCAGATCAGCAGGACATGTGAGGAGTGTCAGCCTTGAAGGAGCAGTGGAGGCACTGGAAGTATCAAGAGGAGATGAGAGAATCTTTACTCATCCCACAAAGCTGCTGTTGCATTGACCATTACATACAGTGGAAATGAAGAGCACACACAATAATAAATATAAAACTATAATTCTCTCGTAACAAAATGTAATACAAATACACCATTTGCCATTACGGGGACAAAGGCAAGGCAAGGCAAGGCAAGTTTATTTGTATAGCACAATTCATACACAAGGCAACTCAAAGTGCTGAACAAGATAGCATTAAAATCATAAATAATTACAGAACATTAAAACGAAAGATAAAAATATAAAATCCCTCAGTTGTATGCACAGCTAAACAGCACCGTTTTTAACCTGGTTTTAAACATTGTCAGAGAGGAGGCCTGTCTCACATCTTCAGGAAGATTGTTCCAGATTTTAGCAGCATGGATCTGAAAAGCAGCCTCCCCATGTTTAGTTCTGACTCTGGGCACTAACAGGAGTCCAGTCCCTGTGCTCCTCAGAGTCCGGGCTGGTTCATATGGGACTAACATGTCACTAATATATTTTGGTGCGAGGCCATGGAGAGACTTGTACACAAGCAAAGCTGTTTTAAAGTCTATTCTCTGAGCCACAGGAAGCCAGTGCAGAGACCTGAGGACCGGACTAATATGGTCGTACTTCCTGGTTCTAGTCAGGACTCGAGCTGCTGCATTTTGAATGTACTGCAGCTGTTTTACAGCCTGTTTGGACAGACCTGTGAGCAGGCCATTGCAGTAGTTGTTATAGAATTATATACCCCATGAAGGAGAAAACTCAAAGGTCCTTTGTCTGATCAAAAGCGTAAGTTTATTGTTAACGCACAGTGCGGAGAGTCAGCATATGCACACCAAGGCAGCATGCTCAGCTCTGGGGGCCAGAGCCCCCAGCTTCCTGTATACAAGACACACACCAAAGATAGTCACGCCCACAACGGAGCGGAGGGGGCCACCGGTGAGGAGGCGCACAGGAAGCGCCGGCGCCATCCCCTGTGGTGGCAGTGGCATGGGGTGTGAACAGACAGACAATGGTGGAAATGCAGGTCATACAGATGCAAGACGGAAAGACACAAGGGTGTGACAGACAGCAGGGACCTTCACAAAGCTCAGCATGGCGTCAGAAGGTCGTCTGCATTGATAAAAGGCCTTTGACGTCCGTGTATTTGCTGCGGCTGGTTTTATGTAATTACTCCAAAAACTGTCACCACACTCCCCTCTTTTGATAATTCAAAACCATTTTTGCATTAATCAGTTAAATACCAGAGGCATCGTAATCACACCACCTTCAAGCTTGAAACACTTAAATTATTGCTGTCCAAAGTGGACAAGAAAAGACACATGCTTGTCAATAAAAGAAAGAGCACATTATAATAACACAATGGATCCGGACAGCGATAAGAGAAGGCAATATTAACATAATAAACACGGTCAGCACGGAAAGTAGTGTCAGTGTGGCCAGCATAACAGTCCAAGGGCCCATGCCGGTCTACGTTCGGTAGTCTTTTCCGCGGGAATACTCACGAGCAGTGCCGTCTCGCAGTCAGTGGCACCGCTCCCTATGAGCGTGTGTGGAGCGTTAGTGGTCATGGCGATGTTTGGTCTTGGAGCGGCAAGACTCTATTTGCGTTGAAGCCTTGGCCTCAGCACTCGGTTGGGCAGAGTGCTCGGGGTTTGGGGTGTGGCGACCATGGCTTGAGCACGCTCCAGATCGGCCAGGCCCAAAGCTCGTTTGATGGGAGACCTCATGACAGCACGCTTCACCATGTGCCTCATCAGGAACTGTAGAGCAGCCCTCATCTCCACCTCCTCCGGACACACGGGAGACGAGACACCAGGGGGCACTCCAGCAGAGCTCCAATCTGCATTATGGCCAGAGGGAGCAGGCTCTGGAGAAATCTTTGGAATGAGCAGCAGCTCTGCATACTTGCGCGGCTGAGCAGGGAGCGCTCAGGGCCTTCATGGCTCCCAGGCCTTGGGGTCCGGGGGCTGGGGAGTTGGGCAAAGGGGGGTCGCCTCGGGAACGCTGGGAATCTCTGGGTGTTGTTGTTGGCCTGCTTCACCGATGGTGGTCGCACGCCGGCAGACCTATTCAGCGTAGGGAGCCGCGGATGGGCCTGGTCCGTCCGCGCCCTCGGTGTCCTTGTCTATGGCCCTCAGTGGCAGCACCGCACGACAGTGGTTGGCGTGGATCCAAGTTGTCCTCTCCGCGACCTTAACGGCAGTGTCCGTCACCAGGAGGGCGAGGAATGGACCGAGCCAGCGCTTGGACCGCCAATGTTGTCGTCTCGTTTCCTTCACCAGGACTCAGTCGCCTGGCAGCCTGTGGCAGGGCGCTCCTGACCTGGGCAGAAATAGAGGACAAAAGTGCATTAATTTCCTTACAATAGGACAGCATGTCGTCATCACACAAAGAGGTGCTTGGCAGATCTCTGTTCGGGGGTCCCTCGCCCAAGTTGGGTGGTCTGGCACAGAGGATTTCGAATGGGACTCTCATGCGCATGTACATGAGGGCTAGCGGCAGAGCTTTGAGTGCCATTCTCTCGCTCGCACGCGCCTCCGGGCCAGGGGGCGTAACTGCAGTGTTTACGTATATCAATGCCCAGAAATTCACCCACTTCCTCAATGACTTTTGCTACAAAGTGACTCACCACCGCGTTGCTTGTGGCGTGTATGCCTGCAAATACTTCAGTCCATTTGGACCAGAGATCCGCCAGACCCAGACAGTATTACTTACCTTGGCATGGTGTGAGTTCAACAAAGTCCCTTTGGACATGTTGAAATGGGCGCAGGGGCGGAGGATGAGCAGCCTGTTGGATACTTTTGGGACTTACCTGGGTTGTGCGCGGGGCATATAGCGCATGTTTGGCTGAATCTCTGTGCAAATGCCGTAAACCCCTTTGTATACCAATTTTGTGTGATTAAATCACACATCATCCCTCCTTTTGAGGCATGGTCTCGACCATGTGCTAAAATTGCAAACTGTCTGAAGAAATGCCGTGGTAGGCACGGTTTGCTGTCTGGTCCCAGCCACACACACCATGCCGTCGTTGAGCCCCATTCCCCTCACACAGCAGCGTCTCTGCTGGAGTAGAAAATATCAACGTCTTGAGTGAGGTAGTGTGTGTGTGTGTGTGTAGAGGTGCGTATGCCGCTGCCTTGTCCGCGCGCCGATTCCCTGCAGAGATGGGATCAGTGGCATTAGTGTGGGCCTGGCATTTGCATACAGCGATCTCTAAGGGCAACATTACAGCTTTCAGCAGACGTTCAACCTGTGTGGAATTAAGAATTGGTTTACCATCAGATTTCATAAAATTGCGGTGTTTCCACAGTGCTTCCCAGTCGTGCACCACAGAGAAACCATAGCGTGTATCACATAATATGTTAACAGTTTTGCCCGCTGCCAGCTCACAAGCCCCGGTGGGCGCGACCAGCTCAGCGGTTTGTGCTGAGTGGTAGTGGGGCAAACTACCAGAGTCTATAGTATCAAAATCAGAACACACAGCATAGCCGACTCGGTTCTTCCCAGTGTTGTCACGTGACGCGGCTCCGTCTGTATAAAAAAAATCAAGTCAGGATTAGTCAGAGGCACCTCTTTCAGGTCTGGCCTGGGAGTGCATCTCTGCTCTATTGTGGCGATACAGCAGCGTGCCTCCCCTTTGTACCCCAGCCAACGAGCCGCAGAAAGGTGAGAGGCCCTCTGCTCTAACAGGATCAGGGAAACAGCATGGGCACAAGCAAAGTTAGTTCAGTGTATCCCACAAGGTCACGTGATGCTAGGGCCGCTTTCTCAGCGGCAGCCACAGCCCGCAGGCAGCGAGGCAACCCTGCTGCCACGGGATCGAGTTTTGCTGAGAAGTAAGCAGTGGGTCTCAGTGGCCCTCAGTGAGGCTGCAAAAGTACCGACTGTTCCGTTCATCTCCAGTTGCTTTTCTCCCGGATCGTCCTCAATTCATATTGTGGGCTTTTGTGCCAAAGTGGAGGCTCATTTCCTCCTGATCCATACTACTGTCATCCCTGGAGCAGGGGTAGTTTATCTCTCATCTGAAAAAGAAATATCAGAACACAAAAAAAAAAAAAAAAAAAAAAAAACACAAAAAATGCCCACTTTCGCTTGTCAATCTTTTTCCCAATTGGGCAAAACATAACTGCATTGACAGGTGGTGTGTGGCATCAGGGCGGAGGCTGTAGCCAAATACAGAACAACAAAATGTATGTTTCTAATTTTATACTTCCCTAAATGTGAGTTTACAAACCAAGTTGTCCTTCAACCAACGACAGCTCACTGCGGTTGGACTGTGTCGCTGTCAGGACAAACAGCAGAGGCAGGAACTCCCAATATCTTCAGCGAGGTATTTCATCTCCGAGTACTTTCAGCAGAGTACTTTTCTCAGAGTACTCATCCCAGAGTACTCTCACTTTTACACCTGTTCAATAAAGCTTGTTATCTTTGAATCTCTAGTACTTACACCGTATGCTGTTGACAAAAAATAATTATTCCATGATCACATTAAAACATTACAGACACATTTGTTATTCCATGATTCCGTTCAGCATTCCTCATTTCACACATCACACTCATATCACAGTCATATCACAGTCACATCACAGTCACATCACAGGCCGATTTCCCACGTTAGTATTTTGGTCCAGTTTGTTAAGGTCAGCGTAGTGTACTTTGACATGACACACAAACATATAACATGCACAAAACATATAACACACACAAACATATAACAACACAGAAGGCCTGTACTTTTAACTTTGTTATATTTTTCCATGTCCAATTCCAATTGTCTCATGAGCTATTTCTTATTGTTGCAACTTTCAGAGCCTGTAGAGCTTTAAAAGAGTTTTCCTAAAAGGATCCATTTCCAACTTTAGTGTTTACCACGTGGTCTATACTTCGGGCTTATCACAGATTGTGTCCCCTATATCTCTAATGAGCTCTTGTCACCTAAAAAAAATGTTTATTTTCCTTATTTTTTTTCTTTTTCAATAAAGCCAGGTCGGATTCATTAAAAATGTAAATTAGTCTCAAACTTTAATACTTCACCTTTGTTTCACAATAAAATGTTTTTGTTGCTCATTAAGTAGCACAGATAGTGGTGCCTATCTCAATAAACGTACTCCGTTAGCCTATCTTCCCTACACTGCATGAATTTTCAAACTCCAAGTTATTGTCTGGGAACGACCGGAGAGAGCAGCTTAGGTCGTTCGCGTGGTTGACCTCCAAATTTTGTGCGGGCGTAACTCTATTCACTTGTTGTGGCTAATAACTTAGCAATCTCAGGGTTTGGTGTCAATTTCCAGTGGTAGTTAACTTTTGGGACCGGTGCCTCCTTTTATTTATCTATTTTTAATTGAGTCTGCACATAAGGTCTCGGCCTAGTAGGTTAACCGGGGACAATGGGGAATATAGAAAAGAATGTTTAAGCTGGTTGCCCTGAGAATCAAAACACGTTAGCGGTGACGTAAATTGCTCTTTAGTCGTCTCTCCGACGCTGCTAATTAGAATATGAAGCGGCCGCTCATTTTAGGGGAGACAGAAAGGCTGTCACTTTTAGCACAGAATTTGTTGCCCCGGAGTCATCCAGAATTTTAACTTGTACACCACAGGTTGTTAGCGTATATTACGGGCATGAATTATCTCTAAAAAGTGCCAATTGCAATTTGTTGTTGTTCAACTTACATGAGCGGTCGCTTTGGTGACGAATGTGAACCCAGGTTTGGTCAGTCGCTCGTGTTTCCTCCGTGCCCGCCTCTGCCGTCCTCTGGCCCCGTGTGAGCTTGAGAGGCCCTCTGCCTTTAACGCCTCCTCCGGTAACAGTCCTTCGACCCATGTCGAGCACACAGTCTTTCCGCCGGGCTGTGGAAGTTTTTCAAAGTCCGCAGGAGGCCCAGGTAGCCCAAAGCGTTAGCATGTGGTCCATGAGGGTTGGTGAATAACCCAAACGTGCCGGTACTTTTGGCTTCTTCTGTTTGCGGTGCGGGAACAACTTTCAGGGGGGTTTCCGCGGGTGCGTTTGGTATATCACGCTGCCCCCTCCGTGGAGAACAGTCACGGGATTTGTAGCAGTTTCTCTCTGTGCTCCAAAGCAGTTCTCGGTGTCTCACATATTTGCTTCCCCGCTTCTTCTTCTGTGGTTTCCTGAGCGTGTGTCTGTTTCCGCCTCTTCTTCTTCTGCGGTTTGGGCCCACTTCTCGCGGGGTCTCAGCTGGTGCGGGCGCCGCCTGTGGTTGGGGCGTGGGGCTGGTGCTTTGAGGCAGAGGACAGAGCGCGGAGGAAAGGCGCCGACAGACCTGGATAAGGGAGAGGGAAAAGAGACAACAGTAGTCTGCTTCATTTTTTAAAAACCCAACGCCTTGTTTGGGTGCACACTTATTGTTAGTAGGGGTAGGGTGGGGGTGTGGGGGATGTGTGTGTGTGTGTCCGCCTGTGTTCTCCGCTTCGGTGAAAGGCGGAGGAGCTATTGTTTTTACATATTTCTTTCTCTAACCTCTTTTGCCGTGATATTCTTAAAACCAAGTATATTTTTTCTTCCCTTCTTCTTCTAAATTATCACGCAAGATGCGTAATGGCCTGCACCATAGGCAAGCACTCCATAGCTTGCATCTCCTAGATTGATTTTTACCCATTTTCTCGTACGAACAATGGGCCTAACCCGCTTAGTCTCTCCCTGCTCCTACCCACTTTGGGGCGCTCCATTCCCCCCTCGCTGGTTCAACCAGCGAGCGCGCGTTCTTGAAATGGAGCGGGTCTGGCTGAAGACACTTGGAGAAATTATCAGGGTCGCCTACAGGACGATACTAACGCGCAGCCGCTAGCTTCAATCTAGAACAAAAGCCCCCAAAAAAATCCCGCACACAGACTATGCTGTGGCAATGAATGAAATACCCCAAAAATACATAAATAAACAAATCCCCGTGTACACTCAAGGGCTGCCCTGGGCTCGTTACGCAGATGAAAAGACAAGACTCACCAGATTAGGTTCTTTTTGGTCTTGTGTGGCAAAAGGATTCCTTCCGTGCGCGGACGAGCGCGCTCTCCTTTGTCTCCAAAAAGGAACAGAGGCTGGTGATCCAGGTCGGCCAAACAAAGCCGCTCGTCCCCGCCGAAAGTATCCATGCCAAGACATGCCAGCAACGCCAAATTGTTATAGAATTATATACCCCATGAAGGAGAAAACTCAAAGGTCCTTTGTCTGATCAAAAGCGTAAGTTTATTGTTAACGCACAGTGCGGAGAGTCAGCATATGCACACAAAGGCAGCATGCTCAGCTCTGGGGGCCAGAGCCCCCAGCTTCCTGTATACAAGACACACACCAAAGATAGTCACGCCCACAACGGAGCGGAGGGGGCCACCGGTGAGGAGGCGCACAGGAAGCGCCGGCGCCATCCCCTGTGGTGGCAGTGGCATGGGGTGTGAACAGACAGACAATGGTGGAAATGCAGGTCATACAGATGCAAGACGGAAAGACACAAGGGTGTGACAGACAGCAGGGACCTTCACAAAGCTCAGCATGGCGTCAGAAGGTCGTCTGCATTGATAAAAGGCCTTTGACGTCCGTGTATTTGCTGCGGCTGGTTTTATGTAATTACTCCAAAAACTGTCACCACATAGTCTAACCTACTGGAGACAAATGCATGGATAAGAATCTCCAGGTCTGCTTTAGACACTATGTTTTTGATCCTGGCAATGTTTTTTAGATGGTAAAAAGCTGCTGATGTTACTGATTTGATGTGGCTATTAAAATTTAAGTCTGAGTCCAGTATTACCCCTAGATTTCTGACCTTGTTTGAAGGTTTTAGGGAGAGAGACTGTAGGTGACAGATGACGCTCTCTCTTTGTTTCTGGGGACCAAAGACAATCATTTCAGTTTTGTCTGCGTTTAGCTGAAGGAAGTTGTTTTGCATCCACTCACTGATCTGTTGGATACAGTGAAGGAGTGAGTCCACTGGTCCATGTTCTCCTGCAGTCAGTGAGACATAGATCTGAGTGTCGTCTGCATAGTTATGATAGGAAACTTTGTTTCTGCGTATTAACTGACCTAACGGCAGCATGTAGAGATTGAACAGAAGAGGTCCCAGGATCGACCCCTGTGGGACTCCACAGGTCAGGGCCATATGATCTGAGACACAGTTTCCAATCTCCACAAAGTACTTCCTGTCTTCAAGGTAAGACCTAAACCAACTTAGGGCGGTGCCAGCGACTCCAACCCAGTCCTCTAGTCTCTGTAAGAGGATCTCATGGTCGACGGTGTCAAAGGCAGCACTTAGATCTAACAGGATTAGGATTGAGACTTTGCCTGCGTCAGTGTTCAGCCGGATATAATTTGTAACCTTGACGAGAGCAGTCTCAGTGCTGTGGTGGGGTCTAAAGCCGGACTGAAACATATCAAATGAGTTGTTGATTATAAGAAATCTAGTAAGCTGTAGGTAGACAACTTTCTCAAGGACTTTCCCCATAAATGGCAGATTTGAGATGGGACGATAGTTGTTAAGTACCGTAGCATCCAGACTGCTCTTTTTTAGCAGGGGCATGATGACTGCAGTTTTCAGGGCCTTTGGGAATATTCCAGAATCAAGGGACATGTTTACTATCTGTGTGAGTGAAGGTAACAGACTGCTCAGAACAGACTTTAGAAATCTAGTGGGTAGTACATCCAGGCTGCATGTGGAGGAGCTCAAACTGGAGATTATCTCTTGGACAGTTTGATCATTTACAGGTGCAAAGTAAGTTAGCTCAAAGAGCCTTTCTGGCTGTTGGATTGTTATCTGTGGATTCGAGACAATGGCGTTTTTGATGCCTTGAACCTTGTCATTGAAAAAATGTGCAAACTCATTACATTTACGTTTGGAAGTTAGCTCTAATGGCATTTGAACAGGGGGGTTTGTTAATCTATTAACTGTTGAAAACAGAACACGCAGACTGTTGCTGCAGCCTTCAATCATTTCAGAAAAATACCTTTCTCTCGTACTACGTAGCACCTGGTTAAACTCGCACAACTTATCTTTGAAGATCTTGTAATCAACCTGGAGGTTGGACTTGCGCCACTTCCGCTCGGCCCTCCGGCACTCTCTCTTTTGTGCCCTGACCGAGTCTGCTTTAGCCCACGGCGCCTTCTGCTTATTTTTCACTATTTTAACCTTCACAGGAGCGATGGTGTCCAGAACTTTCAAAACACTAGAGGTGACAGAGTTAAACAGTTCATCTACAGTAGAATACGATGCATTCTCAAAGTTTATCATTCCCATAAATAGTTCACCCGGTTTTTCATTTATGTGTCTTCTTCGTACAGTTGCAGAGTCCACTGGTGGTTTGTTAGTGAAACACATGTCAAAAAATATACAAAAATGATCCGAAAGCGCAACATCGACCACGTTTACATTATAAATGTTCGCCCCCTTTGTAACTAACAGGTCTAGAGTGTGCCCTTTGCTGTGGGTGGGGCCACTCACATGCTGAGTGAGACCAAAAGATTCAAGAAGAGAACTCAGCTCTTTAGCATTTCTGTCATCAACATTATCCACATGAATATTAAAATCACCTGTAATAACTAAACTATCAAAATCTGTGCATACAACTGAAAGCAACTCTGTAAAATTATCAATAAAACTGTGACATGACTGCGGTGGCTTGTATAGGACAACGAAAAGTATTGGAGGAGATTGTTTTTGTTGTATTTTAAAAGACACATATTCAAAAGACGGAAACTTCCCAAGAGACATTCTATGGGAGACAAAGTGGTCTCTGAAAATGGCAGCTAAGCCTCCTCCTTTTTTGTTTTCCCGTATTTCAGATTCAAATTTGAAATTTGGTGGTGATGCTTCTATTAAAACTGCATTTTCTGTATTTTGGTCAAGCCATGTTTCAGCCATGAACATAAGATCTAGATTATAAGAACAAATAAAATTATTGATTAAAAAAGACTTGTTACAAAGAGATCTGACATTTAGCATAGCAAGTTTAAAAGTTTCAGGATCAGCGGTTGTGGTCGGCTGATTCTTACACGGAACAAGAATTAGATTTTCCTGATTAGACTGATTAACTTCAGATGTTTTTCTGTTATGTATTCTTTGTGTTATCACTAAGGGAATGGCACAGGTGGCTTCATGACAGGGCCCCAGCCGGGTCTCTCCTCTAACTAGACTGCCAGTGGCTGCGAAGCAGAGACCCTGTGCATCCTAGTGTTTAGAGAAAAGAGGGGTAGGGGAAGGCGGGGGAGGAGGATGGAGAGGTGGGTGGTTCTTGGGAGTTGGACGGGGAGGGGTTGAAGGTGGATGGGTTTTTGGTGATGGGTTAGGGGAGGGGCAGGCTGAGTTGGGTGGTGGACGAGGGGGGAGTGGAGGTGGAGGGTTTCTTGGTGCTGGGTTAGGGGGGAGGTGGGCTAAATGAGCAGGAGGGGGGGGTGGAATACTTATGGGGTTAGAGGAGGGACGGGTGGATTTTGTGGGAGAATTTGAGTTGGACGCCCTATGTGGCTTTGGAGGTACGTATGGGGAGTAGTTTTGAATGTTAGATAGGACTCTTGATCTGGCTACAGTGGGTGTGAGAGGAATAGTCTTCATCGCCGATCTTATCATGCCTGCAGAGTGTTCCGGTAAATCCAGTAGTGAAGGCGGGGATAGAAAACAAAGGGAAAGGTCGTCCTCATTTTCCCTAGATGGAGTGGATGTAGCGGGTGGGACCCAAGCCGGGTCCATGGAAGGTGATGAGGGAGTCTTTGGTGGAGACAGAGGTGGTTGAGGAACCCCCAGTACAGGCCTGACTGTAGCCTGGAGCAGTGGGGGAAGCTTCACGGGAGCTGTAGGTGGGGAAGGTGCTGCTGAAGTAGTGTATAGTTCTGAAACCAGAACATTTAACAACATTTATAGACATCTATTGACATTTATGGACATTGGTAATCCATCCCTTTTTCATGGTTCACCTTTCAAGGTCTTGCTGTTTTGATGATTTTTTTCCGCAATTGTGCTTTTTTACAGTGAAGTATACTCCAACAACGTCGAATACAACACATGACCACTAGTATAACATAACAGTCACCTCAAAGTCTCTCTGGTCTCAGTCGGTTCTCTTCTCTGGTATCTCTAGTGTTTCTTTGATCTGTTTTGGGGTTTGATGTTCAAGTACAGTCTTGTTTTGTGCATATGTTTAGTTTTGTGGGCGTGTGTTTTTTATGATTCACATTTGTGATTTTAAAGCCGTCTGACTGAGGAACACAGGGACCAGCCTCCTGCTGGTGCCCAAAGTCAACATGGGGAGGCAGCATTTCAGCTAAAATTTCAAACAGTCTTCCTGAAATTGTGATTTTAAACAGTTCTGTTTAGCTGCCACAACTGAAAGATTGTATCTTCACTCTTTTTAATGCACTGTGATTATTAATGATTTTAATGCCTTGTATCGCCTACAGATGAAATAGTGCACTACATAAGAATTCAAATTTGAGGTTATTTTTTTGTATTATTTATTCAGTTTCTTTTGTAATTATATACTCACACAATTACTTTTGGGGAGAAATAATAAGTAACTATGATCAATAGTTGTGGATGTAACCTGCCCATCTCTGCTGCTCTCAGCTGTGGACAGGGTAAAGCGGGTGGCCCCTGAATCGGTTGCCTGGCAGACAGTGTGTTCTGCCCAGTCTTTGACCAGCGCTCCCATTGGCTCATGCGGCGCTCACTGGCTCTCTCTGTTGCCATAGCACTGATGCTGATGCAGACCAGACAGAGAGAGTGACAGAGGCTGGTGAGGGAACCCACAGCAGCACCCACCCACTGGAGTTTGGACTGACTGCTGCAAAAGTGTCCTTGAGGGTCCAAAAAAATAATATATATATTCTTTATTGTCTATATTGTATATAAACAGTATATGTGTATACATAATATAGGCAATAAAGATTAAAACCACGCAAGGAGAAAATCACCGTACATAAAAACCTTCAGTTGAATGCACAGCTTAACAGAACTGTTTAGTAGAAGCCTGTCTGACATTTGTATGTAAAGACCCGATGTTAGCTGCATAAACCTGAAATGCTGCCTCCTTATGTTTAGTCCTGGCTCTGGGCACTAGCAGCAGGCCAATCCTTGTGCTCCTCAGAGTCTCAGTTCCCAGATTCTGAGTTGGTTCATATGGCACTAACATGTCTCAGATGTATTTTGGTGGGAGGCCATGGAGAAACTTAAGGAGAGTTGTGTTAAAGTCTATTCTCTGAGCCACAAGGAGTGAGTACAGAGACATGAGACTAATGTGATGGCACTTCCTGGTTCTAGTCGGGACTAGAGCGGCAACATAATGCAGCTGTTTTAAACTTTTGGAGAGGCCAGTGAGCAAGTATATTTGTGATTTGCCAATGTTTTTAAATGGTAATGTCCACAAACCTGAAATCAGTCTACAGGATGGTCCAAAAGTCGGCTGCTGGCCCAACGCTACGTTCCAGATGTGTGTCAATGCTGAGGGAGTACATGTTTTTGAACCACTCTAGTTTAGTCGCAGTGGAATTTTGAAGGCACTCGTCAAATGAATGGGGCTCGTGCCGGATGACACATGCGCAAATGAGTTTTTTTCATATTTTCCAGCTCTCGAGGCCATTTTGAAACTGCCCACAGACGGCGAAAGTGGTGGCATGCTAGTTTCAACGGCGGAGAGAGGCATGAATACATCTGTTAATATTTAAAGTCTATGTTTAAAACCTGTGAGAAGTCTGGCTGCTGCGTTCTGAACCAGTTATAGGGGGGAGAGGGATTTGGAAACAGGAGAGGAAGGAATTGCAGTAATCGAGGTGGGAGAAGATGAGGGCATTGATGACTTTATGGCGATCGGGAGGAGTGTATTTTTATCTTGGAGGTGGTAGAAGCAGGATTGTGTTGGGGTTTTTTTTAATGTGGGAGTGGAAGGTGAGGTGAAAATGGATTATTACAAAATTACGGGAGGAAGGAGTGATGTTTGAGGAAAGGGGGCCACCACATTACCCACATCCAAACCCACCTCGGGTTTGGATGTGGGATATTGATGGGGGCGGGTTGATGAAGAGGACTTCTGATTTTGAGGTATTGAGTTGAAGAAAGTTATGGGCCATCCAACTGTTCACATCATTGAAGCAGTCGACCACAGCAGCCAGACTTCCAGGGTCCTTAGGTCTCCGTTGGAGGTACATCTGTGTGTCGTCCGCATAGCAGTGGAAGGACACATGACGGGCCATAACGTGTCCTAGGGGGAGCATTTAGATAGAGAATAAAACGGGAACTGAAATAGAACCTTGCAGCACACCACAGGTAATGGGGCAGTTGAGGAGGTAAAATTACGCATGGAGACCGCAAAGGTTCTGTCTAAAAGATAAAAATAAAACCAATCCAAGAGCAGACTGTTAAATGTTAAATGTTCATCCAAGTGTATACACACACCGTCCTTGGACCCTACACTCTCTGGCCTTTCCCTCCGGTCGCACTGGTCTTTCTCTCTCTAATACTGAAATGTTATGGTGTTGATTTAAATCTAAGACACTAAGACAAAGGACATTGTATCTAGAGTGGAAATTATTCTTGTTTCTTGGACAATCTTCCCTTTTTGAGTAAGTGTCACATAAGCCCATGCCTTCTGCTTTTCATCCTCAGTGAATCGGACACATCCCACAAACCAAATTAGCTCGGTGGACAACCTGACAACAACGACGACAAATGGATTTGGAGAAGTGCTCTTGCTTTCCTCAATCTCTCCCTAATAGTACATTACGTCACCATGGCAACAGCAGGTGTGTGTGGGGGGGGGGGGGGGGGGAGGAGGGGGTTCTTCCTCACTGCACACTGCACGTTTCATCAGTGCATATTCAAATACGAGGGCAGAGGAAGAGGCTCATTCCATTATAAGTTCATCTGAACAATGTATGCTGTAAGTAAGTAATGTTTATTTATATAGCACATTTTACAGACCAAGGTCACCCAAAGCACTTTACAATGTTCAGAGTTCAGATATTGTTCCAATCATTCCACACACGGTGATGACGGAAGCGAGTCGCCGAACACACTGGCGCATTAGCTCCCAATAAGTAATAATACTAATAATAATAATAAAGGGTTGTTTGAATGGAAAGACAAATGACAACATAGTGTACATATGTACTGTATTTGTTTATTATAACAATAAATCCAGATAAAATGGCAATAACATTATCAACATTCTGTCTTTCTTTGACTCAGACCAAAGCTATTGTTTGTTACAGATGATAGACATTTCAAAACAGTCTGAGGAAGAATGTCATTAAATCTGTTTGATTTGAACAGAACATTTTACCTTTAGGCTCAACCAACATGAGCTGTTAATGGAAGGGAACATTTACGTACCCCAGCTTTAATTTTGAGAGTTTAGACACGGGGGGGGCATGGTCCAGCTTCAGCGGTGTATTTGCATGTACAGGTTACGCACAGGTCGCAACAACATTCACACAACATGCGGAGAATAGTTCTGTGCGTGCCTGGTCTTGGATATGGTCACGTCACAGCCATGAAGCTGCCCAGGATTAGAACGCTGCGGCCACGAAGGAGGCGGACTCCCGTTCAGTTCATAGCAAACAACAGCAAGTGCCCCGCGGTCACACATGTATTATTTTTTAACTTGCATACCCAGAGGGCCTACCCGCTCTGTTTCCATCTCGCACACGCATGTGTCTGCGGCAATTGAGTGTTATTATGGGATGCATGGGCAGGTCATTCAGACATAATTTAACTCGCTTAATGATTTTTTTTTTATTAACGAGCGTTAACGCAATAATTTTGACAGCCTAGTATAAACGTAAGCCTAATTGTAATAATGAAAATAATTACCTATATGTTAGCGTAGCATGCAGTTCAGGGTTTACTTTGTGTAGTCTATTCACTACTCAAATCTGTGAAGTCACTCTTATTTAGCTGCCAAGAGAAGCTAACAACATTATTATTCCCATAGAAAATACAGCATGATAACCACTATTACTGTTTTGTAGGTACAGCACAATTACTGTTATTACTGACACTGTAGTCTGCTATTAATACTACACCATTTGTCTATAGGTATAAAACTATTTGATCAACTTTCTGGTAAATTCAAGATATATTTTACGTCAATGAAGTTTGTACATTCCAGAATGGTGACATCATAAACCTTTTTGCTTTTCCTTCCGAAACTCCAGTCCAATTGAATCTGCAGTTTTTGAGAGCAGTGAACTGAAAGGACAGCCACAGCCACGGGGAGAGGCCAGCCTAGAGTGAGAAGAGCAGAACATGGACCTGGACCTATCAGCGAAGAAGGCAGACAAAGGGGTGCTCAGCTGTCTGCTGCCAGAAAATCAGAGTTACAGGTAGGTCATATGGTGTCAGGAATGAAGCAGACAGAGACGGATCGTGGTGCGCCTAACTCTGGAAGCTTATTTTGGTTACTGTCAAGTTCCAGTGGTTTTAATTGTTTCTTTCTCTCCGACAAAATGGAGTCAGTACACAGTTTATATAGTCATTGTTACGTCACACATCGAAAGACATACGTGTCACACAGAGACAGTGCACATATAGTCAAAACATGGATGCACAATCAGAAGAGTCCTTGTATAGTCTTGCAGTTGTCCTCCGTAGGTCAAATCGCTATCTAATCCTAACAATGGTACAAAACTAATGTATTTCATACTCATGAAACAAACGTTTCCTTCCATTTTCAGGCACAGTTGTAACAACTAAGTCTCGAGGAGAAAGATTAAGTCCTAGAAATTGTAGTTACACGTCTGCCAGGAGTGTTACTGGACATTATGGACTACAGACAGGCCACACCAGGACCTCCATCAAACCAGGGTCAGCTAGCTTGATGCACCGGCCACAATTGTGCCAACCTATGCCTACAGACCTGGAAAATAAGTGCTGTTGTTGTAACTGTGCTATAGACAGTACACTATTTGGCAACTCGGAAAACTGGGTGCAGGAAATAGGTGGCTTTTCCCCTGTGTATAGAGGATACGAAAAAATACCCTGTGTCATGGTGTGGACTTCCTGTTAATGGTTCTGGTTTTATTTTGATATATTTTTGTTCTCTTGTCATGAGTTTTACTTCCTGTCTCGTTGATTGTTTGTTCCTCCCCTGATGTGTTACACCTGTGTCTACCCGTGTGTATTTAGACCCCGTGCTCATGTCCTCTTCTTGTCGGTCTATCATGTCTGGCTCACGTTTTCAGTTTTTACTTTTTGTGGCATTTATTAAATTATATTATTTTTGCAGTTCTGCTTTTGGGTCCTTCCTTGTTTACCCATGACAGAATGGACCGACCATTATTGGACTCCGCACCTGCTTTTCTTTTTTACCCACACCTTGATATTTTTTCTGGAGCCTCATCTCTGCCAAGGTCATCTTGCCTGCATGCCTTCTGCCAGTTGTGGACCTCACCTCTGGACCTCTTATCACTGCCAGATAAGAGGTCCATCTGGGGCGGTCTCCTGTTCTTTCTAGGAGCCACGGCTGGGCATTTTGTCTCCGCCTGGGGTGGTTCCCATTGCTCCTGTCCTGATCTGGAGGTCTACACTGGGTTCCAGCTCCTCTGCATGTTCCGTGCCCATGACCTGAGATGCTGGCCGTACCTCTCCCACCATCAGGTTGTGTTTTTTTTTGATGACCTCTGATGATTGTTTGCCCCTCCCCTGATGTGCTATACACCGTGCTCATGTCCTCTTGTTGTCGGTCCATTGTGGTTTTTTCCTCATGTCTGGTTCACGTTTTCAGTTTTTACTTTTTGAGGCATTTATTAAATTATATTATTTTGGCAGTTCTGCTTTTGGGTCCTTCCTTGTTTACCCATGACACCCTGACCCATTTGGGTTTTATGTTGGTTATAAAGAAGCCACCTTTTGCATAAACTAACATGCAACTCACGACCACATCAGAAATACATCTTACTTTTTTTCCATGTTTGGGGAAAAATTGTAAATGTATATTTGAAATAATAAAAAAAAAGCATTTGCTGTGTCCATCTTTGATTGCTGTCAGCCTCTGTTTAGGGACCAGATATCCAGTCCTAGAAAAATAAAATAAAATAAATAAATGTATATCATTGAGACTTCTCATTTGATTATCATCACTACCTGTCCTGTGTTGTTGTCTGCACCAATTTTTCTGTAGGAGGAGGGACGATGCCGGACAGAGGACCCAGGTACAATGCAACCTTTCTCTACTGACATGGTTTATCCTGCTGTTTTGCCTGAATCACCCAGTCATTTTACAACAACCGATACACTAAGTATGAACGCAGCTGACTATAACATTAAGTTATCATTTTAACAAATCATATGTGGCTATGGTATGTTGTGTACTGAAACAGCTCTTGTAATTCAGCTTGGCTCCAAGATGTCTGGCCAAAGCAGGTTGTATGCAGATGTGGGGCACTGCCCTTTGCCTGGTCCGAGGCTACAATGCCACTGTTTCTTTGTTCTGTGGCTCTCCTGTCCTGACTGCTGACATGCTATTACCAAAGGTCTCCCTTTAACTCACTTCTCTTTTCAACTGTGCCTTTGTGACGACTAGGTGTGTCTTATCTACTAAAAACGACCTTACAGCTTGTTTCAAGTCAGACATGTTCTGGAGGAGGCTTAGCTGCTCGTGCTATGTTCTCTGAAGTCATGGCTCCTTGGAAGGCAACTGATTTATTAAAGAATGCCAGAACTATGCCGTTTTGTGTGTGCGATTTTGTCCAGGTTCCATTGTGATTAAATATCAGCATTAACAGCAGTTAACGCCAAATGATGTGAAGAAGATGTTAAAAACTATTGAAACTATATCAGAGAAAGTTGAACAGCTGCAGTGGCAGAAATACCGTTGTCGAGGTTCATCTGACCGCTTTCTACATCAGAAGCATTCATCAGAGAGATGCAATAACGACCTCTTTGCTTTGAGGGTCGTCGTCATTGCTCTCCCGGGAGGGGTAGGTTTTGAGTCCCCATCACGTCCAAACCAGAACCAGGTAATTGACAATGTGGACCAAATGTCAGCTACGGAGCCCATCCTCGTACAGAATGATAATAAAACAAATGACATTACATTTGTGGCAGATATTGAGAAGAGATATATTTCAGTTATTCTCGAAGACACAATAGTACATGCTTTTGTTGATACTGTAACTCTTGTTTCGGTCAGTAGTGAGGACTTTAGAATGAATACACTTGCTCTGCACAGGAAAACTATTGTGAAGGAGTTTGTGCCCCTCAAAGGATTCACGGGAGAATCACTTAACTCTACGGGTTCTATTTTTTATCAAAGAAGCTATACCCGATTTATTTTCTAATGAGTTCATAAAAATGTTTATTACTACATACAAGTTGTATTATAATCTGTAATTTAATTTAAACTTTAACTCATTTATTCAGCTTGTGTATGAATTCAGGCCGTAAAAAGTGGTGAGTAGAGACTTGGCGTGACGCCCGCTCTCCTCCAATCACAGAACGAGGCTGCGTCCTCTAGCCTCTACAGCGCTGGTAAACAAGACAACACAGAATGGAGGCAGAAAGTGCCTATATACCTGCTCTGGCTGTAACTGCATACACAGCAAAACAGCCCGATCGATGCAACAGTGCGCAGAGAAGAAATCAAAAAAATGATCAAAGAAGAAATCAAACCTGGGTGAACATAGCTAGCTTACATCGTATCCTCTGGAGAGACCTGCGGGACCGCCTCGGACTATCTATGCTCGGACTGCATTCGTTTTCGAAACTAGCGGTAATCTTTCAGTTATATATTTTGTTAGCAGTGCTTTGCTTTTGTATCATTTCATCAGTGATTGTTTTACAGCTAACAAGAAATTGCGCTCATGCTAATGTTTGCATATGTATCAGATCGCATATAAAACTAGATGGCTCCGTGGTATGAGAGCGTATGGGAAATGAGAAGCCTGTGAGCGAGTTGGGGGGCAGTGCTAAACATCAAACCTTGCAGAAACGGGTATAGCTCCTTTAATGTGAAGCTTTCCCAAAAACTAATGACACACACTTTTCAAGTTGTTTGAAACTGCACAAAATCAATCATCTTAGATTGGGATTTCATGGTCGCCAAAGGAATTGTCGGGGACTTGTGGAAGATGACACTAGATGTTGAAGGCAAAGCTGTACCACTTGTTAGTCCACGCAAATATGCTCCTTTCCTACAGTGCCTTGCGAAAGTATTCGACAAGTATACAAAGTAAGACAAAGTATAACAACAAGTGGGACACAATCGTGAAGTGGAATGAAATATTATTCGGCCCCTTTACTTTCTGTGCAGCAAACTCACTCCAGAAGTTCAGTGAGGATCTTTGAATGATCCAATGTTGTCCTAAATGACTGATGATGATAAATAGAATGCACCTGTGTGTAATAAAGTCTCCGTATAAATGCACCTGCTCTTTGATAGTCTCAGAGTTCTGTTTAAAGCGCAGAGAGAATCATGAAGACAAAGGAACACACCAGGCAGGTCCGAGATACTGTTGTGGAGAAGTGTTATAGCAAGACTGCAAACTAGCAGTCTTGCTATAACACTGGTTTCTGGTTTGTCCAATGCTATTGTTATGTCCATACCAAATAAATAAAATTAAATTTAAAAAAGCCAGATTTGGATACAAAAAGATTTCCCAAGCTTTAAACATCTCAAGGAGCACTGTGCAAGCAATTATATTGAAATGGAAGGAGTATCAGACCACTGCAAATCTACCAAGACTCGGCCGTCCCTCCAAACTTTCATCTCAAACAAGGAGAAGACTGTTCAGAGATGCAGCCAAGAGACCCATGATCACTCTGGATGAACTGCAGATAACTACAGCTGAGGTGGGAGAGTCTGTCCATAGGACAACAATCAGTCGTGCACTGCACAAATCTGGGGCCGTATTCCTGAAGATTCTAAGAGTCCTCTCAGAGGGCTCCTATCTTAACCTTAAAACTCCTAGCTAGGAGTCTTAGCTTAAAAGTTATTCCAGAACACTCTTAGAGAACTCTGAGCAAGGAATTGACAACAACTCTTATCTTAGTGAGGAGGTGTGGCCGACCCCGATGCTAGGTATGAGTCATCATTTCAGACGCTGTGATTGGTTGATCCTAAAAGTTAGAGAAACCATATTTTTTATAACGGGCAAAATAAGGATCCTCTAATGGACAAACTCAATCATAGAATCTAATCTTAGGAGTACTGTGTCATTGTAATAATCAGAAAAGGTAGAAAGTCAGATGTATTTACTAATATTGTCTAACTTACTGTTGACTTTTACACCACATCATTAGAGCTTGCTCAGCACCAATTTATCACACATATTTAACAAACGTATATAACATGAGCACTTATATATAGATGATTATGATAACATTAGGATTAGTAAAGGCTGTGATACTGAAAGACGTAAAAGGAATTAAGGAAAAAATATTAATATAAGCATTTTATACATACACAAATCAAGTGCATGTTATTGTGAATGTCACTGTTGCATAACTGTAAATACACCATGGAATAAACTAAGCTGTAGCAACCACACTATTTAAGTTAATTTAGAATGATAAATAGAGGGTGGGAGTTTAAAAGTATTAACTTCTTCACACTCCTTTTTAAACTGGATTGCTGTTAATAAAACAAAACTGTATATTTGTACATGATGACTTTTACATGATTGACTTTTAAACATGATTCCTGCAGGATCCAATCTGCAGCGTTTTACTGATTCACTGTCATCCAGTGTATAGAATATTTCTCCTGCCTCTACCGTCCACCATTTTGTCCTCTTAGGGAACTTTTAAGTTGCTAAAAGTCCTCCTCTCAACTCTTAAGGGATCTCACCTTAGGAGCACTCTTAAGAGCTAGGATTCTTTAGGAATAGCTTTTTTCTTAACTAGAAGCTACTCCTCACTTTTAGGGGAAATTCTAAGAGTTGGTCAAGATTCTAAGAAAATTCTTAGAATTTGGCCGCTAGGAGCAACTTTTAGCACTAAGAATCTTTAGGAATACGGCCCCTGGCCTTTTATGGAAGAGTGGCAAGAAGAAAGCCATTTCTCAAAGACATCCATAAAAAGTCTCGTTTAAAGTTTGCCACAAGCCACCTGGGAGACACACCAAACATGTGGAAGAAGGTGCTCTGGTCAGATGAAACCAAAATCGAACTTTTTGGCCACAATGCAAAACGATATGTTTGGCGTAAAATCAACACAGCTCATCACCCTGAACACACCATCCCCACTGTCAAACATGGTGGTGGCAGCATCATGGTTTGGGCCTGCTTTTCTTCAGCAGGGACAGGGAAGATGGCTAAAATTGATGGGAAGATGGATGGAGCCAAATACATGACCATTCTGGAAGAAAACCTGTTGGAGTCTGCAAAAGACCTGAGACTGGGACGGAGATTTATCTTACAACAAGACAATGATCCAATACATACTGTAAAGCCAAATCTACAATGGAATGGTTCACAAATAGACGTATCCAGGTGTTAGAATGGCCAAGACAAAGTCCAGACTTGAATCCAATCGAGAATCTGTGGAAAGAGCTGAAGACTGCTGTTCACAAACGCACTCCATCCAACCTCACTGAGCTCGAGCTGTTTTGCAAGGAAGAATGGGAAAGAATTCCAGTCTCTCGATGTGCAAAACTGATAGAGACATACCCCAAGCAACTTGCAGCTGTAATTGCAGCAAAAGGTGGCGCTACAAAGTATTAGCGCAAGGGGGCCGAATAATATTGCACGCCCCACTTTTCAGTTTCTTATTTGTTAAAAAAGTCTAAATTATCCAATAAATTTCGTTCCACTTCACGATTTTAAATTAAATTTGTATATCTTTATGTTTGAAGTCTGAAATGTGGCGAAATGTTGAAAGGTTCAAGGGGGCCGAATACTTTCGCAATCCACTGTAACTGATGTGTCAGTTTCCTCCACAGTGACTATTCCAGCAATGTCCAAAAGGGTCGTCTCTGCACCACTGCACCCCTCAAAGGACTTCGACCTAATGGCTATACAGGTATGTTTGAACCACATTATTCGGATGAGACTACAGGGCAGGGTTTTCATGGACTGTTGCCAGGGTAGAACTAAGCTCCATTTAGGTTGAAGTGGCTAATCTAGCACATGGTGAGATTAAATTGTATGGAGGCCCACAGATTGGACGTTTTCACACAGTTGCAGGGAACGGAAAGAGTGACTTCAGTGTTATGGATAGTTCTATTTCTAATATTAATATACCAGTATATTTGTGTAAACTCTCAGTCGTACAGGGATTATTCAAAACAAAAGAGGGTTGCCCACCCATCATCTGTACTTCAGTTAGCAGGTTTTCCCGACGTTTCTGGCAGAGCTTTCATTTCCTTGAAAAAGTTATTTGGATGAAGGACGAAACGTCGGGAAAACCTGCTGGCTGAAGTACAGATGATGCGCGAGCAACCTTCCTTTATTTTTAATATACCAGTACCAAACATTCATAAAGATGTCACTATGCCAGTTGTAAAGAACTCACAGGAAACGGTAACCCAGAACCAACAACTCAATGAGACGCTGACGTCATTTAAAGATATTTTAGTCGACACTCACATGATTTAATCACTCGTAAAATAATCACGAACTGGGACATGCCAATCTCTCAAAGAGCCTATTGTACTTCTCCTGACAATAAATCAGAGTTCAACTTTATAAAGTTGAACGCTGTCATTACTGACGCACATCCTTTACCAAGAGTAGATGACAGTCTTGACGCACTGTCTGGCCCTCTTCCTTTCTGATGGGTCTTGGAACCGCGCCTACTTTTCCGCGCATGCGCCAACTCAATGAGCCAAGACGTGCGGAGAAGAGATTATTAATTTAAACATTCAAATATTGAATTTACAGTTCCTCACAGCAGCAGTAGAATGCTCCATTAATTTGAATGTAATTTAAAAGCGTTTTACTGCCCTTTGGCAAAGCACTCTATGCTTGTAATTCAGGTGTGTAACAGACTAAGATTACTACAGACAGTAGTTCACACACTTCGTCACAACGGGCTTTCATTATCACTTCTGTCTGAGCTAGCCACACTCAATTACACAAATAACAATCAATCAACACTTTTAAATGTTAATCATAGAATACATTTTACATACAGTATATATTCTTAACACACGTGCCCTTAGGTTTTCAGAATTCCAAAGAGCTATCGCGGTAAACCTGGCAGTAACTATTAAGACTATAAAAACATTTTAGGACACATTTGCAGAGGATCTGATTATGGATTTAGGTTAAGTTTATATATAGGAGGTTAAGCTTATATATAGGTCACTCACCACTGATGTTCAGAATTCTTTCTTCAGTTTTCATGTAGTTCCAGAGAGTTCTAGTTTTGAAGTAACCTACTAGCTAGCTCAGCTGCTACTATCCTTGCTGTACCTGTCTAGCCACGTCACGGCGAGACCTTTGGGAACTTTTCTATATATAATTTTAAAAAGATAATGCCCATTACAGCTTCAATTTATATATTGTATATAATAGTCAGTAATCTTATTTATTTACCACCTTTTCACTGCAGATCTGAGTCTCAAAGCGGTTTACAATTGTCAATGTTGGGCATTTGTCTCTCACTCCACACAGAGATGGGAGCGGGGTCGCCAGTACAGGAGGTGCATGCCAGAACTATAGGACATATTTTTAGTGGTAGGGGAAACCGGAGTACCCGGAGGAAACCTACACAGACACGGGGAGAACATGCAAACTCCACTCAGAAAGGCCTGGTCCGACCGGGATTCGAACCCAGGACCTTCTTGCTGAGAGGCGAGAGTGCTATCCACTCAGCCACCATGCCAGTCAGCAGGAGTGCGAGCTATAGCTAAGATAAGGCAAGGCGGGACTTACCTGCAATATTATAATTCATAAAATGACTTATTTTATAGCAACATTTAAGGCCTGGAGGTCAATTTAATACAATTATTAAAATTTGCAATTCATTTAGAGTTCCAGACTATCACTTTAAGCACTTTGAGCTGTATGAACTGTGCTATACAAATAAACCTACCTGGCCTTACCTGATACCAGATTAGAACCAATATCATTTAAGGGACCCATTATAAAAAAAAATTAACTTCAACTCACTGGTAACTTTTTACAGAACGAGTTTAATTGTGTTTAAACGTTATTTCTTTTGTAGGTAACCATATAACAACTTTGTCTGAGGAAAAGCTCTGACACTATGACTTGTTATATAAACTGAAAGGCCTATAATACGTCTCCTTTAAAATTTTCTTGGCTCCAACACATTGTAAAGCACTGAAGAGACTTAAAGACTTGAGTGTGACTAACTTCTTCTGAACGCTGGGATCATCAGAGACTCAGTGGCCTGAAGCAGACATTCTCTCGACAGCTCCACATCCATCTTTGGAACGTACTTCAAAAAACAAAGTCTCTCTCGCTCTTTCTGTGTTTGGTATGGAAATGAGACGTCCCCGAAATGATGGCCTGGGGTTACGCATGCGCACGCACACACATACGCACTCACACACATGCACAGCTCAGCCTCATCAGCTCTGCTGGTGTCGTGTGGGAGTTGGAGTCCAAACATCACTTATGAGGCTTTGCACGAGGGTCATTAGTTGGAATAACAGATGGCCGAGGCGCGCACTGCTTTATGGAGTCAGATTGCTCACAAAGGCAGACGTTGTCAAAGTGGGCTTACACACTGTCGACAGTGGGAAGAGAGCCTTTGACGTCCCAAATCCAGGACAAAGCGCCAAAGGAAGAAGACTGAGAACTCTGAGAAAGCGGTTTCATCAGTCTTTTTTGGGATCTTCAACGAAATCAAAGAAATTGCTTTGCAAAACTGACTTATTTTTCTTCTCAGCACAAACACAGACTTGGCTCCATCCACAACAGCACTCCAAAATTCACTGAATTTGAAAAAAGTGTTTGGCTCTTTCTGCTCATTTTAAGTATGAGACTCAAGTTAAAATGTTTTATTGGACAATTCAAGCTAAGGTTCTGGACCTAGAGCTGCACAGTGGGCTATGAAGGCTACCCTCACAACCATATCAACCATAGCTACCACAGCTCTAAAAAAGACCAGACGAAACAATAGCAGCCATAGCAGAAGAGCACATCAGCAACACAAAATCAGAATAATTTTTAACGTAAGTAATAGGAAGTCACAGACATGGAAATTGCTTTGGCTCTGTGCAACAGTTAGAAAGAGAGGTAAGGGTAGAGAAGGCATAATAAAAAATAAAGAAAAAAAAACACTTCTAAGGAATAAATTTAAAATAAAAATGTAAAATAGAGTTACAATTACTATATACAATATACAAGTGCACATGGTGCACACAATGTAAGGTGACAGCAGTACAGTGAAGTAAAGTGACGTATGATGGGCAGTAAAGTGACTTTATGTTCAAGAGTCCAACAGCAGAGGGGAAGAAACTGTTCTTGTGGCGGGAGGTTCTAGTCCTGATGGACCGCAGTCTCCTGCCTGAGGGGAGTGGATGGAATAGTCCATGTGCAGGGTGAGAGGGGTCGGCTGTGATACGACCAGCCCAGCCTCGAGCTCGGGCGACGTACAGGTCCTGCAGCGATGGAAGGCTGCGGCTGATCGCTTCCTCTGCAGAGTGCACAAAGCTTGCTCCCATCAGCACCAATGATCAAATTTAACTCATGTATAACACCAGTAATTATTATATTATTTATGCAATAGTCTATAATCCTATTTAATTGTTATATACAGCATACATGATAATTATAATTATAAATACATATAATATATGGATACATGGTGATGATGACGTTGTGATTAGTAAAGGCTGTGATAAAGGCATATAAGGTATTAAGGTAACAAGAAGATTCAGATTCATTTTATTCGCCATTTGCTGTAACACTACATTGGAATACATTAGTAAAAGTTCCCAGTGTGCACAGGACATAAAACAACATTAAAAGACAAAAATAAAACAAATTTTAAAAACAGTAAACAAATGTCACTGTGAAGTTGACCAACTAAAACAGATCTATACAAGTGCAAAAACACTAAAGTGCTCTATTCAAACTGATAACAGCTCGTGGAAAAAAAACTATTAGCATAACGAGATGTCCTGCATCTCAGAGAACAGTATCTTCTGCCAGAGGGAAGAAGCTGGAACAAGGCTTTTCCTGGGTGGCCAGAAGAGTCATTGATAATTCTCAGGGCACTGTTAAAAAGTCTGGATTGATAAAGAGCCTCCAGGACAGGAAGTTCACAGCCTACAGTCCTCTTAGCAGAGCGGAGCACCTTGTTTAAAGCTCTCTTTTCTTTATCTGTGATGTTACGGAACCACACAGACACAGAACCAACAAGTAAACTCTCAATGGTGCAGCGATAAAAGTTAAGCAGAATCTTAGAGTTAGTGGTAAATTCTCTTAAGTTTCCGCAGAAAGTAGAGACGCTGACGAGCTTTCTTTACGACCCGGTCAGTGTTTTTAACCCATTTTAGGTCATTAGACAGAGTTAGACCCAGAAACTTACACTCCTCTACAATCTGCACTTGGGAGTTATCGATTGCGACAGGCAAATGAGAACTATTGCGACTAAAATCAAAGACCAGTTCACATGTTTTGGATGCGTTCAGCTGGAGATTGTTTACTTTACTCCACTGAACCACGTTTTGGATCTCGGCTCTATAAGACGATTCATCGTTATTACTGATGAGACCGATGATGGTGGTGTCATCAGCATATTTAAGGATCAGGTTGGAGTCAGAGGAGGACACACAATCATGAGTGTACAGTGTAAAAAGTAAAGGACTCAAAATACATCCCTGAGGAGATCCAGTGCTCACAGAAACAACATCTGAAAAACAGTCATTGATTTTCACTCTCTGAGATCTGTCAGTTAAAAAGCTATAGATCCATTTACACATGGCAACACTTAAACCGAGAGACATGAGTTTTTCAATCAGTATACCTGGGACAAGACAATTAAAAGCAGAGCTATTATCAATGAACAGCATTCTTGCAACAGATTTTCTATTGTCCAAGTGACTGTAGACAGAGTTCAGAGCAAAGGAGATGGCATCTTCCACACTCCTGTTCTGTCTGTAAGCAAACTGGAGCGGGTCAACACTCACAGGGATCTGGCTCTTAATGAAGTCCAACACAAGCCGCTCAAAAGTCTTCATTAGGACAGAAGTGAGGGCCACAGGACGATAGTCATTAAGGCATGTCACAGGAGTTTTCTTATGAACTGGGATAATGGTCGACTCTTTGAAGCAGTTCGGCACAGTACAGTTCCTTAGCGACAGGTTAAAAATGTCTGTTAAAACAGGGGCAAGTTGCTCAGAGCACAGTTTCAGGACACGGGGTGGGATGCCGTCCGGGCCAGGGGCTTTCCGGACAATGGTGCTGGACAAGACCCGCTGGACTACCTCCTGAGTCACGGTGAAGGTACCTTGATTGAGACAATCAGGAAAGACAGTAGGACAGCCATCAGCAGATTCGAAGCGGCAGTAGAACGAGTTCAGCTCGTTTGGCAGAGCTGGGCCAACAGATCCGAGTTTCCCAGCACTAGGTTTCCAGGACGTGATGGCTTTAATACCGCTCCACATGCGGCGAGGGTCATCTTCCTTAAAATAACCCTTTAACCTGTCCCCGTAACTGCGCTTTGCAGATTTAATAGAACGTTTCAATGCGTAACAGGATAGCTTATAGGCAACTGTATCGTTAGATTGAAACGCCAGAACACGCTCATGAAGTTTTTGTTTCACTTCCGCGTTCATCCAAGGGTTTTGACTGAGATGTACTTTAATGACCTTCTGTGGGACACAGCAGTCAATACAGAAGCGTATGTATCCAGTCACAGCGTCACAGAATTCATTAACATCCTCTGACTGAAACACAGACCAGTCAGTGGCATCAAAACACCCTTGTAGCTTCATGCTAGCCTCCTCAGACCAACACTGCACAGTGCGTGAGGTTGGTTTATGTTCCCTGCTCCTCTGAGTGTATGAGGGAAGAAGGAGAACAGAGGAATGGTCGGACTTTCCAAATGGAGGTCTGAGACTGGACCTGTAAGCTCCCTTCATATTGCTGTAGCAGTGATCCAGAACATGTGCTCCTCTTGTAGCTCGAGTCACATGTTGGTAGAAATTTGGGAGTACAGTCTTTAAATTACATTTGTTAAAATCCCCAGCGACAATGATCACTGCATTAGGATGAGCAGTCTCGTATTTATGAAGGATCTCGCTCAGATCCTGTAGTGCTACAGTATAGTCCGCTCGTGGGTGGATGTAAACAGCGCATAAAAATATCACAGAAAACTCCCGCGGAAGATAAAAAGGGCGACAGCTCAAGACCAGGCATTCCAGATTGGCAGTACATGTTTGGTTCACGATGCGAGTATCCGTGCACCAGCGCTGATTAATTAAAAAGCACACACCTCCACCTCTGGATTTCCCCGTGTCCGCGCGGTGAACGGTGAATCCCGGGGGCTGAACAGCAGAGTCCGGGACGTTCGTGTGGAGCCACGTCTCGCTGAGACAGAACACAGCGCAGTCCCGGGCCTCTCGCTAGCACTGGATACGACACAGGAGCTCGTCCGTCTTATTGGGCAGAGACTGTACATTCGCCATGTAGATGGAGGGCAGAGCGGTCCTGCAGGAGCGGCATCTCACGAGCAGACCGCCTCGTTTTCCCCGGTGTCTGCGCCTCCTACGTCGGCTCCCGGTACCCAGCTCCACACCGCGGAGAGCACGGTGGAGACGCCCAGTCCCCCCGCTCTGTTCGCGGCCATTGCCGCGGCCCGCCTGCCATGTTTGACGGGCCTCACGAGTGGGGCACTCAATGAAGTCCAAGCACCTCAGTTCGGGTAAGACCTGCGATACTCCGCAAGCTCGGTCCCGAATGTAAACATTATACATACACTGTATAAATCAAGGGGATATTATTTTGAATGTCACTATTGCATGACTGTAAATATACTGTACCACTGACTAAGCTATAGCAACCACATAATATAAGTTAATTAAACTAGAATACAAATTTAGGGGGTGGGAGTTTAAAAGTCTTAACTTCTTCCCATTCCTTTTCGAGCTGACTTTTTGTTAATAGAACAAAACATACTGTTTATGTATTGTATTGTTTATTTGCTTTGGGTTTTTTTCTATTCTGTTGTTTTGTTACTGTTCTTTGTTCTTATCTGCCATGACTCGAAATAAAGTATTCATTCATCATCATTTCTGAGTCAGTAGGAGTGTCTCTGTGAGTCTGTATAACTATCTCGGGAGTTCGTAGAACTATCTCTGTGATTCTGTAGACCTGTGAGTCTTTGGGACTGTCGCTGTGAGAGTCTGTCCAAACTCGAGGCCCTGGAGTTCGACCAGAGAAAGGAGCCTTGCCCTCCCCAGGAGAGATTGTTAGGGATGAGTACAGCATGTACAGTGATGCAGTCCCTTTATAGGACTGTTATGAGATCCTTGTTTACAATATTATTCTATATATTTCCAATTGACTGCATATATGTTCTGTACTCTGCATTAATGATTCAATCTATGTTAACTTTTAAATGAATTTCCATGCAGTGAGATGGAAAGATTAACCCAAGTAATGCATAGAATATTTGCAAACATTTAGGATTGAGTTATGTGCCACTTCTACACAAAAGCTGGTACAGTAGAGGCCTTTAGTAAGAATAGTGTAATGTTAGAGCAGGGCAGAGCTTTGGACTAAACTGCCCAGTGACTGCAGTGAGTGGACTGCAAAGAGGCACACTGCCCCCTGCTGGCTATTGTGCTGCTTTCACATGAGTTACAGTATATTCACTTCCCTACAGCGGCACACACACAACAAGGCCATTTTATACCGTCTGGCCATTTATACCCCGAGTATAAAATAGACTTTAGGCCAGATTACCCCCCTCTTGTTTTATCTTATAATAATAAAGTATACATAATGTATGTATTTTTTTTAAAGCTTCAAAATTATTTTAAATCATGTAGAAGTAGTTTGTTTGTTAAGTACTCTGTAGCCCTAGTTAGTGTGATTGCTTTTTACACTTTTTTGGTGGGATGATGAGTCATCTACTTGACTTCTCCCATGAAACTCTTAGAACTTTTGAGAAGATATTAGTTATGGGCAAATGACACTGATGCTGCGGAGCTTGTGTCACTCTTTTTGAAGCAGTTGCATTGGAGCTTGTATCAAAACAACCGGTCACGTGTCAGTGTCTCGGACTCTGCAGCCTCACTGCATATCATATGCTTCACTGCGCATATCAACTGTGTTGGTGTGGAAGCATTTAATTGGCTCAATGTGTTTCCTGACTTCTCATTGTTTCAGAGCGTTACATTTTGCATCTACAATTTTCATAATCATGAAAATAAAAATGAGAAGGTGTGTCCAAACTTTTGGTCTGTACTGTACCTCGAGAACAAGTCCGTGATTGGTGTTGGGTGATGAGACTTGATGATGAGACTGTATGGTGTAGTATGGTACTGTTCAGTACAGTACTAGCCTGGTCGTACCACACCATAGTACAAATTACATTTCGTACTAAGGTCTGGAGGTTCTCCATTGAGCTCCGTTTACAGATAGGAGGGGTTAACTCCTTTTGCAGATCGATACGATTGGATCTCGCCCATGGGAACGATTACATTTGCTAAACATTCCTATTGCTCCGGCTTCAATTTCTTGACAGAACCAGGATTACTTTACTATCGCATTTTTCCCCATTGCCAAACTACGACCTTCCCGTTCGACGCAAACTCTTAACGTCATCCACGTCTAACTACAACACCTGCCTTCCATATACGCTGGTAGGTCGGTCGAAATTCAACCGATTGTAATCGCTAACCCTGGGACTAGACCCAGATGTTACATGCAGTGAAATGATGATTGAGCGGAGTGTACGGATGGCTAAGGCCAGGCTAGCACAGTACAGGAGTATTAGGAAATTGTTTTAGTTTTATCAAGTAAATACAATATGGTATATCAGCATTTATTTTGTATTGCTTAATTGATTTCTTACAGTACTTTTATAGTATAGAATAGTTTATTTCATAAATCATTTCCTTTCTCTAAATGTATTCTGTAAGAAATTAATAAAATATTACTTTAATCCATTTCTGGGTCAGGGGGGTGGCAATCAGAGATGCCACCCAAGTCTCATAGCACCAGCCCCTCACTGACCCTCTGCAGGTGGTGAGTCCACAGGAGGACAGCTGCTCTCTGAGGAGCATAGCCTTGATCTTTCAGTGGGGGCTTTGGGCAAAGTGGGGTTAAGTGTCTTGCCCAAGGACACAACGACAACAGTAAGTGGAGAAGGTGGAGAAGGTGCATAGGTGGGAATTGAACCCAGGACCTTCTGGCCTTAAGGCCAATGCTCTACCAACTGAGCTACTCTTGCCCTGTATTTTACTGTTATTATATAAAATGAAGGGGGGGTTAATCTGGCCTATGGGGGGTTAAACTAGCAAATTAAATGTAGTCAGTTTTTGTAAGTAGGTATTTCAGATGATTGGTAAAAATAAGCCAAAACAGCTTCGGGCCGATGACCGTATAATGACCTCGGACACGGGCCTGGCTCGGGCTTGCGCATTTTCAGAGCGGCAGATTACAATTACGAACGCACCCACTGAATATAGCGTTCTATCACACTGAAGTGTTTGTTGTTCTGTATAGTATTGTCATTGACGATACTGTACATAGCGTTACTTACAAGTGTGTTGCGGCATCTGTGTATCATACAGCTGCAGCCAGTGTTAATATCAGTGCGCGGCACTATGTACTACACTAAAACATTGTTATGGGAGGTAAAAAAAATATTTAAAAGTCGGGCTTGATGCGGGTTTCGGGCCTGAAAATTCAGAAACCATATCGGGCCAGGCCGGGCTGGGGCGCCACCCCCTCGGGCCAGGGCCGGGCTCGGGCCCAGATAATAGGCCCGTGCAGGGCTCTACTTCCTCCGCAGAGTGGCTGGGTGCTCCCAGAGATAGGGTGAGGAGCTCAGTCACACAGGAGGAGCTCGGATTAGAGCCGCTGCTTCTCCACGTCGAGAGGAACCAGTTGAGGTGGCTCGGGCATCTGTTCCGGATGCCTCCTGGACGCCTCCCACCGGTAGGAGGCCCCTGGGAAGACCCAGGACATGCTGGAGGACTATGTTTCTCAGCTGGCCTGAGAACGCCCCAGACGAGCTGGAGGAAGAGACTGCTGCCCCCGCGACCCGGCAACGGATGAAGCGGAAGAAAATGGATGGATGGGAAAACATAATTTGTAAATTGAAGTAGTGCCTTAGTATTTGAGTTGCCAGACTGGAAGCCTGACTGATGGGGAGATAAAATGTTAAAGTTACAGTTGGGGGAAAATGATCTTTTCCATTATTTTAGTGATAGTGCATATCAATCAATCAATCAATCAACGTTTATTTATAGAGCGCCTTTCCTACACAAGGCAACGCAAAGCGCCTCACAACCCATATAACATCATGCATAAATCATCAAACATTAGAATTTAAGTAAACATAAAAAGACAGATTAAGAGCACAAGATATATAAAATCACACAAGTAGTTAAAAACCGTAAAAGATTAAAATCACACAAGGGATTACAATAATAAATAATCATAAATAATCATAAATAATCATAGCGCATTAAAAAGATTAAAGATAAAAACAAATGTAAAATCATTCACTTGTATGCACAGCTAAAAAGAACTGTTTTCAGTTCAGTTTTAAAAACTGCTAGAGTAGACGCCTGTCTCACACTCTCGGGAAGACGGTTCCAGACTCTAGCTGCATGAATCTGAAACGCAGCCTCCCCATGTCTAGTTCCGACTCTTGGCACTAACAGAAGTCCAGTCCCTGTGCTCCTCAGAGCCCGAGTTGGTTCATATGGCACCAACATGTCGCGGATGTACCCTGGTGCGAGGCCATGGAGAGACTTGTACACAAGTAAAGCTACTTTAAAATCTATTCTCTGAGCCACAGGAAGCCAGTGCAGAGACCTGAGGACCGGACTAATGTGGTCGTACTTCCTGGTTCTAGTCAGGACTCGAGCTGCAGCATTTTGGATGTACTGCAGCTGTTTTACCGCTTGTTTAGAGAGACCTGTGAACAAGCCATTGCAGTAGTCCAATCGACTGGAGACAAATGCGTGGATAAGAATCTCCAAGTCTGCTTTAGACACAATGTTTTTAATTTTAGCAATGTTTCTTAGGTGGAAGTAAGCTGATGATGTCACAGATGATATGTGGCTATTGAAATTTAAGTCTGAGTCCATTATTACTCCTAGATTTCTGACCTGAGTTGAGGGTTTTAGGGAGAGAGACTGGAGGTGGCAGATAACGCTCTCTCTTTGTTTTTGAGGTCCGAAAACAATAATTTCAGTTTTTTCTGTGTTTAGCTGGAGAAAGTTATTTTGCATCCAATCACTGATTTGTTGGATACAGTGAAGGAGCGAGTCCACTGGTCCATGTTCTCCTGCTGTCAGGGACACATAGACCTGAGTATCGTCAGCATAGTTGTGATAGGACACGTTATTACTGTGTATTAACCTACCCAGAGGCAGCATGTAAATATTAAACAGGAGAGGCCCCAGGATTGAGCCCTGTGGCACTCCGCAGGTTAGGGCCAGATGGTCTGAGATACAGTTTCCGATCTCCACAAAATACTTTCTGTCCTGTAGGTAGGATATAAACCAGCTTAGGGCTGTTCCAGAAACACCAACCCAGTCCTCAAGTCTCTGAATGAGGATACCATGATCGACAGTGTCGAAAGCAGCACTTAAATCTAACAGGATAAGAACTGAGACTTTTCCTGCGTCAGTGTTAAGTCTGATGTCATTTGTTACCTTCACCAGAGCGGTCTCTGTGCTGTGGTGGGGTCTAAAACCAGACTGGAACATATCAAAAGAGTGATTGATTATTAAAAATTCTGTAAGTTGTTGATAGACAACTTTTTCTAGAATTTTACCCATGAAAGGCAGATTTGAAATGGGCCGATAACTTTTAAGTGCCAAGGCATCCAGACTCCTCTTTTTTAGGAGGGGTCTGATGACTGCCGTTTTCAGGGCCATTGGGAATGTTCCAGATTCAAGAGACATATTTACTATATGCGTGAGTGAAGGTAAAAGACTGCTCAGAACAGATTTAAGAAATCTAGGAGGTAATACATCCAGGCTACATGTAGAAGAACTCAGACTTGTAATTATCATTTGGACAGTTTCATTTTGTACTGGTGTAAAGTGTGTCAGCCCAAAAAGCTTCACTGGCTGTTGGATTGTAATTTCTACTGTGGAGGTGATGGCATTTTTGATGCCTTGGACTTTGTCATTAAAAAACTCTGCAAACTCATTACATTTGGTTTTGGAGGTAAGCTCTGATGGCATCTTAACAGGGGGATTTGTCAATTTATTTACCGTTGAGAACAGAACGCGTAGATTGCCACTGCAACCTTCGATTGTTTCGGAAAAATAAGTTTCCCTCGTTCTACGTAGCACACTGTTGAACTTGCACAATGCATCTTTGAAGATCTCATGGTCAACTTGGAGATTTGACTTTCGCCACTTCCGCTCGGCTCTCCGGCACTCTCTCTTCTGTGCCCTGACAGAGTCTGCTTTTGTCTGCTTTATAATAGAGATGGGCCGATAGTGACTTACATCGGAGTGGTCTCCACCTTTAAAGATGGGAGTAACCCCTGCAGTTTTCCAGAGGAGAGGGACAGAGCACGTACTTAGTGACAGGTTAAACAGGTCGGTTAGTGGATAGATAAGGATACTGGATCCCAACAAAAGGTATTTTACTTCTAAGCCATCTGGACCAGCCGCACTGTTCGTTTTAAGCTCATTTATAGCTTGTATTGCATCCAAATGTGAAATCTGATTAAAAGAAAATGATGTCTCAGGAACAATGTCAATTAGTGGATTAGGTAAGTATGGATTACCAGAGTTCTGTGTACTACTTAAGGAGGAGAAATATTCATTAAATTATTCAGAGATTAAGTTAAGATAAGCAATTGTAGTATTATTAACAGTAACATGATTGGTTGAGTTTCTTTTGGACCTACCCAGACGCTGGTCTAGAATGGTTTAGGATTATTGTTGTTCAGACCGAGGGCTTCCTTATAGTAATTGGACTTGGCATTCCTAGTTGGGTTTTGGATTGATTCCTGAGCCCCTCTGTGCACATGCATCAGAGCCACACACGCGTATTTGGCACAAAGCATCATGAGAGAATATCCACTGCGCAGAACCAGGAGGGCCAGACGATGCCCAAATATAGCTAGTGATATGGCGAGTTACGCTAATATGTCAGCGACCGTGCCGGCACACGCGCCACTGAGCACAAACCATTCTTTTGAATAAGGCACCATCTTGGATCGCAGGGCTTGTTTAAAACTTGTCCTCACGTGGCTATGCTCACCTGTGCCTCCAAACACAAGTTTTTAAAAAAAGAGTTACAATAAGGTTACAAAAACACATTTTAATCACAATTTAAACATTGAAGTTGATACCATACTTGGTTCCTTGCAGATGCAGGGAAGCTCCAAGGACAGTGATGATCCGGGAAAAAGATCTCTTATCTTATCTTAGACTAAAAAAACATGGACATACATACATACATTGGGAGGTGGGGGGGGATTCCGTTATCTTATCATAAGATGTAGGGCAGCACGTGTCCTGACTAAGACCAGGGGGCGGGACCACATTACACCAAGGACGTGCAGTCGGGCGAGGCTTATTGCATTTCCTGTATTGCTGTTGGTAAATCAAGACTTTACACTCCTCCAAGACTTAAGAAAGTACAGCCCTAAATCACAACAGGATTTAGGGCTGTACACAAACAAAATGAATTGAATTGAATACTGTTGTTATAGATTTCAGAGATATGGAGCTAAAATCTGAAACAGTCTATTCTGGCAGTTTTTAAATCCAGGTTAAAAACAGTTCTGTTTAGCTGTGCATACAACTGAACTAAAGGATTTTATCTCTACAACTGAAAATTTTTATATTTACTCTTTGATGCACAGTGGGTATTTATGATTTTAATCCCGTGAGTGATTTTAAGGTTTTTGATTACTTGCGGATGTTATAATATTTCTTTGGATTTTAACCGTATTTTTAAATGTATTTGCAGAATTTAATGTATAGGATTGATGCTTGATGAGATGGGGGGGTTTTTTTGCTGCTACTGAATTTCTCCTATGGGGGATCAATGAAGTATCTATCTATATGGGTTGTGAGGCGTTTTACAAATGATAGTTGATTGATTGATTGTTTTATTTGGTATTATACAATTTGCAGATGAAGAGGCGTGTGAATAAAACACGTGTATTTTTTAGCACAGACTTGCACGAATGGGGCTAAAACAGAGCATTCCAGATCAGTCAGCAGGGACCACCTCCAGGACAACCTGCAGGGCTCGGCTCACTGTGTCTGCGCATACAGACGCGCACACACACACAGACGCGTGTACACACACACACACACACACACACACACACACACACACACACACACACACACACACACACACACACACACACACACACACACACACACACACACACACACACACACACACACCTGAAATAAGTTTCAGCAGTGAAGCATGTAAATTCCAAGTGTATAAACTATGCAAAAGTACAGCTGTGCAGCTGTGTGTCTTACCTAGTCCCCTCTGGAGCCACTGGGGCCAATGCTTGTAGTGGACAAAGATGTAGTAGGCTGGGAGCCCCGTGAGGGAGATGGCCAACCCGATTCCTGTGTTCAGGGGGTCTGAGAACAGCGACAGGAACACCATGAAGAAGCAAGTCAGACAGAAGACCACCGGGATGAACAAAGGCACCTGTACAGGAAACAAAATCCTCATTATTATCACACTCAAAGTCACCAGCGGCAGACACATATTGTAAATAATAATAACAATACATTTATACATTTACATACATTTATTCATATGGCACCTTTCTAGCACTAAAGGCTGCCTTACAAAGATTACAAGGTTAAAAGCAAAACCAGTTAAAAGCATACAGTAAAAATGGACAGTGAAATGTAAGGTCACAGTGAGTTGGCCAGTCTAAATAAGTGTGTTTTAGGTTCAGGTTGGAAGAGTGGGAGTGTGTCAGTATTGCAGAGGTCAAGGGAAGGCTGTTCTCTCCACTTTGTTCCCCATGGTGACGAGGAGGGCAGGACGCACCAGGAGCTGGAGGGAGGAGCCAGTTGAGCAGTTTCAGGACAGGGGTGATGTGGCTGATGGAGGGACTTTGTGTGATGAGTTCTGGACCAGTTGTAGTTTGAGGGTAGTTTATAATCAATCTATCTATATGGGAAAAACGGGAAAAATGACCAAAACTGATTCATGGCCAATTCTTATGTAAAAGAAGAAATATGGTCGGAGAGTGCTGTCATAGGCATTTGAAGATCCGACATTTCTTTCTACCTTTTTCCTTGTCCATCCAAAGCATATGTGATATCATTTGACACACCATAAAACATTTCAGAAATTATAGCCATTTCTTGCATAGAGATGAGGTCACTACAATTGAAACAAGTGGATCTGTTCTTCTTTGCCAGTGAACCTGCCTCCCCCCCACAACCTAACCCCAACCCCCTAGCCCTCAGTGACGTAGCCCCATGCTGACTTAGATCCATGCTTGGAGGTAAACACGTGGGCGTGCAAGCGACCTATTCAGCTTGAAAGTGAAATAACTATTGCTGACTTTTTCCTGTTTCTATATGTACCCTACTTTCTTGATAAATACGCACCTGTATATAAGCTGCACCACCTGAATTTGAAAAGAAAATACATTTTGTCCAGCTAGACTGCACTTGAATATAAGCCGCAGGTTTTCATGTTGCAAAGTAGCAGATAGATGACTGTTTTAACTGGACTCAGCATGATTTAATGACGAGGTGTTTAAAGGGACTATGTGGAAGTTTAACCACAGATAAAAAGGATGCATCATTTAAAGAAATTCCACATACATTCTCCAGCAATGCCCTGGTGCGTAGAAGGCCTTTTCATCGCAATTGCCTCTATATGCCTGTAAACTTTCCTCTATATGCCTGAAATTTGCTTGTTCGATCAAGAACATTTCCCGCGTAATTTCCAAGGGCAGCGTAATGCATAATGATGTCATGCGTGTTCACGCTCAGGTGTAGCAGCTAGCTGGATCTACAGTAGGTCCCATTCCGTTTTGTCGTCTTCATTCACGCTTCTCGGGAATCACGCAGCTGCGTGAAAAATAGTACATCTTATCGCCACAAGGTGGCAGGCTAAGTCCGCTTTAGCTCTGCCAGCGACTTAGACGCTCAGGTATTGAGAATGAGGAGTCACGTGCCGAGTTGGGGTGATTTGGGGGGGGCTCTGAGCCTGTCGGACATATTGGCTGCGCAACGGGGGCACGCCCCCAGAATTTCACGCGCTCCTCATATTCCAGAGCACTTTAAATTATACGCATTTACGTTTTCGGCGAGACAGAGACGGATCTACTGATACAACAAGGGAAAGGAAGACAGTAAAACAATGCTTAGAGATAAGGCGAAAGAGAAGGGACCGTACAGGAACAAGCTCATACCAAGCGCAAAACAGAGGTATTTGGAGAAGCTTGCGGACAATTAATAAACCCTCTGGTGACACGCCATGGTTTTGCCCTTGTTGTGCAGAATAGGTTTTTCCTATTTCTTAAAATTGTATTATTGTTATTGCTGTGTGCCTTTGCAGTGTTTTTTTTGTACATTTTCACTAATAACAGTCTTATTTGTTATTATTATTTATGTTATAATTTATTTTATTATGTTGTGCATGTTTACATGCTGGAAACAGTACTTTGAATGCACACGTTGTTTTGCAGTGTTTTGTGTCCCTTTGCACTAAGAAAAGTATGACTCTTATGATCATTTTTGCCTATGCTGTGCATGTTTACATGCTGGAAACAGTACTTTGAATGCACACGTTGTTTAGCAGTGTTTTGTGTCCCTTTGCACTAAGAAAAGTATGACTCTTATTATCATTTTTACCTATGTTGGGCATGTTTACATGCTGGAAACAGTACTTTGACTGCACACGTTTGTAACAAAAAAAATATTCATTTCTCAATAAATATTGGTAAACCATATCAAGTTGTTTCATGCATTTATTTAAAAATAAAAGATACAGTAAAGAATAAGGTACTCAAACAACACTTTTGCACATGTTCGTTAAGGCACAGCAAACAATGACAATCTTATCCAAAGGCATTAGGTTTTCACCCTCACATTTGACAAGCATGTGCACAGGTACAGTTGAGTGTAAGAATTTGAATTTGTTGCGCACAACACCGATCACCCTCTCCACGTGAATTCTGAGATGTGCTATGGCCCTAGTCTCCTCCACATCTTTCGCCTCAAGCTGAGCACGACCCCTGGTGAATGTAGGTATTTTCACTTCAGCACACATCATGCCCACATGTTCTCTTATATTAAAGCCTCTATCTGCCAGCACAATGTCACCTGGTAACAGCTTGTTCAGGAAACCACTTTGCTCGGTTATATGCTTGTCGCTTGTGCGCCCACCCCACCCGTTCGATATGAAGGAAATTACACCCTGGGGCGTGATCACGATTAGGTATTTCATAGTGTATGCGTGTTTGTATTGAGAAAAAGTCTGTGCCCTTGCTAGTACATTGGAAGGTTTCTCGATGAACACCTCGAAGCAGTCCACAATGGCAGCCACATTGATCCCAAATGACTCCACAAACTGGTGTGGCATACTGGTCAATAAGCATTCCCTACTTGGCCAGTGCACCAATGGACACAGCTGTGCGTACATCACACCAAGGGTATGGTGAAAGGCATCGGCGACTGTTGTCCTATGTACTCTAAACAGATGGCTGAGGTGCTGTATTGGAAGGTCCAGTCTGAGGCGCATTAAAGTCAATAGGACAAGCTGGAAGGGTGAGAGCTTCTTCATTCTACCTTGAGGCAGATCTGGAGTTAGGTAGAGTAGAAGTGTCTGGAACAATGCAAAGTTTGGAAGCCCCGTGTAATACTTCACTGTGTTATCATCACCACTCAGAAAGTTCTCATTCATCCGGTACGTATCAAGCTCACGCTTCAGCTGTCTGTTTTCTTCAAGAAGATTGTTGATAACATCTCGTCTAGATGTGCAGAGTCCACATTCCATGTCCGGGTCAGCTGGCGGCTGGTCTAGGGCTGGCGGCGGCGGCGCCTGCGGCTGGTCTAGGGCTGGCGGCGGCGGCGCCTGCGGCTGGTCTAGGGCTGGCGGCGGCGGCGCCTGCGGCTGGTCTAGGGCTGGTGGCGGCGGCGCCTGCGGTGGTCTAGGGCTGGTGGCGGCGGCCTGCGGCTGGTCTAGGGCTGGTGGCGGCTGCAGCTGGTCTAGGGCTGGTGGCGGCTGCAGCTGGTCTAGGGCTGGAGGCGGCGGCGCCTGCGGCTGGTGTTGGGCTGGAGGTGGCTGCCGCTCCAGTGGCAGGGACCTGCGCCTTACTTGCCGCTGATATCTCGCTTCATCTGTTTTTTGTACATCATTGTGGCCTAACAACAGGGATGGTGTCCAGTCAGGGTGGTTCTCCAACATCTCATATGCTGGTTTACCTACACGAGAATAATAACAACATATAATTAATATAATAATTTGCACAATCTATGTAATCAATGCTTTAAACTGGCAACTATGTCATGAACAGCATCTCAAGTACTTTTTAGGTCACCTCATAATGTCATATGAAGGTTTATGTACAACAGAATAATTAGATTATGTGTACAATCTATGTAATCTATGCTTTACACTGGCAAAGACCTCGCAGAACACGTGCTAAGTAAGAAACAGCCTGAGAGGGTAACAAAGACACAGAGACAAAGGCACTACAGAAACCATAATAACATATGCTAACCTACACTTCCTAGCTTTAAGAGACAACTACATAAATACATTTTTAGAGAACGTACCAGAGTGAAAATGCAGAGAACACACTCTCGTCGACAGGGGTGTGTGATCGAAAGTAAGGTCCTTTCTTCTAATTGCAGCCAACCAAGCAATCCGACGTCTCCTTGTCAGGTCAGAGAATTGCTCCCCTTGATGCTTTTTCCATTTCGGTAACCTAAAAAACTGTATCCCGTTGTTACTAGGTTTTCCATATCCATCGTGGGAGGTATTGGAGCAGTTTTTAACGCAGCAGTTATTTCCAGGCATGATAAAACAGTGCGGAATAGCAAGAACCTCCGCTACTACCGCGTTCACAACACACGTAAACAAACTGTACTGCCGCCACCGGTGCGCAGCCAATATGTCGGCAAAGGGGGGATGGGGAGGGGGGACTCTGTGCCGTGACGTCAACTCCTCATTCTCAATAAGACTGCGTGCAAACCTGTCTAGCCCATATGTTATGTTAGCCGAATGGTTAGCATTAAAGACTGGGACCTGGAGAACCCAGGTTCGATTCTTGTCTGAGGCACATCTTTTGGTTGCTTGTGGCAAAATTGTTTTTTCATTAAACAATTATTATATAACATCTTGTCTGAAAAAATCTAGGTGAAATTCACTAGTGTTATACGTTAAATATTGTGATATGTTTTGATAAACCGAACGTTACGTTACATCCTCCGCTCTGGCCCCGGGAGCAGCTGCTGTGACCCCCGCTCTGACAGCTCAGTGAACGCACTGCCGTCTGGGCTCCGAGCACGGACCATAGACACGCGAACAGAACCACAGACAGGACCATAGACACGCGAACAGAACCACAGACAGGACCATAGACACGCGAACAGAACCACAGACAGGACCGTAGACACCCGAACAGAACCACAGACAGGACCATAGACACCCGAACAGAACCACAGACAGGACCATAGACACGCGGACTCGCGTCTCTCTCTCTCTCTGCTCGCGTCTCTCTCTCTGCTCACGTCTCTCTCTCTCTCTCTGCTCGTGTCTCTCTCTCTCTGCTCACGTCTCTCTCTCTCTCTCTGCTCGTGTCTCTCTCTCTCTGCTCACGTCTCTCTCTCTCTCTCTGCTCGCGTCTCTCTCTCTCTCTCTGCTCGTGTCTCTCTCTCTCTGCTCACGTCTCTCTCTCTCTCTCTGCTCGTGTCTCTCTCTCTCTGCTCACGTCTCTCTCTCTCTCTGCTCGCGTCTCTCTCTCTCTGCTCGCGTCTCTCTCTCTGCTCACGTCTCTCTCTCTCTCTCTGCTCACGTCTCTCTCTCTCTCTCTCTCTGCTCACGCCTCTCTCTCTCTGCTCGCGTCTCTCTCTCTCTGCTCGCATCTCTCTCTCTCTGCTCGCGTCTCTCTCTCTGCTCGCGTCTCTCTCTCTCTGCTCACGTCTCTCTCTGCTCACCTCTCTCTCTCTCTCTCTGCTCACGCCTCTCTCTCTGCTCGCGTCTCTCTCTCTCTGCTCGCTCTCTCTCTCTCTGCTCGCTCTCTCTCTCTCTGCTCGCGTCTCTCTCTCTCTCTCTCTCTCTGCTCGCTCTCTCTCTCTCTGCTCGCGTCTCTCTCTCTGCTCGCTCTCTCTCTCTGCTCGCGTCTCTCTCTGCTCGCATCTCTCTCTCTGCTCGCGTCTCTCTCTCTCTGCTCGCATCTCTCTCTCTCTTCGCTCGCGCTCTCTCTCTCTCTGCTCGCATCTCTCTCTCTCTCTCTCTGCTCACCGTCTCTCTCTCTCTGCTCGCGTCTCTCTCTCTCTGCTCGCGTCTCTCTCTCTCTCTGCTCGCGTCTTTCTCTCTCTCTGCTCGCATCTCTCTCTCTCTCTCTCTGCTCACGTCTCTCTCTCTCTGCTCGCGTCTCTCTCTCTCTGCTAGCATCTCTCTCTGCTCGCGTCTCTCTCTCTCTGCTCACGTCTCTCTCTCTCTGCTCGCTCTCTCTCTCTGCTCGCGTCTCTCTCTCTGCTCACCTCTCTCTCTCTCTCTGCTCGCGTCTCTCTCTCTCTGCTCACGTCTCTCTCTCTGCTCGCTCTCTCTCTCTCTGCTCACGTCTCTCTCTCTCTGCTCGCATCTCTCTCTCTGCTCGCGTCTCTCTCTCTCTGCTCGCATCTCTCTCTCTGCTCGCGTCTCTCTCTCTCTGCTCGCATCTCTCTCTCTGCTCGCGTCTCTCTCTCTCTGCTCGCATCTCTCTCTCTCTGCTCGCATCTCTCTCTGCTCGCGTCTCTCTCTGCTCACGTCTCTCTCTGCTCACCTCTCTCTCTCTCTCTCTGCTCACGCCTCTCTCTCTTGCTCGCGTCTCTCTCTCTCTGCTCACGTCTCTCTCTCTCTGCTCACGTCTCTCTCTCTCTGCTCGCGTCTCTCTCTCTCTGCTCGCATCTCTCTCTCTGCTCGCGTTCTCTCTCTCTCTGCTCGCGTCTCTCTCTCTCTGCTCACGTCTCTCTCTCTCTGCTCGCGTCTCTCTCTCTCTGCTCGCGTCTCTCTCTGCTCGCGTCTCTCTCTCTCTGCTCACGTCTCTCTCTCTCTGCTCGCGTCTCTCTCTCTCTGCTCGCGTCTCTCTCTCTGCTCGCTCTCTCTCTCTGCTCGCGTCTCTCTCTCTCTGCTCGCGTCTCTCTCTGCTCACGTCTCTCTCTGCTCACGTCTCTCTCTCTGCTCGCGTCTCTCTCTCTCTGCTCGCATCTCTCTCTCTGCTCGCGTCTCTCTCTCTCTGCTCGCGTCTCTCTCTCTCTGCTCACGTCTCTCTCTCTCTGCTCGCGTCTCTCTCTCTCTGCTCGCGTCTCTCTCTCTCTGCTCGCGTCTCTCTCTCTCTGCTCGCGTCTCTCTCTCTCTGCTCGCGTCTCTCTCTCTCTGCTCGCGTCTCTCTCTCTCTGCTCGCTCTCTCTCTCTCCTCTCTCTGCTCGCGTCTCTCTCTCTCTGCTCGTCTCTCTCTCTCTCTCTCTGCTCGCGTCTCTCTCTCTCTGCTCGCGTCTCTCTCTCTCTGCTCGCTCTCTCTCTCTCTCTGCTCGCGTCTCTCTCTCTGCTCGCGTCTCTCTCTCTCTGCTCCGTCTCTCTCTCTCTGCTCGCGTCTCTCTCTCTCTGCTCGCGTCTCTCTCTCTCTGCTCGCGTCTCTCTCTCTCTGCTCGCGTCTCTCTCTCTGCTCGCGTCTCTCTCTCTCTGCTCACGTCTCTCTCTCTCTCTGCTCACGTCTCTCTCTCTGCTCGCGTCTCTCTCTGCTACGTCTCTCTCTCTCTCTGCTCGCGTCTCTCTCTCTCTGCTCGCGTCTCTCTCTCTCTGCTCGCGTCTCTCTCTCTGCTCGCGTCTCTCTCTCTGCTCGCGTCTCTCTCTCTCTGCTCGCGTCTCTCTCTCTCTGCTCGCGTCTCTCTCTCTCTGCTCGCGTCTCTCTCTCTCTGCTCGCGTCTCTCTCTCTCTCTGCTCACGTCTCTCTCTCTCTGCTCACGTCTCTCGCACCTGTTCTTCTTAAAGATGTTGTTTGATGCGGAGCAGAGAGTCAGCAACTAGATTGGTTGTGAGATTATTAAAAGAAGCTAGTTCTCTCATCTTTACAGCATGGGAAGTTTGTGAATGTTATTGCATCGGTGATTAAATGCTATTTTATTTTAATAATGATAGTAAATCTGACATTTAAAGTCAGTGCCTCCCCAATCACAATCCTCACCGCACGTCACTGTCTGTCTGCTATATGCATCTGATCATTTGATGTTGCCTCAACCTACACTTGTTTTAGTTTAAATGTGTAGGCTAGCTGTTTTTCAGTCTTTGAAATGTTGATGTGGCCATTTTATGGCTATTAAAAGCATCTGCCTCTGTCTGTGCGCTTTAACTGCCGGCACTAGGACCACTACGTGGATTAGCGCCCTCTCAGCTGTCTTCGCGCCGAATGAATGACAGATAGCATGATAGTGATAAGATATGTAAACAATGGCAACGCCGGCTGCTGAAAAGGCAAAACCTAGGCCATTCCAGTCCTGCTGGACACAAGAGTTTGGTTTTGTGTTTGTGAAGGACCGTGCTGTTGCGCACTTTATGCTGTGAAAATGTTGTGTGCAGAACTTCAAGTGTTAAGCGTCATTTTGAGACGAAGCACGAGAAGACCTTCAAAGACCAATCAGACAAAGTAGAGTCAATTAAATGTGCTGTGTCCAGATATGGAAAACAAGCTAGCTCCTTCAGGGTTTTTACCACTGCTAAAAATCACGGGACAGAAGCAAGCTATCGCATTGTGCATTGCATTGCAAAATATGGGAAGCGTTTACGGATGGTGAATTTATTAAGGAGGCTTTTCTCAGTTGCTCAGATGCTCTTTTTGAAAGCTTTCCAAATAAAGAAACCATCAAGTCACGTATAAAGGACATTCCCATGTCAGCTAGAAGTGTTCAGCGACGTATTGATGAAATGGCTGTGAATGTCAGAGCTCAGCAAACAGCTGGATTAAAAGAGGCAGCGGTATTTAGCATTGCACTTGATGAAAGCGTGGATGTGAATGACATCCCGCGTTTGGCAGTCATGGCAAGGTATTGTGATTCAATCATCAGAGAGGAACTATGCTGCTTGAAGACAATGCCTGACACTACAAAAGGTGAAGACGTGGCCAAGGCATTAATTGAACATTTTGAAGAACGAGGGATTAATATCAGAAAAGTGTTTGCAGTGACCACAGACGCCGCCCCCGCTATGGTGGGGAGACACAAGGGGGCTGTCAAACTGATTGAAGAAAAAGTCGGCCACCCCATCATGAAACTCCACTGCATAATACACCAGGAAAATCTGTGCGCAAAAATGTATCTGTGGACTACTGTAGCTCTCCCTCCCCCACACGAATAAACAAAGCCCACCCCAGGCCCCTGCTGTTATAAGTCATTACCTAAATTTGCAAATCAATACATGCAAATGTTAGCAGCCAACCTATCCTTCTTTTCAAAACAGGGGCAAATTTCGCTTGGGTTTGCTAGTGTTAAAACTAAGCAGACATTCATCAGCCAACTCCATTATATTTGTAAAACACGGAGAAAGAAAGTTTCCCACCCATCATACATTTGTATTAGCAATATCGTTTTACAAGTTTACTACAGTCTAGCAACTATTCATTTCAACCTTCGGCACAACACGCCAAAACACGCATGAAATTCAAGATTTGGACAACAATAAACATGTTCACACTCTGGCATCATGTTTAAAAAAATTAATTTGCGCATCAGAAAATGTCTAACGGAAACACGCAAACTTCGAATCATATATATAATAAGCCTCTGAATTTATTCTTTTAAATAATGTTGTTATAACACTCACCATTAATGCGACTTCTGGTGCTGGACTGTAAAAAATACAACTCAAAATTGTTCACCTTACTAAGATTTTTGCATTCACTGACAATAAAATTGCCAGTTGGAACTTATGAACAATAGAAGGCCATGGCCTGTATAGTAGTACAAAAACAAGATAAAATAGAAGTACAAGACACACAATGTTTGATTGTATATCTGCTACGATTGTGTATCCGTTGTTTTAGCTAACTGACGCCAATATATCCAATATATAATGTTTCCCTGTTTATTGTTCTGCCTGAATCTACCACCTGTTGTGAATAAACTTCCAGGTTGCTCTGGTGTGCAAAGATCCCTGCCTATGCGTCTGATTTTCGACACTCACTTTCTGAAGTTTCTGATGAAAAGTTCATCTTATTTGATATATTAAGTTGATTTGACTTTTAAGTTGTAGTGAACTTCTGAAAGTTCAAGTGGCTCACAAGATAGTTCCAGTTCCAACTGGAAATTTTATTGTCAGTGAATGCAAAAATCTGAGTAAGGTGAACAATTTTGAGTTGTCGTTTTTACAGTTCACCGAGCTATAGTGAGGTCAACTTATCTGCGTTTGCTCATTTAAATATGTGTTATGGCAACCAGCTGCATTAAACATTTTGAACAAACTAATTTGACCAAAAAAATCACTGTATTTATTTTTACCAACCGTAATCGACAGGGCCAAGCCAAAATAGCCCTTTATATTCTCTGGGTCAGTCTTAGAAACATTAAGTTTCCCCTCTGGTTCACAGTGTGTGCGGCACGGTGGCTGAGTGGATAGCACTCTCGCTTCTTGACGCGAAGGTCCTGGGTTCGAATCCCGGTCGGAACAGGGCCTTTCTGTGTGGAATTGGCATGTTCTCTGTGTCTGCATAGGTTTCCTCCGGGTGCTCCGGTTTCCCCTACCCAAGTGACCTTGGTCCATGAAATGCGCTATATAAATAAACATCATGATCTTTTAATGTGGGGGCTAATTTAAACTCAAAATAGTAAGTTATTGTAGGGGACAGTAATCTGAACTTAAAAAAGTAAGTTTTTACAGACTTGAAATTTCCAGCAACTTGAATTTAAACACTTAGTTGGCAGAACTTGGAAAACTTAACTGACACAACTTAATAAGTGTAGTTCTTCAAAACTTGAAGAATTAAGTTAATGCCTTCAACTCAAAAATCCTTCGCAGCTGGTTGCTTTGAAATTTTGAGTTGAACTAACTTTATCTTTTTTACAGTGTGCATGGACCAGAAGTCCAATTAAAATAATGGACAATTGCTCCTGCAGCCCTGAACAGGACATGCGAGGTGCGCGGGTCGGCCCGAAACCCGCAGTCAACCCGCGGGTCCCGCGGTTTCGGGCGGGTTGGATGCCTCAAAAATATGAGTCATGTCAGGTGCGGGTGGGTCAGGTCAGAAAGCTCCTGATCCCTATATAATATTATATATGTGAGCCACGGTATGGGAGTCCCTTGAGTACATTTGCAATCGCGCAGGGAGGCTAAACAAAAAAATCATGCTGACAAACAGGATCGCTCCTTCCTGACTCCCCGCTTAAAGCCTCAGAACACTCCAGTCCGAGGACAGACGTGTGATCTAGAGGCACCGAGACTGATGACTGTGGGCCTCACAGCAGAGGCCTAAAGCAGGGGCCTCATTACTTTAATACTTACAGTCTGTGGTAAATACACGGGCTACATGTGGTACACGTGCTTAGACTATATTAATATTGTATGTGTAACATTCAAAATAGATTGAGTGAATATTCCCTTTTCCTCATTTAGTGATTTGCGGAGGAGAGGAGAGGAGCAGCGAGAGAAGTTTGGCAGTTAAAATAAATGAATTACAGCTTGCTAAATTATTTGAAAGCATCTTCATTATGATTGTTATATTTATGTATTTATTATAAATGTTAGAGATGCCAGAGAAAATGCGTCTGCTTTTTTTCTGAGTGGGAGGAGACACCAGCGGAGCTGTTTGAGTCAGATAACGTTCAGCGTTATATTACCAATAGTTTCTCTTTCCATAACGATATTCTCTCTTTTTGGAAAGATCACCAACGTGATGCAAAAGTTTACGTTATATGCAGTAGTTTTAATGTCTGCGGGTTATTCCAGAGACTGGCCTGCTACAAGGAGTTGCCCCTTTTAACCAGATTGTCGATGTGCGCGGGGCAGAAACTCGCCAATGTAACCCTGCTCACAAGTGCCACCTGGTGGTTGTTTTGGTCATTGCAACGTCACTGGGAGGGGGGAAAATAAAAGACGCGTGAATCACACGTGAGTCTCGTGTGATTCACGCGTGAAAGGCGACAAAACGGAATGGGACCTACTGTATAGATAGTGAAGCTGCAGAGCAAGAGGTGGCTTTGGAGGGATGGATACAGCGAAGAATAACAAGACACCGACTTCAAGCACGGCCGAAACTCCGGCCCAGAACCCAACTTAAAGGTACACTGTGTAAGTTTTACAGCCATCTAGCAGTGAGATCTTATATTGCAGTCCAATGTACTACTAAAGCCTTCTCAACTCTCAATCATTCACCAGACTGACAAAGGAAAGAATACTTTAGGTTGCTAAATTACCGGATCTCACGACATGTAAACAAGACCGCATTCTGAAGCGGCACCCGCTGCACTACTGAGTTTTACCATGGATCTATTATAATATATAGTTTTACAAACGCGGTGTGAAGAGAAGAGACGCATGGAGGACTAACGTCTGCGGGAACCTAAAACTACAATGATCAAAGAAGCTGGACATATACACAGCCGCGGCAGAACATGTCTAACAGCTCATGTTATTATAAGCATTAACCACAGCGCCCTATCTGCATCACGGTAAGAAAACAGAATGTAACTCCTTGGGCTAAGGATCTGACTAGGCCGGAGATAGATAGTAGGCTTTCAGACCAGGTTCGTCTACAGGAGCCAAATCGAGTGAATAAGAGGCACCAAACAAGTGTTTGCGGTTTAGTTTGTATATATATTGAAGTTTGTCAAAAGTAATTTGCATATGATAATCAGGTATGGTATAATGATACAGGGCAGGGTATAATACAATTACTAGGTATATTATACAATAGATATATTAATACTTTATATTATAGATGACCAGGTCCATCCATCCATCCATTTTCTTCCCCTTAATCCATTTCTGGGTCGGGGGGGTGGCAGTCAGAGCTGCACCCAGGACACAGGGCACCAGCCCCTCACTGATCCTCCTGCAGGTGGTGAGTCCACAGGAGCATGATATGTATAGAATATATTATATTATATATTAATCATAAATAAAACCAAAATCCCAAATGCAAAATCAAAGAGTCAGTCCAAATCTTAAGACAAAAACAAAACAAATGCTCACCAGGTCTTGGTTTCACAGTTCAATATTCCTCGTTAGAGTTCAGTTCATTAAAGGTTCCAGATTTCTTGGAAAGTTCATATATCCAGGTTCGGAAAACAAAAGGTGTCCTACCGCGATACAGCGGGGGTTGGGTAGCTCGCCATCGAAGAGGGGTCAAAGGAGGTACACACCAAAAAAACCTGACCGGTGAGCAGAGGGCAATTTACAGAGTCCGCGAAAGGGATCCTTGTAGAATATGCGAGTGGATCGATAAGTAGAGAGGGGGATGGATCAATAACAATTATGTCTGCAGGACGAAATATTGGTGTAAAGCGTTAGTTTGCTTATTTGAAGAGGTTTCAAACAGCGCCACAACAGATAGCAGCGTGAGGGGCTGCTGACAGCTATCAATCCTAGCGGAGTGTCAGAGAGCAAGTGACGCGGGGGAGCAGCTCCTATATGAGAAACAGGCCTGCCAAAATAAAAGCGGGGCAGGACGCTGCCTCAGCTAGGGACCTGGGTTATACTTTCCCCCCCTGATCCCATGTACGTCCTCGGACATGGACCAGGCTGACTGCAGACAGCTGACTGGCTGGGGACAGTGGTAACCATATCTTCATCATCCATAATAGCGAAAGAGAAAGTGGAGCTCAGTCCATGGAGCAGGCTCTGAATGCTCTTTAACAGTGGACGGCCAAGGTGGGAATACTGCAGCCGTTCAGGAGGATTTCTCGAGCGGGCTGAACGCCGCAACATTGGTTCAGGACTCAACGGATCAAAGTTCAAGGGTTCTGGCTCGGGATCCCTGACAGAGGGTTCTGATTGAGGAGGAAGACCCTCAGCCATTGAGGTATTCAACAGATCGAAAGGTCCAGGCAAGTCAAGATCAGTTTCGGGAGCGTCTTCAGGTTCCACTGTTCCCACAGCCATGGTCTCCTCTTCTGCAACTGAGGACTCCGGCTCACCAACCACAGAACTTCCATCATCCGGATTAACAGAAGTTTGAGGTGGAACGGGGACCACAGAGGATGCAGGGCGAGGAGTTGGCTTTTGGGCAGCGGGCATGTCAATGAAAGTTGTGAATTTCACTGGCTTGAGTGTGGAGGGAACGTGCACAAAAAAGTCAGTGTCAGCATCTGCATCATTAGCAGGATCTGGAGGTGGCAAGGACAGAGGATCCCTTTTCCTCTTCACAGGTGGGTCCGGTTCTCGAGCAATTAGGTACCCTCAAGGAAGAAGGAGATCTCTGTGTAATGTTCTTTCTGGCTTAACTTTGCCTTCTGGGACTACCGTATAAACTGGGAGATTTTCAGCTTTTCTCACCACAATGTACACATGGGGCTCCCATTTGTCTGCCAGTTTATGCTTGCCCCTCAGACGCACGTTCCGCACCAAAACCCTGTCCCCAATGTTCAGCTCTGAAGGGGTAACATTGCGATCGAACCGCAGCTTGTTTCTGTCCATTAGTTTTTGAGAGTTCTCAGTGGCCAACTTATAGCCTTCTTCCAGGTGGGACTTTAGCTTTTGGACATACTGAGTATAACCCGAAAGCAAGATCCACGGGAAGTCTGGGTTGGCGGCCAAAAAGAAGTTTGTATGGTGAGTATCCAGTACTGTCATTTCTGGTGCAATTGTATGCATGTACAAGGGGTTTGACATAGTCCTTCCAGTGGTGTTTCTGCTGTTGTGAGAGTGTGCCGAGCATATCCAGTAAGGTTTGGTTGAACCACTCCACCGGGTTTCCTCTTGGATGGTACGAAGTGGTTCGGATCTTGTGGATGTCAGTCAGTTCACAAAGTTCTTTTATAATTTTTGACTGGAAGTCAGCACCTTGATCGCTGTGCAGCCTTTCTGGGATGCCATAATGCACAAGGAAGTGATCCCAGAGGCACCTGACGACCGTAGTGGCCTTCTGATTCGGGGTTGGCACAGCGATTGCATACCTCGTAAAATGGTCCGTCATGACCAAAATGTCCTTCGTTCTCCCATCTGGCTCCACAGAAAGAAAGTCCATGCACACAAGCTCAAGTGGACGGGAGGTCTGGATGTGCGGCATGCTGTGGCAAGGACTTGCGTCGCACACACCTCTCGCAGGTCCGGATTTTATTGACCACATCCAGTGACATCCGCGGCCAGTAGAATCGGGAACGGACAAGATCCAGCGTTCGCTCTGTCCCCATGTGTCCCATCTGATCGTGAAGCTGGTGTAGAACGTCAGCCCGAAACTCCTCTGGTAGCACTAGCTGGTAAGTGTGCTCACTCCGATCTGTCTCCTTCTGATGAGAAGGCTGTTACGGAGCTCCAATTTGTTAACTTCCCGCAGTAACAGAGGCAGATCCGGGAGCTGTTCCCTCAATGTCGGCGGCGGCGACTCTCCTCGCTCAAGCTGCGTGATGACTTGCTGGAGGATAGGGTCAGCTCGCTGCTTACTGGCGATCTCGGCAGCAGTGAATTGAGGAAGCACGGGAGAGGCGAACTGGAAATCGTCCACAAAACTGTCCAGCAAACTATCGACATGAACTGACATGGACAGCACCAGGGCAGTAATTGGGTCACACGCTTCTGCACTGACCAGATGACGGTCGGAAATGGCACGGACAGTCTGCTGGTCGATTGAGATGGCTGGATCGAGGTGTTGCTGGGCAAATTTTAAGATCCGCTCTTGTTCTTTTCTGGATGGCAGGTCATCGGACAGCTCCCCATGGGGCCTGCGGGACAAACCGTCAGCGTCCAAATTCTACTTGCCAGCTCTGTAAGAGATCTTGAAATTGAAGGTGGACAAGGCAGACAGCCAGCGATAACTGGTAGCGTCAAGCTTGGCTGAAGTGAGCAGGTAGGTTAAGGGGTTACTGTCTGTGACGGCCGTAAATTGTGCACCATACAAATAGTCATTAAACTTTTCGCAGACTGCCCACTTGAGCACCAGGAACTCTAGTTTGTGGGCAGGATAATTGGCCTCGCTCCTGGAGAGTCCACGGCTGGCGTAGGCCACAACTCGATTCACCCCCTCACATTCCTGGTAGAGAATTGCACCGAGGCCGGTGGAACAAGCGTCGGTGTGCAGAATATAGGGCTTTTCAGGGTCTGCGAATGCCAGAACAGGAGACGAGGTAAGTTTGTCAATTATTGTTTCGAATGCAGTTTGACAGTCTGGTGACCAACGCCCTCCAAACGACTCTTTAGGGTTCAAGTATGCACCAGGTGTGATCTTGGCTTTCTTTTGGGAGGGAGGGTATCCAGCAGTGAGGTCATGAAGCGGCTTAACGATGGCCGAGTATCCATGCACGAACCTCCGATAATACCCAGCGAACCCTAAGAAAGACCTCAGCTCTTTCAAGTTCTGAGGGACTGGCCACGAGGTGAGTGTCTTTATTTTGTCTGGGTCAGTTTCAATACCCTCCTGCGAAACCACATGTCCAAGATATTTCACGGATGTTTGGAAGAATGTGCATTTCTCAACAGACAGTTTCAGACCAAACTCCTTTAACCGGTTTAGGACCTTCATCAATCGCTCTTCGTGCGCCTCAAGAGTCGGTGCGAAAACGATTAGGTCGTCGATGAAGACCAGAACATCCTTCAAGTGCAAACCCCCATACACCTCTCCATAAGGCGCTGGAAGGTGCTCGGGGCGTTGGTCACACCCTGCGGCATCCGGTTAAATTCATAAAATCCTAATGGACAAACGAACGCAGTCTTTGGTTTATCGGCCTCCTCCATCTCAGTCTGGTAGTACCCAGACTTTAAATCGAGCACCGAAAACCATTTAGAACCGGACAGGGCAGAAAATGTGTCTTCCAACTTCGGCAAAGGGTAAGCGTCCTTGATAGTCTGCAGGTTCAATTTTCTGTAGTCAATGCACAACCGAACGCTCCCATTTTTCTTGCGCACAACAACGATTGGGGATGCGAATGGCGATTCTGATCCTCTGATAACCCCAGACTCCAACAACTCCTGGAGATGCTGCCTCACGGCATCTGGGGATGGATTGGCCGGGGCCTCTGTTTGTATGGACTCGGATCAGATAGGTTGATGTGATGTTTTACTTTATCTGTCCGGCCAAAATCCAGGTCGTGTTTAGCGAAAACTTCTGGAATATTGTTGAGCTGTGTTGTGATTCGCTCTTTCCATTCGGGTGGAAGCGGAGAATCCCCAAAGTCATATTGTGGTGGTGGAGTGTTTAGTTGTTGGGCAGAATGGACACTTTGCTGTTTTGCGTGGATGTTTTGGAAGGAACACACCTCTGCAATGACCGTTCGTGCAGGAATAGTTACGTCGTGGTCGGACTCGTTTGCCACTATGAACGGTAGATTGCACGGCCGGCGTGTGGGTAGATCAGCGAGGCATGATTTTACGATGAGACCACCAGGCAGAGAGCACAACCTCGGGTGCTCAATCATAACGGCCTTCTCATCTTGCAGAAATCTCGTGGCCAAGAATCCCTCAAGGACTGTGGTCTGGCCAGCAGAGATGGTGCAGGGGTCGTTTAGCTCTAAAGTGGCGTATCGGTTGTCCAAGCTGTTCAAATGACGGTGTTGGAGGATCCGTACCACAGCTTGGTAGCCGGCAGCGGAAGGGAGAATAGGCGAATCAGGGTGACTGTCAATGTGTGCCCGGTAAGCAGTATCTAGGCTATTGGTGCCTACGAGGATCATTGAATGGGATCGTTCGAAATCAGGAACAACAAGAGCCAGAGTGTCGATGGTGATTGTGGACCCGAGTAGTTCAGGAGGGAATGTCATACTTATTTCAATGTACCCTAGGTAAGGTACCGACTGTCCATTTGCTCCTTCTATTTCTAACAGGTCATGCAGTGGTTTAATCTCATGATCAGAGAAATACGAATTGTAACACGAGTGGGGCACTGTGGTGACCTGGGAGCCAGTGTCAAGAAGACAGTTTATTTGGGTTCCTTTAATCCGAATTTGACCTGTGCTCTTGGTTCCGACGAGACCTTTGGGTAAGTGTGGCAAAGTGCATGTGGTTTTGGGACATTGTCTGTTGGTGGCAGCTCCTGAGAGTCCCTTCAAAGAAGCTGGTTTCAGTTTAAATGGCCATTTGAGTGTTTGTTGTTCCAGGCTTGCTGCTTCTGGCGTAACTGTTTTTTCTTCTGCTCAACCAGAGTGGGATTGGGTGTGTTGCTGCAGGAAGAAGAGATGTGTCCATCTTCACCACAGTTGAAGCAGTACCAGGGCTTGGGCTTCGCTGGAGACTGAGATGAAGGGCAGCTGGGCTGACGTGGTGCGGGTTTGCTGGACTTGGAGTTCGCAGATAGAAAGACAGACATCTGCTGCTGAAGCTGTTCCATTTGTTTCTTGAGATCCTTGAGATCGTTGTTGGCAGAATGTCCACAAGAACAAGTGCTCTGTGACTGGATGTTGGCTTTCTGCTTTAAAGGACCGGAACCAATGTGTTTTTTCATCAGTGTGTCTTTAGCTTGTTGCCTGTCTTCTTCAGTGCGTAGTAACAGCAGGAGTTCTGAGAACGATGGTGGGTTGTGTCTACGCTGCTCCAGTTGCAACTTCATTAATAAATCATTGTCCCAGCACCCACGTACAAACTGCTTCAATAAGTGTCTGTCAGTCTCAGCCGTTGAAATGCCACCTCTCTTCACCACTGTGTTGAGCGCAAGTTGGAGCCGCTGAAGGTACACCGATGGCCTCTCCCCTGGGTTTTGCAAGATGTTGAAATACTGGATATACAACTCTTCGCCATCTTGCACCGTGCCAAACGCTGAATCCAGCATGCGGAGCAGGACAGTAGGCAGTGTGTTCGGTCCCAACCCTTTAACCAGATCTGCAGCAGGAGTTAGCAAGCTCTCCATGATTCGTGCAGACAAGCCCGGATCAGCAAGCAGTAGTTCAATTTGGGCCCGCCACGAATCAAAATCAGCTTCAGACGTCGGCTTTGGGATACGGCCGGAAAACGAGCGAAGGTGTAGCGAAGGAACACTCAGGCCAGAATTACGAACAACATGTTCTACCACAACCCTCTGTACCTCGGGAGGGTTGAGTTCATTGCGTGACAGGGGAACCCTAGGTGTGGACCCAACTCTCATGGGTTCTGATTGGGGAATATGTCTGCGTCTTGCCCCCTGTTGATCAGTACTAATCAGCAAAGGGGATGGCTGAGGAGCTAAAGGTGCAGGCAGGGAGACGGACACAGGAATTGCGATGTTTAGTATGTCCGCTTTGTCTTCATCCTCTCCATCCTTACTTCCATTGTCTTCGTCCTCAGTTGCTCCAGTTGAATTCAAATGCTCTTTTATTTGATCCATCACCGTTTTTAGCACGTCCTCAAAACGTGTGCCGCTTTGGTCAGCTAAATCTCTAAAATTACGGAGGTAATCAGGGGGTACGCTGCTATCTGCTGTGGCGCTCTACTCGCTAGCGAGAGCAGTAATGCTATACAGGCAGTCAGCAGCGGAAGTATACTTGTATGGAAGAAACTTGGAGAACGCATTGAACGCGCTAGTTTCTTTAAACTCAACGATCAGGCTTTTAAAAAATGTGCTTTTCGGATCGCTAACAGACAAAACCGTTTTAAGTGAACCATATGTGCAGTCTATCAAGGATTTCATTATCCTCACTAGTGTTTGTGACACCACTGATTAGGACTGAGCGCGATATGTCCACGCCTGATTGCGCAACAAAATCCATGTCTGATGTAAAAAAAATATCAGACTAGCAATTATTCACACCGCTAGGCTCCTGGCTAGCTCGCCAAATGTAACGCCTTGGGCTAAGGATCTGACTAGGCCGGAGATAGATAGTAGGCTTTCAGACCAGGTTCGTCTACAGGAGCTAAATCGAGTGAATAAGAGGCACCAAACAAGTGTTTGCGGTTTAGTTTGTATATATATTGAAGTTTGTCAAAAGTAATCTGGAGTCACTGGCGTGCTTCTCTGTATGTGTGACTGGTCTAAATTTGCATATGATAATCAGGTATGGTGTAATGATACAGGGCAGGGTATAATACAATTACTAGGTATATTATAAAATAGATATATTAATACTTTATATTATAGATGACCAGGTATAATCACTATTATAATATGATATGAATAGAATATATTATATTATATATTAATCATAAATCAAACCAAAATCCCAAATGCAAAATCAAAGAGTCAGTCCAAATCTTAAGACAAAAACAAAACAAATGCTCACCAGGTCTTGGTTTCACAGTTCAATATTCCTCGTTAGAGTTCAGTTCATTAAAGGTTCCAGATTTCTTGGAAAGTTCATATATCCAGGTTCGGAAAACAAAAGGTGTCCTACCGCGATACAGCGGGGGTTGGGTAGCTCGCCATCGAAGAGGGGTCAAAGGAGGAACACACACAAAAAAACCTGACCGGTGAGCAGAGGGCAATTTACAGAGTCCGCGAAAGGGATCCTTGTAGAATATGCGAGTGGATCGATAAGTAGAGAGGGGGATGGATCAATGACAATTATGTCCGCAGGACGAAATATTGGTGTAAAGCGTTAGTTTGCTTATTTGAAGAGGTTTCAAACAGCGCCACAACAGATAGCAGCGTGAGGGGTGCTGACAGCTATCAATCCTAGCGGAGTGTCAGAGAGGAAGTGACGCGGGGGAGCAGCTCCTATATGAGAAACAGGCCTGCCAAAATAAAAGCGGGGCAGGACGCGGCCTCAGCTAGGGACCTGGGTTACAAGAACATTTACTCAAGCTGCTGATAAAGTATTCTGGCGATGGTTTTGTGGGGATTCTGTGTGTTTTATTTGAGGATTTTCGCTGTATAACATCCTGAGAGACTGTGTTGCAGATTCTGCCTTGTTCACATTATTGTCAGCGTGAAGAAAGTTACGTATTTTTTACATGTCAGTCTGTTGTGTACAAACTACACAATGTGCCTCCTGTTGTGTTAACGCTGTCTTTGTGCGTGTGGTTTGCGATGTTGACACTTTGCTGCTATGACGCCGGACTTTTGCATAATTATTTTTCTAAAAGATTGTTGTTCCGTCGTTCTTTTACATTACTGTGGTCCTCCTTTTCATATGGAGCAGCTGTAAAAATTACACATGGTGGCTTTAAGTAAAGAAACAGAGTTTATTCGAGTGCAACGAATATTATTACAATGTAACTTTGCCTTATTCAATTTATTTTTACCTTCAAACCGCAGATTTATGTCTTCTTTCTACCATATTTGATAGAGTGATGCACTGTGAGGCGAGCCTCATTTGAAGACATAAAAGCCACAGCTGACAGTGGGCGATGCTATCAAACTGTTTTCTCAGTTTATTGCGGTTTACAAAGATAAAATATATTTTCTTTACAATCAACATCGAGAGGATGGTCATAAATAGTGCTTTTGAAAACAAATATTAATCGCACTCAACCACGCCTTGTAATGTCACAAAGTGAGGTCAGCCTCAGGGTAGGGGGCGCTTGTGAGCCCAGAATTCTGCTGCATCTGGTTCCATCAGAAAGCTCCTTTCTTGTTCTTCCTCTGCTAAGGGCGGCTACGGGCTTGGCTAACAAACATACTGTATAACACAATTTAAGATTAAAAATGCACGTAGGGTAATTTTAGAAATTGAATGCAACAGAGTCGGCTACGGATTTTGTTTTTTGGGGGGATTTTTTTTCAACTCATTGGACTTTTTTCAAAATGGAGGATGTATTCTACTCTCAAACTATTTTCTGGACTTAAACATGAAACTGGTCTGAACTGAAGTGATCTTTGCAGTTAATTTCTAAGGTAAAGCCCATAACACACTATTTGCTTTTTACATACCCTTGCATTTAGTATGAGCAAACCATGCGGACATGAAACATTCTGCTGAAGCCAAACAAATTGTGAATGAGCGGCTCTGTAGGTCCTGTTGATTTATATGATATATATGTGGTGAAGTCAGTGCCTCACCAATCACCAACCTCACCGCACGTCACTGCCTACTTTGTAATCCCACGAGAAAGTTCCTTTTCCTGGCTATTGTTCAATAAATATCTAAATTTTAACCTTTATCTGACTGACAGTTGTATTTATCACTAAAATTGCATGGACTGCAGTTTGTTTAATTGGAAGTAGCTACTATATATCAACCTACTTTTGACAGGATTTTGTAACTTAGCTTGGTCCATTTTTATGGGTGGTAGCTTTTGTGTAGTGAAGCTGAATTTCTTGCAGAGTAGCTTGTAGCTTAGCTCACTACACAAATCTAGTAGCTTGCCCATCACTGTAATTTACGCATTAGTCTCAATGTATTTCAATGTGTACATGCTTTGCACATTGGTTTTCCAGAGGAAGTACTAAAATGGTACGTGTGAAGTTGCATTCTTTTTAACACATTTTTTGTTTATATGGTTTGGAACAGCCAGTCAAAACTGAAGGAGATTTTATGTTGTCAACCAACATTCTTCTGTCGGGGAATAACTTCTCCAAGATTGCCCTCCCACTCAAATACATGAATATCCGCATGGTGGCATCCACAACATTGTTTGCAGTCCACCTGGTGAAAACTTTGAAGCTCAAATATTTCCAAAACCACAAAACTCCACATAGCTCCTTTAATCGATAAATCGTTAGCTTCCATGTGTTAGGGATCTGTTTGTTCTGCTCCCCCTCCATATGTTTTTCTCTGCAGGGCGTGTGTGACAGGGGCGTGGCTGGCTCATGTTTCGTTGTAAGGAGGTATACCTGCATCCACTAATGGTCTGCAGTCTTCAAAAGTTAGATTTCCACTAAACTTTTTATGTACGCACATTGTATTTTGTCTGTTTTAACTGTGAAGTGCTTTGTGGCCTTGGTCTGTAAAAGGCGCTGTATAAATAAAGTGTGGCGGACACTAGGGGTCGCCACCGCCACAGTGGTACTTGCCTGGCATCCGGGGGGGAGCTGAGCATAAAAATGGCGACTACGTTATGCTCAGTCTCGGCTCCCTGCTCGCTGGTGTCAGTTAAGGGTTTAACTCTCCTCCACCCTGATTTTAACAAGCGTCTGGTTTCTAATGTAGTTTAATAATTTGTCAGGGCTGGATTACCCGGTGGCAGATTTCCCCTGGGAATTGTAAACAGCATTGAGGAGTAGCCTGCTACTGTTTTGTAGGGTTTTGGTTTTGCCTTTAGTTTACTGTTTTGTTTTTTTTAATCTAGCACTGCACTTTTAAATAAAGGTTTTTAGGTTTTAATGCTGTAGACTCTGGATCTTAGGTGTATAGTTTAGTTATATTTAGTTCTCCGGGGGCGCGCCTGAGGGGGACCTAGCCCAGTTTCTTTCAGTTATTTGCACTATTGGGTCTTCAATTGTTTTTGTTGTGAGTGAAGGTAGCACTTTCAGTTTTGTTACGGGTGGGGCTACTCCCCACGCAGGTCGCCCTCGTTGGATTCATTTAGTTATTAGTTTATTTTAGTATATTGAATTTTTTATGATGCCCAGGGGCTGCAGCTTTGAAACCTTTTGGTGGGTTTTTATATTTTGACTTCTGGACTTTTTAATAATTACATTGCAATGAATTAAAATCTTTTTTTAAAAACTCTTAATTGCTCCAGCTTTTTAATAAAATTCTAATCGCACATTTTAAGTCTTGTCTCTGTCGTTTGTTTTTACATACTTACCTGTGTCCTTGGTTTTAGTTCCTGGTTTATTTACTGTTACTGTGAACTTTTAAAAAGGTACCTCAGGTGACAAAAGCTTACTTACTTACACTTTGCTGCCAGATTATTCAATGTGTTAGGTCAGTGAACAGTATCTGGTTTTTTGTCCGGCTCGTGCTTTTTACTATTTGACTCACTAGTTTGTATGCTGTGTTCAGGTCTGCCTCTCCAACCAGCCATCCTGCCTCCTGTCCCATCACCCCACCTTTTGTGATAATAAACCTTTATTTTTTTAACCACTCCATCTCAGAGTCTGCTTTGGGGTCATATATACAAACCCTAACACCATGCCTCATTCAACTAAATGAGTTTACTTTTGAATGTGCTGGAAACAGCAGCAAGTATAAGTTTCTCTGAAAAAAGTTGTTGATTTTGTGCTTTATAATTGTTATTTTTCAAACTTTTTTCTACCCGAAATGTTGCTGCAGTACAGTTTTCTTGGTTTTACACTCAACTGGAGTGAAGAGGATTCATGGTCCGAAACAAGTGGCTAAGGCGAAAATCCACTGGAGGAAGGCTAACTTTTGAAAAAATATGCTAACAAAGCATTTTACTTTGGACCAGAGCAGAGAAAATGGTCCGAACCAAGCGCCTCCACCTCTTCTGCTTTGACCCGTCCTGCTACACCCAAAGGCTAAACCATCTCTGCTGCTGTGACTCGTCCTGCTACTCCCAGAGGCTCCATCATCTCCAGTGTTGTGCGTTAACAATTTCTAAAGAACGCGTTCATTGAACATGCTCATTTTTTTGTGAACGTTGAACTGAACGCAACACATTTTTTGATAAAGAACTTGGACGTGAATTAGTTCACATTATGTGTCATGAACGGCAAACATCACTGTAAATGAACGTTTGAATTTATTTTCCATTGAAAACTGAGTGACATCTGTTTTCTCTTTTGAAACGCAACAAGAGAAAGTTCCTCCCTCCTGTATTCTCGTTGGTGCCGCTTAAATCATGTATCACCAGACAGAAATGGTTTTGACATTGTGTGCGCAATGCATTACGGGCAACGTAGTGTCCGGATGAGAAAAGTTCTGCACAACGTTTTCCGTGATGAATTTCAGCAGAGCAGGGTAGGCATAGCAACACCGCGTAGCAGGCAACGATGAGAGCGCGGAGGGCTAGAGGAGCGAGAGTGAGAGAAAGCACTACAATTTTTTGATTTTATGGCTAGTGGAAGCAATGGCACAGGGACAGACACCGATTCTCCTAATGAACATTAAAAAAAAAATTACACTCTTGCAAACCAAGACCCCGACGGCAAAAATCTACCTTGTCTGTACTGCTGCAATTTTCATAGCAAATATCTACAATGAGCAGCTTCAGAGAACGTAGAGCAACGACGTGCAGTCGGGGGAGGCAGAGCCTCACCTGCCATCATTGGAAACAAATAATTATTTTAGTTGTTTTTTTGATCACCGTTCTCATGATCCTTTTGACCCCTTTGGGATGAGATCTTGCGTGGAGCCCCAGATCGAGGGAGATTATCAGTAGTCTTGTATGTCTTCCATTTTCTGATAATTGCTCCCACAGTTGATTTGTTCACACCAAGCTGCTTGCCTATTGTAGATTCACTCTTCCCAGTCTGGTGCAGGTCTACAATTCTTTTCCTGGTGTCCTTCGACAGCTCTTTGGTCTTTGCCATAGTGGAGTTTGGAGTCTGACTGTTTGAGGCTGTGGACAGGTGTCTTTTATACAGATACCGAGTTCAAACAGGTGCCATTAATACAGCAAACAAGTGGAGGACAGAAGAGCTTCTTAAAGAAGAAGTTACAGGTCTGTGAGAGCCAGAGAGAGCCTTCCTTGTTTGAAGTGACCAAATACTTATTTTCCACCATAATTTACATATACATTATTTTAAAATCCTACAATGTGAACTCCTGGATTTTTTTTTCACATTCTGTCTCTCACAGTTGAAGTGTACCTATGATGAAAATTACAGACCTCTGTCATTATTTTAAGTGGGAGAACTTGCACAATCGGTGGCTGACTAAATACTTTTTTGCCCCACTGTATGTTCGGCACGGTTCCGACCAGTTTTGATCATTTCTGCAGTCAAAATCACTGAAATTCTATTTTTCCTATTCAAAGAGACAAAGTCAGGCAGCGCTCCTGCGTGCCTCACCCCAGATCGCTCTCTCCCTCACAGTGGTCTGTGTGAGTGCTCTCAGCTCGTGCTGTTTGTTTCTATTATCCTTCTATGAAAAAAATTGTTAAACTTCTCATAGTGTTTAGTAATGTATTGTGCTTATGTGTGTACTATTTATATTTAGTTTGTCTTTTGATCGGAGAAGAACACACAAGGAAAAAGATTGACGTGAGGCAGGCAGTATCTATGCCTCACCGCTAGGGGTGATAGTGAGCGTAAAGTTCATATCCGAGTTGCTAACAAACAATGTCTCTTTCTTTCTCTCATCCCGTCTCTTTCTCTCTCTCTTTCCTCCTGTCTCTTTCTCTCTCTCTCCCCTCGCGTCTCTCTGCTCGCGGCTCTCCCTCCTTCCTCGCGTCTCTCGCATCTGTGTTTCTTAAAGATGTTGTTTGATGTGGAGCAGAGAGTCAGCAGCTAGATTTGTTGTGAGATCATTAAAAGAAGCTGGTTCTCTTATTTTTACAGTATATAAAGTTTGTGGATGTTTTTTCATTGGCGATTAAATGCTATTTTATTTGAATACTGATGGTAAATCTGACTTTTAAAGTCAGTGCCTCCCCAATCACAAACCTCACCGCACGTCACTGACGTACAGTGATTTCTAGCTCGTAGTGTGAAAAAGTATTTATTTGAATATCTCACAAAAAAAGTAAAATAAACTGAACTTTGAACTAGTTCAGAAAAGCTGTGAACTGACACAACACTGATCATCTGTGCAGCTTTGACCCGTCCTGCTCTACCCAAAGGCTAGACCATCTCTGCTGCTGTGGCCCGTTCCGCTCCACCCAGGGGCTGCACCGCCTCTGCTAATATGGCCTGTCCTGCTTCACCCCCAGTGTCTGCACCACCTGCTGCTGTGAACTTTGCTGCTAGTGCTGTTTCTTATTATTACTATTACTATTGTTAGCTTTTTAGAATGGTCAATTTATTTGTTTTGTTTATGTGAATGGATGTGTTTTTTCTGCTACTGGACACCTGAATTTCTCCTATGGGGATCAATAAAGTATCTATCTGTCTCTATCTTTATGGAGTCAAAATAAGTTCATAAATCACTATATAAGCCAAAAGTTCAAAGAACTAAACAAAAAGACGGCATAACATCTGGAAATTAGTTTATTTCTATGTCATTCAAATCCTTCTAAAATATTTTTGAATTGTGAGGAGTTCTAACTTTAATTCTCATTTGAATATATATATTGTAGGAGCCAGCAGCGCTTTAGGGCCCTCTAGAGGTCATGCTAGGGGAGTGGCCGTAATTTAAGTGGGAACCTTTGCACCTGGGTGGGAGTTTCCAGACAGACGAGACACACCTTTGTTGACTGTGTTTTCGGTGGTCTCTTCATATGAGGTACTGAGCATTTTATGGAATTAAATTTTAGATTTGTAACAATAAAGTTATGTTTTTAACTATACCTCCGGCCTCAGAGACGTCCATTATACAACGAATATGTCCATCGGCAGGAGAAGTGGCTCAGATTAGAATTAGCTGCTATATGTATCCCAAATACAGCCATTTTGGCTCTGTAACATTTCTAAGGCAGTTAATGTAGCATTACGTAAGCTTTTTATGTCAAGTCATCCTTAAATGGCCCTAATACGTCAAAAGACGTAGACCAAGTTCTTTTCAAATATTTCTGTAACTGATAACAGTTCAGCATGAGACATTAGCTTTACAGCCCCTAAATGTTATTGTTTTCATTTCGATGTCCAGCCCTACACCGTTTTACCAATCAAAGTGTGGGATCGGGGTTGCCAGAACTCACAGCGTCGAACTAATCTCACTGGTAGAGTAACATGTGGCCGCAGAACTAAAAACAGTCTTGTTAGGATTCTCAAATCATTAATGACAAAACAAGGAATAAAACCAAGATTTCTATCAGAGTCTTTGTGAAAAAGGTGTTGGTTATAGATTTGTCGTTGAAAAAAACTCTTGTCTATTCAGATAATAGGGTTCCAGCTGGATTTGTCTGCATATCTGGCAACCTGAGTCAGGGAGAGTGGGGGAGGTTGCGGTGGCTGAGTGGATAGCACTCTCGCTTTCTCAGTAAGAAGGTCCTGGGTTCAGATCCCAGTTGGAACAGTGTTCTCCCGTTTCCCCTACCACTAAAAACATGCAAACTATGTAAAATCCTCCAGCTCTGGTAGTTTTGACCAAGCCGACCAAGCCGAGGTTCCTGGGCGCTGTACTACGGCGACCACTTCTCCTGACATAACCCTCAGGCCCCGACTCCACCGGCTAAAACGTACTACGTATCCGTTCAAACGTGTCCGTTTCCTCCACTGCCCGCAACATGCGTCCGTATGACGCTTAGGGAGCAGTGCGTCCACACAGGGTGCAACAGGCGCGAACGGACAAAATAGAAAAAATCCAATTTTTTAGGTACGTCGACGTGCATATGGTCCGTTTTCCATTGAAAATACAAAGGAACAGTATATTTACAACATTATACATGTATTGAAATATGCTGTAGTCCTTGGTTATAAGTTTTTGTTAATGACAATGATTATTAACAAATGTGTGTATTTTTTTTCATTTATTAAATTGAAATAATTGTTTCCTGATGTCAATATTGACTCGCTTTCAAAAAAGCTTTTTGAAAGCTTTGCCTCATCCATCGCGATGTCCTCGATGCTTCATTAGTGCTGTGCTTTGCAGATCATAGACTTCTTTTATTTGAATGGTTTGAAGTTAAAATAAAGCCCTAAACACCCCTAGGGGTACGCCAAAGAATCACAAAAAAAAAAAAATATATATATATATATATATTGATGTACATATACAGTACACACATATATATATATATATATATATATATATATATCAATTGATATATATATATATAATTGATATATTGATATATATCAATTGACTTCAACATTGTTTTTCAATCTTTTCCTGTCCATCTGTGTCTGTGTAACATATATGTCTGGGGTTTGGCTGTAGACAGTATTTTAATAAGCCAGCAGGATGCAGCAGAGCTCTGTGGGTGTCTTTGTCAAAGATCACTGTCTCTCCTGCTCAAAGTGCTCAGGCAGAGGTGAAGCAGGCATGGAGGAATATAGTCAGGGTCAGGCTACATTTGGAGGCAGTTTGAGCAGTAAATGTGTCTCCAGAGCCGACACAGACCATGTGGAACGCACATACATACTCGTCCAAACACACAAAGACACACAACAGTATACTATTGCACTAATAGTATAAGTATATATGTGTTCACTTTGATTTATTGTCATTTATAGTGTTTATCATTGTAATTTTGCTTATCTCTGATTTACTCTTATTGACATGAATATAGGGCCACCTAATGGATGAATACTTTTAGCGTTTTTGGATGAGAACATTTTGAAATATTCAAGCAGCACTTTGTGGATGTGGGTGGGTGTGCCATATAATGTATTATTTTGCATCAAAAACACTTTCTCATAACTTGTTGCTGTTTTCTAACACGTAAGATCCTGGACATGCTTGAGGAGATGCTAAAGTTAAACTAAATAGTGTTACAGTCACTTCTCTGCAGGTTTGTCTGTTTTCACAAACACCTCATTTTCTCAACTTTTTGTCTAAGGCTATATCCACACAAAGACAAAACGCTTATAATTTCAGAAACTTTTTCTGTAAACACGGAGTTAGCTCAGTAAATGTGTGCGTCCATATGAATGTAGTCAATACGCCTGAAAACGCTGTGAAACTATGCCAGACCTGTTGGTGGCGCTGTGACGCAATGACGGGATCAAGCCCAAACTTCCGTGGGCATGCGCGGAATTTTGTAAACAGACAACATGGCGAGTGGGCGAGCTGGTACTACATTAGTATGGACGGACGATGAGGTTGAACTGTTGCTTCGGGTCACACTGGATTACAAAACCAACAAGCTACATTGTTGTTGTCATTATTTTCTGAGTGCGGCGCATGCGTGCTTTAACAAGAGGCGGGGCGATGACGCAAGCGTCTCAGATACATTGCGGAGAGGCAGTAACCACGGAGCGGCATATACGGAGTTTTGAAATCTTTCCACTCTGGGACCTAGTTTCAAAAATGTTCGTTTACACCCCCCCAAAACGCCGGCCTCGTATGGACGATACACTGGATTGATAAAGTATTTTTGCATTTAGGCCTGAGCTTGAGTTCGTGTGGACAGGGCCTAAGACTGGTGCTTTTTGTCACACTCCTCTTTTCGACTGGAGATCACAGGAGAACGAAAAAAGCTAAAAACAAACTTATTTTTGCTGCTGAAAGTAGACAGTCCTGTCTTTCAGACTCTGGTTTCATATTTTTCATAGCACACAATATTCTGTGAGTCTTAAAAATCAGTGAAGTCATCAAAAATGGCTGCCAGTCAATGAGAACCTCTTTACAATTTCATTAAATTACGGATTTATTAACACAGTTAAATTTTATTGAAGATGTCTCAAGTGCTCTCAATGTGGATCTAAAAGCATTCAATGAAATACAGTCAGATCATTTACAGTCTTTTTGCAACACGTACCATGTAGAAGGAGCAGTATATACAAAAGCTTCTTTAGGAATGAAACCTCTGTCTTGTTTTTGATGAAAATTTAGGCTTATTACGCTACTGTGTGGTGTTGGTCATTTGTGGTGGTACTTGGAGAGGCAAGTATTTTCTGGGTTACTTGGTGTAAAAAGTTTGAGAACCACTGCCCTATGGGGATTAATAAAGTGCACCATTACCTTTAGTACCACTTTTGGCCAGATTTTTACATACTTCTCAGTTAAAGATCTTTTTCAAGGTGCTGTTGTTATTATAGCAGCTTGCTAGGATTTAGTCTTTCAAAAAACCTTTTGCTATATTAACGGTTAAAGAGCAGCAAAGGGGGGTGACAGTGGCACAGTTGGTAGAGCATTGGCCTTCGGGCCCATGGGTGTGGGTTCGAGCCCACCATCAGACCTACTTCATGACCCCCACTGATGTCATCACACCACCTCCATATATAGTCTTTTACTGATGGCTCGCTTTATTGTTGCTTGTACACAATATTTTAAGGGAAATATGTAGCACAACGACGTAAAACTAAAAATAAGCAACATAAAACACAATTAATAACATGAAACACTAAATGCACTTAAACATACTACAAACACATATACACTTACCTTGCTGGCCGACCTATACTTCAGAGGTAGAGTTATGACCTTGTCATTGCTCAAAACAAGTTCCTACCCAATGATTTTCATAATAAAATAATACATTCACAAATAATTCAAAAATAGACAAATCAAAAGTATGGCAGTAAAAGCAATTACTTATTTTTAATACAACTGGTGGATAATGTAAAATGTTTGGAGGAATGTTTTAAAACCCATTGGTTTAAATGGGAACAGAATGACGGCTCTGGGAGTTCAGGTCTGTGACTGATGAGGAACAATTTGTAACGGATGAGGAACAATTTGTAACGGCAAAAAAGTCGATTTTCTTTTAAACGTTTGTACAGCCCAGACTTACAGCAATTCTCTCAAAGGACTTGACAAAAGTGTTGAATTGCCATTGCCAAATATTAGGAAATTGTAAGGTGACAAAAGAGAGCATGGCATGGAGCATGGACAGAGAATGAACACTAACCAGCCTGAGACTTTGGGAATGTCCATCCCAGAGCAGACATCTGAGACATAAAAAGGTCGAATGGAGGACTATCATTAGTCACAAAGATACCAACCTTCAAACCGGGACAAATTATTAACTCTAGGAACAAACATCCTTGCCTCCCTCTCTGGCGAGATCAAAGATCAAATCGGGTCTGGCGAATCTCTCCCAGGCAGACTGGCGATCCACCAACGGCGTTCTGACGCCTCCCAGTGGACACGGGACGCTAGCACACCCGAGATGGACAGTCGAAACCACCGCTCCGTGAAGTCATTATTCTGATAACCTTTACTGTGCTCTACACGTGTGTACCATTGTCTGTAATGTAAATGCGCTGTGTGTCTGTATATGTGTTATAAACGTCGGTGTTAGTAATGCATATGCCGTTATAACATGTCTGTTGTGAAAGATGTCCAGGGAGACGCACAAAGATGACGTCACAGACGCGCCTCCTTTGACTGGAATACAAAAGCACACGCAAGCCAAAAAACTTCCTCTTGGCATCTTAAACGAACGTAACAGCAGGTACGCGTCTCCAACGCGACCTCCGTGCCTGTAACAACCTGGGCCCCTACCTCCACGAGGACAGCTAACAATACCCGCTGTCGGAGACGACGAACTTTCATCAACCAGCCACTTTCCTGCTTCCAGACGGACGCCTCCACATGCAACGCTTTTCCTAGGCAGCGTGTGTGTGTGGGGATTTAAAGTTTGAATCCGATCTGCTGGCTTTCGTCTCCCCCTGCTCGAACAAAGGAACACGTGGACTCTTCCCCCCCCTCTTCTTCATTCTTCGATTCTTCAATACGGACTACGTCAAAGTAAGACTGTTCTAATTGCCACGTTAATGTGTGATTCACGTGATATGTTTAACATCTCTGCTTAATGTGACCAAATACCTCCTCGTTGATATTTTTCTATTTTCGTATGTAGTCAATAAACCCACGATAAACATAGCAATCGTCAAGTGTCCTTTTTATAAATCTTTTGATATCCCTGGCTGATTTTGAACTCTTGTCTATCAGATTGTGAGACTGATCGAGGCAGATTAGTATTGGATCTGTGTAGAAGCTTCAAATTCTACTGGTGCCCCTAAAATAAATTCAGATCCCTCTCTGTGGAACGGCGAGGCTCCGACCTGGAGACTAGCCTGCCCACAGTACAATTTTTCCTACCCTTCAAAATCAAGGAGCCTCTTTCCTGTTTAACTGGTACCAGATATTTAAATTTCCAGGCCGAGTTGGTACTAAAGTGTTCAAACTGATAGTAATTGGTCAGAGTGCAGCTAGAAGGTTGCCATGGTTACCAAAGAATTTCTCCGGATAGTGGTTTGTTGTGGGTAGGTGGCTAGGATACAGTACAACAGGGGTCACCAACCTTTTTGAAACCAAGAGCTACTTCTTGGGTACTGATTAATGCGAAGGGCTACCAGTTTGTTACACACTTAAATAAATTGCCAGATATGGCCAATTTGCTCAATTTACCTTTAATTCTATGTTTTTACTAATAATTAATGATATTTATTTTGTGGAAAAACTTTTATATTTTCTCTAAGTGCACATTTTTCAAATTTAACAAATTATCACTTCTAAGACAGTCCCATTTAATCGCAATTAATCACATTTTAATCGCATATAAATATTTGACCTGAGAACAGTGAGAAGTAATTTTTTTCACATGGATTTTTAGTTACCATTGAATAATGACTGAATACATGAGGCTTAAGCAACACATGTTAATATGGAGTTTAAGGGATAACTTCTAAACATCAAATAACGTTTCTGTCATTGCCTCCACACTCTGACGACAACATATGCTCCTCCTCCTCCTCCTCACACTGACGACAACATACTCTTTTTAAGCCCAAAATCCACTGCACACGCTGTGAGCACTAAAGCTGGGCATGCGCTGTTTGCTAAAGCTTTTATAATACGTTTTTGATGTGTGCATTCGGAGTAAACATCAGCATTAGCAGCTCACACACACCTGTGTCTCGCTCCTCCTTCTCCTTCTCCTCCTCCTCCTCCTCCGCTCACACAGGAGTCACTGCTCCTCCTCCTTACACACAGAGTCCATCGCTCCATACACAGCGCTCATTCCCGTCTAATTTACTCGAATTTAAAGTTGGTCTCTGCTTGTAATAATTTACTTTTGCACAAGAAAAGTCACGGAGCTCCGGTTGGTGCGTCAGTTCAATTGGTCCGTCTGAAACTTATTCAGTGAGGAACGTTCCGCGGTGCAAAAATACATACGATTAAAATGCGTAATTTTTTTAACGCGCTTTTTTGTGTGTAATTAATTAATCTTTATTAACTTGTTAAAGTCCCGGCTCTAGTTTATATGCCATTTGTAAGTTGCATATAAGTATGATTTAAACAAGAATAGCACTGGTAAGTGCTGCCATTTGAGCTATTTTTAGAACAGGCCAGCGGGCAACCTGGTGGCCGCGGGCACCGCGTTGGTGACCCCTGCAGTACAAGATACTAAAGCGTAATGGAAGCACACTTAAGCCCTATTCGCACCGGATTAGTATTACCTGTGGACACCTGGTAATTTGTGATCATCGCGGAGGACGTCTGAGATCATGTAGTGCATTCACACGGGATAAGCAATGTCTGTAATTTTCACTAACATCTCACATAACGGCCGCACGTACGTGGGTCTCTCCGCTTCACGCAGTTCATAAAGTCTGGTGTCTGACCACAGCAGCCACAGAGACCATGAGGACAAACACATAAATGTAGATTTTACTGCTCTACAGTTCTCTCACCCGTACTGTCTGTATTGTTTAAACAATACTGTTTGTACAGACTACCCTGAACGCACTACATACTCTGCAAAGATACGCGCGAGTCGACAAGCAGTAACGGCTGCATCAACACGTCTGTACTGTATTAGGACAGAGTGCAAAGCAAACGTACGAACACAACCCATTGGTCTCATGTTGTGTCAGTGAACACATTACACTGTCCTCGACACTTCTCTATAGACCTCACAGAGACAGCAGCAGCTGCGACTCTGCTGGTATCTGTCCAAACACAGACATCCTGTGATAATAATAATCCCCTGCAAATCTGCATGTCACACTAGAAAAAATTACCCTGAAAAAAATAAGAATATGTGTGAAAAGAAGTAAAATACTACTTAAAATAAGAAAAAATATCTGCCAATAGAAAAAGAAAATATGACTTGACAAGAGCAATTAGCAACACTAGTATATTTATCTTGAGTTCCATCCATCTTCTTCCCCTTCATCCATTTCTGGGTCGGGGGGGTGGCAGTCAGAGCTGCACCCAGTACACTCAGCACCAGCCCCTCACTGATCCTCCTGCAGGTGGTGAGTCCACAGCAGCTGAGATCTTTCAGCGGGGGCTTCAGGCAAAGTGGGATTAAGTGTCTTGCCAAAGAACACAACGACAGCAGACATCAGCAGAAGTCGTGAAGTACATCTTACGGTGGGCTCGAACCCACGACCTTCAGGCCCAAAGGCCAATGCTCTACCAACTGAGCTACTGTCGCAGCTCAAGTATCTTGAGTTATAAGTGAAAAATGCTTGAAACTAGAAGATTATTTTGGGATTTTAAAAAAACATAACAATCAAACAGTCTCATTATTTGTATTGCTCAAAAAGCAAGTAAAATCTCAAGTAGCATATGAAATGAACAAATATGGACAAATGCCTTCTCTACAAATATACAATAGCATTTTCAATAAAGATGCGAGTACATAACCTTCTTCACATATTATTTTGTTTGCTACAACTTTTAAAAGTCTCTGGACTTTTAAAAGTCCAGAGACGGGGGCCGTAGTGCTGGAAAGATGCCTCGCCTCTATATCTTCTTATAGAAGATTCTTGTTTCGTTGAGTTGCTAACTAACTAACTGTGCTTTATAAGTAAAATTCTGAAGGGCCGGGGCAGTACGGGCTGGGTGGTGGAGAGGCTCACCTTGAAGGGCCGGGGCAGCTCGGGTTGGGTGTAGCGCATGTACAGCAGACCCAGCACCACAACCGCGATGAAGAGCCAGCGAATGAAACTCATGAAATTCAGTAGACTGTAGATGTCCCCCACAAAGAGCTGCAGGACGGTCATGGGGTACTACACACACAGTGACATGCAGACAGACACACACAGAAACACGCACACATAGAGATACACACACAGAGACACACACAAATACACACTCACAGAGACACACACGGACTACTATTAGTAAAATTATTCATCATATCACACAGAATCACACAGTCACAAGAATCTGATTAATTATCTGTGCGTCTAGATCTAATGCACACAGACATGATGGAGTGAGGGACATGGAGGATGTTACATCCTGTTCTAATTTAACTTCGTGATTAAAAAACATACAATTAAATATCCAGTGCTATGTGAAATTCTCAAAAAAACAGGTCACGTGACTGAAACCCATGGATAGAAATAAATTGTATAAAAAGCTTGTGTTCTGTGTTAAACACTGACCAGCACAAAGACAGCGGGCAGCGGCGTGTGTCTGCGCACGTGGATCATGGACAGAACTCTGGGCAACTGTTGCTCCCGGGACGCCACGTAGAACATCCTGCAATAAGGGTCAGAACACAACTGCTCAGAAGTGTCTGTCTGTTGGTTTGTCCATTTGTCCATCGGTTCATGCGTTGTACCTGGCCAGGGCGAAGAGCGAGCCATTCATGGAGCCGAAGCAGGAGAGGGCCACAAACACAGGCACGACCACAGATAAGCTCCCATACACCCGCTCGGCAAATGTCTGGGACAGAGAGGTGACGTACTGTACTTGAGACTATACTAGACAGAAACAGGTAGGAAAAATGGGAGAGAACAGAAAGAGAGACCATAGATTCCAGAAAGACAAGAGAGAGACCAAATAGACCAGAAAGACCAGAGTGAGCCTAGAGATAGAGGTACAAAAAGTAAATGAGCCGTGCCGTGGACATGGTGGTGGCCTGAGGTTGTACGTATACTGAGACTGAGTGGTGACCTGAGCACACCTTAACAGTGTGCAGAAAAAAAATAATCCTTTTCTATACAATCTAAAGTACAAAGTTCTTTGGAGTGATAATGATGATGATGTGTTATTGTCTTGTAATACTGAGCCTTGAAGACCACAGTAAAGTTTCTAATCCAGTTTGGAACTTAACTTTTGTACGGCGTCTGAGAAGGAGGAAGTGCTTGGAATTATTTAATTCCATCAGAGCCTTTTAAGAGCAGCTAATACAAGAAATGCTATATTATCACTACACCACGCCAAAGAAGGTAACCACATTAGCAGTGATCCAGCACTCAGCCAATAAGGCATGGCTGATTAGCATCAGTACGCAACGCTATAACCCATTATGACTGATACAGCTCAGAGAGACAAGTGTTATGCAATTATATGAGAAATATTATTCTTTTTTGGGCTTCCATCCTCCCTGCACAGGTGAACAAGACCCCGAGATACTGGAACTCCTCCATCTGGAGACCTCTGCACCTGGAGAGGACAAGGCACCTTTTTCCTCATATACAAAACTTATTCCATGATAGAGATGCTCATAATAACAGAATTGTAATAATGATTGAAATCAATGTGTATCTCAGTCGAAAGAGTTGCTTTTTAGGTCAGATTTACAAAGGATTTAAAAACATTTTCAAACTTGATTACATTTTCTTTTTTAACTGCTTAAAAAAAAGTACTGAACCCTCTCTAAAAGCAATGCCGATTATGGGGATTGTTAAAGTAATAGGCCTTGAATTCAGGCGAATAATTCTTTCATTAATGTGTTTAAATTAAAGAGAAAACAGCCTTTTAAGCCTCAGTTTTATCTAAATCTAACATTAAATCTGTTTAGGTGTGTAGAGTGGTTCCTGGTTTATCATGGTGGTTAAGTTTTAAGGCTGTCAAAACCTCTTACCACACACTTTATACACTTACCTAACACCCTGAACTCAACACTGTGTGATCACACTGCTGCTAAACTACAGATGTAAACATACTGCTGCTAACATGTACAGATGTAAACATACTGCTGCTAACATGTACAGATGCTAACATATAACTACACTTAACTATAAATACACAGTACTTTATACTTGCCTCTTATTGCCAAATGTAAAACTTTTACACCTCTTTTTATTATTATTTTTAAATAGAGATTTTATACTTATTATTGATGCTAGAGTTAGAGTTTTTGTTTTATTTGTATTAGTATAGCTATTGTTCACTTTATTTGTGCCGTGTGCTCTTTCCTACTGTTCTATACAACACTGAAATTTCCCCACTGTGGGAAGAATAAAGGATCTCTTCATCTTAAAATATCAATCCTGTTGGTTGTAGGACTGAGGGCTACTGCAGCTCTCAAAAGCCATGCATAGACCAGGGAAAAAGACCGAAGAAAGGCCAGAAAGAGAGCGGGACCAGAGAGAGAAACAGAATATAATTTGACTTACTTCTTTATTTATCACAGTGGAGAAAGTTTGAAAGCCGAGCATTTGGACAGAAGGGGCGGGCGTGTTTGTGAGGAGCTAAAAACAACTGCAGGACTGTTTTTGGTGAGGAACAATGTATCTATGAACTCAAAGAGCAAATAGAGAAATTAAACAAAGCTGAATACTGCCCCCATGTGGCCACATATAAGTATTTTATTTGAGGTCACTAAAGGGCACATGTATATACATCATTACAGAAGAGTAACTTTAGAAGCAAAAGAAGACCAAAGAGAGACCAGAGATGGAGACCTACACTGACATGGCGGAGAACATGCAATTACGTAAGACCCTGATCCAACCAGAATTTGAACCCAGTGTTAGTGCCTTCTTCTCTCATTCTTCATCTCTCATTCCATTTGTCGTGTATCATTATTATATTCATATATGGTCTATTTTCAGAGGCTAAAGTGAGCAGTAAACATGTCCTCTGTAGTTCCAGTGAGTGTGCTGGAGCTCTCACCACAGCCACAGCTTCAGAGGCCAGCAACTCATCGACAGACATCACACTGAAGTAGGCCACGTTAGTCAGCACGTAGCAGCAGGTAACCACAGCCATGGAGATGCAGATGGACAGAGGAAGAGTTCTGAACACACAGTACAATATTTAAACATATACTAGATACTAATCTTAGTACTTGGTTCTCCTCAGAACCAACTCTGACTCTGAGAAGCCCAGGGATTGGCCTCCTACCAGTGCCCAGCGTCAGGACTGAACATGGGGAGGCCGCGTTTCAGACTTATGCAGCTAAAATCTGTAACAGTCTTCCTGAACATGTGAGACAGACTTCTACTCTGACAATGTTCAAATCCAGGTTTTGTTTTGCTGCAACAACTGAAGGACTCATTATAATGTACTGGATTTTTTTTATTTTAATGCCTTGTGGTTCTTAAATACTGTCATCAAAACAGGGAAAACAATACACAATAAATATATTTTGTTGTCAATAATAAAGATAATAATAATTGAAATCGCGAATCACCGCACCTAGCCTCTCCGGAGTCCATTGTATGTCTAAGGTATGGTCCCGCGTCCACCACATGGAGCTATACTGTTTTTCTGCTTTTGTCTGCGAACAATGGCGCGTTGGAACGCTGACGCTTCGACGGTGTTTGACGGTGGCGCCCGCCAGAAGCGGCGGAAGTAGCGGGCGGACTTTGAAGCTAACGGAGTTAAGCTAGCGACTTTTTGTGCGAAGTTCTTCTCAAATAATGCAGCTCTGCATCGTCTCTGTGTCCAGAGACCTTCCAGAGACTTTATATAACAACATCATGTGTTAACGGAGTCCCCCATTGTCAACCCTGGTTTAGTCCTGGTGTAGCTCCTGTTTTGGCTGTTTACGAGTATTTTCAGTCTGCTCGCTCAGACCACTAATGTCCCCGTGACAACTTGGCTCTCTGATTGGTTGCTGCACGAGCGTCCCGAGGAAACGTTCAGCAATATTTATCTCCTGCGTGTGTCAATTTTCCGCTCCTGCGTCTCTACCGCGCAGTCCGTGCGTGCATCCAGAGACGCACATGCAATTCCACGCTCGAACGCGTGTCACCATTGACTTTGCATTGAAAGTCGCCGCAACGCATGATCTGGTCTGAACGCGGTATAAAAGTGTTAGGATCATGTCAACTTGGAGAAAATGTGATTTGGGTGTAAATAGGTGACGCACTTGTGATCCGGCATGTGGGAGAGGACATGTTTTAGTTTGCGGTGATGTTTTTATATATGTTTTTCGATGTCCCATCCCAGCTGGAGTCATGCCACAGAGCCCCATGAACTGCTGTACAATGCTGAGCGCCACACAATCAGCGCACCTGCGCCTAATGAGAAAGCAGAGGGCAAAAGGGCAGGTGAAGCACACAGAGGCGCGCAAAGGACAAACAAAGCCACTGAGGACGAGTGAGCGGAGGACGTCTGAGGACAGCGCGTTCGGGAGACCACAGCCCCACAAGACCAGACAGCGCAGCGACCCGCCTGCACCAGCGTGCCCTTTCACGCAGCGGCAGAGCAAGAAACCTCTGCCTCGCCCGTGATTAACCCCCTGTGGATTAGCTGGTGCAGCCAGGAGAGCCTCAGGCCCCCAGCAGCTGGCAAATCGGTTGTCTGTATACTGTGTACTGGCTCATGGTCTGTGGTAGGGAGCGTGGTGGAGAGGGAAGCGGCGGCAGTCTGAGGAGGCACCTGATACGGGGAAGAGCACCTGATACGGGGAAGAGCACCGTGACGTTGACTACACGCAGCGGCAGGGTGAATCCCTGCCGTGCCTGTAAGTACCTCCAGTCGTTGTAGCGGTGCTATAAGAGCATTTTGTGGGGTCTCTTGCTTGTGTGTTCGGCTGTTTGGTGCTGTCGTTTTGTCCTTGTGCCCAGGGGCGGAGCTGGACCGCAAGCAGGAGACGGTGCCTGACTCGTGGATAACACAGCAGCAGGGTGGATCCCTGCCATGTGCGTAAGTGTCCGCCCGTTGTCCGTTGTATAATACGTGGAGAGAATTGTTCCTGCCGGCCTTTCTTTTTGTTTCTTGTGCGCAGGTCCCCGGAGGACGGCCCCTCAGCGCTCGTAACTTTAATTACATTTTAAAGACTTGTTAACTTTGTTTTAATTAAATTATTGTAATAAATTATTTCTTTTTAACAGTTTGCTCTGCCCTTTTTTTGGTCACACCACTGCTCTGCCTTAGCTGTCTTAATTTGGTCCACTACTCCATCATTCCCTCTTTCTCCAATAATCAAACCCCCACCTCATTACATACTTTTTGGCCCGAAGGGGAAGAATGCAGCTCAACATTTTTTTCCACGGAGATGTGCCTTTGACAAATCTGTTCATCTGCGACACTTCACTAAGACTAACTAGGGTTACCTTGAAACTCCTCTGAGCGGCCATAGTATCATGCAGAGGGTGTCTGGAGTTACCCAGGATGCCCTGCATTAGAGCCCTCATCCTTCTCTCAAGCCCAGCTGTACCACTTTGATGTCCTGTCCATTTAGTGCATGGATCTATTATAATAACTGGATAGGGTATTACTAGCTTGGAGCTGAAGAACTCATGTGCTCGGGGGATTCTCGCGGAACTGCAGACTATACCAGACAAAATTCACGTGGGCTACCCAGACATTTTCCCCATTGAACTCAATGTAAATTAAAACAGCTCGACCTCAGCCGACAGAGAACCTACAGCTTTCATAAAGATCGGATTTTGTGGGGATTTTAGTGTCCGTTGTCATCCTGAACTTTTTTTCTTTTTAAATCCTTCTGTTTTGTTTAAATCCACACTTTAGTGCCACAAACTCTGCCCGTCTGGCTCTCGCGCTAACTCCCGCTCTGATGAACTGCTCTGATTGGTCAGAGCGCGGCCGAGCCCCTCTGTGCATGTGCGTGAGACCCGGTGTGAGACCCGGTGTGAGACCCACACACGCGTGTTTGGTGCAACGCATTATGTGAGATCATCCACTGCGCAGAACCGGGAGGACCAGACGATGCCCAAATACAGGCGAGTTTCCCATAGATCTTTGCGAGTTCCAGGCAACTTCCGCTAATCTTTTCGGCACCCATGCCGTCACAAAGCGCCACTGAGCACAACCATTCATTTGAATAGGGCGCCATCTTGGATCGCCGGGGCTTGGTTGTTTGCCTTTCACTGGCCCCGCCCCCAAGCGACAAAAGTTTTTAACAAGCGCATAGAAGAGATGCCAAAAGTTTTCAACGCGCGCAGAAGAAGGCAAGTCACGAGCGCACACACGCGTGTATTGTTGCTTGTGGTACTGAATCTGCGCGTGGAGCGAGAGAATCTGCCTGCGTGTGGTGTGAAATATGCACGTGGAGATTAGTTTGCGCGCATGAATGAAATAAAGCTGCGCGTATATGTATTAATTGTGTGTGTGGACTTTTGGCGTGAATCTGGCGCCATACAGCAGAGCTTTTGAGAAGTTTATAGTAACAATAATCCAACAGTTTTGTCCAGCGCTTTTCTGGACACTCAATGACACTTCACAGTGGCGACAGTGGCTCAGTTTCTGGAGCATTGGCCAGTGATCCGGAAGGTTGTGGGTTAAAGCCCACCATGAGACCTTCTCCACCGACAGAAGCGATGCAACCAGAGTGTGCAGTATGCAATTTTAGACCAGTGATAGTCTTCTCAAACACTGCAACATGAGCCAATGAGTACATAGGAAACATAAGAATATGGAGAAAAGGAAGACTATATTGGTGTTTGTCCCAAACCTGTCAGACCACCCCAGTCTAAATTCAGGTTACATCAACAAAAGTCATTGAGACTCACCGCTCCGGATTCTCGATCTCCTCTGTCACAAAGTTCAGGTAGAACCTACAAGAGAAAACGGCTTAAAACATCACAATGAGCAGATAATACACTCACAGTCTGAGAAATTAACATTATCTACAACACGTGTACAAATGTTTTACATATATGCAAATAATATAGGCCTCCCCGAGGTTTCTCATTTTTATGACATTTAACAACATTTAACAACATTTCTGACAGTGGTCGTCCTGCTTCCTATGGACCATTGGCTGTTATTATCTATTATGTATTATTGCATTTCCTTTGTTCAATGGAGTAGCAGGACCTCTGGGCTTTGCCCAGGCAACAAAGGGGGCTCTGGGCCTCCAAGATGGGCTCAAACCTAAGCTCCAGGTTTGAAAGGACTTCCACAACCCTTCAAAGTCTCCAGCTTCAACCTGGAGAAGTTGCTGAACTGTGGCTCCTAGACTGTGGATCGTGGGAGGACTTGGTTAAACCACATGATGCACCGCATGGTCCAGGCCCCATGAAAAAGGACTGGCCCCTCATTCATCGCCATCAAGACCCAACAAGGACCGCCATCGACCAAAGGCCCATTCTGGTTGTATGATCTGCTCTTGCTACACACAGTTGTTGGCTTTATCAAAACCTACACTTTAAAGAACACTTAGTCTCTTACCAAGGCTGCACACATGCAAGCCCGGGCCTACCAATCCATTTAGAAGGACAAAGGCCCACACATTAGCCTCATCTCACCTTAGCCTGGCATGTAAACCATGTATCTTGCAATCAGCGTTTCCTTCATGTTATTCTTGACAATTTGCATATTTCATATCTAATCTGTACCATCTACAAAACCATCTTTGTCTAAAAGTGATAATTGTGCTGATTTAACTCCAGAAATTGGGTCACTGATTTGTAAAAGAATTCATTACCTTCAGATTCTATTGAAGAGAATTGGACTAACTAGTAATTAAATAATTAATTACTCATATGATTACAGAATCAATAAATGAGCCATTTAACAGATAACGTGACGTCATACGCACGTTATCAGTTGGGATTTATTCCCTGGTTCCCCAAAATAAAGCTATTATCAATTATTGTAATTACTACATGATTGTTTTTGGTCCAATTCTCTGATATCAAATACCAAACTTAAGTTATGTGTGATATCGACTATACTCACCCTTCATATCCATTGTTTTCTACTTATTCTGTCTTAAAACTTTTAGAACCTTGAACTGAAAAAAGTGGGATTGTCTTTGTACCAGTTCTCTGTACCAGGCCCCTGTACCAGGTCCCTGTACCAGAGCTCTGTACAGGGAGTACCAGGCATCTCAAACCTCTTATGGTAGTCCAATAAACATACACAGGATGGTGTTGAAGGTGGCATGTATTTAAAGCAGATGTGTCCAATAAACACAGATACTGCTCTACCATATTTTGGAATTTAGACGTGCATGTGTATACTACTGTTGGTTAAAGTATTGTAAATATTCCAACTTGAAATAAACAATCAATAACTTCACAGAAGACTGTTTGTTACAGAGCAGAGTAGAGTAGAAAAAGGCCAATTAGGGCAACTGGAAACGTAGCTTAAGTGTGCTGCGGTCGTACCAGCCGGCGTAGGCGTACATCCCAGAGTAGAAGGCCAGCGGCATCCCAGACAGCTGCGTGTGGCTGGTATCAAAGGCATTCTCAAAGTTCCTGGTGTCTCCTGAAACCACATATTTTGACTTTTTAACCATACAACATTGTTCCTCATCAATCACAAACCTACCCACCCACCCACCCACCCCACACCCTTTGCCTGTCTAAAAGCTCAAACCCGGTTACACTATTAGTATTCTATTGTTCTATTATGATTTTTTAAATTCAACTTTTTAAAATTAATTTGTTTTGTGAACTTCTTGAGTCAAATATTCCTCTTTACAACTGTGTAGCTTGATTTACACCAGCAGCTGGATAGATCACACCCATGGATCTATAATAATAACTGGATTGGGTATTACTAGCTTATAGCTGTCGTATCCATGGGCACAGGGGGCGCCCGTGGTACTGCAGACTAAATTCACGCGGGCTAGCCAGAAAAAAGTCCCATAGAGCTCAATGTAAATAAAAACAGCTTGACCTCAGCTGACAGAGAACCTACAACTTTCACAAAGATCGGATTTTGTGGGACTTTTAGGGTCCCTTGTCATCCTGAACTTTTTTTCTCCTTAAATCCTTCGGTTTTCTTTAAATCCACATTTTACTGCCACAAACTCTGCTGCTTTCCTTCCCTCTCTGACTCCACTCTGCTGCTGCTCTGATAAGCAGCTCTGTCGGTCAGAGCACGGCCGAGCCCCTCTGTGCACATGCATGAGAGCCACACATGCGTATTTGGCGCAACGAATCATGGGAGCTCGTCCACTGCGCAGAACCGGGAGGACCAGACGATGCCCAAATATAGGCGAGTTCAGCTAATTTCCCGGACTCCGTGAAGTCCCATGCGCTACAGAGCACAAGCCATTCATTTGAATAGGGCGCCATCTTTGATCACCGGGGCTTGATCACACAACTTGACTAAAAAGCTTTCAGTATGCTTTTTTATTTTTTATAACTGTTTATTTTAGATTTAGGTTTGTTTAGAGGTTTCCGTGTATTCACTTTTGTCTGCCGCAGAGTTACATGAAAAATCATAGACTGTAAATATTAACGGAAGTAGTCACGCCTATCTCCGTGTTTCAAACAAATAGGGCACTGTCCGGTTTCCGAAATGTGCTAAAAATAGCTCAGATGACTGCGCATGCGCGCATGTTTCGGACAAACATTGTGTACGACGCGTTGAGTACTGTGTTCTCCACATACGCGTGTGTATTTACTTGGGCTAAATCATTAAATCATGGTGACAACAAAACACTGCAGTTATGGTGCTTGTCGGAGCGATTTCAGATATTCTGAAAAGGACTATCAAAGTAACATTCAACCCGTTCGTTAAACCACAACATCGGACCAGACCAGGACCAGACCAGGACCAGATCAGACCAGGACAAGTGCAAGAGGTGGGTGCTTGTGGTCGGCAGAATTTCTTTCATGAAAAGGTTAAAAAGGACACATGTTTTTTCAAAACACTTCGTCTGTGAAGCTGGACCAACTGTGGAGTATCCAGATCCAGTCCTAGCTACGTTTAGCTGGGACTGGACCTGGACCGCTGTATCTGGTCCGTCTGAGCTCTTCTGAATGTAGTTAGCACAAACTTTCTCTTTACACCATTTACCCCCATCAATCCATATTAGTATTGTTTGTCCTAATCCAGAAAGTATACAATTCTCACACCTGAAGAAAGATGAGAGGGATTTTTTTCAACTTTGTGACTATCTGAAAATAAGTTCAGACGAAGCGCGTCGGGGTCCGCTTATTATACGCTTTGTACCAACTCAACACGCAAAATAAACGTCATTCACTATTAATGCCGAAAGGTTTATTTAATGAGTGCAAAGAAAATAGTTCCCAAAGGTTTTCCCGTGGCAGGCGAGTAACAGTGAGGATAGTTAACCTACTTTTAAAAAGCGATCGCTTTAGTTGCATTAAAAAAGTATTTTTGTCATGAAAACCTGAACAGATAATTCTGAAAACCTCCGTGCACTTGTGTTATGAATGTATGTATAATGTATTCTCCCATTAACATTTAAATGTGTCGATTGATTGTCATTTGCGTTTACTGAGTGTGGCTAGCTCCGATAGTTTCTCTCTGCAGAGACAGTAGTGGCGTAACCCGTTGTGACCCCATGGATCTATTATAATATCAGCTGACTGTAGCTAACTAATGATCAAACTAATTACAAAGTGGATAGTGCAAAAAAAAAAACTTGATAAATGGAAGTTAATCACAGCAAAACAAACAAAGAAGGCGCTAGCATTGCAATTTAAATGACTAGATAATGTTAGCATAATCCTCACCATTATCTTTTTATCAACTCAAACTTTCTACTGGAAGACCACGACATTCAAGCCAACGTTATAATTGGTCTACACTATGATCCCTGATGGTTTGATGGTGGAATTTTGCCCCTGGTATTTCATTTTCGTCTAAAGTGACAAGTGGTATTTGATTCATTTCGGCAGTGTTTGTCCGAAACATGTGGGCGGGAGTTGACAGGCGGCGGGGGCGTGTCTTAGTGACGTCATTCAGATAGTTCGCTATGGGTCAAAAATTGTGCTTGTACTGGAGCTATCCAAAATGGCCGAGAGTGGTCCCGCCAACAAGAAAATTGGGAAAAAACGCATCTGCGCATGCGTCATCCGGCGACTAAACTAGAGTGGTCCAAAAAAAAAAATCACTACCCTCAGCATTGACACACATGTGGCACGGAGCTTTGGGCCAAGAGCCGACTTTTCGACCATCCTGTAAAGATGTTTGAGAGGTCAGAAGATGCTATATGTTAGCATTGGTTAATTCTTATTCCGGGTCCACCTACGTCGGCCCGGGGTGGTATTGCAAGCAGGTGAGCGCACGTCATTTTGGCCACTTTTGAGCCGGGACCCGCCCCCACTGTGAAAAATAAGCACTCGTGTCCAAACTCTTTGAAGTTGCTGAGGGCCAACACTTACAGTTGCTGTTTATTTACAGTGGGACAAAAAAGTATTTAGTCAGCCACCGATTGTGCAAGCTCTCCCACTTAAAATAATGACAGAGGTCTGTAATTCTCATCATAGGTACACTTCAACTGTGAGAGAGAATGAAAATAAATCCAGGAATTCACATTGAAATATTTTTAAAGAATGTATTTGTAAAATATGGTGGAAAATAAGTATTTGGTCACTTCAAACGAGGAAGATCTCTGGCTCTCACAGACCTGTAACTTCTTCTTTAAGAAGCTCTTCTGTCCTCCACTCGTTACCTGTATTAATGGCACCTGTTTGAGCTCGTTATCTGTATAAAAGACACCTGTCCACAGCCTCAAACGTCAGACTCCAAACTCCACTATGGCCAAGCCCAAAAAGCTGTCAGGGGACACCAGGAAAAGAATTGTAGACCTGCATCAGACTGGGAAGAGTGAATCTACAATAGGCAAGCAGCTTGGTGTGAACAAATCAACTGTGGGAGCAATAATCAGAAAATGGAAGACATACAAGACCACTGATGATCTCCCTCGATCTGGGGCTCCACGCAAGATCTCATCCCGTGGGGTCAAAATGATCATGAAAACGATGATCAAAAATCCCAGAACCACACGGGGGGACCTGGTGAATGACCTGCAGAGAGCTGGGACCAAAGTAACAAAGGTTACCATCAGTAACACACTACGACAACAGGGAATCAAATCCTGCAGTGCCAGACGTGTCCCCCTGCTGAAGCCAGTGCATGTCCAGGCCCGTCTGAAGTTTGCCAGAGAGCACATGGATGATACAGCAGAGGATTGGGAGAATGTCATGTGGTCAGATGAAACCAAAGTAGAACAGCAGTGGACTGAGTCTGGAGCAGAAACATCCACAGCCATCGTGCACAGGCGTGTGCAGGAAATGGGCTACAGAAACCACAACCAGAAACAGCGGCAGAAGCGCCTGACCTGGGCTACAGAGAAGCAGCACTGGACTGTTGCTCAATGGTCCAAAGTACTTTTTTCGGATGAAATCAAGGTGCCAGAGTGTGGAGGAAGACTGGGGAGAAGGAAATGTCAAAATGCCTGAAGTCCAGTGTGAAGTACCCACAGTCAGTGATGGTCTGGGGTGTCATGTCAGCTGCAGGTGGTGGTCCACTGTGTTTTATCAAGGGCAGGGTCAATGCAGCTGGCTATCAGGAGATTTTGGAGCACTTCATGCTTCCATCTGCTGCTGCTTATGGAGATGAAGAATTCCTTTTTCAGCACGACCTGGCACCTGCTCACAGTGCCAAAACCAATTGTAAATGGTTTACTGACCGTGGGATTACTGTACTCAATTGGCCTGCCAACTCTCCTGACCTGAACCCCATAGAGAATCTCTGAGATATTGTGGGGAGGAAGTTGAGAGTCACCAGATCCAACACTGTGGATGAACTTAAGGCCACTATCGAAGCATCCTGGGCCTCCATAACACCTCAGCAGTGCCACAGGTTGATTGCCTCCATGCCACGCCGTATTGAAGCATTCATTTCTACTAAAGGATTCCTGATCATGTATTGAGTGCATAACTGAACATCATTATTTGAAGGTTGACATTTTTTGTATTAAAAGCACTTTTTTATTAATGGTCGGATGAAATATGCTAATTTCTTTAGATAGTGATTTTTGGTTTTTCTTTACTTTTTTGCCAAAATCATCAATATCAAAACAGTAAAAGGCTTGAACTACTAGTGTAATGAATCTAAAATATATGAAAGTCTGTTTATCAGTACATTACAGAAAATAATGAAGTTTATCTCTATATGCAAATTTTTTTAGAAGGACCTGTAGAGTCTTTAAAACTAGAGTATCAGATTATTCGAAAGGAAACATTTGAACTTAAACAGAGGCTACATGTATACATCTTTGAACAGAATGACTTTAGCTTATCCTTGTTTTTCAAACCAAACACTACAAATTTGACAAGTTTCCAACAGCTATTAATTACATTAATGAGAGTCAAACTCAATATACCAAATAATTTTCATCATATCTCTTTGAAGTTCACTCTTCAACTATTTCCAGAGTTTTTTCAAATGTCATACATATTCTCAATTATATATTAGTGCCTTTGTGTGTAATATGGCCCCAGAGAGAACATGTTCAAGTGTCTATGCCCATGTATTTTAGAAAGTCGTTTCCACATTGCATGGCAGTCATTGACCGTTTTGAGATATTCATGGATAAATCTAAAGATTTGAAGGCAAGGGCGCAGACATTTTCAAAATATAAATCCCACAACACAATGAAATACCTTGTAAGTATCACTCCAACCAACTCCACGTCACTGATTTCAACGGTTTTGTTAAGTCTACTGTTGTGATTCAGGGCTATAAAAGAATGAATTGAATTGAATTGATATGAATTATAGAACGTAACCCCCCACTAGGGACCATTGTATATTTGAATACAGACGGCATCTTAATTCCTCTATACAAATGTTCCAGTCTGTAGTGCTGACCTGCGAGGAGGCGGTAGAGGCCCGGGATAATGATGATGCCCATGGCCAAGAGCTTGCTAGCGGTCAGGAAGATCTGCACTCTGGCCGACCATGTGACGCTCATGGCATTCAGATACATGACGGCAGCTGCAGGAACAGCACAGAACATACAGCAACGTGATATTGGCTCCATCTTTCATTCCATGGTCTTCCACCATGCTGATAGTGATGTTCAGAGAAGTGTGTGTGTGGTACTCACTGATACCAATGGTGGTGGCCAGCTTCACAGCCAGCGGAGGAACAGCACAGGGCATGAACAGCGGCTCCAGTATGTACCGTCCAAAGGCCAGAGAGATCACCGCCATGGCTGCAGGTCTGCGGGCATGATGGGAGAGCCTGGTCAAACTCATGGCCTGCAAGAATCATTCTTTCCCAAATAGGCGGGACCCAGACACCCTCATCGTAATATTGTTTACTACCTTTTTTCACTATTACTTGATGTTTTCTTATACTTTGGGCCATAATAAGTTCATAAAGACCACTGTCAACTCACCTTCATTTGGACTTGGATGCTAAAAAGTAGTTTTTTGGGGTCCGCCTTTTGCAAAATGATGACCACATCTATTGTCATATCAACCTAAACATGTGAAAAAATACCACAAAATGTCTGTCTGCCAAACAAATTGACATACAAATTGATAATTTTTCAGCATTTTAATTGAAATTATCATACCTCAAATGCTACTTAAAATTTGCGCAGACTCATCTTTCTATCTAGAAGATTTCATCTTCTATGACCAAAGTTCAGCTCTTAACCTCAAATTGCAGCATTTCCCTTCACTAGGTAATTGGGCATCTTAAGTTTAGACTTGGCTTTACACTTGGTCAAGTCAATTAAAGCTGGACTACCTCACTTCTTTTTTGTATTCATAAGGGAAATTCAATCAATATCCAGCATTGGGATTGAAGAATAAGTAGCGCAGGTTTGTACTGGAGTTTAATTTTATTTTAGATCGAGTTTTTGTGCAACAAGGAAGATAATTTGTTTGGGACCAGATTGTGACAAGGTCTCCCGTTAGCGCGCACACACAGCTGAGGTGAACGAGCATCATGGTGGAGGCAAACCTGAAACTTCCTGAGTCTTCGTTACCGGTTACTGCTTACACAGCAAAACAGCCAAAAGAAAGTCTCGTCCTCCGCGCTTCCCGGTTCTATCATTTTATGGTCACGCCATCCACGTGCAAATGTGCGATCCATATTGTGAGACCAGGCTCCGTAAACAACAGCACATGAGCATGCACATGGGAAACGGCTGCTTCGAAATCACAAAGTGAGTTAGTCAGCTTTAAATGAAAAGGGGGGGGGGAGGCATAGAGGGAAGGAGGGAAGAGGGGGGTTTAAAAAAGAAAAAGGGGGAGCCTCATTTTTGTACATTCTGTAATTTGTTTGATCTACCTTGTGTTCTTCTTAATAAAAATTTCATTATAAAAAAAAGAATCAATTAACCAGGAGATTTCATGAAGGACAAAGAACATATAAGGCATATTCAATATATACCAACAGATTAAACTAAAATATAACTTATAGGTCCCGTATTATTAGGCCCGAGCCGGGGTAAGGGCCTATTGCAAATAATGGCGGTGCGTGACGGACGCTCACCCCGGCGTGACGGACGCTCACCCCGACGTGACGGTTGCGCGCGTCAACTCAAACGCTTTAAAATGATGTATCACGTGCCATTGAAACTATATTGTTTTTGCTCGAGACGTCCAAAAAAAAAAATCCTTATTAGGCCCGAGCCCCGAACGGGGAAAGGGCCTATTGTTTTTGCTCGAGAGATGTCAAATTCTGCACTTTGAGCCTTAATTTGACCCCCTGAACATGCATGATAAGTTTTAAAATGTTGCCCAAAAATCAGACCTGGCAAAAATTTGATATTTTGGTGTTTATTTTTATGGGACTCAGAAAATGCCAGAACAGCGCCACCTACAACAGCCAAAATAATACCCCTATGGGAGTTTTGGAGATCAAGTTTGTCGTAGAGACATGACATTCGGTGCACATGTTCCTCTAGTCAGGACAAGATTTTTTTTTTATTATGGCCTTGCCCTCTGACAAACAGGAAGCCCATGAATTTCCCTGCAAAATGGAAAAATGAACAGCAAACGTTTTCATACATGTCGGTTGGAAATCTTCTCCTCCTCGGCCGATTCGCCTCAAAATCGCTCCACATCGCTCCACCCAGCGGCTACACCATCTCTGCTGGTGTTGCATTTTAATGCTATTGTTAGCTATTTCTAGAAATCTATTTACTTGTTTTGTTTGTATGGATGGGGATGTGTTTCTGCTGCTACTGGACACCTGAATGTCTCCAAGGTAGATCAACCAAGTATCTATCTATCTATTTGGCCTTCATACACATTAAGTAGTGTAGCGCGGAGGAGAAAACGAGGGAGACGCAGCGTGCTGCGCCAGAGGCTCAAGATTCCTCTTCCAACTACTATCTAATGTGCAGTCACTGCGCAATACAGTGGATGAGCTTCAGACAAATGTGAAGTACATGGAGGAGTACAAAAGTGCCTGTCTTATTGCTCTGACAGAGACATGACTTAAAGGGCCCATATCACGGTTTTTGACTTTTCTCTGCTTTAAACATGATTACAGTGCTATTTGGCCTTCATACACATGCCCAGAGTAGTTTATTCATTGATTCTGTCAATCTTTAGTAAGAGAGCAATCTGTCTCCTTCCCCAGCGTGAGGCACAGAAACGCTCGGGTCCACTTCAGTGACGAAAACCACACTGATGACGCGCATGACCCCGTTTGCTTTCTATTTAAAATAGTTTTTAAATACTTTCGTCAAAACGGGGTAAACAATACACAATTAGTATGCTGTTTGTTTTCAAAAATAATAAAAATAAAAATAAATTAAAAGCCGGCGGGAGGTGATTGACGGATCAAAACAGCGAATTAGAGCGCACAGGCTCCGGCTCCCGAGTCCAGCGTCTGTGGTCTGGTCTCGCGGACACCTCATAGAGCTGCTGTTTTTATGCTTTAGTCAGCAACTAAAAGTGTTAGGATCACGTCAACTTGAATGAAGTGTGTTATGGGTGTAAATATCCATCCATCCATCCATTTTCTTCCCCTTAATCCATTTCTGGGTCGGGGGGGGTGGCAGTCAGAGCTGCACCCAGTCACAGAGCACCAGCCCCTCACTGATCCTCCTGCAGGTGGTGAGTCCACAGGACACACTATTTGGCCCTAAGAGGAAGAAAGCGGCTCGACTTTTTTCATCTGTTCATCTCATGGATCTATTATAATACCGGTTCATCTGCGACACTTCACTGAGACTGTTCCAGAACTAAAGGGACAATGGAACTGGACTTACTCAAAAGCTGATCTGGAAACACGTTATTCCCACGGTAAAAGACGTAACTCGGACCCCTTCGATCTGTAAGTAGTGACGCTAACTCGCTGTATACTTCTGTAAACTAAATAACTAGGGTCTGATTGTGCATCGAGGACATAGGGCTCGATGTGACGGATTGTCATTGGAAAAAGTTTATTCTTATGTATGAAATGACTATGTACGAGTGATAAACGACAAGAGCGTGATGCTACGTCACCGTGCGGGCGGGGGGAGGCGGGCTCACAGGCAGAGGAGCAGACTCTTCTCTGGATCAGCTCGTTTGAGTCGAGGTGATGTCACCTCTATACAAGAGATGGCTCTAATCTCACAAGCTTTGATTGTTGTGTGGTGTATCGCACACATTATTATAACACATGTGCAGAGGATTGAGTGTGAAACATGAAGAAAAACGTGATATAGGACCTTTAAAGATCACGATCCCCAGTCTGATCTCAAGATTGACCGCTTTGTGGTCCCATTCAGGCTTGACCTGATTTTGAATTGTTGGCCGTGTCATTGCGTCCTTATCATTTACCCCGAGAATTCCCACAATTGTTTGTGATTGTAGTCCCATTCATCCAAAAGCTAACAATGACGGGGCAGCCTGAGCTTTCTGGCAAATGATACATTGTCTTCAGCAAATCACCCTGGACGCACCTTTATTCGTCATGGAGGATTTTAACAACTGCAAACTGGGCAGGTATCTCTGCAGTTTTCAGCAGTACGTGACTTGTCTCAATCGTAACTCAAAATGCCCGGCATTGTTTATTTAGTTCTGTCCTACAAGCCGGTCTTGAAGTAACAAACGGCGGAATGAAGAATAGCAGATCTCCATGGACGCCACCCACCCCCTGTGGGCAGAGTTTAAGATGCTCCCCTCTGGCCGCGAATTTAGCTCCACTAAATGTAGGACAAACAGATTAAAGAACATATTTATCCCTCTTGCTATTGGTATTTTAAACAGATCACTATAATTCTGTTGTATATCTATTGTTTCCTTGTGTATATGTGTACCTTTCTGCTGCTGCAACTAAATTGGCACCATTGGGTATAATAAATATACCTTGAACTTGTCGTATCCCGTAATGTTTGGTCCCGCCACCAAATGTTCAAAACTTATTTCGTGACAGAGACGCGCATCATAGTCACAGACTAAGGGGAAATAAAAATGTATACTTGGCTAAATCTAGGACTTCCTTACAGTCAATGTGTGTCTCAGTGCGTGGAGTTACTCTGTGGAACACCTTAATGGATGAACTTAAAAATTGTACAAATCTGATTCTATTCAAAGCTCTGTTTAAAAAAGATGATGGGAGAGGGGTGGGGTGAGAGAGTGTTTGTGTGCACATGCATTTTGTTGTTATTTTTTTATACCATCGGTGCAGGGACGTGCGGTGAGGTTTGTGATTGGGGAGGCACTGACTTTAAAAGTCAGATTTACAATCATTATTCAAATAAAATAGCATTTAATCACCAATGCAATGACATCCACAAACTTTATATACTGTAAAGATAAGAGAACCAGCTTCTTTTAATAATCTCACAACAAATCTAGCTGCTGACTCTGCTCCGCATCAAACAACATCTTTAAGAAGCGCAGGTGCGAGAGACGCGAGGAGAGAGAGACGCGAGGAGAGAGGAGCAGAGAGAGACAGAGAGGAGCAGAGAGACGGAGACGCGAGGAGCAGAGAGAGACGGAGACGCGAGGAGAGAGAGACGCGAGGAACATAAACAATAATTTAAACAAGTTGCAGAACTCTTGAGCAGTGTTTGAATCAGTGTTTTTCGGAAAAGCACTACTTTGCCGGTATCTGTCAATGTTCAACATAAAACACAGATTAACAAACTCCTCCCCCGCAGCCGGACTAACCTCGTAAGTCCAGTGGTGGTCTCCCAGTCTATATTAATTCTTTCTTTGTTTGAAAGTCCAATTGAGAAAAAAAATCTTCATTCAAATCATCCATTTTCCAGCAAAAGAAATAGCATTTTGGGCTGATTGTTTGTTAGCAACTCTGGTATGAACTTTATGCTCACTATCACCCCTAGCGGTGAGGCACAGATACCGCCTGCCTCACGCCAAGCTTTTTCCTTGTGTGTTCATCTACGATCAAAAGACTTAAACTAAATATAAATTGTACACACATACGTGCAATACACTACTAAACACTAAGAGGAGTTTAAAAAATGTTTTTAAAGCAGGATATTTGAAACAAACGGTGATATATCAACTGCACGAGCTGAGTGCACACAGACACACACACACAAACTGTGAGGGAGCGGTCTGGGGTGAGGCACGCAGGAGCGCTGCCTCACCTCGTCTCTTTGAATAGGAATAACGGGATTTCGGCGATTTTGACTTCAGAAATGATCAAAACTGATGGGAACCGTGCCGAATATACATTAAAAGCATAGGACAGTGGATATAAATTATATATTTAAACTAAAATAATTATTAGTTTCCAATAATGGCAGGTGAGGCTCTGCCTCCCCTGCCTCCCCTGACTGCACGTCCCTGCATCGGTGGTAGTATTGTGTTGAAACTGTAGTCAAATGTACAGTAGTATTTTGTAATGTGATTTCCTAAATTCTACTGGAATGTTTTGACTTGTGTTGTGTGGGTGAGAGGGTTGGGCTAATATAAGCATAATGCTTCATCCAACCCCTTTTTAAACCTTGAACATATGTGTCTGAACATTTGTAAAATGTGTTTCCTGTGCAGGTTTTGTACTAAATAATTACATTCACAAAATTACAAATGTAATTAAAATATTATACTATATTTTTTATTAGCCATCTTCCTGTGAACCCACCACCTGCAGAGGATCAGCGAGGGACCGGTGCTATGAGCATTGGGTGGCAGCTCTCATTGCCACCCCCCCCGACCCAGAAATTTACTAATAAAGGGGTTGAACAAGAATGAATGATATTTTTTATCAGACTGTTCTCCAAACACAATTTAACAAGTAGTCATATTGAATCAAATCAAATGCAATAACAGTATACAGTAAAAGGGCTATTTATTTGTTACACTTTTTTTTTTTATGGAAATCATCTTGCATCCCCCGCAGAAGTTCCAGTGACCCCCGACTTATGCCATCAGCTGAGTCCAAATATGTGGCTAGAAATCAATTTTTGTTCTAGCGACTTGCAAATTATTCATTGATACCGCAACCATAATCCATCTTCCCTCATTATCTTGGAAAGAAGAAAAAAAAAATCATAACTCCGACTATTACTAAGTCCATGACTAAACTACATATCTCCTCCCCATTCGGATTTTCATTTTAACTCATTTTCTAACCGAGTGTGAGTTTCCTGCAAAAAACTTTTTTTTTCCTCTTCCCACACATCCCCACACGCACACCCCCTTGCCTGATACCAAAATCTCAACCTGTATTATTTCTTCTCAAACCTACTCACCCATGTTCAATCCACCAACCTTTTATTTTTCCTCCTCGCTTCCTGCATCACTGATCGCCAATGAAGAAGCTAGATCCCTTCAGCTGGGGAGCTTTTTCCATTACTAACAACTTATTTCTGAATTCCAAAAACGTAGCCACGACGGGACGAGGCACTGTTGGGAGTCACGCTTTTGTCCAATATGATGTACTTGTTCAAAATCAAAAATCAACACTTTAGGCTTTTGGAGGGTGGTTAGTTTGATTATTGCATGTTTGTTTTTCCACTAGAATTTTATTATTGCAGAGTTGAGGGAGTTGTACCATGTAGTTTGTGGTTGGGAGGGTAGCATGGAGAAAAGGTAATTCATTTTGGGCAGTATGGACATTGTTAACGTTGTAATTCTTCCAGCTAGGGATAGTGGGAGATTCATCCATTGTAATAGTTCAGCTGTTGTTTTTCTGGGTAAAGGGGAGTAATTGAGATGAATCAGCTCTTACAGCCTGGAGGAAACAGTAGCCGGGTCTCCACCGCAGGAACTTTGAGGTAATTTTCCAGGTCCAGCCCGGTCGGTGCGTGTCTCTGTCACAGGATGGTAAATTTGCACATTTGACGTTGCTGTGTGTTTGTACTTTTATTTTGAAGTGTTTTACTATTTGTATATTGTTGTGCTTTTTACTTCCTGTTTTAATTGCCTGGACCCTCGCACTTGTGACAGACCGTGTTAACCTAGTTTTACCCAATGAGCTGGGGTGCTGGTGGCGTGGGGGGTGGATTTTATTGGACAGTGAGACATTAAGAGCACGAGGAGCGGGGCATGAAGGAGAGAACGGTCTGGCTGACGAGGGCACGGGCAGGACTACGGAGAGCAGGAGGAGCGTCAGATCGAAGACGGCAGCACCGGTGAAGCCAGGGCACGACGTACAACACGGCAGGCGGGCAGAGTAGCTCTGCCCCTGCGCGTAAGTAACGCTGAATGAGTGCTCTGGCGTAATTTGGACGAGCTGCTGCTGCCGCCGTGTTTGGTGTCTGGGGCCAAGTGACTGCCTTGAGTTTTTGTCTTCCTCAGCGGCTTTGCCAGCCGGAGGACCAGTCCCGGCTCCGCCACCATCCAGTGAAGCCAGAGTACGACGCTGATCACAACAGGCGGGCAGAGTAACTCTGCCCCTGTGTGTAAGTAACGCTCTAGTACTCTGGCGGGATACACTTTACATGACTCTGAGCCCTATTCGATCAAAGGAACGCGTTACTGCCTTTGGCTTTGTTTGCCCCACAGAGACTCCGCCACAACACAGCTGGAACCAGCCCACGTGCAAGCCGGCCGTCCACACCCCCACCAGTTTTAACGAGCTCCTATTTTATTTTCTTATTGGCATCATTATCCACTGTTTTTAGTTTTTGTAATAAATTATTTCTTAAGATCATCCTAAGGGTTTTTTTTTTGATTGGTTACACTGCTTGCCTTGTTTTAAGTGTTTTTAGAGGATTCCTATAGGTGGCGTTGTCGGTTTTAAACTTGTGCCACCTTACATAATTTGGCGTTGCTGGCAGGACTCAATCACGAGCAGTGTAACAATCAAAAAACTGTTTTGTTGTAGGTTTTGTAGTCTATTGGTGGTAAAATGATGATTATGCCAATCTATCCCGGTGCACCATGGTTACCAAAGTTTCATGGGCCAAACAGTGACATTAAGTATGGGGACTGGAAGGAACAAATGTCTGGCATTTTAAATGCACAGGATCTGACTGAACCTAGGAAAACTGGCCTTCTACTGGGAGCTTTAGCTGGAGAGGCCAAATCGCAGATTAATGTATTAGATGTTGGAGAGCGGGACACGAGTGTGAAAATTTTTACGTACCTTGACTCGCTGTATGGTGATAATACTTCAATTGCTGCACTTAGGTCTAATTTTTTCGGTTGCATACAGAAACCTACTGAGTCTGTTAAATCTTTCACCCTTCGTTTAAGGGAATTGTATTGTAAGCTGCGGCGGAACAGCCCTGATGACGCACCCTCCGAAAACAATCTGCAGGACCAAATGCTTCTGGGACTAAGAGAAGGGCCGCTGTCTCAAACCCTCCGAACATATGTACGCCGAAATCCTGACCTGGATTTTACTGCCATACACAATGAGGCCTTGCTTCTGGAACAAGAACAGCGTGGACAAGGAGGTATTGATACGACATGCGCCACCGGCTATGCGCCCTCCTTTTTAATGTTTGGCAGGCACTTGCGACAACCTGTGGACCTAAGTCTAGGTGTGAGCAGACAGCCGCCGCGTTATGACCTGCAGGGATGGGTTAGAGACCACCATCAAAAACTCTCTTTCGCTTATAATCTGGCCTGGCAGAACATAGAAAAAGTGGCAGGTAATCACAAGCGAATCTATGACCGAAAAGCGAATGCCCTTCCGTTAGCCCCCGGCGAGCGAGTGTGGGTCAGAGACCGGAACCGTAAGGGTCAGGGCAAGCTTCACCCAGGCTGGGATCCAGAACCCCATGTAGTGTTAGGGCGGATTGGGGACGCTGGGGTTGTCTATAAAGTTAGGCCAGAGAAAGGGGGAAGGGAAAAGTCTCTCCATAGGAACTCCTTGAAACCTTGCATTGGACCCGTTCACGAGGATTCTGAACAGACTCTTGATGGCCCCTCGGAGACTGCCACGCAGGGCCAAGGACCCTACCACTGCTTCTTGTTTAATCCCCTTGTGGACCCACCAGAGCGGCCACCGGCGCAGCCACCCAGCCCCCGGCACTCAGCTAGGTCGAACTTTGGGCTGCCACCAGCTCGTTTTAGCCCAGATGGGGACTAAGGTGACAGGGACTGCCACCCATAAAGTAGGGGGGGATGTCACAGGATGGTAAATTTGCACATTTGACGTTGCTGTGTGTTTGTACTTTTATTTTGAAGTGTTTTACTATTTACATATTGTTGTGCTTTTTACTTCCTGTTTTAATTGCCTGGACCCTCGCACCTGTGACAGACCGTGTTAACCTAGTTTTACCCAATGAGCTGGGGTGCTGGTGGCGTGGGGGGTGGATTTTATTGGACAGTGAGACTGTGGTAGAATGTTTAGCTATGAGTATGTCTAAGTGCAATGGAATGTTCTTTTTAGGATAAAGCACTAGGTCGTGATGACCTGAACACGGCAATATGTTCTTTTGGAATATGTTTAGGAAGCACTAGGTCGGGATGACCTGAACGCTGTGGTAAGGGAGGATGTTGGGAATAGTCATTAGGGAAACATCTGGATCCTGTTATTCGGTCGCAGCCAAGATTCCATATTTAGTATTGACAGGAGCAGTTAAAAAGGAAAGAAAGGAAGCACGGGGAGCTTCTTCTGCGCAGAGCTCCATGCAGGATTGACGGGTCTCCCATGTATTGTTAATTGAGTTAATAAACGCATTATATGAATTTTTATTCTCGGCTCCTGTGAAAGTTCTTATTGACAATCAAAGTAAACCACTACAAATTGGCGTCACGGAAGCAGGTTAAAGAAGCCAAGAGAAGACTGGCACAATACCAACCGGCGGCCTCCGACGCAACGAACCCCCAAAAAGTGGCCACAAAATAAGGTAAGCAATTTTGCTTATATTTTGGGTGTTTTTTGTACCGGAGGTTGCTAAGTTGGTGTTGGTAAGACCCTTTTTGGCTCTTTAAAAAGTCCTGTGTTGGGGAGACCAGGCAATCGCATGTAAAACTGTTTAATATTTACTAATATATGAATGTCTTGAATGGATGTGGTTAATGTTGATTATAGGGAAAAGAGTACATAAAAAGAAAAAGTGTTAAAGCAGTCCATTGTCATTGTACGTTATGTTTTTAACACGTAAGTCGGGAAATTTCTGAGTCGTGAGATTTAGTGACTGCGGAAAAGAGTACATAAAAAGAAAAAGTGTTAAAGCAGTCCATTGTCATTGTACGTTGTGTTTTTAACACGTAAGTCGGGAAATTTCTGAGTCGTGAGATTTAGAGACTGCGAGATCGTGTCCCTCGGCTTCCTTGTGGGAACTGTCAGCGCGGAGATCGCGACAGTTGGACCGAGTATAAAAAGGCACGAGCCCCGTGTTTGTGAGAGAAAAATAGAGCTTTTTGACCCAAAAATATAAGTAGGTTGAGCGTTCTGTGAATCCGGAAAGGTCGTCCTAAATCAATAACAGGGTCTTTCTAACCCCTGGGCTGATCACCTGGGGGAAAAGGGGGGACAGCTATCTGTTATTACGGTGCTCCGGGGTTATGAGTTATGAGTTATGAGAAACGAAAAATGGCCATTCCCACACAAAGCGCTTTGTAAATAAGTTAAAAACCGGTTGATGTATCTTTGTCCTGTCTCGTTATTGTATATGCGTGTCAGATTATTTTCTTGCGTGTTGATTTTACAGTGAAAAGCTTTTCTTTTACAAATATATACAGACATATTACGTACATACAATTATATCTTTGTGCCGTTAATGGTGAAGTCAAAAGGGTTATTTGATTTTACTTTGAAAAATCCTCCTGCGCTCTGGTCTGGCTCTCTCTCACATATACACACACACATACAGCCCCCTCCCTTTGCTCTCCCACTTCTCCTGTGCGCTGAGTAAAGCACGGAGGCGTAACTTTGAGCTGGGACTGCTCTTAAGCCTAGCGTACATCGGACTGGCAACTGATTATATCCGTCGCCTCTGAGTTGCTGCCCCGCGCACATCGACAATCTGGCGAAAACGGGCAACTCTGAGTCGCAGGCCAGTCTCTTGAATAACAGCGCGTACATCGACAGCAACTGGCCGTCAACTATAGTGTGTTTTCTGGCATAAACTGTAGAGGGCGCGCTATACACGCAATGTAACAGAAACAGAGGAAGAAGATACACGCAATATCACGTGACTGTCCAAAATGGCGCACTACGAGTCGAAGGTATGTTTCCCCACCAATTCTATTTGCACTACGTGTTATACAATTCTAGCGCTCGTGATTCTTGATGAAAGTACACGAAATGTGATGAATATGCTAACAAGCATTGATAATTGAAAGTTTAATCTGTTGAAAGACTGCAGTCTGTCTCAATCAACCATTTTCTCTTTCCGATCGCAACTCGGCACACATCAACCATCATTCATCAACGATGTAAATTCAAATTCAATCCAATCCATATCTATGAATTGGATAGGATATGTTGGACGCCCAACATATCCTATTGAAGCCCTGTCTCTCCTATACACAAGTCAATATGGCATGGCCTACAGGTTTTGTATGGACTTTGTCTAGGCCTATGCTCTGCAATGCTAAGTCTTGTTAGTTAATACAAATAAAACCAAAAATACATCTTAATCAATAGGGTTACAATATACAATTTATAAAAAGAAAATTAGGCTATGTTTTTCTTATACATAGTTCCAGTTATTTGAATGTATTACACAAAACATGAAATCTTATAATGTAATTTACTTTCCTTAACAGATTATGAAGCTAAATATCAGGAAGAGGTACTTGCTCGAGAAAGAAAGGCGGCAACGTGCAGCTGCTGCTGCTGCTCTATGGATCCTTCTTGATGAAGACAATGAGGGTCAGAAAAGACAACGGCTGTGGATGAAGCCATGGCTTACACGTCATGATGAGCAAGGGGCATACCCAAATCTGGTTAGGGAATTGGAAGAAACTGATCTACTCTCATACAAAAATTATTTTCGAATGGGGCCAGAACAATTTTCTGAGTTGTTAGAGAAAGGTGGAGCCATTAATTTCTAAACAAGACACCAATTTTCGAAGGGCAGTATCGGCAGGAGAAAGATTGGCAGTCACACTGAGATTCCTAGCAACTGGTGAGTCGACATTCACTTTCATGTAAGAATGATTTATATTATGTTAATAATGGAAGAATAATTGTTTGTACTGAAATTGATTAATTTACTTTTGAATAAACTGTTTTGCAATCCTTATGTAACTTTAGTAAAAATGTAATGTTTTCTAGGTGAATCATACAAAAGTCTTGGGTACTCATTCCGGCTTGGATCGACTACAATTGGGAAGATAGTTCGTGAAACGTGTTCTCCATATACAATGTGCTAAAAGATGATTATATGAAAGTAAGTATTTATTTTCAAACAACACAGCAATAACACAGCAATAACACAGCAATAACACAGCAATAACACAGCAATAACAACATGAATTTATGAATTTAAAAAGTGCACGTATCCCCCAGCCTGATAGTGAGCTGGCTGTTGGGGTGATTGATTTGTAAAGTTAGGCATCATAGCGTCTAAGATGGACAGCTCAGCTTCAGAAATGGCATTGTTTAGAACTGCAATCAGCCTAGTTTTTGTCCTTTGGTCTTTTATCTTTCGGAGTCGACTGGCGACATACTGGCCAAAAACATCATCCTCATCCATTCTCTCCTCTTCCATGTCTGGTAGGGAAAGAGGCTTCGCGATGCTCTCTGCAATGCTATTTAGCACAGCCATCTTTTCCCTATTTAGGCGGTCGGCTGCTCTCTCAGTTGGCCCTGGATTCACCCTCCTCTTTTTAGTAGCCGGTGGTTTAGGGGGGTCGAACTCCTTGCTCGATACCGAGCAGGTCGGTGTGCTGGTTCCTGACCGGACTTCTACATTGAAGCTGCTGCTCGAGGGGGTGGGGCTTGCACATGTCCGAGTGCTCTCATCGTCGGATGACGACAAACCAATTTCCTCGTCTGTGTCGTCCTGAGAGTTACTCTCGAGCTGAAATAGATACAATTGTTTTAATAAGTAACCATGTAATATTTTTTGCTTTCAGATGCCACAATCACAGGAAGACTGGCTTACAATATCAAAAAGGTTTATGGAAAGATGGAATTTTCCACATACACTGGGAGCTTTGGATGGAAAGCATATTGCTGTACGTGCCCCTCAGAACTCAGGCTCTCTATACTATAACTACAAGAACTTCTTTAGTATTGTGCTATTGGGCCTTGTAGATGCTGATTACAAGTTCATATATGTTGATGTTGGATGCAATGGCCGGATCTCTGATGGGGGAGTATTTGCTGGATGTTCTCTGGCAGAAGCGCTGAACAGACGGTTGGCAAATAAACCAGAGCCGACACAACTTCCTGGTGGAGAGAGCCCAGTGTCATACCACATTATTGGGGATGATGCCTTCCCCCTACGAGATGATCTAATGAAGCCATTTCCTTTCCGAAACATGAACAAAGAACAGAGGATTTACAACTATCGGTTGTCTCGAGCTAGGCGTGTGGTTGAAAATGCTTTTGGCATTTTGAGTTGTCGATTCAGAGTTTTTCTCAATAGGATGTTCCTGGAACGAAATGTTGTGGAGAACATAGTTATGTGTGCATGTGCACTCCACAATTTCCTGATTGTGAAAAATGATGGACATTATCTGAGCCAAGGACTTGTGGACCAAGAATCGACAACACATGATGTAACCCCAGGGACCTGGAGAAATGACACACAACTACAGTCTAGTGGAATACATCACAGTAACAATAGTGGTCAACAACCCAAATCAAAACGTGATGTGTTGATGGAGTTCTGTATGAGCCCAGCGGGTGCTGTTGATTGGCAAGAAAGTAAAATATAGACAATCTGATTGCATTCATGCTAATGTTGAAAAATGTAAATAAACACCATGTCAAATTCATTTCTGATTTGCTCCTTTTTTAATAAACATTTTCTTTTAAATTTGAACATCCATAAAAATTGTACCTGGAATGATGACTGTGTCTCCCTCGATTTCATGTAAGGCCGAAGAAACTCTAAATTCTTCACAATCCAGTGCTGGTGCTGTGTGAGGCCGCGTCTTCCACTTCCAGAGGGTGGTGCTTTTGAGAGCCTGCTGAACTGGGTTCTCATATTCTTCATTTTTTTGGTGATATCTTTGACTGTAAATATGAAAAAATAGAGGATTATAGTAAAAGGAATGTAATGTGTAACTAGTCATAACAGTAGCATAATTTTGCATTGAAGGCCAACCCTATGAATAATTAAAACAAATAAAACAATCTTTTTACTAACAGGGTAGGCTATGCCTATAGGCTAATCTATTTAATGTAGAACAGACTGATTAGTGAGTGGCTACCTCGTCCTCGAGGCGGGCATGCTTGATATCCAATGACAATGTGTGACAACAAACAGTAGGCTTATTTATGTCAAGTAGGGAGGCAATAATGAATCTGTTCATGTACCGCGTCCATCATATTGTAATAGTTCTGGGTTGTCTGTTTACAACCACAGGCGTGGCCAACAGCTTGTCCTAACAGTTTGTGAATAAAAGCATCTTGAAAAGCACTGTTCGAGCATTTCTTACCTGGGAGTATTACAATATGCATTGAATAGGCGAGTCACGAATAAATGAATGGATGAATTGAACAGAAAAAGGTCGAGATGGAATTACCTGTTTTGCCGAGTCTGAAAGAAATTTCCTCCAGAGCCGCACGTTTAGTGTTCCTATTGGAGTAGGCTTTGATTGATGTGTCAAAGAGACACGGTCTCTCACGCCACATTGCCACGAAATCATCCTCCGCAATCTCCGTCCATTCATGTTCAGTCGCCATTTTACTTTGTTTTAGCGCAACAAGTCACGTGCAGGCGCCTACGTCACATGGTAACACTCTCAACACAAGTTGTGCGCCAGGAGCGCGCACATCGGGGCAACTGAGGACAACTAGTTGCCGAAAAGTAGAACACGGGCAACTGACTGGAACTGGAGACCGACTGATCATCTCCAGTTGTAAGAGCGCGCACATCGACCGATTTCGGCAACTGATCATCTCCCACCATCTCCTCTCAGTTGCCAAAAGCCGCCTTGCAACTAGTTGTCCTCAGTTTCTCTGTCGATGTACGCTAGGCTTTAGGGTTTTGTTGACGGTTTCAAAGGCTGTATTACCTAATTTTACACAATTTTAAAATATATTCTGTTGTCCAAACAAACCAGGTCTTGTTTAAACAGCATTTTTGAATTGCGGCAAGCTGTCATTGGGAAACATTTTGTCTCTAAATACTACCGACTGAGAGATTGTGGGTTGCTCCTAAACAGTACAAATTGCTTTTGAACTGATAATAAAAGCTTCTCTCATTGTTAAATTCACAACTCCCACTTAAATTTTTGCTTACACCCATATAGTATTATTGAAAGCAACCTAAGTAAACAATGAGGCGCTGTAAGATTGGGCGTGGCGGTAATGCCCCACAGCACCAAATGCAAGCGCAAAGTTGTAACCCAGTAGAAATTCTAGGAAAAAAATACCCTCTCTTGGCAGAGGAAATAAAAAGTTGCTCTGAGAAATGGCACAAAATTACGAAAGATCACGAGGCACCTTGGCCACCAGAAGGTACATTTGATTTGGAGAAGGCAAACGAAATGGAAATTTTAATTAAAACATACAAACCAAAGGACAAATCACAAAAACGCATACAAAAAAGGGAAAAACAATCTATGGTGTTAAAACTGTTTGAGGAATCAGGCAAAACTCTGTGGAGTGCATGCAAGCAACACGTTAAGAAATTAGTCACAGCCAGAGATGAGACTACTAAGAAACAGTTGGCAAATCCTCCACCATACTCCGCTCAGGTGCCTTTAAGAAAATTATCATTCAGTGGTGATTACATATTGAAGTCTGATAAAAATGCATTGTACCCAGTTCTCACTGAAGGAAAGACACCTGTGGCGGAGCAGGGGTCCGAGGAGCTCCTCCCCTGGAAGGGGAGGAAAGGGAGGAGAGCCAGTGGCTACAGCTATGATGTAAAAAGGTCTCTAAGAAGAGCAGAGGGGATAGATGGTGATTTAGAAGGGGATATAGAAGAGGAGGAAGTTAGTGAGAAAGAGGAAATCATCGAAAAGGTTTCACAAGAGCCTTCATTACTGGAGAAAGGGCAGGCTCCTTTTGTGGCACCGGCACCTGCCACAGCTGATCAGTGGCATGTACACAACAAATGGCGTTTAAAACGGCATGTGGACAACAAGTGGCGTTTAAAACGGCATGTGGACAACAAGTGGCATTTAAAACGGCATGTGGACAAAGAGTGGCGTGTAAAGCGGCATGTGGACAACAAGTGGCGTGTAAAGCGGCATGTGGACAACAAGTGGCGTTTAAAACGGCATGTGGACAAAGAGTGGCATGTAAAGCGGCATGTGGACAACAAGTGGCGTGTAAAGCGGCATGTGGACAACAAGTGGCGTTTAAAACGGCATGTGGGGAATAAATGGCGTGTAAAGCGGCATGTGGACAACAAGTGGCGTGTAAAGCGGCATGTGGACAACAAGTGAAGTTTAAAACGGCATGTGGACAACAAGTGGCGTGTAAAGCGGCATGTGGACAACAAGTGGCGTTTAAAACGGCATGTGGACAACAAGTGGCGTGTAAAGCGGCATGTGGACAACAAGTGACGTGAAAAGCGGCATGTGGACAACAAGTGGCGTTTAAAACGGCATGTGGAACAAGTGGCGTGTAAAGCGGCATGTGGACAACAAGTGGCGTTGTAAAACGGCATGTGGACAACAAGTGGCGTTTAAAGCGGCATATGGACAACAAGTGGCGTTTAAAACGGCATGTGGACAACAAGTGGCGTGTAAAGCGGCATGTGGACAACAAGTGGCGTTTAAAACGGCATGTGGGGAATAAATGGCGTGTAAAGCGGCATGTGGACAACAAGTGGCGTTTAAAACGGCATGTGGACAACAAGTGGCGTTTAAAAAGGGCACGTGGGGAATAAATGGCGTGTAAAGCGGCATGTGGACAGCAAGTGGCGTTTAAAACGGCATGTGGGGAATAAATGGCGTGTAAAGCGGCATGTGGACAACAAGTGGCGTTTAAAACGGCATGTGGACAACAAGTGGCGTTTAAAACGGCACGTGGGGAATAAATGGCGTGTAAAGCGGCATGTGGACAACAAGTGGCGTTTAAAACAGCATGTGGACAACAAGTGGCGTGTAACGCGGCATGTGGACAACAAGTGGCGTTTAAAACGGCATGTGGGGAATAAATGGCGTGTAAAGCGGCATGTGGGCAATAAATGGCGTTTACAACGGCATGTGGGGAATAAATGGCGTTTAAAACGGCATGTGGGCAACTAATACAGTTGAAAGCAGCCTGTACAAAGGACAACAAGCAGCATTAGTGGAACTAGTGGTCCAGTGGCTCAGATGGAAAAGCACAGGTCTACGGTGTTGATGGTTGCTAGTTCAAATCCCCAGTGACTACCAATGACATTTGTTGATGTTGGGTCCTTGGGCCGAACACTTCATGAAGAATGTCAGAAGTGCCCTAAATTGTTTGAAAAATGTTGTTTGAGTAATAATAATAATATATGTTATTGCATAAATTTTTTGAAAGACTTAATTTCATGTATTATATATAGTTTAAATTCTGTATATGCTGCGTCATACAGTGGCGCACTTGATTTGTAACTGCCTCTCATGCGGAAGATACCTGGTTCAAATCCAGGTCAGGTCATTATTTTTTCTTTGTCAGATTAAATACAATTTTAAAATGTATGACATAATTATATATATATATATATATATATATATATATATATATATATATATATATATATATATATATATATATATATATATATATATATATATATATATATATATATATATATATATATATATATATATATATATATATAAACAAAAGAAAAAATCATGTTATTTCTCTCTCTTCTTTAATAAAACCACATCAGAAACATGGAACAATAAGAAAGACAACAAGTGGCGTTTAAAACGGCATGTGGACAACAAGTGGCGTGTAACGCGGCATGTGGACAACAAGTGGCGTTTAAAACGGCATGTGGGGAATAAATGGCATTTAAAGCGGCATGTGGACAACAAGTGGCGTTTAAAACGGCATGTGGACAACAAGTGGCGTGTAACGCGGCATGTGGACAACAAGTGGCGTTTAAAACGGCATGTGGGGAATAAATGGCATTTAAAGCGGCATGTGGACAACAAGTGGCGTTTAAAACGGCATGTGGACAACAAGTGGCGTGTAAAGCGGCATGTGGACAACAAGTGGCGTTTAAAACGGCATGTGGGGAATAAATGGCGTGTAAAGCGGCATGTGGACAACAAGTGGCGTTTAAAATGGCATTTGGGGAATACATGGCGTTTAATACGGCATGTGGGCAATAAATGGCGTTTAAAACGTTATGTGGGGAATAAATAGCGTGTAAAACAAATACAGTTGAAAGCATCCTGTACAAAACACAACAAGCAGCAGTATTAGAGATAGTAGTCCAGTGGCTCAGATGGAAAAGCACAGGTCTATGGTGTTGATGGTTGCTAGTTCTAATCCCCAGTGACTACCGATTACATTTGCTGATGTTGGGTCCTTGGGCATAACACTTCATGGAGAATGTCAGAAGTGCCATAAGTTGTTTGAAAAATGTACTTTGAGTTATAATAAATTAAATTTAAAATTTGTTGAAAGACTTAATTGCATGTATTATATCTGGTTTAGCGTCTGAAGAACTATATATTCCTGTGGCGCACTTGGTTTATAACTGTCTCTCATGCAGAAGATACCTGGTTCAATTCCTGCTCTGGTCTTTATTTTTTTGTTGTCAGATTAAATACAAATTGAATATGTATGAATATATATTTCATACATATATTTCATACATATGGTTATGTAGGCTGGTGCTATGAGATTTGGGTGGCATCTCTGATTGCCACCCCCCTGACCCAGAAATGGATTAAAGGGTAGAAAATGGATGGATGGATGGATGGGTTTGGTGTTGTTCCAATAGTAATCTTGCATTAGGATTAATATTGCATCATCGTTAGGGTAAAACTAAATGATGTAACACTCAAGACACAATTTTACTTAAAACCACCTGGTGAGTGGTATAGCTGGTGTGTGTCCGCCAATCATGCAAGAGTTCGCAGATTCAAATCCAGCCAAGATCAAAAACTTTTTTAAGTAAGTAAGCAAGTAAGTAATCTTCATTTATATACCGCCTTTCACAGACCAGAGTCACAAAGCGGTTTACAATTGTTATCATTCTTGGGCACTTGTCCTCTCACTCCACCAGATTTTGTGGAGTGAGAGGACATTTTATGACGGTTATTTCTTTATACATAGATATATCTATAAATATCTATATATATCTTTATATATATATATATACAGTTTTTATATAACTGCCATTAAAAAAAAAAACGGTACTTTGATTCGATCTGCCAATCTTACGCACTATAGACGAATGTTTAATGACTGCGCCACTTATTTTGTGTTTTGGCAAAGAAAAAAACGAAAGATTCTATTGTTGTTTTAGGACATTTCATCAAGAATGGAGCCAACCAAAGATGGTGAAGAGTGATGGATTGAAAAATACAAGCAGAAAGTTGTGTAATTGGAACATGAGGTTTCATCTCTATATTGTTAAAATCTTCATTTCTGTTCTTGGACCGTTTAAGCTGTGTCTTATACTTTGCATTCTTTTATAAAAAAATATATGTATGAATGCTCTTTCTTATTGTTCCATGTTTCTGATGTGGTTTTATTAAAGAAGAGAGAGAAATAAAATGATTTTTTCTTTTGTTATATATATATATATATATATATATATATATATATATATATATAAATTTATTATGTCATACATATTAAAATTGTATTTAATCTGACAAACAAAAAATTAGGACCTGTCCTGGATTTGAACCAGGTATCTTCCGCATGAGAGGCAGTTATAAATCAAGTGCGCCACTGGATGACACAGCATGTCTAGAATTTAAACAATATATAATACATGAAATTAAGTCTTTCAACAAATTTATGCAATAACATATATTATTATTACTCAAACAACATTTTTCAAACAATTTAGGGCACTTCTGACATTCTTCATGAAGTGTTAGGCCCAAGGTCCCAACATCAGCAAATATCATTGGTAGTCACTGGGGATTTTAACTAGCAACCATCAACACCGTAGACCTGTGCTTCTCCATCTGAGCCACTGGACCACTAGTTCCACTAATGCAGCTTGTTGTCTTTTGTACAGGCTGCTTTCAACTGTATTTGTTGCCCACATGCCGTTTTAAACGCCATTTATTCCCCACATGCCGTTGTAAACGCCATTTATTGCCCACATGCCGCTTTACACGCCATTTATTCCCCACATGCCGTTTTAAACGCCACTTGTTGTCCACATGCCACTTTACACGCCACTTGTTGTCCACATGCCGCTTTACACGCCATTTATTCCCCACGTGCCGTTTTAAACGCCACTTGTTGTCCACATGCCGTTTTAAACGCCACTTGTTGTCCACATGCCGCTTTACACGCCATTTATTCCCCACATGCCGTTTTAAACACCACTTGTTGTCCACATGCCGCTTTACACGCCACTTGTTGTCCACATGCCGTTTTAAACGCCACTTGTTGTCCACATGCCGCTTTACACGCCATTTATTCCCCACATGCCGTTTTAAACGCCACTTATTGTCCACATGCCGCTTTACACGCCATTTATTCCCCACATGCCGTTTTAAACGCCACTTGTTGTCCACCTGCCGCTTTACACGCCACTTGTTGTCCACATGCCGTTTTAAACGCCACTTGTTGTCCACATGCCGCTTTACACGCCACTTGTTGTCCACATGCCGTTTTAAACGCCACTTGTTGTCCACATGCCGCTTTACACGCCATTTATTCCCCACATGCCGTTTTAAACGCCACTTGTTGTCCACATGCCGCTTTACACGCCACTTGTTGTCCACATGCCGTTTTAAACGCCACTTGTTGTCCACATGCCGCTTTAAACGCCATTTATTCCCCACATGCCGTTTTAAACGCCACTTGTTGTCCACATGCCGCTTTACACGCCACTTGTTGTCCACATGCCGTTTTAAACGCCACTTGTTGTCTTTCTTATTGTTCCATGTTTCTGATGTGGTTTTATTAAAGAAGAGAGAGAAATAAAATGATTTTTTCTTTTGTTATATATATATATATATATATATATATATTATATATAAGCAATGAGATGCCGGATCAGCCGTCGCCCGGCCAAACAAGGTCTGCGTTAGGTGCTGGGGAACCAGAGCACCTTGATGAAAAGTGGGCTACTGGAACAAGGCGAAAGTGGACGAGATGCGATAACAGGGCTCTGTTGGAATGCTACTACTCGAGTAACCCTGGCCAAAGAGGTTATATGCAGAGAATGTGGGCTGAATGGTTACTTCGAAACCCACAGTCACAGTTGACCCTGAAACAACTGGTAGCTCAATGCTCCAACATCCACAAACGGCAACTGCTATCACAGCTTGAGATTGATGAAGTACAACACATGTATGATGCCACAGTTGCCGAGGTCAGAGGGGAGATCCCACCAACTGCAACTCCCCAACCAGATATTGGGTACATAGCCCCAATGGAACCGATAACGCTGAACGAGGCAGCGACTGACCTGAAAGCTAAGATCATGGCTAGAATGGGCACAGGGCAAAGACACCGGTTACAGCGGTTGTGTGAAGTACCACCTAAGGATCTCATAGAAAGCGTGAATGCAGCAGTGAGGGCAATACCTACCACCACAATCACTGAAACCAATGAGCTGATATACACTTCAGCAGCAGTGATCCTAGAGATGCTTGGCTATAAGAGCAACCATGGGAGCCATGGACAATACCCACCATGGAAAAGACGGTTGGAGGCTAAGATCAAGGCGGCTCGGAGAGAAGTGAGTCAATTAACAGAGGCCCAGAGAGGTGCAATGAAAAGACCAGTACCCAGAAAGTACAGCCAGATGACCATACCTGAAGCACTCGAAACTGCCAAACAAAGGCTCCAAGCCCTGGCCAGCCGCCTACAGAGGTACACTAAAGAGAATGAAGCCAGAAGGGTGAACAGGCTGTTCGCAACACAACCTGCGAAGGTGTACGCTCAGTGGCAGGGTAACAACAGGGGAGCAGATCCACCGAGGCTGGAAACTGAACAGTTCTGGAGGAACATATGGGAGAAGGATGCAGCACATAACAGAAGTGCACAATGGCTGGTGTCCCTGAGAGAGGAGCACAGCCACCTCCCAGAACAGAACTCAGTTACCATCACAGAGGCAGACATCCGAGAAAGAGTCTCAGGTATGAAAAACTGGACAGCACCTGGCCCTGATATGGTCCATGCCTACTGGCTAAGGACACTCACATCACTCCATGAGCGCCTAGCAGCACAAATGAACCAGCTGCTGAGAGATGGGACTCACCCAGAATGGCTAACCGAAGGGCGAACGGTCCTGATCATGAAGGACCCTGTCAAGGGTGCAGTCCCCTCCAACTACCGGCCAATAACCTGTCTCTCCACAACATGGAAGCTCATGTCAGGCATCATTGCGGCTAAGATAAGTGGGCATATGGAACAATTCATGAGCACAGCACAGAAGGGCATTGGTAGGGACACCAGAGGAGCCAAACACCAGCTCCTGGTTGACAGAACAGTCGCCCAAGACTGCCGGTCACGACACACCAACCTGTGCACAGCCTGGATTGATTACCAGAAAGCCTACGACTCAATGCCACACACATGGATCATGGAATGCTTGAAGTTGTACAATATCAACAGGGCTCTAAGGGACTTCGTTGCAAACTCGATGGGAATGTGGAAGACCACCCTTGAGGCAAATGGCAAGCCGCTCGCACAAGTGACCATCAAATGTGGTATCTACCAAGGAGATGCTCTGTCCCCACTACTGTTCTGCATAGGCCTCAACCCTCTAAGCCAAGTAATTGACCAGACTGGCTATGGATACCGCCTCAGGAACGGAGCAAAGATCAGTCACCTCCTCTACATGGATGACATCAAGCTGTACGCCAAGAGCGAGAGAGACATCGACTCTCTGATCCAAACAACCAGGATCTACAGCCATGACATCGGGATGTCATTCGGGCTCGAGAAATGTAGCAGGATGGTGACTCGGAGAGGCAAGGTAGTCCACACAGAAGGGATCTCACTCCCAGAGGGAACAATAGCAGACGTTGAGGACAGTTACAAGTATCTCGGTATACCACAGGCAAAGGGCAACCTCGAACAGGTGACGAGGAAAGCGGCAACTGCCAAATACCTCCAGCGAGTAAGGCAGGTCCTAAGAAGCCGGCTCAATGGCAAGAACAAGGCCCGGGCAATTAACAGCTACGCCCTGCCAGTGATCAGATACCCTGCAGGAATAATCAGGTGGCCAAAGGAAGAGATTCAGACCACGGATGTTAAAACTCGAAAGCTCCTTACCATGCATGGCGGGTTCCATCCCAAATCCAGCACCCTGAGACTGTACGTAAGCCGTAAAGAAGGAGGCCGAGGACTAGTGAGTGTGAGAGCCACTGTCCAGGACGAAACATCCAAACTCCATAACTACATCATGGAGAAGGCCAAAACGGATGACGTACTCAGTGAATGTCTCAGGCAGTGGCGAGATGAGGAGGTGCTGGAGGAGAGCCCATCATGGGAGAACAAGCCCCTACACGGCATGTACCACCGGAGCATAACAGAAGTGGCTGATCTCAAGAAGTCCTACCAATGGCTAGAAAGGGCTGGCCTACAGGACAGCACAGAGGCACTCATCATGGCTGCACAGGAACAGGCACTGAGCACCAGAGCGATAGAGGCCCAGATATACCACACCAGACAAGACCCAAGGTGTCGGTTGTGCAAAGAGGCACCTGAGACGATCCAACACATAACTGCAGGGTGCAAGATGCTGGCAGGGAAGGCCTACATGGAACGCCATAACCAAGTGGCTGGCATAGTGTACAGAAACATCTGTGGAGAGTATGGGCTGGAAACCCCAAGGTCTAAGTGGGAAACTCCTCCAAAGGTGGTGGAGAATGAGCGTGCGAAGATCCTGTGGGACTTCCAGATACAGACCGACCGAATGGTAATGGCAAACCAACCTGACATCGTGGTGGTAGACAAAGGGCAGAGGACAGCCGTGGTGGTGGACGTGGCAATTCCAAGCGATGGTAACATCCGGAAAAAAGAACATGAAAAGCTTGAGAAATACCAAGGTCTCAGAGAGGAGCTGGAGAGGGCCTGGAGGGTAAAGGTGACAGTAGTGCCCGTGGTGATCGGTGCACTCGGGGCAGTGACCCCGAAGCTAGATGAGTGGTTACAGCGGATCCCCGGAACAACCTCGGACATCTCGGTCCAGAAATGTGCAGTGCTAGGAACACCAAAGATACTGCGCAGAACCCTCAAGCTCCCTGGCCTCTGGTAGAGGACCCGAGCTTAGAGAGGGATAACCGCCCGCGGAGGGCCAAAGGTGAGTGGACAATTATTTATTATTATATATATATATATATATATATATATATATTTATTATGTCATACATAATTGTATTTAATCTGACAAAGAAAAAATTATGACCTGTCCTGGATTTGAACCAGGTATCTTCCGCATGAGAGGCAGTTATAAATCAAGTGCGCCACTGTATGACGCAGCACATACGGAATTTAAACTATATATAATACATGAAATTAAGTCTTTCAAAAAATGTATGCAATAACATATATTATTATTACTCAAACAACATTTTTCAAACAATTTAGGGCACTTCTGACATTCTTCATGAAGTGTTAGGCCCAAGGACCCAACATCAGCAAATGTCATTAGTAGTCACTGGGGATTTGAACTAGCAACCATCATCACCGTAGACCTGTGCTTTTCTATCTGAGCCACTGGACCACTAGTTCCACTAATGCTGCTTGCTGTCTTTTGTACAGGCTGCTTTCAACTGTATTTGTTGCCCACATGCCGCTTTAAACGCCATTTATTCCCCACATGCCGTTTTAAACGCCACTTGTTGTCCACATGCCGCGTTACACGCCACTTTTTGTCCACATGCTGTTACAACAAGCAGCAGTATTCGAGATAGTGGTCCAGTGGCTCAGATGGAAAAGCACAGGTGTACGGTGTTGATGGTTGCTAGTTCAAATCCCCAGTGACTACCAATGACATTTGCTGATGTTGGGTCCTTGGGCATAAAACTTCATGGAGAATGTCAGAAGTGCCATAAGTTGTTTGAAAAATGTAGTTTGAGTTATAATAAATTAAATTTATAATTTGTTGAAAGACTTAATTTCATGTATTATATGGGGTTTAGATTCTGGAGACGTGCACATTGCTGTGGCGCACTTGGTTTGTAACTGTCTCTCATGCAGAAGATACCTGGTTCAATTCCAGGTCTGGTCTTTATTTTTTTGTTGTCAGATTAAATACAAATTGAATATGTATAAATATATATTTCATACATATGGTTATGTGTTGTTCCAATAGTAATCTTGCATTAGGATTAATATTGCATCATCGTTAGGGTAAAACTAAATGATGTGTAAAACACTCAAGACACAATTTTACTTAAAACCACCTGGTGAGTGGTATAGTTGGTGTGTGTCCGCCAATCATGCTAGTTCGCAGATTCAAATCCAGCCAAGATCAAAAACTTTTTTATGACGGTTATTTCTTTATACATATATATATCTATAAATATCTATATGTATCTTATATATATATATATATATATATATATATATATATATATATATATATACAGTTTTTATATAACTGCCATTAAAAAAAAACTGTACTTTGATTCGATCTGCCAATCTCACGCACTATAGACGAATGTTTAATGACTGCGCCACTTATTTTGTGTTTTGGCAAAGAAAAAACCGAAAGATTCTATTGTTGTTTTAGGACATTTCATCAAGAATGGAGCCAACCAAAGATGGTGAAGAGTGATGGATTGAAAAATACAAGCAGAAAGTTGTGTAATTGGAACATGAGGTTTCATCTCTATATTGTTAAAATCTTCATTTCTGTTCTTGGACCGTTTAAGCTGTGTCTTATACTTTGCATTCTTTTATTAAAAAAATATATGTATTAATGCTCTTTCTTATTGTTCCATGTTTCTGATATGGTTTTATAAAAGAAGAGAGAGAAATAAAATGATTTTTTCTTTTGTTTTATTTATAGATATATAGATATAGATATATATATATAGATATAGATATATATATATATATATATATAATATATATGTATATATATATATAATTATATATGTATATATACATGTCATACATATTAAATTTGTATTTAATCTGACAAAGAAAAAATAATGACCTGTCCTGGATTTGAACCAGGTATCTTCCGCATGAGAGGCAGTTACAAACCAAGTGCGCCACTGGATGACACAGCTTAATTAAGTCTTTCAACAAATTTATGCAATAACATATATTATTATTACTCAAACAACATTTTTCAAACAATTTATGGCACTTCTGACATTCTTCAGCAAATGTCATTGGTAGTCACTGGGTATTTGAACCATCAACCATCAACACCGTAGTCCTGTGCTTTTCCATCTGAGCCACTGGACCACTAGCTCCACTAATGCTTTTTGTTGTCTTTTGTACAGGCTGCTTTCAACTGTATTTGTTGCCCACATGCCGTTTTAAACGCCACTTGTTCCCCACATGCCGTTTTAAACGCCACTTGTTGTCCACATGCCGTTTTAAACGCCACTTGTTGTCCACATGCCGCTTTACACGCCATTTATTCCCCACGTGCCCTTTTAAACGCCACTTGTTGTCCACATGCCGCTTTACACGCCACTTGTTGTCCACATGCCGTTTTAAACGCCACTTGTTGTCCACATGCCGCTTTACACGCCACTTGTTGTCCACATATCGCTTTACACGCCACTTGTTGTCCACATGCCGTTTTAAACGCCACTTGTTGTCCACATGCCGCTTTACACGCCACTTGTTGTCCACATGCCGCTTTACACGCCATTTATTCCCCACATGCTGTTTTAAACGCCACTTGTTCCCCACATGCCGCTTTACACGCCATTTATTCCCCACATGCCGTTTTAAACGCCACTTGTTGTCCACATGCCGCTTTACACGCCACTTGTTGTCCACATGCCGTTTTAAACGCCACTTGTTGTCCACATGCCGCTTTACACGCCACTTGTTGTCCACATGCCGCTTTACACGCCACTTGTTGTCCACATGCCGTTTTAAACGCCACTTGTTGTCCACATGCCGCTTTACACGCCACTTGTTGTCCACATGCCGTTTTAAACGCCACTTGTTGTCCACATGCCGTTTTACACGCCACTTGTTGTCCACATGCCGTTTTAAACGCCACTTGTTGTCCACATGCCGCTTTACACGCCACTTGTTGTCCACATGCCGTTTTAAACGCCACTTGTTGTCCACATGCCGCTTTACACGCGATTTATTCCCCACATGACGTTTTAAACGCCACTTGTTGTCCACATGCCGCTTTACACGCCACTTGTTGTCCACATGCCGCTTTACACGCCATTTATTCCCCACATGCCGTTTTAAACGCCACTTGTTGTCCACATGCCGCTTTACACGCCATTTATTCCCCACATGCCGTTTTAAACGCCACTTGTTGTCCACATGCCGCTTTACACGCCACTTGTTGTCCACATGCCGTTTTAAACGCCACTTGTTGTCCACATGCCGCTTTACACGCCACTTGTTGTCCACATGCCGTTTTAAACGCCACTTGTTGTCCACATGCCGCTTTACACGCCACTTGTTGTCCACATGCCGCTTTACACACCACTTGTTGTCCACATGCCGTTTTAAACGCCACTTGTTGTCCACATGCCGCTTTACACGCCACTTGTTGTCCACATGCCGTTTTAAACGCCACTTGTTGTCCACATGCCGCTTTACACGCCACTTGTTGTCCACATGCCGTTTTAAACGCCACTTGTTGTCCACATGCCGCTTTACACGCCACTTGTTGTCCACATGCCGCTTTACACGCCACTTGTCCACATGCCGTTTTAAACGCCACTTGTTGTCCACATGCCGCTTTTCACGTCACTTGTTGTCCACATGCCGCTTTATACGCCACTTGTTGTCCACATGCCGTTTTAAACGCCACTTGTTGTCCACATGCCGCTTTACACGCCACTTGTTGTCCACATGCCGTTTTAAACGCCACTTGTTGTCCACATGCCGCTTTACACGCCATTTATTCCCCACATGCCGTTTTAAACGCCACTTGTTGTCCACATGCCGCTTTACATGCCACTTGTTGTCCACATGCCGCTTTACACGCCACTTGTTGTCCACATGCCACTTTACACGCCACTTGTTGTCCACATGCCGTTTTAAACGCCACCTGTATTCCACATGCCGCTTTACACGCCACTTGTTGTCCACATGCCGTTTTAAACGCCACTTGTTGTCCACACGCCGCTTTACACGCCATTTATTCCCCACATGCCGTTTTAAACGCCACTTGTTGTCCACATGCCATTTTAAACGCCACTTGTTGTCCACATGCCGTTTTAAACGCCACTTGTTGTCCACATGCCGTTTTAAACGCCATTTGTTGTGTACATGCCACTAATCAGCTGTGGCAGGTGCCGGTGCCACAAAAGGAGCCTGCCCTTACTGGAGAAAAACGGCATTAGACCATTTGGAACCCAGGTACATGCCGTCGCCAAATACATATCTGAAATCCAGTTAAAGCTACGGTACTATTATTTATTTACATTTTCATGCAGCGTGTTTTGTTTGTTGTAAGTGTTTTTTTATTCAAACACAGTTAATATAAGTACATTTTATTCAATAAATGTATAAGGTAATGTGAACATTGAGCAGCTCTTCACAGTTGCATTATTGCACATTTATGTTGAATCCATTTTTATCTGGAAAGTTTAGCGTTTTAGTTCATCCACTGCTTTTGCAGTTACGTGAACAAAGAGTTCAATTATTAAATACATTTTAGCATGATCATTTCCGGTATCGGTCAATATCGGTATCGGCAGATACCCATAGCTCTGGCATCGTTATCGGTATCGGTAGTAAAAAAGCTGGATCGGTGCATCTCTAATTTTTACAAGCCAAGGGTTCCAATGCTATAGCAAACAGGGCAGGAGACAACGGGCAACCCTGCTGAACAGAACGCTGTAGGGGGAAAGGTGCAGACCTATTCATAACGGTTTTATTAACACACTATATAATGCTCTATGTGTTTTATTATTGTAAATTTGCATATGTACTGTATATGTGTGTGTATGTGCTTGTAATGCATACATGTGTGCGTATGTGCTTGCATATGTATGCGTGTGCGTGTATGTGTTTGCATATGTATCATTAATATGTGGGGTAGGTGCTCATAAGTTCTTTGAACCTCCACCTACTCCTTTTGAGCAGCAAATATGCCTGCATTATCTTTTGTCGTTGCTGTTGTACAACTTTGTTGTATGTTGCTCAAATAAACCAAATCAATAAAATAAATGATAAGGTTAGTTACCTGAGGGCCACCAGCTCCACCCACAGACGGATGAAGGCCAACTGAGGGCCAAAGGCAGCCAGGATGTACGTGTAGTGGCCCCCGGACTTCTTTATACATGTGCCTAGCTCGGCATAGCACAGGGCCCCTGTGCACACACACACACTTTAAAATTATACATGATGGTTGTTTCCATAGTTATTTCATGGTAAAATGTTATATCGCCCCCCAACAATTCAAAATATATAATTTCAAAAAGTGATACGAAAAACAATCACAGCGGTATAGGGGAATCCTTGCAACCTCACACACGCTTTGGTACTTGGTGCAAACCAGTCAGAAGTAGAAAAAGAATAGGACATAATATAACATTTTCTAAGATATTAAAAAATGAAATGTATGAAAATAATATTATTACTATATACAAGTGCACTCGGTGCACACAATATACAATACACATTAATCACTGCAGCGATTAAATAACCAAATAAATAATGCAATACAAATGTTGCCTTTGCATTTCAGTCACTAAAAATTCAGTTTACAAATTTCGATGTGATTAAAAAATTCAAAATGAGAAATTCACCTTCTCTTTTCTCTTCACTTGCAATCTCTTGTTATGTCTCTCCGTTACTATGGATATATGTATTAGTTTAACGTTCTGTCAGTTAATACTTGCATTTGTTATAAACTGGTAATAACTTATCTAGCGTTATTTGTTTTGATTAATGTTTGACGTAAGCCCCTGCTGAAAGCCCAAGGCTGTGCTCTCAGCGACAGAGAAGCCTTTTGTGGACCCTCCACCTGCAGGAGGATCAGTGAGGACCAGGAGGATCAGTGAGGGTGGTGCTATGTGAATTGGGTGGCAGCTTTTTGCAGCTGAAGAAAGAGCCATACGGTTTTCTTTCCATTACTTTATTTCAGAGAAAACTCAGCAAATATCATTAGTGTACAAGAGTTCAAGAGTACTTTTTTTTTTTAATTCCTTTACATGGAGTCCCATGGGAGTGTTTCCTCTTTTTAAAGTAACACTAGTGATCCCTAACAGTGGAAACTGTTTACACGGAAACTAACGCTGCAGCTAATGAAGAGCGCACGATGCGCTGTAGTCTCTGTTTGTCCTTAACAGTGGCTCCAGCAAACCACAAAGTGATGGAGGAGGTGAGGAGGGACTCGATAATGGCCGTGTAGAACTACACCCACTCCCACTGATTTCTGCTGTTGTTGTGTCCTTGGCCAAGACACTTAATCCTACTTTGCCTGAAGTCCCGCTGAAAAATCAAGGCTGTGTCGTCACTGACAGAGCAGCCAACCTCCTGTGGACTCACCACTTGCAGAAGGATCAGTGAATTTGGGTGCAGCTCTGACTGCCACCCCCCTGACCCAGAAATGGATTATGGGGAAGAAGATGGATGGATGGATGCTGAGGTTCAGAGTTACTTTAGTTGCGTATCTCTCATCAAGACTTTTCGGACGAACAGGCTGTTATTATTACAATACACAATACAATACAATTTATTCTTGTATAGCCCTAGGTCACAACAGAAGTCATCTCAGAGGACTTAACAAAACCATTGAAATCACCAACACAGGTCAGAGAATCAACAGCCAAAACACATGGAGAATATAAAGCACACACAGAAGAAAATGTCCATACATGTTGTAGAATGCTAAAGTGTCCTGATCATCACCAATCCTTTCTGTTGGACACTAACTGTCCAACAAGACCCTCCTGCATCGACAAGGAAAAACTCTTAAAAAACCCAGTGGGAAAAAGTGAGAAACCTTGGGGAGCACTAGGGAAACCCACAGGGAGGGAGACCCATATGAGAAAGGGATCCGCTCCTCCGGACGGACAGGCTAATGATCTAGGACCTAAGCTAGCTACAGGACGTGGACCAGTGGCCGCTGAACGTGGACAGGTCCGGTGCAGGACCGAAGCACTCCCAGGCGGGTCGGGCGGGGCAGTCCGCAGGTGCAGATGGAGGAGGCCAGGCTCAGAGATCCCGTCATCGTACCATGAAACAGACAATGGGACAACGGGTGAATAGCAATGAACAAACTACAGTCAGAATCCTAAAAGTGCTAAACAGATAAAGTAGATAAAGTAGGAAGGAGGAGAGGATAGTGCTCAAGTTACCATACTTCTCCCAGCAAACTGACTCCCTATGCAGCTTGACTGACACTCTGAGGAGTTTAGCCTTCCCTGAGTCTTACCTTCCTAGCCATATGCTAAACTAAAGAGGACTGTTTTAAACCTAGCCTTGAATAAAGAGATTCATGGATTGCACACCAGGTGTGCAAACCGATCCAAGCAAACCTAATTATATATTATATATCATATACATCATATATACCATACATACCATATATATCATATATAATACACAACATAACATACAGCATAATATATAACATAATATACAACATAACACAATACATTATTGTATAATATATAACATAATACAGCATACATATATAATATATACCATATATTATATACTACCTAATTATATGCTAAATTAAAGTAAAGTGCTTTAAGCCTGGCCTTGAATGTGGAGACCGTATCTGCTTCCTTAACATAAATGGGAAGCTGATTCCACAGTAAAGGAGCTTGGTAGCTAAATGCTCTGCCACCAACAGTGATTTTTGAGACCTTAGGGACCACCAGACGTCTGGCGTTTTGTGAGCGCAACGCTCGACTTGGTTGATACGACACCAACGTGTCTTGGAGATAAGAAGGAGCCAAGCCATTTATGGCTTTATATGTTAAGAGAAGGATTTTAAACTTTATTCTGTACTCCACAGGGAGCCAGTGGAGTGATTTTAACACCGGAGTTCTGTGCTCCCTCCTTTTGGTACCTGTTAAGATCCTAGCTGCTGTATTCTGAACGAGCTGGAAGCTCTTCAAAGACGCTTTAGGGCACGCTGCCAATAAAGCGTTACAGTAGTCGAGCCTTGAGGTGACAAACGCGTGAATGAGTTTTTCCGCGTCACTTTTAGGAAGGAAATTCCTAATTTTAGCGATGTTCCGTAGGTGGAAGTACGCCGTTTTAGTTGCTTGGCTTATATAAGCCTTGAAGGAGAGTTCTTGGTCAAAAATGACTCCAAGATTCCTCACAGTGTTACTGGGTATAATACTGACATTATCGAGAGTAATTATCTGGTTAGCGAGGGAGTCACGCAGGCGCTTCGGACCGAGTAGGATCACTTCTGTCTTCTCCGGGTTGAGAAGTAGGAAGTTAAGAGTCATCCACATTTTAAGGTCCTTTATGCAGGCACTGAGCTTTTCCAGCTGATCTGCCTGATTTGGCTTCATCGACAGATAAAGCTGTGTGTCATCTGCATAGCAGTGGAAATTAATTCCATGCTTTTTAATAATGTTTCCTAATGGCAGCATGTAGAGAGTAAAAGTCCGAGTACCGAACCCTGCGGCACACCAAATTCTACTCCAGAATAAGGTGACGAGTTCTGATTTACGTTGACGAAGTGATACCGATCTGATAAATAGGATTTAAACCAGCCAAGGGCTGTTCCTCTAAGACCTATATCACATTCTAGCCTCTGCAGTAGAATGCTGTGGTCTATTGTGTCAAATGCAGCACTAAGGTCCAGTAGGACCAGCACTGACACTTGTCCATTATCAGCAGCTAGTAGTAAGTCATTTGTGACTTTGACTAGTGCCGTTTCAGTGCTATGATGAGCTCTGAATCCTGATTGAAAGACTTCAAACATATTATTTTCCTGCAGGTGGCAGCGAAGCTGCTCAGCTATAAGTTTTTCCAGGATTTTAGATATAAAGGTGAGGTTTGAGATCGGTCTGTAGTTTGTAAGTATTTCTGGGTCCAGGTTTGTTTTCTTCAGAAGGGGTTTGATAACCGCGGTTTTAAAAGCTTGTGGGACATAGCCACATTGTATGGATGCGTTTATTATATTTACGATAGGCTCAATTATCAAAGGAAGTATGTCTTTGAAGAGCCATGTCGGGACTGCGTCTAACATGCAAGTTGAGGCTTTTGAGGATGTGACCACAGAGATCACCTCTGCTTGGCTCACAGCCATGAATTTATCGAGGCCCACTGAAGAGTCTAAGTGGGAAGTCACGTATGCCGCTTCAGCCTGTCCACTACCAACAGCCGGAGTAACCTCCTCCAGTTTGTCACGGATGGATGTAATTTTATTATTAAAGAAGTGGAGAAAGTTGACACTGCTCAGTGAGCTTGGAATTTTAGGCTCGATTGCGCTATGGCAGTTTGTGAGTTTAGCGATTATTATTACTATTATATTATTATTCTATGTTGATAAAACTTAATGATTGTGGGACATTACTGACCAAACTATGCTATTTATAATTGCTGTTGTTGTGTGCAATGGCAAGCTAAGCATGAAAATTTGAAGAATCTTCAAATTTTAACAATTTAGATGTTAATATTTTTGAAATTGTTTGCGTATTACTTATCTGAAAAAAACAATGATTGATGATATTTTGGGTATGCCCCTATTTTCTGATTGCCAGTGCCCTTCAATTCAGATATGCCACCCTGCCCGTTTTGCCTGAAATGGGGAATATTGGCCTGTAGTGTGGAGAAGAGACCGCTACGACAATAAGAAGATCCAGGTTGATTAGAATAATTTTATAAGAAATCTATTTAGTTCCTGGCTCTAAAACTGGCTTCCAATGTAATGTTGGCCTCTGTCACATCTTTAGATCAGCTTTTCAATCAATCAAAGCAAAGGAAGGTTTCTCACCCATCATCTGTACTTCTTAGCAACAGATGATGGGTACAGATGATGGGTGAGAAACCTTCCTTTGCTTTGACAAACCAATCAATCAATCAATTTTATTTATAGAGCCCTTTACAACACTCAAGTCGACCAAAGTGCTTCACAATAAAATTCCATAAAATCCATCAAAACATTCATTCATTTTTTCAGACAGAAAAAATAAGTGCACCCCTACTGAGCCATGAGCTCTCACCCCTAAGTGTAAAATAGTGACTCACTGTCTTATAAGTACTGTATGCAAAAGATAATAAGAGGCAGACAGCTTGCCATGGTCTGATTTTTTACATGTTACAAGACTCTTTCTGTTGAGACATACAATATGTATTATTCATGAACGAGAAACTTACCAAGAGTCAGGTTTGTGGGGATTCAATTCAATTTATATGTGTATCGGCCTCATAACAGCAGTCATCACAGAGGGTTTTACAAAATGTTGTATACAGAAAGGAGTCCGAGGGAGTGGGATGACCACTGTCTATAAATGTTCTAAAATGTCAGTGTGCTCATGTTTTTATACTTATTTAAGCGCAAACAAACTCCAACAGTTGGACAGAGAGAGTCCGACGCTGAGTCTAATTCAATTGTAGAGATATTCAGTGTACAGGTGCGCGTTTCAACCAGACCTACAGGATGTCCCACTGTCCCTGATCAGGCACTAATTCTAATTATTTCTTCTATATAGTTTAGTTATACTTTATTGTCCCCATGTGTCCTCTGCATTTGACTCATCCTCCATTGCTGCTAGGGCCTCTGCTAGGGCCTCTGCCAAGAGGAGTGGTTGCCATAGCAACAGTGGCTTCAGATGATGATGCTCTTCAGCATTTTATCTATTGAACAGGTTTTTAGCGGTAGGGGAAAACGGAGCACCTGGAGGAAACCTACGCAGTAAAAGTAGAGAAAAAGAAATATCCACAGGTGCAAAAGATGAGCTATACATAAATAAAACACGTTTTTCTTTTCTTCTCTACTTCAAAATTGATACAACCTCAGTCCCCAGAGACTCTTCTTCTTGAGGAAGCTGAGGTGTTTTGATGTGAGCAGTCAGATGTTTTACATATTTTATCAACCCGTAGGAGCTTGTGCCGTGGACTTTGGGGTTGTGTGTTGGGATGGCAGTCTGACCTCGAAAGGCAGTAACCGCAGTAACCGCTCAATAGGCTGATCAGAATTGCAGGCATGCATACACTATGGCCGCTCAGAGAATTAACAGTAAGAGATCCTTTGTTCCTTCAGCTTAAGACTACAAAACAGATTCGTCTGAGTTAAACTGGTGAATTTATTACTTCTTTGATATCGTTAATTACTTTTTATAATTGTGTATTAATTTATTTTTTATGAATTATGTATTTCTGTTGCTGGACACTTGAATTTATCCTATACAGCAGTGTCTCCCAAAGTGGGGTCCGAGGCCCCCTGGTGGGCCGCAAGGGTACTGCAGAGGGGCCGCGGGAGGTCATAAAAAAATAAAAAAATAATATAATTATTTAATGTTAAATTTATAATGTTTTGTTTGTAATATTAAAATATTTGTGTTCATTATTTGACTTGAATAATCCACTGTAATAATTTTTGTATTACAATGTTTGTAGCAGAGGCTATTTCCCAAAAATAAAATAACCAGCCTATTCTTAATGTTGTCTTCTTAGTTATTATTTTGGGGGGCCACGCAGACCCGTCAGATTTTTAAGGGGGCCTCGGTGTTACTCAGTTTGGGAATGGCTGCTATACAGGGATCAATAAAGTATCCATCTTATCTAACCTGGATCAACAGCGTCAGCCGTGGATCCTTGCTGGTGCAGTAGGGTCTAAGGACAGTGATGATCCGGGAAATTTAAAACATTGGACTGGCTGGGTGACACTGAATTGGCCCGTGGGCCTTAATTTGGACATGCCTGGTCTAAATGATCGACTCACCTTTTTATAATAGAACCCCATCTTCCATGAGATGGACTTAAATATCTAAAATTCATTCCAGATACACAATAATACATTTATCTCAAACATTGTTCACAAATCTGTCTAAATGTGTGATAGTGAGCACTTCTGCTTTGCTGAGATAATACATCCCACCTCACAGGTGTGCCACATCATCAAGGTAATATTGTGTATCTGGAATGAATTTTAGATCTTTAAGTCCCTCTCATGGAAAATGGGAGCAAAACCAAAAGTGTTGCATTTATACTTTTGTTGATCAATCAATCAATCAGGACTTCTGAGCTTCGTGGGGTCTCACATATGAGAAGGGGCCTCTCAGATGTGAAGGAGGCCGTTCAGTGTGATGTGCGAGTTCTACAGAAGGTCTGTGTATTTCATTAAAACAAGCGCACAAGGCTTCTGCAGCTCTCATACAAGACACAGATGAGGAACATATTGAGTGAAATCTGGTTAAACACTAAAAGTGTTCTGCAGGAGGTGCACACTTTCAGACTGACCAATGGCTTGGAGGCGTGTAAACACCATCCCCTAAGCGGCCCCTGGGAACCGCTCTTATCTAGAACAACTCCAGTCACACAGCGTGTGATGCTCTATTTGAGCCCAAAGCCAGGGCTTTAGCAGTGGTTTAGGGTCTGGGGTGCAGAGGCCCTCCTGCTGAGGCCCCAGGAATTTTGGCTTTGCAGCTGTAATGAAACAGCTGAATTCAGCTTTCACAGGAACCAGCTGCACTGTTTATACTGGCCCTGGGACTTGTACTGGTGCTGGTACTGGGACTTACTGTATACTGATAGTGATAGTATGTTGATACTGGAGCCTCTCTAACATGTAATAGGATCAGATATTATCTCTGGTTGATATTGTCTTATGTCTGTGCAGTTACCTCCGGGTACTCCCGTTTCCCCTACCACTAAAAGTATGTACAATAGGTGAGGGTTGAATGAGTGTGTGTTTGTGAGTACGGCTGAGGGACTCCAGATGCAAATTAGCTACATTGCTACAATCTGGTGTATTTCCGGCTCCTGGTGTGCATGACTATGCACTGTCCCATCCAAATAAACAAATAAATACAAATAAAAACCTGTGTATAATTATGATGGACAGTGTAACCATATGTGGCATGAGGGGTAGCAGGAAATTATTATTTTGGTTAAACAACGCCACCCAAGGAATATGGCCTTGGGACCAATACAATCTAAAATATGTAATATAAGGCCGCGCTAGGTGTGGGACAAAGAATAGGGAGATTTACAAAAACAATTATCTTTTATTGTACACTAAGTTCAATGATTAAAACAGGCCTGAAGTAGTATTCAACATAACGGGCAGAAATGAGCACAAAGCAAATCAAAAACGGGGAAGATCAAATAATGAACACAAATCATTGAGCAAGGACAGAAAAGCCATGCAAAGAAAAAAACCCGCCCGACAAATATAGCTAAAATACAATGACTGACTGGTGCTCTGTGTACTGGGTGCAGCTCTGACTGCCACCCCCCCGACCCAGAAATGGATTAAGGGGAAGAAAATGGATGGATGGATGGATGGACAATGACTGACCTGGATGAAAGAGGCTGAAAGTGCGTGGCTTGGTGGACAAAGTCTCCAAACCAGGAGCAGCAACACGTGCACGTCACTCCAATGCCCACTTGGGACAGGTGCGTGTGGTCTGCACGCGCACCACATGCACGTGCCTATAAAGACCGTGTTGGTGCCGCCCACGGCGCACATTTAAAGGTGTACATATACAACCATGCCACACATAGTAACAGACTATGGTTGCACTGTCCACAACTAATATACAGACTGTGGTTACTATGGTTACATGGTCCTTCACTATTACACAAACTGTGGCTACTATGATTGCAAGGCCCTAGGGCATGTTCACTGACCGAACAGGGAGAGTACTCCACAGGCGACCCACACCAGAAGGCTAACCCCAATGCTTCCCGTGTGCACCACGATGCCCCGGGGCGAGATGAAGATGCCTGCTCCGATGATGGTCCCGATGATGATAGAGATGCCCCTCAGCAGGGTCACCTTCTGTCCCAGCTCCACCCTGCTGTCACCAGCAGGGCTTGCAGGAGAGGGGGGACTGGGGGGCATGCTGCTCCTCTGGGATAGGCCTACCAACAGATGTGTCAGAACAGTCTTCTTGATAATGTTTAAAACCAGGTTAAAAACAGTTATGTTCAGCTGTGCATACAACTGAAGGATTGTATCCTCAATCTTTTGAATGCGCTGTGATTATTTATTATTTATTTTAATGCCATGTGGGATTTTAATGTTTCTTTTATTGTTTTGCTAAGCACTTTGAGTTGCTTGTGTATGAACTGTGCTACATTCAAAATGCAGCAGCTCGAGTCCTGACTAGAACCAGCAAGTATGACCACATTAGTCCAGTCCTCAGGTCTCTGCACTGGCTTCCTATGGCTCAGAGAATAGACTTTAAAACACCTCTGCTTGTGCACAAGTCTCTCCATGGCCTCGCACCAAAATATATTAGTGACATGTTAGTCCCATGCGAATCAGCCCAAACTCTGAGGAGCACAGGGACTGGACTCCTGTTAGTGCCCAGAGACAGGACTAAACATGGGGAGGCTGCTTTTCAGATTCATGCTGCTAAAATCTGGAACAGTCTTCCTGAAAGTGTGAGACAGGCCTCCTCTGACAATGTTTAAAACCAGATTAAAGACAGTTCTGTTTGGCTGTGCATTCAACTGAGGGATTTTATATCTTTATCTTTCTTTTTAATGCTCTGTGATTATTTATGATTGTAATGCTTTATTTTGTTCAGCACTTTGAGTTGCCTTGTGTATGAATTGTGCTATATAAATAAACTTGCCTTGCCTTGCCTATTCAAATAAACTTGCTTTGCCCTGAATCATTGCCTCATCCAGCACAGATCTTAGGTTGTTTTTTTTATGTTTTATGTTCCATCCAAACTAGAATCAAGAACAAACATGTCCACCACACCTCCAGTTTTTATGCTCTGTTTTTCAAACTTATATTCAGAATCAGAATTGTTGTTATTGCCATTGTGAGTGACTGGAAGTCAATAAGAATAGGTTAATAGGAAATTGTTTTGGCTCTCGGTGAAAACATGTTATAAAAGTAAAAATACATATTTTGTTGTATTAATATTTTGTGTAAAAAGATAAATAGATAAATAAAGAAAAAAAATCTTGAGACAGGACCTTGAAGACAAACAAAGAGAAAAAAAACAAAATACGCATTATTTAGGAAACCACCACCTCAGAAACATAAGCCTCAAACAGCGAAAACCTGGAATGCTCCTGGTACCATCTTTAGTGGCCTCAGTTTCAATTATTATGGTTAACTTGATCGGGATATGTTAATATGGACCATGGCCTATAATTCACACAAGAAAACAGCCAATTACTGGGAAATACATTCATAATTTAATAATTGAATGTAAAAATGTCTTAAGTTTTCACAAAGGAATTCCTGTATTTGGCCCCTGTCCAGCTATTACCTGGCTACTTTTTATTCTGGCCCCCGACCAAAATGAATTGACCCCCTGACCACGATTCAAACTAACAGCTGTAAAAGCCCCATAAACCCCATAAACAAGGAAAATAAAACAGCTGCACAAACAGAAAAAAAAGCCGAAGGATTTACTGTACTGTATACTGTACTGAGGGTATACTGACTACTTGAATACATTCACACAGAGTTTCATTATATTACAGTGTAAAACAGTGTTCTCACGTTACACACACGTACATATAGTATGTGCAAAGTGCTTGTACTAACCGTGCAGTGGCTCTATTTCAGTGGTGATCAGTTCGGCATTAGCCCCTGTGCGGTGCTTTCCACAATCCCTCGACGCTGCAGCTCTCTCTGTATGGGCCCCGGGACACGGCCCATACAGAAAGAGTGTGGCTCCTCCTTCCTATACACTCTGACATGCTGCAGCAGGACCCAGAAAACAGGTGGAGCTCCCACTAGCATGCAACACTAAAAGGAAGAGCTGCTCAAGTACTGCTTTAGAGCTGCTCTTGTCCTGCTTTAATCCTGCTTTAGTCCCGCTTTAGTCCTACTTTAGCCCTGCTTTGACCTGCTCTAGTCCTGCTTTAGATTTTACATAGTCCTACATAATTTTTTTTCAATTTTTTTGTTTATTTGAATAAATGTATTGTTCAGACCGGACATAGCTACTAGCTAATTTTCATCCGTAGTCCCTGGGCAGAGGCAATGTGACAGTAGGCTTACAGTGTGCAAAGAATTGATAAATAGAAAGTCCTAATAAGCATAATACAGGTAAAATACAACACCTCCAATCACAAAGACACAATACAGTATATACAAAATATTCAACACACCATTATTTACATCTAATTAACGACTGCAGACTTGATTATCTTTGAGCCAGTTCTTCAGGCTGAGTTTAAACTGTCCCAGTGAGCTACACTCCCGTACAGACAGAAAAAAACAATCTTTAGAGCTGCTCTTGTCCGGATTTAGACCTACCCTAGTTCTGCTTTTGAGCTGCCTTAGTCCTGATTTACCTACACTGGTTCTGCTTTTGAGCTGCTTTAGTCACATTACGGCACAGCACTACATGGCACGGCTGAGTGTGGGTGCTTTTCCATTAAAAATAGTATCTCCTCAATGTGGGAGGGGTTGTCAGACCACGTCATTTACGCCCACGCGTAATTAGCAACGTTAGTGGGGTGCATGGATTCATTTTAATATCGGTGGGGTCACTGCAGTCATCCTTGTTCATAAATTTAGCAAGGTTGTACAGATAACTTTTGCACGTCTGTACACGTGCCCTTTTCTGCCCAGACAAATGACAGAAACAAAGTCTTGATACAATCACACATTTATTAAAAACAAAAATAAAGTGCAAAACCAACAATTTACAAAGTTCGTACAGTGCATCCGGACAGTATTCACAGCACTTCACCGTTTCCACATTTTGTTATGTTACAGCCTTATTCCAAAATTGATTCAATTATTTTTTTCCCTCACAATTCTACACACAACACCCCATAATGACAACATTATAAACGTTTTTTTGAGATTCTTGCAAATTTATAAAAAATACAAAAACTAAGAAACCACATGTACATGAGTATTCACAGCCTTTGCTTAATACTTTGTTGATGCACGTTTGGCAGCAATTACAGCCTCAAGTCTTTTTGAATATGATGCCACAAGCTTGGCACACCTGTCTTTGGGCAGTTTTGCCCATTCCTCTTTGAAGCACCTCTCAAGCTCCATCAAGTTGGATGGGGAGTGTCGGTGCACAGCCATTTTCAGACCTCTCCAGAGATGTTCAGTTGGATTCAAGTCTGGGCTCTAGCTGGGCCACTCAAGGACATTCACACAGTTGTCCTGAAACCACTTCTTTGTTATCTTGGCTGTGTGCTTAGGGTCGTTGTTCTGCAGAAAGATAAAACGTCGCCCCAGTCTGAGGTCAAGAGCGCGCTGGAGCAGATTTTCATCCAGGATGTCTCTGTACATTGCTGCATTCATCTTTCCCTCTATCTTGACTAGTCTCCCAGTTCCTGCCGCTGAAAAACATTCCCACAGCATGATGCTACCCCCAGCATACTTTGTGGATTGCTGCAGAGATGGTTGTCCTTCTGGAAGGTTCTCCTCTCGACAGAGCTCCGCTGGTGCTCGGACAAAGTGACCATCAGGTTCTTAGTCACCTCCCTGACTAATGCCCTTCTCCCCCGATCGCTCAGTTTAGATGGCCGGCCAGCTCTAGGAAGAGTACTGGTGGTTCCAAACTTCTTCCATTTACGGATGATGGAGCTCACTGTGCTCATTGGGACCTTCATAGCAGCAGACATTTTTCTGTACCCTTCCCCAGACTTGTGCCTCGAGACAATCCTGTTTCGGAGGTGTACAGACAATTCCTTTGACTTCATGATTGGTTTGTGCTCTTGTAAGCTGGCACTGTGAGGTTTTTTCTGTTAATTTTGTATTGCTGTGTGTGTGGTTGCTGTGCTTTTAATGACCCGCGTGCCATAGCTACGATGTACCACCTGACTGTCACCAGCCAACCGGGTGTCCCTCCCAATCACCGCACCTGCGTGAATGGGCAGGCAGGATCTTAAAATGAGTCAGGGGAAACCACAGAAGAGGGCCACGAGTAGAGGAAGCGACGAGCCGAGAGAAGCCACGGACAAAAGGACAAGCCGAGACAAGCCACGAGCAAAGGAAAGCCACGGAGGAAAACGACGAGCGGGTCCCGTTGAGCGCCAAGGAGACAAACCGCGAAGCGACCTACACGCAGCGGCGGGGCTCATACCCCGCCTGCGCAGTAAGTAGCGGTTCAAGACACGTTTACCCCTCATAGCCCTTGGCCCTATATGAGTGTGTTCACAGTTAAGTGTCAATTGAAGTATCTCGACTTTAAAAGGTTATAACTTAAAAACTATAATTACTATCATAGATTGGAAAAAAGATTTCAAACACAGACACATCAAAGAGATAGTGTGGATAAAATCAAAAGGAAAGATTGTCAAATATACTTTTGGTGACATTTTAAACGACAAAATCAGCCTCTTTTTTGACCATTCTACTGTGACGCCGGTTACATAGAAAATAAAATGTCCTCTGTCTGAAAAAGCGGCAGATGAAATCCCACAAGATTATTATGGTTAACACAACATCAGGAAATCACTTGATATGAAAAGGAATCGTTAAAAAATAAAAAAAATAATTAATTAATTAAATGAATTAATTAATGATGAGATAAAATAAACAGGGCTGCTATAGGAAACTTGTCTAATGTATAAAACAGATATGTTCTAGCAACTTCTAATGGACAGAGGAGGTGTTTGGAAACATGAAAAACATAAAATATCTTCCGATTATTAAAATCAAATTTTTGGCCTTTTGTCACACTTTTGTGCCCTTTAGTGTGAACAAGCCCATATACGTGTGCTTTTTCCTGCTCCGGTGTAATCTCTTCCCCCCAGAGGTCTACGGCCTGGGATCTGGAGTGGCAGCTGGAGGGCTACAATCTGTGGTACAGAGTGAGGACGCAGAGGCATTGGGACGTACCGCGAAGCGACCTACACGCAGCGGCGGGGCTCATACTTCGCCTGCGCACTAAGTAGCGGTCCAAGACGTGTTAACCCTTATAGCCTTTGGCCCTATATACAGTGCTTTGCGAAAGTATTCGGCCCCCTTGAACCTTTCAACATTTTGCCACATTTCAGGCTTCAAAACATAAAGATATAAAAATTTAATTTTTTTCATGAATCAACAACAAGTGGGACACAATCGTGAAGTGGAACGAAATTTATTGGATAATTTAAACTTTTTTAACAAATAAAAAACTGAAAAGTGGGGCGTGCAATATTATTCGGCCCCCTTACTTTCAGTCCGCGCACTAAGTCCGCGCACTAACTTCTCTCCGGAGACTTCTCTCTCACTCACTTCCGTCAATAGAAGCAGCGTGACTTGTAGTACGGAGAGAAGTTAGTGCGCGGACGTAGCGCTCCTCAGATTACTACGCCTCACAATATAGTACCCGTTTTATCCGCTGAGAAAATCGACAGTTATATTTCTGTGTTACTATACTTTGCAGTGTAACACGTCACGTAACTATATACATTTAATAGGGAACACTTGGAAGAGTTTGGTAGCTTCTAGCGGGAGCTACCTTTTGGGTACTATACAGTATACAGAGGAGGCTGCGTTTGTGCTCCCGTTTTTGCTCCGTTTGCATGACAGAGCGCACGGACTAAGACCAGACAGGTACATATTAACTAGTCTAAGGTAAGGTAAGAACATATGTCAGTATGTAAAAACGGTGATGTAACAGAGAAGCAGGTCTCAAACAAACAAAACTTAGCATAATTAAAAAGCAACAAAGTAACCCATTAAAGGACAGTGGAGACAAGTTGTTCCATGTTAAAGCTCGAGAAGCTAATCTTAAATTTAGACTATCTAAACACTGCGGGCCAAATGAAATATAGATTTTGTAGGATTAATACTCTTTGTACTTTTTGTAATTAAGTATAACATGCTAAGTGTAGTGAACAATCTTATAAAAAGACATGCAAATAATTTCTCATTGCTTTGTGCACATAAGTACTGAAAGTTCTCACTATTTTTCTGTGGTAAGACTGTACCAAGGCAGGCCCCAGAGTCCAATCAATTTATTGTTAAAAATAAGAGATTATCTACATTTAATTTATGTTAATGTAAACAAGTAAAAGATTTTGCATTTTATTTTATTATCAAATATATATTTATATATATGATACTGAAGTAGTAATAATTACACCTACTGTAATATAAACCTTTTTATGTGGTTAGTGTCTGTCCCCAAGGACTCTGTGCCTGGGCCGCCCGGGTACCCTTGGAACGCCACTGTCAGGTCTGCCGTGTTTGTAGTCCTCATTGTTGCATTGTACTTTTATCAAGCTGTTTACAGTGCATGTGGTTATTGGAGAGGCCGTGCATGAAAAAAGAGTGGTATTGAGAGATAATGAGGCATCCATAGTACAGCATTATTTAAAAACGAGCGAGAGTTTAATAAATGTTTTTATTATAGACTATTTTAAAATTTAATGCAAATAACAATCAGTTTCAACTAGCAAAAACACATAAAACAACTGTAAAATCGTGATATGAAGAACTGCTATAGATGATTGAGGTCCCCTCTGTAAGTTCTCAATCACTTCTGTGTCTTTACCAATCGCTTTTCAGATATTTTGTGAAGTATTTTCAGTTCGACTGTTTAGGAGTTGTGTTTTTCGTCGTTAGTTGCTGTTAATGACTTCCTACTGGCTCTACGAACTCGTCCGATAATAGAATCACTGGGAGAATGCTCCAGAGTCGCGTCGCTCATTATTCTTTTATACAGAGAAAGATATCAAATTTGATACGCGGTGCGAAACCAAATGTCAATGGTCAGTGCGGTCTGATATGGGAAGATCCAGACCGCAAATCAGCCAAACAGAGCACACATACGATCCAAGTCATATATAATAGAGATTATGAACTTGAGCAGATAATTTTATCGTCAGTGATGGGAGAGGCAACATTGGCAAACAATAAACCGAAAGTGTAATCTGTATAAACGGTACAGATGTCCGCGACTTGTCTCGGCATGACAAAAGGATTGTACAAAGAACATTACCTTTATGTGTGTTTACTTTAAACTGGAAAAGCCTTCTTCCATTGTTGTATATCAGCAGCATCCCCAATAAGGAGAGAGTGCACAAAGAGGGCGTAATCTAGCTCTGCCTTTGTGTAGACGCATCTCTGACTCTGAGAAGAGAGATGATGGACAAAAACAATGTTTGGTAATATCTGATTCAAAATAATATGAAAAAGAGAGCCTCTCAAGTTCATGGATCCATAAGTCTAATGACGTACAATTACATGTCAATGCTAAAAATTATAGACGAAAAGCAACATGTTATTTCTAGCATTTTTTCTATCGTAGTAGCTTGCAGTTTTGATCTTTTTATTGCTGATATGATCATATATTCAAGATTAATGTAATTACGTCCCGTAGGAAAATGTTACTTGGACTACACAGGCTGCTACAATTGAAAATACACATAAGCACAGACATAAAAACACAACACAGTAAACACAACATAAACTCATCAAACCGCTCTGCACGATGGCCTGCATCAGGAGAAATGGTAGGAACTTGTACTGGTACCGATTTAGATATCTTTTCTTATTCTAGGTGGAAATGGGAGGAGCTCATATTGAGAGTAAAGGGACATGAAAGGATCTGAGGTGATTTTCTTTGCCTGTCTAACAACAGTCTCAAATATCTCCGCAAAGATGGATGCTGCCTAACCGCCATGACCTACGTGCCTGTGCGCGCCAATCTGTAAAGTTTTCTGCTTTTGTATAGGCCCACTCAAATATAAGCCTGCAGTTTTTCACGTTGTAATGTTAAACTTAACCAACAGCTGATAAAGTTTAACTGCTTACGACAAGTGATTTTCTGATAGTTGACATGTGAGGACAAGGCTTGGTAAAATAAATCTATAAAAATCTGAGGATGTCAAACTCTACTTAGCATGATTGCCGAGAAATGTTAGCTTTCGTGACTCATTGACCATTATTTATTTGGACAATAATTGAGCGTCCTATATCCACTAAACCATGACAGAGTTATAATAATGCATACCCGAATATTGTGTATATACACTCACACATTTTTCGTTATGTTTGCCTCCTTTGCTCTTTTGTTCCTTCAATGTCTTTTCACAGATTCCTTTATTACTGAATGCACTCCAGGATATTAAGACAATCTGAAAATAATAAAATAATTAAACCAATTAGCATGAAAGTGCTAATCTCAGAATCTCTGCTGTCAACAAGTAACACACCTGTTGCAGTTACTTTTAAGCCAATGCGCACATAGGATAAGTAAACAACTCCTACGCACAGCCAAAGCCGTATAAAAATCTTGTAAACCCTGAGTCCATTTGAAAGATGATTGATTCAGTTGGCCTTTTGATGTAAACTGGTAAGAAACAATGGGATTTACTCAGAGGAAAGAAGTACACAAGCCAGGTTAATTGATTATGATTGGAGCGAACTCACAAAAGATTTGTATTTCTTCTCAAGGACTTAGCACCACAAGTTCTGCTGAAGTGCCCATACTGAGAGACAGGGAAGAAAATAAAGTTTAAGATTCATCTTTTGTTTGGGTTAAAAAATGGGCATGTAAAACCAATTGACGCAGTATGTAGAACACAATCAAGTATATACAGTACGTGTTTATATAAAGAAACATAACCATCCATTTTTTAAACCAAATGCTTAATATCTATAGTGCCAAGAGATGCAAAGGTTCCAGAAGTTTTTTTCTGATCTGGGTGAAATGAAGCACTCTCAGAATGACATCAAACAAGGAGAAGTGCTCTCAATATTTTTCCTCCATGTATCTGCAATAAAACCAACAATAAAATATAGTCAAATTTTCCAATAACATAAGTTTACAAGAAATTGAAAAACTCACTTCTCATGATGACGAATCCAAAATGTGTAAATTCTTTTTGAAAATCATTCATCAGCCGAATCTGAATAAAATGAATATTATTGTCCAAGCCGAGTCAAGAGCATCCACAGTACTTGAAAAAAGATACCTGTTTTAGAATCGACCCGATCTCAGGTCTGTTTGATGTCAATGCTCGTCTGTGTGAAGCTGAATCTTCAGAATCAAACTGATTCTATCGTTTTGGGCTGCAACAATAGATAATCCAATTCAACAAGATGTATCAATATTCAACCTCAATTCTAATTCTACAGCCCTCAGTCCCTGATTCTAATAGCCTCAGTATTGGTTCTATAAGCCGCAATCCTGTTCTATAAGCCTCATATCGATCAACATGGCCCTCAGTCCTGTTCTATAGCCTAAGTCCTGATTTATCGCATCACTCCAGTTCTAGAGCCGCAGTCCTGATAAAATCACCCTTAGGTCCTGGTACTACAGCCAACAGTTCAGGTTCTTCAGCCTCACTCTGTTCACAAGCCTCACTAGTCTCCTGGTTCACAGCTTCAGTCCCTGGTTACACAGCCTCAGTCCTGGTCTATAGCTTATTCGTCCGTGGGAATAGATCCCCAAAGTTTCTTAACTCATATCACTGCCATTGACGTCCTAAGACGTCGATCGCTTTTATTTTCGTTTTTTCTTTCTATGCTCTCAAGCTCTGTGCAACACTGTGGTCTACATTTCAGACTGTAAAAGAAACAACTTGGGAAAACCGATCCGTAGGGGGAAGAGGTTGACACTGTGGGCCGATCCCAGGGGGGAGAAGGGGGCAATGTGGGGTTTTGCTGTGAAGCAGCAAACAGCCAAGGAGCGAGCCATGCTATACACAATAGGATCGCGGATCTGAAAAAAGCTCACCGCAGCTAACCGCCCTGTTTAATTGAGAAGCCTGTGCAGTCAATCAAACGGATAAAAAGAAGCGCTAGATGCCACATGCTAGTTTCTTCAGGTTTTAGTTAACATGAGACTCCAGGATCCTCGGAGGCTTCTCCCTCCCCCTCGTCCAGCTGCTGCGGCAGCGGCTCCTCCCCCCTTCCCGTCGTAATGTGGTAGTTGCTTTTCACTTCAACATGTTGCATTTACGAGTTTATTTCTCCCCTTGTCCAATGTAAAATAACACCCCCTCCAGGATTTTGCGCCAATTGTTGATTGATGAATGATTATTGCGGGGTAAAATGCAGTTATTAAGCGGGACTTTTTCTAGAAATTTTCCTCTGTTGAGTTTGAGGCGTGTGAGGTCTGGCATGCAGCATTCGCTGCTAGGGAGCTATGGATGAGGTTAACCCGTGTGGTTTATAGTAGGGACACGGGGAAGGTGATCCATGGGGGCAGACCGGTTTAGCAGGCTCCCATGGTGAGCAACAGGATTCCAGGATCCTCGGAGCATTGTGCATTCTGCTGTGGTGCGTCTCACTGTGGAGGGTGCGTCAGGAGCGCGCCCGCTGCTGCTTTGGAACAGGGAGAGAGAGACTGACTCTGTTGCTCTGATCCCGGAGTCTGCGTGATTTTGCGTTCAAACATTGAGAGATTCTGGAGGGAGTGATAGCAATCACTGGCTCATACTATAGTAAAAATAAATAATAAAGTAGCGTTTTTAGCGAGTATTAAAGAGTTTTTTTTTTATCTCAATGTCATAACTGCTGAAGCCAAAACACTTGTTATAATGTGAAAATGTATGGTGATTTTATATTTTCCTTTGTGTTGTAGATTGTTGACCCCAGGACCCCAAAATGCTGCAGCAGAGCTTGATTTGGATCAGACAGCTGACTTCTGCAGCTCTTCATAACTGATGAACTTCTGGATCCTGGATCTTATTGTCGAACAGACAAAGCTGTATGCAGCACAATATTTCATTGCGCACACACAGCGTCTTCCATTCAGCAGAGAAAATGCATGGACAGTGACAGTCTAGCAGCTAAAAACCTTTTTTGGTTTGACATTTCTCACTGGGTTTGTAAAAAAAACTAATCTGGAAATGTATTGGGAGTGCGGAGGAAGTAGATTCCACCCCACACTTCAGCAGAGTGTGGGGTCACCTAATTACTATTCTTTATAAACTAAAGTAAAAATGTTTCACAAAGTGTTCAGAAAGTGTTATTTTTACTGTATATTTGTATACAAAGTGTTTTTATTGCATACAAGTTGAATATTTTATGTGTACTTAAGACAATCCTTTGAGTGTATTGTGTGTGTTTAATTTGTTTAAAAATAATTATACATTAAAAATACAATTCAAAGTATTATTTCTGTTTTTTGTCATAGTAAGAAACTGTCATACATTGTAAATATCGGTAAAGAAAAAAAAAACCCCACTTTTCTGCTTGAAAATGCGCATTTCACAAAAAGACTGTTTTCTCCAAATCTTGGTCAGGAAACAGCATTTGGTGTGAAAGTTACCTATGTTGCACTCTCAATTGCTAAAAAACTAAAAGGGTTAGAAACTTACTTTTTATTTTCAAATGAAAGCCAAGGGATAGAGCTTTCATTTGGTATGTTTCATACTTGTGTCAACCAAGGGCTCACATTAAATTGCTGGCAGTGAATGAGTTACTAATGCCTTTTGAAATATTGGGGCCATTTAATGATGACTTGACATGCAAATATTACAAATTGCTACTTTAAATCAGAACTTACGTTAGACCTGGTTTAGACCTACATGTTATTGAACTGTGACCTAGTTTAGCACTACTCTATGGAGCTGTTGGACATGTTTGTTATAGACCTGGTTTCGTCAGTTATAATCTTCTTTAAACCTACTCGGAATATAGTGTGATACGTAGGATTTTAGGCTATATACTCACCGTAGCATTGGACAAGTTGAGCAGGCACAACACCAGCAGAACAAACCACCTCCGCTTGTACACTCTGAGCTCCAGCAGCTTTCCCAGCAAGCCGTGGTCTTCCCCGCCCGGTGAGAGCGCGCTCCCGGTCAGGGCTGGAGCAGAATCGCACGTCGTACAACCATCCTCCATTAAGTCACACTGCTAGAGATACAGGACCGAGTCTACGCTGAGACGAGGCATTCACGGACGGAGACAGTGTTCAGTTTACCGGCAAAACCGCGTGGATGAGACTAGAGAGTGGTCACCTCGTCGAGTTCGTGCGCTTTGCCGAAAACGCTCCTCTCATATGTGAAAAGAGAAAAACCCCTGGAGAACCCCTCTAACTTTCCTTCCTCTTTTTAACAACGCATGTACGACTAATGCATTGACAATAAACTAGTCTTAACCGAAGCTGGAGCTACACTGTATCACAAGAGTAAAGGAAGGAGGGTGCTGGATATCATGATATAAAGTAAACTAGAGTGTGCTTCAGTTCCTTGGCAGTTGAAGTTTTGGCGGCCATGTTGTGTTTTCAGAGGATTTTACTAGAACATATTCTTTCAGAATCAGCTGTTATTTTCATTTTGCAATTGTGAGAAGTTTGTAACAAGATTTTCCTAGTTTAGTGAGCTGGTGTGAGTGAGCTCCCTATTGAAAATAGGGGGCGCAGTATAAAAGCGCGTCACTTGGGCTACCTTGAATTTTTTATTGCGCCGCTGGTCGGCTGCGTCACTAACATAACTAGTTTTTAGCATTGTGCGCGTTGGCCTGGCTACCGCATTGCTGAGCATAGTCAGAGGCTTGGGGTCTTGGTATGGTGCGGGGAGCGTAACACTTTGCCTCTGTATGTTATGTTTTAATCTTGTGTACGTCTTCTGTCTCAATGTGATAAATTTTGTTTTATTTCAGTGTTGTAGGGTGCTGACGGCATGTCCGCCTCCCCTTCTTGTTTGGACAAACTGCAGATGAGTCAATGTAACTGCTTTTTAAAGACAATGATGACAATGATGCCGCGTGGGCGGCACGGTGGCTGAGTGGATAGCACTCTCGCTTCTCCGCAAGAAGGTCCTGGGTTCGAATTCCGGTCGGAACAGGGCCTTTCTGAATGGAGTTTGCATGTTCTCCCTGTGTCTGCGTAGGTTTCCTCCGGGTGCTCTGGTTTCCCCTATCACTAAAAACATGCACAATGGGTATGTATGTAAATGAGAGAGTGAATGGATGGTGTTGATTGGGGGCTGATACGCCACTGTGTGTTCGGCGACTCGCTTCCGTCATCACTGTGTGTGGAATGATTGGGACAATATCTGAACTCTGAGCATTGTAAAGCGCTTTGGGTGACCTTGGTCTGTAAAATGCGCTATATAAATAAACATTACTTACTTACTTACTTAAACAAAGGACAATGACCGAGAGACTGTCATGGTCAGTGCGCAGACGTGTGCCCTGTGGAATTTAGACAACCTAAACTAGGACTGATGTACAGGACAAAATTATTTTAACAAACATTACACTATTAAAAATGAAGCATCTATTGTTGAACTTCTGCCTCTGTCCAGTCAATTTAAGCTTAGCCTTAGATCAGAGAACAAATAAGGAACATTTTTGGGTATCATATGCCCTGGCGTTGTAGGTTAAATTTCCGCTCCGTATTGCCACACTAGACATATATATAACATTTCATAACGTAACAGTTGTTACTAAATAAAAGTGCTCTAAGTACACACAATAGATGTTTAGCAGTGCAGTAAAGTGAGTCATAAGGGCAGGGGACAGTGATACGTTATGAAGTGTTCATGAGTCCAACTGCAGAGGGGAAGAAAATATTCTTATGGGGAGAGGTTCTGGTCCAGATGGACCCTCCAGAGCCTCCTGCCTGAGAGGAAGTGATTGGAATAGTGCATGTGCAGAGTGAGAGGGGTCAGCAGTGATACGACCAGCCCATCCTCAAGCTCGGGCAACAATGCGCTGTTCGGCTTGTCCCTGACTGTGGCTCCAGCGAACCACACAGTGATGGAGGAGGTGAGGATGGACTCGATGATGGCCGTGTAGAACTGCACCAACATCTGTGCAGGCAGCTTGGCTTTCCTGAGCTGCCGCAGGAAGTACATCCTCTGCTGGGCCTTCTTGATGAGGGAGCTGATGGTGCATATGCATAATATCATCATATACTGTACATAAGTGGGTATGTAGCTAGATATTGACACTAATCCCGCCCCATCCAAATTCCGTTTGGAAGATCTCTGACATTAAATTAATTCAAAACTAATATAATTTATATTATATTATAAAACGTTGTTTAGCAATCAATTTGACAAAAGTCATTTTGTTACTTTAATTTGTCCATGATACTCCAAGTTTAGTATCAAATATAAATCCGATCCCGGGCCCCACAGGAGTCCTGAAAATCTCCTATACTACTCAATTCAGAGCTAATTAGATGCAGCTGTAATGAGTGAGTGGACTCATTCTGATGGTGATTCGGACGCTGCACACTATTTTCAGGCCGTGCTGTTGTACGTAAGCTTCCCGCGGTAGCATGGATCACGGAGCGGAGAGAGGAGCGGCCATGACAAGATAAAGGTAAAAGTTGAATTTACGTTTTAATTAGGACATAACATTTGATTGTAATAACTTTTGAGGGGGGTAATAGCCCCCTCTATTGTCATATCAGAGTTAGGTGTCTGTTAGGTGATTAAACAGATTTTTTTCTGACTTTTTCTCCAGTCTTGAGCTCCAGTGCTAACACGCTAACCACGGGTGTAGAGCCCATGGATCTATTATAATAACTGGATAGGGTATTGCTAGTTTATAGCTGAAGAACCCATGTACTCAGGGGATTCTCGCGGTACTGCAGATTAAACAAGACGTGAGTTACCCAGAAATTTTCCCCATAGAACTCAATGTAAATTAAAGCCGCAAGCGGCGTCGAACGGCCCTCGCCGCACCACGCGACTCCCCGCACCGGGCGCACCACCCCGCGCCACGCCGCCCCGCAGAACGCCGCCGGGCACCACGCCGACCCGCACCACGCCGCCCCGTACCACGCCGCCCCGTACCACGCCGCCCCGTACCACGCCGCCCCGTACCACGCCGCCCCGTACCACGCCGCCCTGCACCACGCTGCCTTGCACCACGCCGTCCCGCACCAATCCCCCCTCTCACCAAGCCGCAATGTGCCGCTCCACAACGCCCCGCACCACACCGTACCACGCAGCACCGCAAAAAGGAGGTGGCGCCGCCGTGTGATGATTTGTTCCCGTAGCCATAGAAGAAGTTAGTCAAATTGTAATGAATATGATAAGTAGAGCTGGTTTGGCTCCCCATGTAAACTTTGAATCAGTCTGTAGGGGGAGCTAATGGGCCAATTTCAAATATTTCACTTTCACCTGACCTAAACCCTGGAGTTGAACAATGGATTCAAGTTTAATGCAAATCAATCTTTGTTTGTGCACACGGGAAAAAAATGTATGTTGTCAAAAACGGCCAAAAAAAAACTCACATTTTGCCGCTCCGCTGCTCAAGCAACGTTTCACTGATCAAAAATCCCTGAAGTCATTTTGAAGGTAAATGTGTTGAGATGATTTGGAACAATTTTGATGCCAATCGGTGAAACGGCCGAGGAGGAGTCGCTTTCCAACCGACATGTATGAAAATGATTGCGGATAATTTTTCCATTTTGCAGTGAAATTTATGGGCTTCCTGTTTGTCAGAGGGCGGAGCCATGGTAACATTTCGGTCGTATCTTGACTTGAGGAACATCTGTACCAAATTTCATGGCTCTACGACAAACTTGACCTCTGAAACTCCCATTGGCTCTTGTAGGTGGCGCTGTTCTGGCATTTTTTGAGTCCCATAAAAATAAACACCCAAATATCAAATTTTTACCAGGTCTGATGTTTGGGCAAAATTTTACAACTTTTCATGCATGTTCAGGGGGTGAAATTAAGGATCAAAGTGCAGAATTTGACATCTCTCGAGCAAAAACAATAGGCCCTTTCCCCGTTCGGGGCTAGGGCCTAATTAAAACAGCTCGACCTCAGCTGACAGAGAACGTACAGCTCTCGTAAAGGTCGGATTTTGTGGGGATTTTAGTGTCCATTGTCATCCTGAAATCCTTTTCTTAAATCCTTCGGTTTTCTTTAAATCCACACTTTACTGCCACAAACTCTGTTCGTCTGGCTCTCGCTCTAACTCCCTCTCTGATGAACAGCTCTGATTGGTCAGAGCACGGCTGAGCCCCTCTGTGCACGTGCATGAGACCCACACACGCATATTTGGCGCAACGCATCATGGGAAATAGCGCAACGCATCATGGGAGATAATCCACTGCGCAGAACCGCGAGGACCAGACATGGATCTATTATAATAACTGGATAGGGTATTACTAGCTTGTAGCTGAATAACCCATGTGCTCAGGGGATTCTCGCGGTACTGCAGACTGAACCAGACTAAATTCACGTGGGCTACCCAGAAATTTTCCCCATAGAACTCAATGCATATTAAAACAGCTCAACCTCAGCTGACAGAGAACCTACAGCTTTCATAAAGGTCGGATTTTGTGGGGATTTTAGTGTCCCTTGTCATCCTGAACTTTTTTTCTTCTTAAATCCTTCGGTTTTGTTTAAATCCACACTTTAGTGCCACAAACTCTGCTCGTCTGGCTCTCGATCTAACTCCCGCTCTGATGAACTGCTCTGATTGGTCAGAGCGCGGCCGAGCCCCTCTGTGTTGTTTCCCATAGATCTTTGCGAGTTTCCCATAGATCTTTGCGAGTTTCAGGCAACTTCCGCTAATCTTTCAGCCCCCATGCCGTCACAAAGCGCCACTGAGCACAACCATTCATTTGAATAGGGCGCCATCTTGGATCGCCGGGGCTTGGGACCAGACGATGCCCAAATACAGGCGAGTTTCCCATGGATCTTTGCGAGTTCCAGGCGAGTTCCGTTAATATGTCAGCAACCGTGCCGGCACAAAGCGCCACTGAGCACAACCATTCATTTGAATAAGGCGCCATCTTGGATCGCCGGGGCTTGATAGAGCCGTACTGATAGAGAGCTCCCTAATGCTAATTTTGGAAGTAAATATGAAAACCCAAAAAGGTGGCGTTTGTATCTTACTCTCTCTGTTATAACAATTGTTTTTAGAACAATCATCGTTTGTGCATCACAATGTAGTAAAGTCATTTGTATTAAGCCTAATGTGATAATGTGCATTTACTGATGACAGGGGGACATCTGTGAACATGAAGCTAGACACAGAAGACGCGTGGACTTGAACTTACAGACCAGATTTCAGGTCATGAGTACTTACTTATAGAGCACAAGCGCCTTGCCTCTTGAAATCCAACAGACCTGATCATGTCAGAGTCAATGGCTTAAATGTATTCAATTAGAAGTATAAGTACTTAAATAAAAGCTATTATGAAACATGTTTCTCACTGATTGTTTTGGTTGGATAAAACAAACGCATACATCACTTTTCATGGCACACAAAGAACTGAATCATAATAATTTTATTCTATTCCAGGTTGTGATGAGCACACCATAGAAAAGACAGCTGTGTCAGAGGCAGACGTCCAGGCACCTGCTGTTGTTACTGTTGCTGCTGCATATGTCTTCAGAAAATGAGAGATGTGTTATCCATGACTTGTAATTAATAAACAAATGAAAATATTGGTCAGCTTTTATTGTAATCCACAGAAGCTGGAGGTGATGGAAAAGAAATTCACACAAAAAATCATTCATTAAAACAGACCCGGTTCTTCTTAAAATTAGCCTTTTGCTTCAATCAGACATGTCGACATATATGTTCAACCATATGTTCATATACATGTACTGTCCCAGTCAAATTAATAAATCCAAATACACAGTAGTAGAGTAGAAACAGACGCTCTGAGGAGGAGCAGAAGTAGAATGCCTTTACAAACACACAAGTGAACTCTATTAAATAATTTAACATATGTCATATCAACAGTAAATGTAAATACATTCCCAGTCTTTAACAGGAGGCTGGTAGAATGGGATTTACAAAATATACTCAATTAAAACCTGGAGCGACAGTGGCTCAGTTGGTAGAGCTTTGGCCTGAAGGTTGTGGGTTCGAGCCCACCTCAAGACCTACTTCACGACTCCCACTGATGACTGCTGTCGTTGTGTCCTCGGGCAAGACACTTAACCCCACTTTGCCTGAAGCCCCCACTGAAAGATCTCAGCTCCTGTGGACTCACCACCTGCAGGAGGATCATTGTGGGGCTGGTGCTTTGTGTACTGGGTGCAGCTCTGACTGCCCCCCCGACCCAGAAATGGATTAAGGGGAAGAAAATGGATGGATGGATACTCAATTAAAACCATATCTATCAGTCTGATTCCTCTCTGTATATGCGAAGATAATGTGACTCCTCAGAGTATTTTTGTGCTTTTTGGTACATCTCATGACACTTTGAAGCTACTGTGGTAAAGGTTCTAACTCATCATTCTAACAATATGCACAAGGCAGTATTTTTCCACTACATGCTTTGGTTATCTACACAATCCTAGACTGTCATTTTCTTCACTTTAGATTCTAATTCTCGAGATTGATACATTGAAAAAGTCAAATTGTTTAACGGTATAGATCGATCGTTATCCAAGAACAATTTGATTTGCGAGTTAGAAAAAAACCTCAAACTATCTAGTGTTACAATCATGCTTTTGCACTGCTAAGCGAAAGCATGGATGCCTAAAACTTTTTTTGTCTGCGGGTGGGTTAAGGAACTCGGAGTTAAGGTGCAAATCCTGCATCGTAAAGAGCCGTGTAAGTAACGATTGGTATGAACTTGTCATTCTCAACAAAACGCTGCGTCTGTGTGCTGTGTTCTTTACAAGTCAAACAAAGACAGTGTTCATCTAAAACCCCAACTCATACCTGAAAGTTAATCAAAAAGAACAGATCCTTCATTCCCTCTTGGTTCACTAAGATGTTAAAAATTTAGAGTAAAGATAGAATAATTATTGGAGGGCTAGATAAAAAACATAATTAACAACAACCTCTTAGCATGCTCTGTCTCTAGAAGAGTCAGCAGGTTTCTGACCGATTGAATAATCTCGTCCTTTCTGTACTGCTAGGATAATATACACATTGAAATTGGGAACATAGTACGTTCAGATGAACAGGACAAAGTTGTGTTCTGGCCAAGCCCCGGTGATCCAAGATGGAGCCCTATTCAAATTAATGGCTCAGTAACGCATGGGACTTCACGGGTGCTGACATATCAGCGGAACTCGGCTATATTTGGGAATCGTCCTGTCCTCCCGGTTCTGCGCAGTGGATTATCTCCCATGATGCATTGCGCCAAATACGCATGTGTGGCTCTCATGCATGTGCACAGAGAGGCTCGGCCGCGCTTTGACCAATCAGAGCTGCTGATCAGAACAGTGGTAGAGCGGAGTCAGAGCGGGAAGGAAACGAGCAGAGTTTGTGGCAGTAAAATGTGGATTTAAAGAAAACCGAAGGATTTAAGAAGGAAAAAAGTTCAGGATGACAAGGGACACTAAAATCCCCACAAAATCTGATCTTTATGAAAGCTGTAGGTTCTTTGTCAGCTGAGGTCGAGCTGTTTTAATTTACATTGAGTTCTATGGGACTTTTTTCTAGGTAGCCACATGAATTTAGTCTGCAGTAAACCCTGTGCCCATGGGTGGGACAGCTATAAGATAGTAATACCTTATCCAATTATTATTATAATGTAGATCCAAGGTTCTGGCCCCGGCTACATCTATGGAGGATTGGCTGATCGATTGCTTCTGTCTTGATTTACCCGGAAATCAAGCATGACATTTCAACCAGCAAAAAAGAAAATGCAACAAATTTTTGGACACTGAATATTTTTCAACATTCAAGTTTTGCCTGCGAGTCCCTGCGAGTTTGAGAGGTGGGGACAGAGTGAAAAGACTCGCACAAAGAGAAACGTTCTGGATTGACAAACTCAAAGCCACTATTTTTCCGGGGTTAAATGAGGATGTTGACTTCTCAGTGTTTTTATAATTTTTTTATTATTTGCACTGTATTCTGTCAATTTGACTAGGTATTTTTTGAGGGGCCCCTCTGGTTATGTGTCTGCTTACATATCTTTGTGTGTTACTTTGGTCTTTGTAACTTACCTTGTAATGTCTGCAATAGTTTTAATATCCTCCCTCCATTCTTTTTAAATGAAGGGAGGATATATATACTTTATCACGTGACGAGTCCTGTGGACGTCACTGGTCCTATCATACGCGTTCCTTCAATGTCTCATCCAATAGAGGCTGTTCTTGTGTGTCAGGTGACTAGTTTAGTGGATGTCATTTGTCTATTTTAACACCCGTTCATTCAATGTTTTCTTACATTGCCCTGAAGAAGGCCTTGCGTGGCCGAAACGCGTTGGTCCCTTCTGCATTAAAGGACTTTTTATCAGAGTGCCTCGGATTTCACCCTGTCTTTATTTTCCATGCAAAAGGGTATTTTTTGTTTTTCTCATTCAAGTTTTGGACACTGAATTTTTTTCAACATGGAATTTTTGGACACTGACTTTTAAAACAGTGAATATTTTGACACTGAATTACAAAACATTGATTTTTTTGGACACTGAATTTTAAAATATTGAATTTATTTACACTGAATACCTTTTTTTGTAATAGTTAACATAATTCAACAGCAAAAAAAAGTGTAGATAATAAAAACACAAAATAACCTTCATACGTTAGACACAGGATTCTGGACCACCTCCTCTCCATCATGGACAATCGTGCTGCACTCTCATCTCAAAGTTAACATATGTTTCATATGTATTCTCATTTTGATTGTAAGTATTTTATCGTTAACCCAATAACATGCAGCACAGGTAAAGTCAGACCAAGCCAAGCATCAACATCTGCAATGAAAAAAAGAATACATCAGTTTTATAACGTTTTCGGAACACTCAAAGATGCTTCACTTGTCAAGATTAATTACAAGCATCTCCTTGGCTAGTGGTGATATGCTATTGTAGCCACAGTTTCCCTGAGGCAGACTGACAGACCCAAGGCAACCAGTTTGACCCTGCCACCACCATGTGTCCTCCTCATCTGTCTTGCGTACTCATGTCTACCCCTCATTTGTCCTCAAGTGTCCTCCCCATGCATCTGCTTCATATCTCCTCCCCATATCATCCTCATTTTTCCTTCTCACATGTAGTTCTCCTCATGTGTCCTCCCCATGCCTCTGCTTCATGTGTCCTCCACATGTCTCCTTGTCAAGTGTACTCCTTATCTCCTTCTCATGACTCATGTCTCATCCTAATGTGTCCTCCTCATTTGACCACTTCATGTTTCCTCTTTATGTCTTCTCCTCATGTGTCCTCCTGATATCTCCTCGTGGTGTGTCTTCCTCATGTCTCCTCCTCATATTTCCTCCTCAGTGTTCTCCTCTTCATGTGTCTTCCTCATGTCTCCTGCTCCTCATGTGTCCTCCTCTCTTGTCTCTTCTTCATCTGTCCTCATTTTCCTGCTCATTTCTCCTCCGGATGTCTCCTTGTGATGTGTCTTCCTCATGTTTTCTCCTAACTTCTCCTCCTCATGTGGACTCATTCTCCTCATGTGTCCTTTTCCCCTCCTTATGTGTCTTTCTCACGTCTCCTCTTCTTGTCTCTTCCTACTCATGTATCCGCCTGATGTGTCCTCTTCATGTAATGCTAATACTGTGATTTTTTCCTGTGGTCAGTCAGTGGTTCCCAAAGTGAGGGTTGCGGGACACTGGGGTTTGCGAGATGAGTACACAAACTTATGTAGCGCTTTTGTAGCACAATGAACTACTCAAATAAACAATTTTCAAATGATGTTGTATGTTTTGAAGTATTACTGTAGTAATCTTTACTGTACATCAGTGCCTATGCCAAGGACCCCTGCCTGTAACGCTTGCGAACCCCTGTCGTAGACATTCATGTTGTGTAATCAGCATTTTGATAAGCAACATCTGTGAGGTTGGATGGATTGTCTCAGCAAAGAAATGCTCACTGAAAACGATTTGGACAGACATCTGATTTACAAATCTGATGAAATCAAGTTGGGTCTGAACGAATATATATTATACTGTCTATATGTTTATATTTTTGTTCAATATACTGAACAACTGTGTTCCTTCAGTAGGTCTCACACACTAGACCAGACATGGCCAGGGGCCGACAACCCAGATTTTAAAACCGTTATGACAGGAATTGGGTGGTTATGAGTTTATTGATTAATGTTTGACAAAACTGATGTTTAAGCATGCTTGCAATCTCACCACAGCTACTACTTTAGCGCCATATATGGAATGTTGTGATACAATAAGAAACAAAAGTTTGTCCATATGAACAACTGGAAGAATCTATGCCTGGATTCTAGAGGATCAGATCTTTACAACGAGGTATAACACAACTATATTGGTAGTATATAAGCACTTTGAACTTTGTCTTACGAACTTTTTGCCTTTTTTCCCATTAGCATGTTTGCACACTGTCTTTTGCACAAATCTTGAGTAATTCTATTCATGCCAAATGTGAAATCAGTAAAGTCTATCTTATCTCATCTTATGATCTCAACACCTACTTTGTCTTAGAGGCAGAGGGCCACATAATATGGCATGAGGGCCACGTTTAGCCTTAGTTTGAACATGTCTGTGTTAGACATTTATTATATGAGCAGAATATTGTTCCACTTCTACCGCATAATGGAAATGTTTCTCATCCTGAGTCGATTACACATGTTTTTCAATATTTTTTAATAATTACAGGAATAATGTCACATTCCGAAACATGAGTTACTATCCTCAAGATCATGTTTAAGGGACAACTCGAACACATGCAATACTGAATATGACTAAAAGTCACATGGGGGACGGTTCAGGTGAACTTCCCCCTCCCCCTCCCCCTCCCCACTTCCCCCTCCCCTCCATACTTCTCCTCTCTGCGCATGCGTCATTGATGAAGAGCGCTCCTTCGGCCTGTTCCGGCGCTGCTCGGCAATCTTCGCCTCTTTGTTGTGCGGACGGAGGATTTACGGTGACTGCGGCCCGGTACCGAGAGCAGGTCAGTACTGCCGCGGGCTGTGGGGGACTGCGGGGTGCTCTGGGGGGGGGGGGCTCTGATGTGCTGTCGTCCTCGTGTTCGGGGCCTGGCTCTGTCACGGCTCCTCCGTGGGGCTGTGTGGGCATGGCGGCTCCGGCTCCAGGCCTCCAGTCCCGGTGCACACGGGGACACTATAGGAGGACAGTGTGCACGACCGGGGGCAGTGGAACGGCCCCCGGTTCTGGTTGGGTCCCTGTGGGTGGAGAGCTGCGGCTGGGACACGCGCGTTTGAGATCCGTGCGTCTGCCATCCGAGACACGCGTTAAAGAGACAACTATGATTAAAGTTCTGTGAGCGTCTGGACCGGGGTCTGGACCAGGTGTGGATTTGGTTTTGACTGGGTCTGCCGGATATTGGCAAGAATTCTAATCTCATAATCTTAATGTCGAAAATCTCTCTAGTGTCACTTTTTCATAGGCATCTACTAGTGTGTGTCAAAGACGTCCCTATGTACCTGGGACAGTCTTACTTTGATCCATGTTCAGAATTGTCCAAAACTATCAAGTTGTCCCTATTGTCCCTTTTGTATGACCAATTTCACCGATGCAAATGGCAGAAAAGATCAATAATAAGCTGTTCACAAGAAGTGAAAACATTTTCTGTAATTGCCATATAAAAATGTCCTCAAATGTAGAAATTGTTGTGAACAAACTTCAGCACATGAATGAGAGTTTAGAATGTATTATTACTGCCCAAACCCATATATATTTTAACTGTTCGCCCTAATCAAATGTATAGCGTTCCTTTTAATAGTCACCTTTGTATGCCTGGCCAAACGGTATAGACTACGTAAAAGATAATGTTCTGTTCCAGCAAATATAAATGTATTTGTATTCATTTGTATTTGTATTTATTTTGATCTCCATTAGCTGTTCAACACAGCTATTCTTTCTGAAGTCAAACAAGGTGCATTAACAAAAATACATGACAATAATTATACTAAATGAATTGGTATAATTCATATATAAAATGAAAGTTCTCATCTGCAAGTAAGGCAATATTTTGATCCTACCACTGCTGTAACTGAATTGTTTGTATCCCTATGGACAATAACAAAACAGATCTTGAATTGTGACCTGCAGCCAGCGCCACATTATGATGATATCGCTGTTGAAACCCAGCCCCAGTTGATTGAATGGCTTGGGCTCGATCAGGTGTGCATGTTCAGACTGCTGCAGCGTGCGTGACTTTGGAGTCAATAAGTGCAGGCAGTTTTAGGACACACTCCTCTCGTGCCGGCTCTGGCACCAGACGAGAGCGCACCCACTCCTCAGCAGCTGTTCTTTACAAGTACCCAAACCAAACCAGAGATCCGAGGCAGCGCGTGGTGCTGGTCTCCTCTGAAGGAGGCTGTTTGCAGGAAAGTCACGCTTCAAAGGTGGCTCTCATGCTTCAAGACCAAATTTGCCTTTTTGAATCAGTATGGCTCCAAGTCTTTGGTCCTTTAGTCGTATGATTCTGGAATTGAAAATGGGAATTTGAATTAAATTTTGTTTTGTATAGCGTCATCAGCAGTCATCTCATAAGACTTTACAAAGTCCTCAACAGATCAGAGAATAAAACTGTTCAAACACACAAAATAGAATAATAACAAACACAGGAGGCATTGTTTCATATGAAGCGGGATAACCACTGTCCATAGATGTAAATAAAGATCCTTAAATATGCCAGATAATCACTGTCTTTAGACTCTCCTGCAATGACAAGGAACCACTAAAAAAAGAAAGCAGTGCAAAAAAGAGAAACTTTAGGTAAGCCCACTTTGAGTAGGGGATCTGCTCGCACGAACGGACAGGGTGTAGATACAGGACTCAGGCTGTTAGGACTGAGTCTGTGTGGTGCAGGATTTGGTTTTAATTATGTCTATTTTGCTGCTCTTGAGAACTGCGGCTGTGCAAAAAATAATGAAACCTTGCCATGTTGGGAGTGCTGAGATGTTGAGACTCAGGTTGACCAGGTTGCATTTAAAGGTCCCATATTACTTTTCTTCATGTTTCACAGTCAATCCTATGCACATGTGTGATAATAATTTGAGTGATACACCATACAACACTCAACTTGTGAGATTATAGCCATCTCTTGTATAGAGGTGACGTCACCTCAACTCAAAACAGGTTGATTCAGAGAGAAGTCTGCTTCTCTGTCTGTGAGCCCGCCTCCCCCCGCCCGCACGGTGGGCATCATGCTTTGAGTTGTTTATCACCGGTACATAGTCATTTCAGACATGAGAATAAATTTTTTCCAACAATGACAATCCATAATATTGAGCCCTATGTCCTCGATGCACAATCAGACCCTAATTATTTAGTTTACACAAGTATACGGCAGAGTAGTATAGCATCACTGTACTTACAGATCGGGGGGTCCGTGTTACGTCTTTTATCGTAGGAATAACACATGTATCCAGTTCCATTGTCCCTGTAGTTCTGGAACAGTGTCTGTGAAGTGTCGCAGATGAACAGATTCAAAGTCAAGCCGCTTTCTTCCTCTTCGGGCCAAAGAGTGCGTCACATATTTACACCCAAAACATATTTTATCCAAGTTTACGTGATCCTAACACTTTTAGTTGCTGACAAAAGCAGAAAAACAGTAGCTCCATGTGGGATCAAACCACAGACATACTCTAGACTGGCTACGCGCTCTGATTTGCTGTTTCGATCTGTCAATCAGCTCCTAGCTTTTACTATTATTTTTATTTATTTTTTGACAACAAACAGCATACTTATTGTGTATTGTTTACTCTGTAAAAACCATTTTAATTACAAAGCTAACAGGGTTATGGCCGTCATATTCGTCATCAGAGTGGTTATCGTCACAGATGTAGACCCGGACGTTTCACTGTCTCTCGAGGGTGAAGAAGACAGAACGCTCTCTAACTAAAAATTTACACAATCAATGAAAAATCTACTCTGGGCATGTCTATGAGGCCAAAAAGCACTGTTATCATGTTTAAAGCAGAGAAAAGTCAAAAAGCATAATATGGGCCCTTTAATGCTCATCCTGAAATTTCAACCAAAAGACAAATGTACAAACCTTAAATGAATATGAGACCGGTCACAGACTTTCTAGTTGCAAATCTTTCTTATAATCATGATCAGATTTGCCATGTATTAATAGGAGGAAGTCCATTATGAGCATCTGCAGGAGCAGAAATGTGAGGGGAAAACCTTTAACTGCAGACGTTATCCGTTTAATTGACATAAATACACTTTTGGGCTTTCTGTTTTTAAGTTTTTAAAATATATTCTTTAGTATTTGCTCGTTTCAGCTACCCAATCATGTGAATTTGATTTGACTGGATTAAATCGGCGATAAAACCAAACATCCCATAAGCAAACCTCAAAACTGCTATTACTGAGAAGCAGCATTGTATGTTGTGTATGACCTTATTCAATCACAGAAGGCAATGCCATGATTCTATGAGTTGTCTACAATGATCCATCCATCCATCCATTTTCTTCCGCTTTATCCGTTGCCGGGTCGCGGGGGCAGCAGTCTAAGCAGAGACGCCCAGACTTCCCTATCCACACACACTTCCTCCAGCTCATCCGGGGGGACCCCAAGGCGTTCCCAGGCCAGCTGAGAGACATAGTCCCTCCAGCGTGTCCTAGGTCTTCCGCGGGGCCTCCTCCCGGTGGGACGTGCCCGGAACACCTCCCCAGGGAGGCGTCCAGGAGGCATCCGGAACAGATGCCCGAGCCACCTCAACTGGTTCCTCTCGACGTGGAGAAGCAGCGGCTCTACTCCAAGCTCCTCCCGTGTGACTGAGCTCCTCACCCTATCTCTAAGGGAGCGCCCAGCCACTCTGCGGAGGAAGCTCATTTCGACCGCTTGTATCCGCGATCTCGTTCTTTCGGTCATTACCCAAAGCTCATGACCATAGGTGAGGGAGGGAACGAAGATTGACCGGTAAATCGAGAGCTTTGCCTTTCGGCTCAGCTCCCTCTTCACCACAACGGTCCAATACAGCGACCGCATAACTGCGCACGCTGCACCGATCCGCCTGTCAATCTCACGCTCCATTCTTCCCTCACTCGTGAACAAGACCCCGAGATACTTGAACTCCTCCACTTGAGGAAGGACCTCTCCACCCACCTGCAGAGGGCAAGGCACCTTTTTCCGGTCGAGCACCATGGCCTCGGATTTGGAGGTGCTGATCCTCATCCCAGCCGCTTCACACTTGGCTGCAAACCGCCCCAGTGCATGCTGCAGGTCCTGGTTCGTTGGAGCCAACAGGACAACATCGTCCGCAAACAGCAGAGATGAAATCCTGTGGTCTCCGAACCGGACCCCCTCAATGATGTCTACAATGATGCAATGCATTGCAATAGTGAGAAGGTAGTTGGTATTTTCTTAATAAGTCACTGAATGATTAACTTATTATTTCAGTCACAAAAAATTGGGTGATTCTGTTTACTTGTGTCAGCTATTGACTTTTAATGATTTACTTACTTACTTAGGGGATGGTACTGGGTGCAACTCTGACTGCCACCCCCCCCGACCCAGAAATGGATTAAGGGGAAGAAAATGGATGAATGGATGGATTTACTTATTATTTTTGTAATTGCACCTGTTGTTTCTTACGTAGTTTATTGTCTCTGTATCAATGTATGTACATGTGTTTTGATAGTAAACCCCCATTTGAATCTGAATCTGCAATTGTCAGAAAACGACACATAAATGAAAACACAACCAAATTATTCATGGGAATGATAAACTTTGAGAACACATTGTGTTCTACTGTTGAAGAATTGTTTAACTCTGTCACCTCTAACGTTTTAAATGTTCTGGACACCATCGCTTCTGTGAAGGCTGTGAGGAAGTACGACCACATTAGACCAGTTCTCAGGTCTCTGCACTGGCTTCCTGTGGCTCAGAGAATATACTTCAAGGCAGCACTGCTTGTGTACAAGTCTCTCCATGGCCTCGCTCCAAAGTACTTATGCGACATGTTAGTGCCATATGAACCGGCCCTGACTCTGAGGAGCACAGGAGGTAGCCTCTTGCTGGTTCCAAGAGTCAGAAATAGACGTGGAGAGGCAGCGTTTCAGATTTATGCAGCTAAAATCAGGAACAATCTTCCTGAAGATGTGAGGCTAGCATCTACTCTGGCAGTTTTCAAATCAAGGTTAAAAACTGTTCTGTTTAGCTGCGCATACAGCTGAAGGATTTTATAGATTATAGATACTTTTTATGCATTCCCACTAGGGATGTAAAAATCTATGAATTTTCATGACCGACCACCGAGCCTCATTAACCGGTTGAAACCGGTTAACCGCGTAGTTTAAAATAGTCCACGTTCTTTGAAATAACAGCCATTTCGAGCCGCGTACTTTTCATAAGTGCAGCTCTGCGTTCTACTGGATCAGAGTTGAGACAGCGGCACCCAAACCCGCAACAGCTCCGGCACCTTTGCGCACAGAGAACTGCTTTTTTAATCTTCCCATTCTGCTGTGCTGCGGGTTAATACCAAAACTTTCTAGCAGCAAACGACGGCTCGTTCACATGGTCAGAGCAGCAAGTGACGAGCCGCGTCTCACAGGTCTTCACAAAAGTTTAAATACAAGTGATGTGTGTGGAGCTGATCCATGTGGTTTGACTGAGGCCGCGTATTTGCGCGAATCCTTTGGGCTCCGTGACACAGAGGAGCGCAACAGACCGGTATGTGTGTGTGTGTGTATGTGTGTGTGTATGTGTGTGTGTGTGTGTGTGTGTGTGTAAATGTAAGCTCCAATGTAGTTCTGACCCGCGCCAGTGTGCAACTTTGACGGTAACAGAGGGGAGAGATGATGCGTGTGGATGTTACGTATGGAGAGGGGGAAAGTGTGTGTGTGTGTGTGTGCGCGCGTGCGTGTGTGCATATGTGGTTCGGGCCCGGAGTTTATAATACATGGGCGCACACAGCTAGATACAGACCCGCTCGTCACACCGTGCAAATAGGGCTTAAAATAGCGTTATTAAGAGACCTCCCCTTTTCTCTTTTTTAACCGACAGCTTTGACCGGTTAAAGGCGCTATACCCGTTTCTACAATGTTTGAATGTTTAGCACCGCCCCCCAACTCGCTCACAGGCTTCTCATTTCCCCTACGCTCTCATAACACGGAGCCACCTAGTTTTATTTGCGATCTGATACGTATGCTAACATTAGCATTAGCGCAACTTGTAAGCTGTGCAACAATCACTGATGAAATGGTACAAAAGCAATGCACTGCTAACACAATATATAAGTAAAAGAATACCATTAGTTTCGCGTCCGGATGTATTAATTTAAACATTAGAATATATTCTAATATTTAATTATAATTTATTATACAGCTCCTCACAGCAGCTAACACTCCATTGACTTGAATGCAATTCTTCCGATCATTTTTTCTTGATAACAGAACTCTCAAACCAATAATGACCGCAGCCCCAATGCAATCTCTGTTTGTAATTCAGGTGTGTACAATACTGCCATTACTTTGCAAGTACAACAAGCTATCAGCGCCTGTCACTACATTGTGCAGTTTTTCTGCACACTTGTCTGTGTAGAGAAGCTAGCGGAGCTAGCCACGCTCAATAAACAACTACATATCTATCAATCAACACCATTAAACGTCAATCGGACAATACAGTATACATATACATCCTTAACACACATGCACGGATGATTTCAGAATTTGCTGTCAACGTTTTCATGACAAAAATACTGTTTTAAAGTGACAAAAAGCGATCGCGAAAAACCCGGAAGTTACCATGAAACAGCTAGCTAGCTTAGCTGTTACCTGCCTAGCACGTCCCGGTGAAACCTTTGGGAGCTAACTATTTTATTCGCAGTCATTAAATACATTTCTAATTATAAGGGTTGTCTAATATTTGTTCAAATATGTATATATTTTTATTTTAGAATTATATTCGAATTTTGAAGTCGAAGCCCTGGTGTTAAGCAGCGCTGTAGAGGCTAGAGGACGCAGGCTGTTCGCTGCTCGTTCTGTGAGCGGAGGAGAACGAGCGGCCCGCTCAGACTCTACTCAGCACTTTTCACTGCTTGAATTTCATACACAGTGGAATCAATGACCTCAAGTTTTCAATTAAAATATGTATTATGATACAACTTGTATGTAGTAAAAAGCATTTTTATGAACTACTTAGAAAAAAAATCGGGTATAGCTTCTTTAAGAGACCTCCCCTCTCCCCTTTTTCTCTTTTTTAACCGACAGCTTTGACCGGTTAACGCTGTGACGGTCAACCACCGGTTAAACGGTCGCCGATTTACATCCCTAATTCCCACATTTGTGACATTCCCACTCATCATAGCAGCAGCGACCTGTGACGCTCGCATGTGAGACTTTAAATTAAGTTTGGGACATAGTCCTCAGTCAAGACACTTCACTCCTTGTGCCTAGAGTGGCAAATTAAAGTGGTTGGGGCAGTAGTGGCTACAGTTTTGGTATCTCACCACAGTTACGGATGAAAGTTGCTCAACTTAAAAGACTTAAAGTACAATTTAAAATGGGATAACCTCACATTTGTCTCACAAAACAAATGTTTCAGTCTGTAAAATCAGATCAAATCGGACTACAATGTCTTGTCTTCATCCTTTTATTCTTTCATTTTTATGTGTACCGATTGACACTTTCCGCTGAGAGCTGATTGGCTGAGTGATTGGTTGAGTCCACTCTTGTTCACTTTTCTGTTTCAAAAAGATTATCTTAAAGATTATTGAAGTAAATTATTATTTCATATAAAAATGTAAGCCTATTGTACAAACCATTTTTTTTTTAAATCCTCACCAAGTTCAAACTGTTAGTCTTGTGTAATTGATAATATTTTACTGATGAATATCCCCACCACCCCAACAGCTATGTACAATAGGTCTGGCATGCGCCTCCTGTACTGGCGACCCCGCTCCCATCTCTGTGTGGAGCGAGGGGACAAATGCCCGAAAATAACAATTGTAAACCGCTTTGTGACTCTGGTCTGTGAAAGGCGATGTATAAATAAAGATTAGTTACTTACTTAGCTCACAGGAAATACAGTGATGGAAAATGCATTCTTGGCTTGCAGTCACGTGACGCATCAACTTCCGGTTAATTAAGTGGTGGTCAGGCCAACAAAAATGGCTGCTGATATGGTACGAAAATGTGACTCTTCTTTCAAGTATTTTCGTGCTTTTTTTGGATACTTCATGACACTTTGAAGCCACTGTGGTTAAAGTTATAACTCATCATTCTAACAATGCACAAGGGAGTATTTTTCCACTACATGCTTTGGTTATCTACACAATCCTAGACTGTCATTTTCTTCACTTTCTCAATTGAAACATCGAAAAAGTCAAATTCTGTTATGGTATAGATCCTAATGCATTGTCCAAGAATGGTTTGACTTGCGAGTTAGAAAAATACCCGCCAGTTCAGTTCCCGGATATATCAAACTATCTAGTGTTACAATCAAGCTTTTGCACTGCTAAACAAATGAAGGCTTGGAAAAGCATAGATGCCTACAACTTTTTTTTCTGTGGGTGGGTTAAGGAGCTCGGAGTTAAGGTCCTGACCGACAAATCCTGCATCAATAAGAGCCGTGTAAGTAACAATTGGTGTATGAGCCGTTATTATAATAGATCCATGGTATGAACTTGTCATTCTCAACAAAACGATGCGTCAACATGTGTGCCGTTTTCTTTTCAGGTCAAACATACGCAGTATTCATCTAAAACGCCAATTATCTGCATTGAAAGCGACACATAACAAAAAATAAGCACAACATTAATGACATTCAAATGCATATATTTATGTACTTGTTTGTTTGTTGTTCTTGTTGAATGTTGATGTGTCTGTCTTTTTGTTGTCTTTTTAATAAAGGAAAACAAATATATATATACAGTACAGACCAAAAGTTTGGACACACTATCTCATTCAATGAGTTTCCTTTCTTTTCATGACTATTGACTGTAGATTCACACCCAGGCTGTGTAAGGGCTATTTGACCAATAAGGAGAGTGGTGGGTGCTGGGCCAGATGACCTGGTCTCCACAGTCACCGGACCTGAACCCAATTCAGATGGTTTTGGTGTGAGCTGGACCACAGAGTGAAGGCGAAAGGGCCAACAAGTGCTCAGCATCTCTAGGAACTCCTTCAAGATAGTTGGAAGACCATTTCAGGTCACTACCTCTTGAAGCTCATCAAGAGAATGCCAAGAGTGTGCGAAGCAGTAATCAGAGCAAAAGGTGCTACTTTGAAAAAAAGACCTATTTTCAGTTGTTTCATCCTTTTTTTTTTTTAAACGTACATAATTCCACATGAGTTGATTCATAGTTTTGAGGCCCTCAGTGTGAATCTACAATTTTCATAATCATGAAAACTCTTTGAATGAGAAGGTGTGTCCAAACTTTTGGTCTGTACTGTATATATATCACGTATATTTTATTTTCGATATGGATATTACACGCACCAATATTGCGATAACAATATTTTTTCAATATATCGTGCAGCCCCAATCCACACATAGGAAGGAAAACCTCTTATATTCCTTTGAACTCTCATTGCCTTGAATGAGTCTGGTGTGTGCATAAATTGGTTGGTGGTGGTGGAGAGGCCGTTGCACATTCTGGTTCAGCGGTCCCCAATTAAATCGGCGCAAGGTCCACTTACTTGATCAGTTCAATAGATCAGGGTCCGGACACCGGACATATTTTATGTCAAAGAAATCCATTCAAGCTTTTTCTTTCATATGAAATGATTTGTAAACCTTAAACAACGGCGATTACACTAGTAAGAACAATTTGAAAAAAAAATCTAAATATAGGTGTATATAATTCACACATAACATTAAAGTGATTGTCTGGAGTTTGTCAGAGACAGAGAGGTGCTTGATTTCCTTTCTGACGATGATTGACAGCCCTTGGCATGACTCGATTGGTTAACGTGGACGGCATTGTGGATTCTGAGCTATAGCTAAGAGAAGGGGAGGCGGGACTTGCCCGTGATATTAGAATTAATAAAATGACATATTTTATATCAACATTTAAGGCCAGGAGGTCAATTTAACACATTTCCTAAAATTTGTAATTCATTTAGAGATAGACTATCACTTTAATCTATTTTTTCTACACCACAAACTTCTCCCAAACTCTGAGCAGAGGGTGCAACACATGATAATTGTGGAGGATGAGGGGATCTTTTTTGTTGAAGTGCTTCTTTCTATCAAATAATGTTTCTGTGATCGCCTCCACACACTGACCTCCTCCTCCACACACTCTGACCTCCTCCTCCTCCACACACTCTGACCTCCTCCTCCTCCATACACTCTGACCTCCTCCTCCATACACTCTGACCTCCTCCTCCATACACTCTGACCTCCTCCTCCATACACTCTGACCTCCTCCTCCTCCACACACTCTGACCTCCTCCTACACACACTCTGACCTCCTCCTCCTCCACACACTCTGACCTCCTCCTCCTCCACACACTCTGACCTCGTCCTCCTCCACACACTCTGACCTCCTCCTCCTCCACACACTCTGACCTCGTCCTCCTCCACACACTCTGACCTCCTCCTCCTCCACACACTCTGACCTCCTCCTCCTCCTCCACACACTCTGACCACAACATGCTTTTTATGCCCACTGCGCACACAGTGAGCACTAAAGTAGGGCATATGTTACATGTGTATGTTATGAGGACCCATGTTGACAGGTTTTGTACCTGGGGGGACGAATTAAGGTGTGACACTTACCCTGGGATGCGGGGCTGTTAACAGTGCACTGGAGTTAATAAAGTTTACAGTAAGCAACTATACTGCTTTAACCGTCCATTCTGTATAGGACCAGGACAGAATGAAACATGGTGGCAGCGGGTGTTATTCCCAGTAGAGGAATTGTGCCGTGAGTGAAAGTACTGCTGGTTTGCAGCTGTTAGCCTAGCCCGAGTGCGCACGAGGTGAAGTCGTCGTGTGATGTCGACTGCGGAGGTGAAGAACGAGCCAAGAAGAGCCGCGGACTTCGCCATGGAGGGGTTAAGACCACCACCGACACTTTGTATGGACTCTACCAATCTAGCAAAGACATGGAAGAGTTGGAGAGAAGAGTTCACGTTGTATACGGACCTCACCATGCCTGATGCAGAGGAGACAACGAAAGTCAAGTTGTTTGTCTACCTCCTCGGAGAGAGAGGAAGGGAGCTTTTGAATACGTTATCAGGCAGTGGAGCCTCCGCGAGTGCAAGAAGGACCGTAAGTTCGATGATTGCGCTTATTGATGAACATTGTAATCCAAAACTGAATGAGACAGTTGAGAGATACAAGTTTTTTGTCAGAAACCAAACACAAGATGAGAATATTGACAAGTATGTCACAGATTTGAGAGTTTTGGCCAGCACGTGCAACTTCGGAAATATTAAAGACTCACTAATAAGAGACCGCATAGTTTGTGGTACGAACAGCTCTGCTATGAGGGAAAGACTGTTAAGGGAAGGAGACTTAACACTGGACAAATGTGTACAAATATGCAGAGCATCCGAACTGTCTAAGGAGAACAGTAAAACCATACAAGGCAGAACACTGGAAGAAATAATGCATTGAAATATGGTCCAAGAAAGGACATAAAGGAAGAGATCTGCTGCAACTTTTGTGGGAACACACATGAAAAGAATAAACGAAAATGTCCGGCTTTTGGGAAAAAGTGCAAGAAATGTGGAAAGGAGAACCATTTCGCCGTGAAATGCAAGTCAAGACAAGACAAATACAAGAAAAGCAGACAAATAAATGCAGTTTCAGAGTCCAGTGATTCATGTGAGGACATTATGACAATAACAGAAGTGTGTGATAATCAGGAGAATGTAAACCAAGTGAAAGAGGCACACAGTAAGAGCCAGCAGCTCTTTGCGGGTATGCTACTAGACAAGAAGCTTGTTAACTTTCAGATAGACTGTGGTGCTACTTGCAACGTTATCCCAGTACAGAGGTTGAATCCAGACACGCAGCTTGAAAAGACAGAGAAGGTCTTAGTCATGTACAACAAGAGCAGATTAAAACCACTAGGAAAATGCAGAGTCAAACTGCGAAATCCAAGAAATGAAAAATTGTACAGACTGGAGTTTCAAGTGGTTGATCAGGAGGACAGGATCCCCTTACTAGGCAGGAAAGCTAGTGAGGCAATGAGCCTGATCAAAGTTCAGTATGAGAACATCTTGGCTATAGATAGCATTGTAAAAAAGGAATGCTCAGAGAAAACCGAACAGAACAATGAGGAACAACTGAATATGGACAAAATAAAAACTGAGTTTGGAGATGTTTTCACGGGTATAGGCTGCTTAGAGGGCGAGTACAAGATCGAAATCGACAACAGTGTACCACCGGTAAAGTTGCCCAAACGCAGAGTGCCTGTAGCGATGATGGCACCGCTAAAAGAAGAACTGAAAGAACTGGAAGCGAAAGGAATAATTGCCCCAGTAGAACGCAGCACAGACTGGATCAGCAGCATGGTCTCTGTGACAAAACCAAATGGAAAACCGAGGATCTGCATCGACCCCAAGCCACTGAACAAAGCGTTGAAGAGGAGCCATTTCCCTCTCCCCACCATTGATGACATTTTGCCGGAGTTGTCGAATGCCCAGGTATTCACAGTTTGTGATGTGAAACATGGCTTTTGGCACGTCAAATTGGACGATGAGTCGAGCTACCTCACCACCTTTGCTACCCCATTTGGCCGGTACCGTTGGCTCAGAATGCCAATGGGTATCAGTCCAGCCCCAGAAGTGTTCCAACGGAAACTCATGCAGGCACTGGAGGGCTTGCCGGGGGTATATGTCATTGCTGATGATGTGTTGGTGACCGGTGAGGGAGTGACGCAGGATAAGGCCAATGAGAATCACAATGAGAACTTGCGACGTTTCCTACAGAGATGTAGACAGAAAGACATTAAGTTGAATGTGGACAAATTTAAGTTGAGGAAGCAGTCGGTACCTTACATTGGACATTTACTGACCGCAGAGGGTCTCAGGATTGACCCAGAGAAGGTGCGTGCTATAAGAGAGTTGCCCAGGCCCACAGATGTTAAGGGGGTACAGAGACTTGTAGGCATGTTGAACTACTTGTCAAAATTTTGTGACCACCTTTCAGAGGACTGTGAGGTTTTGCGACAGTTAACGCACAGGGACAATATGTGGGAGTGGACTGAAGTACATGAGAATGCACTGAAGAGACTGAAGGAAAAAATATCAAATGCACCACTACTTAAGTATTACAACCAGAGTGAGGAGCTCACATTGCAATGTGATGCTTCAGAGACAGGACTGGGGGCTGCACTGACTCAGAAGGGTAAACCTGTGGCCTTTGCCAGCCGAGCGCTGACTCCTACAGAGAGGGGTTATGCCCAAATAGAAAAGGAATGTTTAGCCATTGTATTTGGTATGGAAAAATTCCACCAGTATACTTATGGTAGGAGAGTGACTGTACAGAGTGACCACAAACCACTTGAGAATATTGTACGAAAGCCGCTACTTAGTGCACCAAAGAGATTACAGAGGATGTTGTTAAGACTGCAGAAATATGACATTAATGTGATCTATGTTCCAGGACGAGACATGCTTCTAGCTGACACACTTAGCCGAGCATACTTACCGGACACTAATCAGGGAGACACGGAGTCAGAGTTAGAGACTGTGAACATGATAACATATTTGCCCATTTCATCAGAGAGACTTTCGTCCATCCGGGATGCAACAAAGGAGGATTTAAAGTTGCAGAAAGTGAAACGACTGATACTCACAGGTTGGCCAAAGAACAAAAGAGACATTGACTTGGATATTCAGCACTATTTTGCTTTTCAGGAAGAGCTGAGTTTTCAAGATGGAATTGTATTCAGGGGAGAAAGAGCAGTTATCCCTGACACACTGAGAGCCGATCTTACCCGACGTATACACTCTTCACATCTGGGAGTTGAAGGATGTCTCAGACGAGCACGTGAGTGTGTGTACTGGCAAGGAATGACAGAGCAGATTAAGACTCATATAGCAAAATGTGACATCTGCAGGTCTGTTGACACAAAACAACAGAAAGAGACTTTGCAACCCCATGACATTTCCTTTAGACCCTGGGCCAAGGTAGGGACTGATCTGTTTTCTTGGCATAACAAGGACTATATGGTGACAGTGGATTATTTCTCGAACTTCTGGGAAGTCGATTATCTCCCAGACACTAAAAGTTCCACAGTGATTCGCAAATTGAAAGCACACTTTGCTCGTCAGGGGTCGCCAGATATTCTGGTGTCAGATAACGGACCACAGTATACGTCACAGGAGTTTAGGACATTCAGTCAGAAGTGGGAATTCGAGCACAGGACGTCATCACCTGGATACCCACAAAGCAACGGGAAGGCTGAATCAGCTGTTAAAACTGCAAAGCGCCTTATGCAGAAAGCAGCAGCGGCAGGGCAAGATCCATACTTGGCGATGCTGGACCATCGTAACACGCCAAGCCAGGGTCTCGACACAAGCCCGGCGCAGCGACTTCTGAGTAGGAGGACCCGGACCCTTCTTCCTACTAAAGAGACACTGCTGGAGCCGAAAGTGACTAACGATAAACAGGGACTGATCTACAACAGGCTGAGACAGGAAAGATACTATAACCGCACGGCGAGGGACTTGGACACGTTCAAAGTTGGGGAAAGTGTTCGTGTTCAGCCTTTTGAGCCATGCAAGACGTGGAAGGTTGCTAAAGTGGTTAAACCTGCTAGCCATAGATCTTATGAGGTTGAGCTAGAGTCGGGTAGTGTACTGAGAAGAAACAGACGCCATCTCAGACACAACTACTGTCCGTCTACTCCACCTTCTCATATTGTGACAGCGAGTGCTACACCAACTGTTGTAATGTCTGAAGCTAATGTTACTACCCCTATTACTAGGTCAGGTCGTAGGGTGAATAGACCTGTCTATTTGAATGATTACACACAGTGATGTTCACTTACAATTTTGTTATTGGTGCAGTTATGGGAGATTATTATATGCACTTTAGGCAAGGCTGTGATACGGTTTTTTTTCTTTTGATTCAACAGCTACTGGAAGCATTTTTTTTTCTCTTTCTTTGCACGTGTGTATGTATGTTTTCTATAATAGGAATGGAATTGTACATTGTTAAAAAAAAAAAAAAAGAGAAAGGATGTTACATGTGTATGTTATGAGGACCCATGTTGACAGGTTTTGTACCTGGGGGGACGAATTAAGGTGTGACACTTACCCTGGGATGCGGGGCTGTTAACAGTGCACTGGAGTTAATAAAGTTTACAGTAAGCAACTATACTGCTTTAACCGTCCATTCTGTATAGGACCAGGACAGAATGAAACAGCATATGCTGTTTGCTAATGCTTTTAATGTTTTTAATGTGTACCCCTGTCTCGCTCCTCCTCCTTCTCCGCGCTCACACAGGAGACACTGGTCCTCCTCATCATCCTCTTCCTCCGCTCATACACAGCCAGTGTGAGCAGCTGAACGCGAGCGTCCACCGCTCCGTACACAGCGCTCATTCCCGTTTCTTTCACGTCTCTGACTCTCACTTGGATTCAGACACTGCTAAAGTTATTTTGATAGCTCCGTATAGTTTTGTTCCGAAGGACCCGCTCTCCACATAGCCGCCCTCGCGCCTGCCTGTTTACAAATCACTTTTGGTGAAAATTTGACACATAATTGTAATAATGTACTTTTGGACAAAAAAACTGCGGAGGTCCAGAGAAAAGGGTCTCTGGACCTGGACCGCGGTCCACCGTTTGGGGACCCCTGTTCTGGTTAATGTCCCGAATGGGCATGGTCGTCATTGGGTGTACATCATTATACAGTGGAGGATAAACAAAGTGTCTTTACACTGCGAGGAATTAAGTAACCAAACGCTTGATATCTTACCCTTGAGTCAGTTGTCAATTTGTGAGAAAATGAATGCATTTTCCTTTATCTTTTTTATTGCTCTTTTTTGACACTTAGAGATGATTCACATGTTTTATTCTTTCACTCCATACACGGTGGTGATAATATACTTTTGTAGCCACAGCTGCCCTGGGGTACACCGACAGAAGTGAGGCAACTAGTAAGTGCCATCGACCATTTCCTAGAATGTGTATAGTGTACGTGACTTGGCTAAGGACACAATTGTAGTTTGGCACTTTACAGCCGCAGCTGCCTTTGGGAACCTGGTGTTCCCAGAGGTCTTCCATAACGGTACTAACCAGCCCCTGCCCTACTTTGCTTCACAGGTCTGACAGGATCTGGCTTTCATGTGCAGGGAGAAATGTTTAGAAAATGTGTTAAGACTATTGAGGAACTGATGTGTTCTAAGATGCACTGATCTGTAATGTCCGCTCAAAGATCATTATGGAGAAAAGTTGTTAGCTGACAGTTGAAACATAAATTTGGGCAGTAATAATGAATCAATGAATCCAACTAATCTGAAAGGGACACACTGACCAAGGAGTAGTAATAGAATAGTACACAACCCTATATACACTGGGTCAGTGGTCACACGTGTATATAAACTTCAGCGTTTACCCCAAGTGAACCAGACTCCGTCCAGTTAAATTAACTAGACCAACAAGCCTGAACATGCCCTTGGTTTATCTGTTTCTAGTCCTGAATTAGTGCGGTAATGGTGTGAAGAGACATGAGACGTTATAACTAAGGTTATCCGTTTCTGCAAGGTTTGAATGTTTAGCACCGCCCCCCAACTCGCTCACAGGTCTTCCATTTCCCCTACGCTCTCATCCCACGGAGCCATCTAGATTAATGTGCGATCTGATACGTATGCTAGCATCAGCATTAGCGCAACTTCTTGTAAGCTGTACAACAATCACTGATGAAATGGTACAAAAGTAACGCTCTAACAAAGTATATACAGTAAGTAAAAGAATACCGTTAGTTTTGTGTCCGAATGTATTAATTTAAACATTAGAATATATTAGAATATTTAATTATAATTTATTATACAGCTCTTCACAGCAGCAGTAGAACACTCCAGTGACTTGAATGTAATTTCAAAACGTTCTACCAATAATTTTTTCTTGATAACAGAACTCTCAAACCAATAATGACCGCTGCCCTTTGGCAACCCAATCTGTTTGTAATTCAGGTGTGTAAAATACTAACATTACTCCGCAAGTACAACGAGCTTTCAGCGCCTGTCACTACTCTCTGTGCAGAGAAGCTAGCCACGCTCAATAAACAAATACATATCAATCAATAAACACCTTTTAAATGTTAATCGGAGAATACAATACACATACACATCCAGGTTTTCAGAATTATTTAACGTTTTCATGACAAAAATACTGTTTTAATGTGATAAAAAGCGATGGCGATAAACCAGGAAGTAACATGAAACGAACATTTTAGGACACATTTGAAGAGGATCTGATTATGGATTTAGGTTCGGTAGAAAACATGTTAATTTGAATCAAACATCCTATACTCTTATGTTCTATTTCTTAACAACTCTTAAGGAATTTTGACCTCTGCATTGACCCATCTTTCTTTGCTAGGGCCTCGGTCAGGAGCAAGGGTCAATGTAGTGGAGTACCTGAAACCCATCTCCAGAGCTTGTGGATTTTACTTATTTTACATGTTTTTAGTGATGGGGGAAACTTACACAGCCCTGTGAGTCAGTTTGTTGGATTATTACTAGAATAAGTTCCTGTTTTTGTAGTTTGAATGTTGTAAGCGTACCACAGCTTTAAAATCTCTATGGAGACATTCTCACGGCTTCAGCATCGTCGTATCCAAAAAGTCATTAGTTGCCCTCCGTTTTGCATACTTCTCATTGTGTAAAATTAATCTTCTTTGTGGTTTTAGGACAGTGGCAGGACTTGGCGGACGTGTGTGTGCCTGCGCGAGTGAGTGGTGTGTCCGCATGAGAGGCTCTTGAGGATGTGCAGCTGAACCGGGATCCTGGACCGCTGCTGCCCCCCACAGCCCACGCATGGCGGTGCTCGGGGTAAGGCCCGCTCAGCAATATATGGAGTAATAGAAAGTAATGTTAAAATATACTGTGCCATATATTATTGAACTCTATATAGTAGTCTTAAAATGGCAAGTGTCCACTATGTTCTTTTATTCAATTAAGATGCAACTATGTTCCTCATCAAAAAAGGGCCTGGAGTTCCTTTTGAGCATATGCTAGGAGTGGACTGATTGATATTGCGCTGATATTCCCGAAGGCAGAAGAAGCTGGTTTGAACATAAGCTAGTTGGAACCAACTAGCTTATGTTGTTATAGACTGCCACAACACGTCTGTAACAGGGGCAGACGTGTTGCTAGAACAGTTGCTAAGGAAAACTGGAGTTTCCCCGCAAATTAAGGAATCTGGTCAATCCTTATATGACCAGATTTTTTTTAAGCCCGAAATGGTGAGTGTGACACACAAGGGCTTACTGAGTTAGTGGAGTTTAGTTTTACATGCAAGTCAATCGGTGCCAGAGCAAGATTGAGCAAAATTTTCTCCATGAGCACTTCCCTATTGGGCTTCATTGATGTAGTGGGTTAGCATTGTATAGCATCTATATACTGCCTATGATTTGTACACCCCCACAAAACACTGTATAGCGTATTAGCTGGACGGATTCTAAATGTTTACAAAGCACTAGTAAATGTTTTTTTTATTCTGATTCACATCTAAACCCAGGCGCATTCTGGAAAATGGTTCTAATATGTCTTCTTTAGGTTTTAAACAATTTGACAATATCCCCCTGTCTCCGCAGAACCCCGACATGCTGACCAGGAAGATCAAACTGTGTCACATAAATGCCCACATTACGTGCCGCCTGTGTGAGGGCTACCTGATCGACGCCACCACGGTCACAGAGTGCTTACACACCTGTATGTACCCCCCTCAGTGCCCCCTCCCCCTCCTATGGTTATGGTCCTTCCGACCCTTAGACCCTGGTCCTGATTTTGGGATTAACATGTCCTTGTTTGTCCAGTTTGCCGCAGCTGCCTGGTCAAGTACCTGGAGGAAAACAACACATGTCCCACGTGCCGCATTGTGATCCACCAGAGCCACCCTCTGCAGTATATCGGGTCAGTACTAGGCTGGTGTGGGTACAAGGGCGCTCTCTCTCTTTTTTTAAATCACTCAATGGAAGTAGTAGTGCTCTTATTATGCACCCATTAACAAGTAAAATAATCAGGTGTGCGTGTTTGATCATGTGTTTTCTGTGCAGCCATGACAGAACAATGCAGGACATCGTCTACAAGCTGGTGCCGGGACTACAGGAGGGTGAGCTTCTAGCCATGACTTTGAATAACACAATCCAATCAATGTTGGACCAGATTTTCCGCTCCTGCGCCTCTGCAGCTCCTCTACCGCGCAGTCCGTGCGCACATCCATGCTCTAACGCAGGTCTAACCCTTATGGCGCGTTCAGACCGGATCATGCGTTGCGTCGGGTTTCAATGCAAAGTCTATGGTGACGCGCGTTGCAGCGTCACAACGCACGGACCTCTCGACGCGCACGGACCTCTCGGCACGCACGGACGGACTGTTCAGTAGACACGCACGGACTTGGGGGGAAAGTCAAAGGGGAGGAGTAGGAGCGAAAAATCGACAACCACAGGAGATGGATTCTGCTCATCCTTTCCTTGGGACGTTCGTGCGACAACCAATCATAGAGGTCACGGGGACATTAGCGGACTGAGCGAGCAGACTGAAAATACTCGTAAACGGCCAAAACAGGAGCTACACCAGGCTTCACCAGAACTCAAACAAGGGTTGACAATGGGGGACTCTGTGCTTGTGAAAATATGCGTTGTCATGCTCCCGTGACCTTATGCAACTGCTTCGAGTGTGTTCGCCGATGCGGAAATACCGTTTAATAATATGAAAATATGTATGGCTTACCTCCGTGAACACATACTACTGTCACGCTGCAAAGCTGCATATTGGAGAAGATCTGTACACAAGAAGCCGCTAGCATAGCTCTGTTAGCATCAGAGCCTGCCGGCTACTTCCGGTACTTTCGGCTCGCGTCAGGACGTTCTGGTGTGAAGTCCTCTGCGTCTGAAAACCAGAGAATGCGCGTCTGGTGAGCGAGGCTTCAGCGTTTGAGCGTTTGCGGTCTGAATGCACCATTAGGCTTTCCCTTTGGGAATCTTCTTTGACTTTGTCCCAGAGCGCTGGGACCAAGGATGCTCCCACGTACGCCTCACATCATAAAAAACTTTAAACACGTAATTTAGTTTAATCTTACTGTATCTTGTGGGGGTACCGAAGTATACTGTTCAATGAATGATACGTTTGAAAGCCTAATCATTAGAACTGTTCACCGTGTTAATAACGCTGTTAACGCAAACCCATTTTTACAGCTTCAATGTTTTTATCGCACAATTAACGCGGCCACTAAAGTGCCTCCGACGCTGCTGCTGTTGCTATAACGTCTCTGGAGAAGGACAGTACATGCCAAAGGACTGCTATTGCTATACAGCATCAACAGTCAGATGTATGTGTTTGTCCTCATAGTCTCTTTGATAGCGCATCCTCAGGTAAAAGAACAGAATGCATGCACGGTCAAAGTGGGCAGTACTAAGTGAGGTGTGAGTGTTTCTGAGAAGTGACATTTAGTATATGAGCCACATTACACACAGATTTATGTGTATCTGCAATACTTCTTCTAAACTGATCATTTAAGTATTTGTCTTTCCTGACAATGAAATGTGAATAAAGACAACGTGGTCATTACTTGATCCTGAATCACATCTGCATCATGAAACCAAATGTGATATTGTGAATGGGAAACACCCTCATAAATCTAAATTAGAATACAGGTCATTGGTTGCTCTAAAAGTAAATCTTGCCATCCTTTCTGTTCCATTCCATTTTCTTCCACTTCATCCGTTGCCGGGTTGCGGGGGCAGCAGTCTAAGCAGAGAGGCCCAGACTTCCCTATCCACACACATTTCCTGCGCTGGTCCGGGGGGACCCCAAGGTGTTCCCAGGCCAGCTGAGAGACATAGTCCCTCCAGTGTGTCCTGGGTCTTCCCCGGGGCCTCATCCCGGTGGGACGTGCACAGAACACCTCCCCAGGAAGGCGTCCAGGAGGCATCCGGAACAGACGCCCGAACCACCTGAAATGGTTCCTCTTGACGTGGAGAAGCAGCGGCTCAACTCAGAGCTCCTCCCGTGTGACTGAGCTCCTCACCCTATTTCTAAGGGAGCGCCCAGCCACTCTGCGGCGGAAACTCATTTCGACCGCTTGTATCCGCAATCTTGTCCTTTTGATCATTATCCAAAGCTCATGACCATAGGTGAGGGAGGGAACAAAGATTGACCAGTAAATCGAGAGCTTTGCCTTTCGCCTCAGCTCCCTCTTTACCACAACGGTCTGATACAGCGACCGCATCACTGCGCACGCTGCACTAATCCGCCTGTCAATCTCACGCTCCATCCTTCCTTCACTCGTGAGCGAGATACTTTAACTCCTCCACTTGAGGAAGGGCTGCTCCACCCACCTGGAGAGGGCAAGGCACCTTTTTCCGGTCGAGCACCATGGCCTCCGATTTGGAGGTGCTGATGCTCATCCCAGGCGGAGACCTAGGCGACCCAGTCCACGCACACAGCGTCTGGCTGTTGGGATGTGGAATGTCACCTCACTTGCCATCCTTGTCAAACCAAATCAAGGGGCATTCAGAACAGGGAAAAATGTACACTAATAATTATGTGTACAAATCAGGCCACAACATTCTGAATATGTTCCCAATAGTTTCTCTGCTGTTTTTGTCTGTGAGCAGCGGAGTTAAAGAAGCAGAGGGAGTTCTATCAGAAACTGGGCATGGAGGTTCCTGGGGACATTAAAGGAGAGCTGTGCAACATGAAGACACACCTGGACCAGCGGAACGGTACGTCACACCACTAATTCTGCACAGCTCAGATATATGTACTACAACTGCGTAAAACTGTTATTTGGCTGCGTAACCACGGAAACCCCTGGATTATGGTGTGGATGAGCACAGGACCCAGTGCGGGTCGCCTAGTTCCACGGTACAACCTTTAGTTTGGTACACAAAACATACATGTGGTATCCAAAATCACCCTATAAGTTAATTAACTCTAAATATTGAACCCAAAGCATGGATCACAAGTCTACAAAAACAATAATTTACATTTTGATCTAGTTTTGGTTCAATCCAAAAAGAAGTTAAAGGACAACTAACTCATAAACTGCATAAACATGTTTCTTATAGTGCTCTCCATGTCCTGGCCATTTTTTTGACATTTTATTGCAAATCTCACTTTTGAGCCTAATCTCACTTTTGAGCCTAAAACCATCTGTGTGGCACCCTCTCTACCTTTTTGGTGGCACGACGTTTGAATTTTGGTCCTGGCCTCTCCATTGGCTCTGGAGTGCTGTGTGACGTGCGTCTCTCTGCGCCAGTGATATGAACCCATCCAACTCTCACACACGCCCCAGTAGCAGGTTGGAGTATTCTGGAGACATTGAGTGGATTAATTTTAAATTACATGAGTTGACAGCCACTACTGCTGAGATAATTCTGTAGCTTGGGTTCAGGTGTGTAGCTTTACAATTAGCTTGGTGTGTAAACAACGGAATGAGACTTCTAGTGTGGAAACTTTTGCATTAAACAGCAATGACAACTGTCTTTTTGTGTGACAAGCGAGCTGTCAATCACAGCCCAGACCACGCCCAGCTCTAAGCCCTCCTTCCAGGCAACGCCCTTTTTAGAGAAAATTTTCAAATGTTCATGTGGGCGGAGTAAGGCTGGGCACAGGTGTTTAGTCACTCTTTAAATAATTTTGTTGAGAAAAAATTACCAGGAAAAAAATATCCAAACGTCCATCCATCCATCCATCCATTTTCTACCCTTTAATCCATTTCTGGGTCAGGGGGGTGGCAGTCAGAGATGCCACCCAAGTCTCATAGCACCAGCCCCACACTGACCCTCTGCAGGTGGTGAGTCCACAGGAGGACGGCTGCTCTGAGTGAGAGCATAGCCTTGATCTTTCAGTGGGGGCTTTTGGGCAAAGTGGGGTTAAGTGTCTTGCCCAAGGACACAACGACAGCAGTCATCAGTGGGAGTTGGTGGAGAAGGTGCAGAGGTGGGAATTGAACCCACGACCTTCTGGCCTTAAGGCCAATGCTCTACCAACTGAGCTACTGTCGCCCAAACGTATATTATAAAAAAGATCTTTATTAGTAAAAACACCTTCAAAATGCAAAATCTTAATGACAATAACACAGATGCCACAGATGAACTATCAACAAAGTTAAGTTAAGTAAACAATGGAAACCGTGGTATAAAAGTGCAGTCTAAAAAAATCCTTCGACCCAAAATGAGTTGGGCACCCATGGCCTGAGTCATTTTTATTGTTATTATTCAAGAGGAAAATGCGTCTCTGTGACGGATGCGCAGTGCTATGCTCATGGCTGTAGTGGCCCGCACACAAACCTCTGTGGACCAGTAGTCACCTACGTTCTGTCTGCTCACAGGCGAGGCTAAGTGTGACGAGCCGGGACACAAGGAGAGCGCAGATGAGAAGGCTGAGGAGGATAACGACTACCATCGCAGTGACGAGCAGGTCCAAACCCCACACACTACTAATACTACAATTTAAACGATTTACACACTCCTGAGTTTAAAGCAGAACTCAGGAGATCACTTCATTGTTAATTGTATACAATTTTATTGTCTCCATAATAACACAGGTACTTCGTCGTTTTCTTGGCATATAGAAATGGGATTCATGTAGCAGTCCAAAATTATGATATTCAAGGACTGGTTTGTGCACACTGAACAATGCAATAAAAACGGTGCAGCTCTACTTTTATTACCTATTAGATTAGGTTTTAGTGGTACACAAACATACAGGTGTAGAGATTGATATATAATAATTACATTTCAATGGATTAGATTAGGTTTTAGTGGTACACAAACATACAGTTGTAGAGATTGATATATGATAATTACATTTCAATGGATCAGTTAAAGATTGCAGCTGTTATATAATAGCATTAAATGTGTATAGATCCATACATATTTGTTAGGGCGGCTGTGCAAGCTGACCATTGCCTGTGCGTTGCAGGTGAGCATATGTCTGGAGTGTAACAGCAGTAAACTCCGCGGCCTGAAGAGGAAATGGATCCGCTGCTCGGCTCAGGCCACTGTGCTCCACCTCAAGAAGTTCATCGCCAAAAAACTCAATCTCACCTCCTTCAACGAGGTACAAGCCCTCACAGTGTAGGCCGCAGATACTCGCATCAGTATCCAAAATACTTAATTTGTTTTCATTTTGGCTCCTTTTCAAATGGACATAAGTGACTTTGTGCCATAGTGCACTTTATCTGAACCAGAGTTCACGTTCAGTGAACCAATTCGTGGAAATGTGAATCCAGACATTATTATTTAGTGTGTGTCTGTTCATATGTGTGGCCTAGCTTCACAAAGATTTACTTACATGGTTTTATTTCTATTATGGTTATTTATGGTTTTAATTTTAGAAGTCCTTTTTGGAAGTTTCTTACATTTAGTTGGTTGTGAATGAATACATAATAAATTCAGGTTTTTTTTTCTTTTTTTCTTTTAAAGGTCAGATTTCTAACAGAAAGTGACTGACTGCTGTAAAGTGACTGACTGCTGTTAAAACAAATAACGCTTTGGACTAATTGGGTACTGCCCTTCTAATTAACACACTTCAGTCTCAAAGTAGAATATCTGATGTTGGTGAGTGTTTGAAGCGTATTAAGTAAGTGTCTCACCTGTCATTGCTCCTGTCTTCTTCAGCTCGACATTTTATGCAACGAGGAAATCCTGGGGAAGGACCACACGCTCAAGTTTGTCGTTGTCACCAGATGGAGGTTTAAGGTACTCTGTCCTTGACTGAGTGTGTGAGGGATGTTGGAGGACCTCAAATTTTACTAAATAGATTGAAAGTTTCTGCCACAATTCAAAGAAAAAAAACAAACTTGTGAGATTTCCAAATTGGCAGATTTATTGGAAAATTATTATAATTATCAATTACAGTGGGATCCCAGAGGTGTCCCAACACAGTCTGGCTTTCACTTGCACGGTACCACATTCAGGACCTTTGCTGTTATTCCCTCACCTCTTCTTGTGCCGTTTTACACACCAGAAAATGAGAATACGATACTTCAATTAGAACCATATTTCCTCTACTCAAATGTATACATTTTTGTCGCAGGCAGAAATTTTACTTATTTTAAGGACGAGAAGGCACATCATCGCTCCACTTTTAACAATTAACATTTGAACTGGTTCAATTATCACTTTTGAACAGCATTTGTCTGTTTTATTATGTAAATAATTAAACAGTCACAGTATTGCTGAGACAAACCATTACTGAGCCTGGCCTGGACTAAGAGTGAACGAGTAAACCATTTCAACAAGACAAAAAAAAAAATCCTGAGGTGCTGGACTGTTTGCCAGAATCTCTTCGAGACCAACCGACAGTCCTACTCCATGAGCTCTCAACAATTGTTTATGATTCAGTTTATGATTTTTATATTCAGGAAGTAAAATCTACACGGTCTTGTACTTTTGCATTTTCTTCAATGTTTCAAAGTCGTCTTTCTAGGTTGGAATAAAACATTTCAGTGTCAAAAATTACTTTAACTGATTCGTTTTGCAATGTCTTTAAACTGTTAAGAATTGGAAATAGAAACGCAATAATAATATTTAATACGAAAATTAATACAATTATAATAATAACACATTGTGCGTTTAGTGTGCATGAGAAGGCTAGTCTTGCTGGACTTTTAGCTGATCGCTCCAAGTATGAGGCCCAGACATTTGCTGCCCCACCCTGGACCCGCTGCATATCGCCTACAGGCCCAACATCGGAGTGGAGGACGCTGACATCTACTTGCTGCAGCGGACGCTCTCCCACCTAGAGCGCTGGGACTTCTCCAATGCTTTCAACACCATCTGGCCGGCACTGCTACGGGGGAAGATGGAGGACGCAGGAGTGGACTGTAACCTCACTGCATGAACCATCGACTACCTCTCAGACCGACCACAGTACGTGCGGCTGCGCAGCTGTGAGTCTGAGGTAGTAGTCTGCAGTACTGGGGCCCCTCAGGGCACTGTCCTCTCACCGTTTCTCTTCATCGTCTACACTTCGGACTTCACTTACCTGCAGAAGTTCTCAGACAACTCCGCCATTGTGTGGCTAAACTGAAAGTTGTGTCAATAAATATGAACGGTCTGGGTAACCCCATAAAAAGAAGCAGATTATTAACAAAGTTAAAGAAGGATAAAGGACAAGTCATATTAATTCAAGAAACTCGTATGTCTAGAGAAGAGCATAAAAAATTCAAAAAGTTTGGTTACATAATTTTTTTTCTACAGTTCACATAAAAATACTGAACGGTGACTGGAACACTGTCCTAGATCACATAAAAGACTCAACAATATATTATAAGATCCAAAAACAATAAATCAAAAGCTCTATACTCATGAAGGAGGTGGGCCTTTGTGTTGTCTGGAGAGACCTGCACCCTATGGAAAAAGATAACTCTTTTCTCAGCAGCCCACAAAGTTCATTCACGAATTGACTTTTTTCTCATAACAGCATGTAAATTGGGTGATCTACATAACCCAATCATTGAAACAACTTTAAAAGTTTGGTGGGAAATTGAGTGGGTTAGGGTTTAAAGGTGAATGGAAATTGTTGTGGTGGCCAGCTTTTAATCCCAAATTTAAAAGTGGCCAATTAGATAGCACATTTACAGCTATATGTACACTAACAAATGGAAAAGTATTTAAATCTTTTGGAAAATTACAGCAGAAATTTAGATCTTGATAAATCAGATTTGTTTATATATATCCAATTAAGACATTTTTTTAAATACAGAAATTATAAATCAGCGATCACAGGAAAAGAGTGACCTTGACATTTTGCAACCATTTATATTCAGACTATATAAATGCTTTCAAAATGTCCCCCAGAATAACTCCTTGTATTTCAAACAGAAATAATTGTCAAAGGAGGATTGGCACTCTGTATGTCTTTTACAGCACACTTCAACACTACAGCACTTTGCCAATCACACTCATGTATTTTGGAAGTGTGCAAATATTAAACCTTTTTGGCAAAATTTTGTGATGGAAATGGGAAAGGTATTTGGATATAAAATATTTATGGAGGCATGCACCATGTACCTGGGACTTCTGTCAGAGAGTGACGTTCAAAATAAGGATTTGTATCTGTTTAAAATATTGCTGCTGTCTAGCAAGAAACTGGAAATGAGAAACTGACTGAAGGTGCTTTGACATTAAAGCAATGGAGAGATGTGGAAGAGATTTATGTGATGGAAAAAAACGACCTTTCATCTGAGACTGAAAGTTAGCAAATTTCAAAACTGTTTGTCCAAGTGGACTCATTCCAAAGCTCATTTAAAATTGTACATTTAATTTTGTAGTACCCCACAGATTTTATGTTTGTAAACGTTCGACAAATCAGAGCAAAAAAAAGTGATCAGTAATATATGGAGGGATGTTAAAACTGGCGTAATGTGGTTCAGTGAGAAGTTGTGGCTGCGGCGTTCTGGATCTTTTATTGTTATGATCCTGGGCACTATTCCACCAAAGTTTTTATTGTGGTGCTGTGTTTGCCTTGCAGAAGTCGCCGCTGCTGCTCCACTACAGACCCAAGATGGACCTGCTGTAGCCCGCCGCCCCACTACCGGGTCACAAACCTCTTATGCAACAAGCCAGTGCAACGAGGGCTTGGGCCTGGAGGGACCGACCACCGCTGAGTTCGTCCACCGCAGGGACTGATCACAGCGGGGTCCCTGTGAGTGCCCGCCCGCCCGCCTGCCCGCCCAGCAGCAGATCTCCGGGAGAGACCACGTTTCTTACTTTTATATGAACCAAGACACTACTACTGGTGCTCAGCCTCACTCAGAAAATGTTTTTTACGTCTTTCCCCTACGTGCTCGCCCTGTTTTGGGAGCACAGGAAAAGGAAAAAGGACTATATTTACCGAGAAATGTCTATTTAATTTTGTTGATTTTTGCCTGATTTTACAGTTGGCTTTGTTGTCAGTTGTGAAAAGGTATTTTGTCTACTAAGTTATGTTCTATATCAATATTGTACATAAATATTGTCATTATGGGAAAGATTGAAAGAGACTTAGACGGAAATCCAGAAGTGCTCTCTATAATAGAAATGGATCAGCATTTTATGACTCTCCATGGTTCTACAGCTGCGCCACATGGTATTGGTACATTTGACTTGGATTGGCTTTAAGTCAATGTTAGTCACTTTGCATAACAAAAGCCCTGATTCCACCAGCTCTACTTGGCCCTACTCTACTTGGCTCTATTCGGCTTTACTCTACCCGACTGGTGGCATTTCCACAAGCCCTGTTTACCTTCTTTAGTACCTGCTTCTCAGTTTCTATCCAGACTGAGCTGGTACTAAAGTTTTCTGACAGTAGTTGGCTAGAGGGCCGCTGGGAGCCATGGTTACCAAGGAATTTCCCTGCATACTGATTTGTGGTGGTTAGTTTGCTAGGATACGGTACAAGAGCGTAATGGAAACGACAACGAACACAACCACCAAATAGAGTAGAACCGAGTAGAGGTGGGCCAAGTAGGGCTAGTGGAAACAGAACTATAGTGCGCTTAGCCCTACTGCTTCCTGATGGGACAACTTGAATTAAAATCCTTGATTGTGAGGAACATGCGTTTCCAATAGGTTGAACTGTTCTCCTCCAGATATCTTACTAGTGTCAAGGGGAGAGACTAGATTAAATAATGTAAAGTATTTCTTTGTCAAAATTGTATTATTTGGATTCATCGTGTGATCGATAAACATTTTACTTTACATGAATATTATTTATTTTATATTATATAATATCTATAATATATATTAAAATATTTATGAAAAGTATGCTTTATCGTTAGAATAAATAAGATCTTTCCACAATAAATATTATTTTATTTGCAAAAACATTGTCCCTTTTCACACAGTCTCTGCGCTGCAATTTTAAGTAATTCAAAAAAATAAGTCCATTGAGGCATTGTAATTGTTACATATGATATTTTGTAACTGAATCATTGGATAAACCTGTTCAATGGTATTGAATTTTTTGTGACACCACCTTTTTAACATTTGTGACCCAAAGGCTTGCCTCAGCAGGAAGCCCCTAAGCTGAATGGAGTTTGCATCTTCTCCCTGTGTCTGCTAATGTTTCCTCTAACGCACAATAGCTCCTGTCTAGGGACTGAAAGCGGCAAACGGTTTCTTCTATTCTTTATTATTATTTGTCATTTGTACCAATAGGATGTGGGCCGTAGGGATTTGTGTTGAACATGTTGAGCGGCGTGTCCATGATAGAGAAATAGATTCTACATAAAAGTGTACGTTTTGAATGTTCTGGAGTTCATGATGGCATCCATGACACTGCAGACATTGCAACCTGCCCAAGCCATATGCACATGTTTCATGTTACAGTCTGTTATACAGTGTGGCTTCATCTCATGACGGACCAATCACAGACCGGTTATTGGTACGTCAATAAAAACAAACTCTTAACCCAAACAGACAGGAAAAACGCATCACTGAATTCACAATGCAAAAAATGATGATTTGAGGAGATCTGACTTGACGAGTAAATTGTCAACCAATGGAACAAGATGTGTTTATTTATTTAGAGACTAGTTTGGGGTTTCATTTTGTTAAAATATGTGGAGTAATGGGCAACACTAGTAAAGTGTTTAAGTGCTTTTTATGTAATTGAAGGTGCAGTACTTTTGGCTTAAAAAGTCAAACCACTAAGTCCATGACGCCATAGCCTGAGGATTATATATAATATATAATAATATAATAATAATAATATATAATCCTTTTTTGACACGAGTTAAAATCATCAGACAATAATCTGTTAACACAAAGTCCCACATTCCGTTAGTCGATACATTGTACTCGTCAAGTTCTATTTAAGTTTTGAAAAATTCACTAAGTCATCTGAGCTCAGAAATTCTGTTTAAGTGTTCTGTGCAAAGTGTATCTGCTGGGAATGTTCCACAATATGGCATTAAATTTCATTTTTGAACTGTGAAACTAAAGCAGTTGACTGTGATTATAGCCATGTCATTTTTAGTGACATCTCACTCCTCTCAATTGACCTTGAGTCTGTTTTAGCTCCATCCACGCTAAAATCAGGGACTACACCAACCACACAGACACAACCTTAAGGACAGAACCGTTTTCCACCATTTCATTCTTGGAGGTTGTCTCTAACTTTGATTTCTTTCTCTTTTAGACCAGAGTAAAATAGCATTACATATTGACATATTGTCACACCTACACAACTTCGGAGGTGTTTTACTACTGTTTCTATTCATTCATCCTGTTTTAAGCCCAAGTTGAATACAAATATTTGTACTTTTAAAACGGGTGTCAAACTATTCCTCAAAGGGCTTGTGGCTGCAAGCATTCACTATAAGCAGGAGCACACCAGATCCCACCCATTTCCTCAAGTGACTCCAGTCTTGACCTGAAGACTCGTTTGACACCCCTGTTTTAGGGTGTGTTCAGTTGGTCAGTTGAACCAGAGTTCACTTTAACTGGACTTATAAAGTCACATATCCCTTTTTGAAATGTCTTATGTGACAACAGGACCAACAGTGTGCACTTTATTAGTTAACAAATAAAGCATTTTTGATCAAAATAAGTCAGTTTGCTCACTTAAAGTGAACCATACAAGTGTGCACTAAAATATTGCTGGTACCAGTGTTTTGATGTTAGTGCCTTTTCCTGAAGTAGTATTAATGGTGCAAAGTCCAAAGTAACGTGCATATACTGTATTTTATTGAGCATCGTTTCACGGAGAACAAACGCATCAAACGGCCAAATTTCCCTGTCATTGTCTACAGTAGTGTTCCCCAAACTTTTTAAGCAGTGCCACAGCTTTTTCATTGACCACCAGCTGAAACTGATGCAAACATGTACAGTAACTCTGCAGCCTTTAGTAACCATCAAAATGTTTTATATAAAAAAATCAAACAAAAGCAAAAAAGTCTTTCTAAATTTGTCTTAATTCTTCTCAGATTTTTTTTTTCCACCCACATTATTGTGACCAATCAGGTGATAGTGGATTATTTCTGCACTGGTTGAAAGGGCTCTCTAAATCCATCATGTTTCCCTGTTGGTCGCAGGTGATTATACCTGCAAACCGCTCTCATGAATTATTTTGAGAAGTCTATAAAGATCTGTATATATGGGTCTGTTGACATAAAAAATAATCCTAGCCCGCTTATGCATGCTTCTCTTTCTTAGCCCCTTCTATATAATACCTCTGTATAATTTCCTCCATCGGAAAATAAATGGATGTCATGGGAAAAATATTGATATGCCATACTTTGGAACATTCTTGAAAATTTCTGTCCATTTCCCCATAGTGTTCACTGAAACTGGTCGCAAGAACAATTTAGATACTGTATTGGAGACATTCAGCAAAATGTATCACTATTGTGTTTTTAAAACTTCAAAAACACATTTTACATAAAATCGTAGATCTTGAATATAGCTGTTGAATAGCTCAGAGCTTTCAAACGGCATAATGAATGTTTCTGGAATATGCTTTGTGCTATGTCAAGAGTATGATGGAGATTGTGAGGTGGGCGGATACTTCGCTGCTTCATAACATCTATGGACACATTTCTTCACGATAGCACTTCAACTTTTTTGATTTTTTTTACCATTTCAATATTGTCCCCTCATCAAGAACAGACAGAGTTGTTTGTAGATCCATCTATGCTATTATCAGGTACTTCTGGCACAAACATGTGACTTCACCCCTTCTGCCTAAAAGATTCTGTCTCAATCCTGTAATAGTATGATGTCATTGTACTACAATAAGATCACACTCAGAGCAGTTTTCTGCCTTTTAAAACACAAGTATTGTCCATAAAGTAGCTTTGGTAATTTCTCATGTGAAATTATGTCATTTATATGTCTGTGTTTGTTGTCAGGGATTATTATTATTATTATCATTTTTAATGGTCAAATTAATGCCTAATGTTTCTTCTTTAAACCAAATGATTAAATTTGACTAAGCCAGTCCAATGACCAAACCACACTATCGGAGCGGTTTGTTACCTGGACGATAAATAATATCGATAATACACAACAGATGCAAGGTCTGTAAAGAGCAAGATTTGTGTCTCTTAAAGACCTTATGACGGGTTTTTTAAAAAAAAATAGTGGATATCAAAATTGCATGACAATATCAATTTGAAAGAGATTCCGGCAAAAAAAATCCTATATTTTATAAAAAGAACGTGTTTTTCATGAATTTAAGTTGTCTATGCTCTAACCTGTGTGTGACGTCATAGCTGGTTACGCCCATGCATTGAAAACCATGGATCTATGCCACAGGACTGCCTTTTCTCTCTTCTCTCCACTGGTGCCCAACACAATACTGCCCTCTACAGGTGACAATTGCTCACTACACATAAATTGCCGTTTTGAGTGTGAAAAAGTGTCCGAAGTGGGATTTAAACCCCAGTTTCTGGATTGGCAGTCCATCCACACAACCACTGGACTATCTCAGTGATAACAAAATAAAATGTTCTAGTACTTATATTAGACTCGCTTTACACGGCCTTGTCATCTTGAATATCCGCGAAAAAAGAACGAATACAAAATTGTAAACAACTTACAGCATTGAAACGTACCCGTTCTGACGTCACCAAGGGCTGTGAAGTTTTTTCGTTTCTAAGGGCGTTGCTATGGGGTTATTTCGATTTGGGGGGATCAGACAAAAAAAACAACAACTGATTTTGAAACCTTTAGTAGTTCTCTTCTAATATAAAATGGTATTACAACTGTATTTCTAAATAAATCAAACCCGTCATAAGGTCTTTAAACATGATCTTAAGAATATTTACTTAAGAAGGTGACATTTTATAAATACAATCTTAAAAGAGACATGTAAATGTTTAACCACAACATGGATGTATCTTTTTAAACTTTTGCCCTTAAATGATGAGAGCAGGAGAAGGGAAGTACGCTACATTGGGTCTTGTAAAAATGTGGAGGAGTGGTCTATTTGCCCACTTTTTAGACCTTCTCTAGTGGTAGCTCAGGGATATGACAGGCCAATAGCATTATTTATCCTCCATAGTTGTTTCACCATGTATTTCTTTAACATATATGTTCCATAAAACATGAAATGAAAAAGCAAATGGTATCCACTATTTATAGTGGATAAGGAACTGTCCTGATAAGGAGACAGATCTGAGGGGACCAGGGGATAAGCACGTTTGAGCATTTGTGGCAGAATCTCTACGGAAAACAAGGCTAAGAAAACAAAACTATTACGCTGCATAGGTGTCCTTAAAGATCCATTGTTGAGTGGGTTGTGCCCTGTGTGCATGTGAAGGTAGCAGCACCGAGCCGTGTGCTACAGTTATCCAGATGACGGGTGCTAACACTGCATTTGCCAATCAGGTGCTTTGGGAACTGGTCCATCTGAGCACATCCAGGTCTCCAGCTTTCAAAACCGTCGGACTCAAGATTACTGCTTATTGGTGCTCAGGACGGTCTCAGGAAGACACTGTCTCTTCTCATGTTGTGTACTTTGTAAAGCTTCATTAGCACATCATGTTCTCTTCAGGAGTAAGTAAGTAGTAAGTAATCTTTATTTATATACCGCCTTTTCACTGCAGATCTGAGTCTCAAAGCGGTTTACAATTGTTAATTTTGGGCATTTGTCTCTCACTCCACACAGAGATGGGAGCGGGGTCAGTACAGGAGGCGCATGCCAGAACTATTGGACATATTTTTAGTGGTAGGGGAAACCGGAGTACCCGGAGGAAACCTACGCAGACACGGGGAGAACATGCAAACTCCACTCAGAAAGGCCCTGGTCCGACCGGGATTCGAACCCAGGACCATCTTGCTGAGAGGCGAGAGTGCTATCCACTCAGCCACCGTGCCGCCCAGGAGGAAATATCAAGTTTTTCAGAAGATTGGGAATGGGACAGTACCTGAATGCTACAGTATGAACAGGTGTTGACAGTGCTTTATATCGCTTTTTGCGGAAGAAAATCAGGAAACCGACCCAAAAATTATCTTATTTGTTAGCCTAAAACCTCAGGATAAAACAGTTTTAAACAGTTTCATGTGCTTCTATAGATCCATCCTTTTGTTGGACACTGTTTATTAGGTACTTTTCAGCATTACAAATTTAACTCAAATTATGCTTATTCTTGGTCATTCTGGACATTCTGTCCAGTCCTGTATTTAAGTTTCCTGTAGTTAAGTTAAGTTTTATTTATTTTTTGCCATGACCTTTCAGCCTGAATGTTCTTCAGTGTTTATTGTGTATATGGTAGTATTCCCCGTGAAGCTTTTTGGTATCTCTTTAGTCTTTCTGGCTTCTCTCTGGCTGATATCTATCTGGTCACTCACTCTGGCCTCTCTGGTCTCTCTCTGGGAGCTCTCTTTGGTGTGAGGGGGAAGGCCAGCCGTTCGTTGGAGCTAAGCATTCTGGGTGTTGATAAAATGCTTATTCTCAAAGTTTTACCAATGTGGTAAAAAATGTGTACTTAACATTCAATATCATTGAATTTTGATTGCTTCTAAGTAAGTAAGTAATCTTTATTTATATACCGTCTTTCACCAACCAGAATCTCAAAGCGGTTTATAATTGTTATTTTTTGGGCATTTGTCCTCTCACTCCACACAGAGATGGGAGCGGGGTTCAAACCATGATATTTACAACTTCATCACACATACACGTTTTCTCCTACTTATTCCACTGTACATAATACTTAGGTATAGTCAATTTTAAGAAATAATCTAAATTTCTTGATTTCTCAAGTCGTTGAGTGAAGTAGGTTCAAGTGTAATATTTCTCAACGGAAACTTGAGCCAGTATTTAAAGTGAGTTCCATTGGCAAAACATGATGATAATCATGATAATTACATCTGAGCACCTTAAAGTTGGGCTATGTAACTATAGAACCACACACAAATGAACTCTGTATTAGGTTTATTTATACAGTGGCTCAGTTGGTAGAGCATTGGCCTTCAGGCCTGACGGTCGTGGTTTCAATCTGCCCACAAGACCTAATCCACCTACTCCCACTGCTGTTGTTGTGTCCTTGGGCAAGACACTTAATTCCACTTTGCCTTAAGCCCTTGCTGAAACACCAATGCTGTGTAGTTGCTGACGTTGCAGCCATACCACTATGGATTCACCACCGACAGCAGCACCAGTGAGGGGATGGAGCTCTGTGAATTGAGTGAAAACTCTGATTGCCAGCCAGCCGACCCAGAAATGGATTTCATACACAAGGCAACTGTGTATGAACAAAACAAGAAAGACACTATACAAGGCATTAATATCATGAGTAATTACAGTGCAATGAAAATAGTGAAAAAAATATCTCTCAGTTGTATGCATAGCTAAACAGATCTGAACTATTTTTAATCTGTATTTAAAAAATGTCAGCCCGTCCCATATTTTTAGGAAGACTTTTACAGATTTAGCTGCATAAATCAGAAATGTTGCCTCTCCATGTTCACTTCTGACTTTGAGCACCAGCAGAAGGCCAGTCCTTGTGCTCATATGGCACGAACATGTCTTGGATGTACTTTGGTGCCAAGCAGGGGGTTAGGCTGAGTTTATATCGAGGCGCTGTGCAGACGTTTCCAGGCTATTAACAGAAACGACCAGGCTCCTAGTGCAAATTTCACAGCGCGCATACGAGTGTCAAAAACGATGTAGTTCTAGCAATCTAAGCAGAGACGCCCAGACTTCCCTATCCACACACACTTCCTCCAGCTCGTCTGGGGGATCCAAAGGCATTCCCAGGCCAGCTGAGAGACATAGTCCCTCCAGCGTGTCCTGGGTCTTCCCCAGGGTCTCCTCCCAGTGGAACGTGCCTGGAACACCTCCCTAGGGAGGCGTCCAGGAGGCATCCGGAACAGATGCCCGAGCCACCTCAACTGGTTGCTCTCTACGTGGAGAATCAGCGGCTCTACTCCGAGCTCCTCTCGTGTGACTGAGCTCCTCACCCTATCTTTAAGGGAGCGCCCAGCCACTCTGCGGAGGAAGCTCATTTTGACCGCTTGTATCCGTGATCTCGTTCTTTCGGTCATTACCCAAAGCTCATGACCATAAGTGAGGGAGGGAACGAAGATTGACCGGTAAATCGAGAGCTTTGCCTTTCGGCTCAGCTCCCTCTTCACCACAACGGTCTGATACAGCGACCGCATCACTGCGCACGCTACACCGATCCGCCTGTCAATCTCACGCTCCATCCTTCCTTCACTCGTGAACAAGACCCCGAGATACTTGAACTCCTCCACTTGAGGAAGGACTGCTCCACCCACCTGGAGAGGGCAAGGCACCTTTTTCCGGTCGAGCATCATTTGAGTGTGCTGATTCTCATCCCTGCTGCTTCACACTCGGCTGCAAATCACCCCAGTGCATGCTGCAGGTCCTGGTTCGTTGGGGCCAACAGAACAACATTGTCAGCAAAAAGCAGGGATGAAATCTTATTGTCCCCGAACCGGACCCCCTCCGGTCCCGGGCTGCGCCTAGAAATTCTGTCCATAAAGACAGTGAACAGAACCGGTGACAAAGGGCAGCCTTGGCGGAGGCCAACATGCACCGGGAACAGGTCTGACTTACTGCCGGCAATGCGAACGCAGCTCTGGCTCCGGTCATACAGGGACCGAACGGCCCTCAGCAGAGGACCCCGGACCCCATAGAACCCCCCAAAGGACACCCCGGGGAACACTGTCTCCAAATCCACAAAGCGCATGTGGACAGGTTGGGCGAACTCCCATGAGACCTCGAGTGTCCGATGGAGAGTATAGAGCTGGTCCAGTGTTCCGCGACCGGGGCGAATCCGAGATTCGACCATCGGTCATAGTCTCCTCTCCAGTACCTTGGAGTAAACCGGAGAGGCTGAGGAGTGTGATCCCACAATTGGAACATACCCTCCGGTCCCCCTTCTTGTAGAGAGGGACCACCACCCCGGTCTGCCACTCCATTGGCACCGTCCCCGATCGCCACGCGATGTTGCAGAGACGTGTCAGCAAAGACAGTCCTACAACATCCAGAGACTTAAGATAGTCAGGACGGATCTCATCCACTCCCGGCGCCTTTCCACCATGGAGGCTGCCAACCACATTGGTGACCTCTGCCAGGGAGATAGAAGTATCCGCCCCAACATCCTCAGCATCTTGACGGGGGGATTGAGGAGAACCTCAAAGTATCCCTTCCACCGCCCGACAATATCCCCAGTCGACGTCAGCAGCTCTCCACCCGCCCCATACACGGTGTTTGCAAAGAACTACTTCCCCCTCCTGAGGCGCCGGACGGTTTGCCAGAATCTCTTCGAGGCCGACCGATAGTCATGCTCCATGGACTCTCCGAACTCCTCCCAGTCCCGGGTTTTTGCCTCTGCAACAGCCAGGGCTGCGGCACGCTTGGCATGCCGGACAGCGGCCTCAGGAGTCCCACGAACCAACATGGCTCGATAGGACCCCTTCTTCAGCCTGACGGCATTCCTTACTGCCGGTGTCCATCACCGGGTCGGGGGTTGCCGCCGGGACCAGCACCAGAGACCTTGCGATAGAGGTGGAGAACCTAGTCCACTCAATGTCCCTCTCCTCCGTCGGGACCTGTGAGAAGTTTTCCCAGAGGTGTGAGTTGAAATTCCGTCTGACAGGGGGCTCAGCAAGACGTTCCCAGCAGACCTTCACTACACGCTTGGGTCTGCCAGGTCTGACCGGCTTCCTCCCCTGCCAGCAGATCCAACTCACGACCGGGTGGTGATTGGTTGAGAGCTCCGCCCCTTTCTTCACCCGAGTGTCTGAGACACGCGGTTGAAGGTCAGATGATACGACAACAAAGTCAATCATCAACCTCCGGCCTAGGGTGTCCTGGTGCCACGTGCACTGGTGGACACCCTTGTGCTCTAACATGGTGTTCGTGATGGACAAAGTGTGACTATCACAGAAGTAGGCCGTCACAACAGTGAGAGGCTTGTCACCCACCCGGAGGCGGAGGGACGCGACCCTCTCATTCACCGGGGAGAACTCCAACACGTGGCTGGGGGGAAATAAGTATGGCCACCCTCCCCACGATCTCCCCACGGGAAAACCCAGAAAAGTGGAGCATCCAACCCCTCTCAAGGTGTTGGGTTCCAGAGCCCGAGCTGTGTGTGGAGGTGAGGCCGACTATCTCTAGTCGGTATCTCTCAACCTCCCCCGCGAGCTTGAGCTCCTTCCCCCCCAGTGAGGTGACGTTCCACGTCCCAAGAGCCAGATGTTGGGTGTGCGGACTTGGTCGCCGAGGTTTCCGCCTTCGACTGCTGCCCAGTTCTCTCTGCACCACGGACCCCTCTGCAGGTGGTGGGCCCACAAGAGGGCTTGCCCATGTCAACCTTTCGGGCTGAGCCCGGCCGGGGCCCGTGGGCTAAGGCCCGGCCACCAGGCGCTCACGTTCGAGCCCCGACCCCAGGCCTGGCTCCAGGGTGGGGCCCCGGCTGCGCCATGCCGTGCAACGTCACTGATCTCGTTATCGTGCTATCCATGACTGGTTTTGGACTGCTCTTCGTCTGACTTGTCACTCGAGACCTGTTTGCCATGGGAGACCCTACCAGCGGCATGAAGCGCCAGACAACATAGCTCCCAGGATCATCCGTGTACTCAAACTCCCCCACCACAGTAAGGTGGCAGTCCAGGGGAAGCTTCAAAAGTGAATCTTCAATCTTTTTATCCGGAGAGTGTCAAACTCAAAGCATGGTACATTCTTAATCTAGGGTGCCCTCTGTCGGTGAGGCATATAGCACATAATAATACTTGAATATTACGAATGTATTTGCAAACAACACATGAGATTACAAATGAGCACACACCTGAGGCGTGGGACAAGGAGAGAGATCTATTTGTATTATTACGTTTTGTCCACGTTATGTTTTTGTGGTTGAGGAATCAACTTTGTTCTCTCAGACAAAATATGAAAAACCCAGAGGACTAACACAAATAGAGTTGTGAAAATCCAAAAAATTCAAAGCTCAGGTAATGGACCTCCAAATATTAGCAGAAGTGACGCGCTCTGGCCAGGTCTGGTTCTCCTGGTCTTGTTCAATAGGTGCAGTGGTTCTTCTTCTGCAAGACCAGAGTAACACGAGAGCGTTTTGATCAATAAGAGCTGACTGTGGACCATAGACTGTAAATATTAGTGGACATCGGCGCTCCTTGGAAAAATCCAACCTTTGAAAAAGCTGTCAGCTGAGGACGAGGAGCTGTTTTAGTTAACATTGAGGTCCATGGGAAAATGTGCAGGCCCCTTGTCCATATCAGAATCAGAATCAGAATCAGAATCATTTTTATTGCCACGTGAGTAACAAAGTTATCACTTGGAAATTGTCTTGGCAGAGAGCGTGCCACTTCGCCATTTGCGGCGCTGTGTGCAGCAAGAAACAGCAGAGAGCAATAACATACAGTTCACAGACAATTGGATAGACACATTGTGCTTTTTATAAACAACGGATTTTTTTCTCGGGATGAGCACCTCCGGCGGCCGGCCCAATGTAGCTGTCAGAGGGGGGCGGGATCAGGGAGGGGGTGAGTAGGAAAACAATAAGGAATGGAGGGGAGGGAGGGAGCAAGATGGATAGGTAGAGGGAGGCGGGGGTGAGGGATCCTTGCTGGAGACTGAAATAGTGTGAGTTGTTGTAGATTGTGGGACCTTGTTTATGGCCTTGGTCGAGGAATGTGAGATAAGAGTGGAGAGAAGACACAGCAGGAGAAAAACACATCGCCTGAGAGGGACAATATTATATGCAATGTAGCATCAAAAGCAGGCAGATATTCTATTAATTCCAATTAAACCGAATTACGGCGCCCTCAGACCTCCGTACACAGGGGCAAATCCAAGCCGGGTCAGAGAGTTCAAGCCTGACAAACAATGTCATTCAATCTCAATTCCAGAGTTTTATGCCCATCGAGTGAACGAGCTGCGAGATCTTTGATCAACTGTTCCACCAAAACCACTCTCCTTTGTCCAGACACGGCACTCTCAACCACGACACGGCTTAGCTCCTTGTACATCCCATCAATTTTGTCGGCCAGCAGGTCGTGAATCTTGCGAACTGCCATGCCACCGAATTTGTGGTAGAACAGGATCGCTCCAAACCCAAACAGGAGGATTCCCACCACCAAAATGCCAAAGATATATACGTCTTCCGAATCTTCAATGGACAGGGTCGACAGACAGAGGGGCTGAAACTTGTTCCAGCTGTCAAGAGTATACCCCGCCGGTGAAGTCCCGTCCGGGCACACGGGCTCTCCAGACCCACGCTTACGTGTTGAAAAGATAGAATCAATTGCGTGAATTATGAAGACGGGTTTAAAGGTGTTTTCTGTTCAGCTATTGTAGGAGTTTTAGAAAATTCGACTCGACTCAGACGGGTGCTTACACTGACAAAAAGCTGGAGAATGGGGGGTTAAACACATCCCATTGGTTTGAGGGGGATGAAGGCATCAAATTGGTCTGCTCCAAAATATTTTTTTTAATTTTTTTTGCTGCTACAGGCATCTGGTCATGTCCATTCCTATATGAAAACGCATGATAAATGTACTACTTTTGGGATTTAGGGACGTTAACCCACATTATTTAAAAAAATGGTGTCTGGATTAATCATTGCCTGTATCTTTAAGTAGCAATGCCCTATTCATTTAATAGCATAAATCCGGGATTCCAATGTATGGCCCTTTAATACTTTGTCAATATCGCTGAACTCGATAACATCGCACTCGCTTGGTTCACTGTGTTGACAATGGTTGACACTGGAGGCGCTCTGGACCAAACGGACTCGCAGTGTGACGTCAGCGCTACGGATGTCTCCTTTCTCTGGATCAGTGCAGGTTTTGGGGCTTTAGCGCAGATCAGGCGGCCTGGATGGCTTCAGGACTGTAAGTTACCCCGGGAAAAGACGAAGGAAGCGCCCTATCCCACAGCCCTCGGCTCATCAGCACTCGGTCCGACACAGGCGCTCCTAACCCAAGCTAAAGCCAGAGAAGAGCGCTGCGGCCTCGGCGACACTCGGCTAGCAACAGGCCTGGCTGCGAGCTTTCCACGGAGCTTACTTTACGCTGGCCAATGCAAAATAAGGTACCAGCATTGTATTGTGTTGTTTCTAACCACATCGCACTCCCTATTTAGTACACTTAGGCTTTAATTTCGCCTTATTTTTGTTATTTATTTCAACCTATTAAACTTGCATCTTTTCGCTTGTTAGCAGTTCTTACTAGCTACTCCTCCACTATTACAATTTCACCCCCCTTTCAATTATCATCCACACATTGCATACGTTATCACCGATTCTATAAACAGCTAGTGTTTTTACACGTAATCTGCGTGCTTAAAGATAAAGCTGAAGTCACTGCGTTAACTTGAATAAGTTTTGCTGCGTTAGCTGTTAGCCATGGGGAGCTAACGCTACTGTATCCCGCCCCGCTCTCACAGTAAACATCCGGGCTGTGCAGGTGGAACACCAAACCGCCCCAAACAAACACCCCCCATATGGCTTAATGGTTCTCTCTCCGGAAAGGTTTGCGTCTGACTAAAGGCTTCTATCTCCCTACATCAACTTTTTAGTTAGAGGGCCACTTTAGTTAAACCACACATGTCCCAGATAGCAAACTCATTTTGACTGGATTCAAGTTGTTATGACCTTTTAAGACGAGGAACGACATCATGTCATCACATGGATTCCCCCTTTACCGAGCTAAAGTTTGCTGAATGACAAATGTCTCAAATTTGTGGCATTTACAAAATGTTGTTAAAAATACCAATTTGGAATTATCGTAATCTAGAGCTTTCCAATGAGATATAGCATTCATATATTGGTAGAGCTGAAACTGGCTGGATGACTATGTATCTTTGAAATCAAGCTTTTGTTTTATTTCAAAGACTACTTTGTGTCAGCTAGGCATAACATGACACTGAAGGCTGCAGTTGGCTCACAGCATCAGTTTGGACATGCTTGGGCTGAAAGGCTTGAGGGTGGTTCTCTGTTTATTGCATTAATTATTTATTGCATTAATTATCTTAGTTTTGATATTTCCTTTTTGATTATTTTCCTATTGTGATATATGACTGAATCAAAGATAAGATAGACGTTTATTGATTTCACACTGGAGAAATTTACATTCACTCAGATTGTGCAAAAGACAGAAGTGTGCAAACATGTTAAAAATATAGTCTTTTCAGATAAAATTATGTACAATAAAAAGTGACAATAAAAGAAAGCGTGGCAATAGCAGTGCAGGTTTTTTCAACCACAGGAAATGCATCTATAACAGACAACATTGGTCCATAGGGATAGGGATGACTGCTGCCCGTAAATCAAAACTATTTACGTCCATAAATATCCTGGATCATCACAGTCCTGCATCACCAAGGAATGACTCAAAAAAAAAAGTGAGAAACCTAACCCCAGATCTAGGACTGAAGCTGTAGATCCAGGTGTCTGTAGATCCTTGATTCATTAGCATGAACAAACAGATACAGCAGGAAGAAAAAATGTTATCATGTCCCTTGTTTTATTGGTTGAAATGGTAATTTAAACATTTTCTCTCACAACCAACATCACCCTTCACCAATAAGGTTTTTTTTGTCCATATACAACAAAAACATGCAACTGTGTGCCTTGCAGGAATGAGTGATGACCTCTGTGGTAGTGTCCGACGGCGGAGGGAACATTGTGGAGTATGTCACAGTGGTGGAGGAGTCCCAGCTGGTATGTGTCCCAACAGATGGAGCTGTGAGCTTGGGGTGTCACTATCAAGAGTTCCGAGCTTCCGGCTCGACCGCACGGCATTGTGGGTAGTTTTCTCAAAAAGGTGGGCATCAGATCACGCTGCCATATTGGATTACTTGTCGCGAACGTAATCTCTTGCTCTTGTTTCCAGCTCATAGATTGTTTCAATAGCAAAAACATTCACCAATTTCAGACATTTTGAAGGTAAGGTAAAGATTTTTTCATTTAACAAAAATGCAATGCATTTTTTTCTTATGGTTTTAGATGTAAACAGAACCGACTGACTATAGAGCTACATGTAGCTTATGCAATTTACAAGGATCGAATGTTTACACGCAAGCTTTATAAACTTGCCCAAAGCTGTACTTTGGACATATTTGTCTGGTGTGGAGCTTCTGAATGTAGAGAAGGCCAAATACCTGAGTGACCTCAGTGATGACGATGACATTCAGAGGCAGTACTGTGAGCTGTATGGACAGGCTAACACTTAAGCGAGATTTCACATGTGTACAGATAAAGTGAAAATAACTTTGTTTAAAGCCTACTGCACACCTCTCTATACTGCCAGCTCACTGTTTGTTCTTAATAATGTCCCCACTCTGAATGCTCTGATCAGAAATGTTATTTATCCTCGTAAGTAGCATAAGCTACATGTAGCTCTATAGTCAGTCGGTTGTGTTTACATCTAAAACCACAAGAAAAAAATGCATTGCTTTTTTTTAAAATGAAAATATCTTTACCTTACCTTCAAAATGTCTGAAATTGGTGATTTTTTTAGCTATTAAAACAATCTATGAGCTGGAAACAAGAGAGATAGATCACGTTCGCAACAAGTAATCCAATATGGCAGCGTGATTTGATGCCCACCTTTTTGAGAAAACTACCCACAATGCCATGCGGTCGAGCCGGAAGCTCGGAACTCTTGATGCATGTATACCAGGGATTAAAAGAGTTCCGTCTAGGTGACGGATTTCCGTCAAATGAAATTGGTCTGGAAAAAAAAAATATAATATATATATATATATATATATATATAATGATAATAATACACACAATGAAATGATTGATTATAAAAATAATATATAGTAATACATATACGTGTGAATCTGTTATAATATATATATATATATATATATATATATATCGATGTATAATAATAATTTGAATATAATTGTATTTATATGTATATAGAAGTAATATAATCACGAGTGGGCCTTGAACGTGCCGTGGCCACATGAGCGCTCCGCAAATGAATCAAGGCAATGGGACGTAGCTGAGCTCACGCGCAAATGAAGACGCGATGAAGTTAGCATTGGTAACACGGAGGTGAAAGTTTCTGGAAACTGCACGGAGCTTTTGAAAAGGAGAAGAGGAGGAAAATTGAATCTCGAACGGAGCAATAACAGCAGCAGATCCGCGGACTGGTAAGCTGGGCGCGTAATAGAGGAAAGGTAATTAACGTTTACCAAACGCAATGCTAGTTTACTTAACGGAATGTACAAAACGGACTTTGCTGCAACTGGGAATGGGGACAAACATGTCTTGGTGAGCTTTTGATATTGTCTTGTTTGCGATCTTCTTGCAAAACTCAGCGTGATGTAAAAGAGCCAATCAATGAGTCATGGTGCGAAAAGATGAAAGTGGCCGGTGCTTGTGCGTACTTTGCCATAAAAAATTGCATGTATAGGAGTAATGAGAAAAAAGTTTTGATTAGCCACCAGCTCAAAACTGCGCACAAGGCAGCTGTTTGTGCACTTTCCCACACTTCATCTTTACCTGGTGCATCAGCAACAACTAACACTAGGCTTGCTATGGCAGACCGTGTCTGTGGCTTTATCGCAGAAAATAACGTTCAGAATATCACTACCGCTGGTAGATTTATTTAAATCATTTGCAGTTGATCGAAGTGCACTGTGCACTCAAACTTGATAGGGAAACCTTTTTCTTAAATATTGACGTGTCCACAAACAAATGTGGACAGAATTTTATCGTCCTTTTGCAATATTTTGACGAGGACAGAGCCAAAGTGTTGACGCTCCATATCGCCTCAAGTAAAGCTACTCTCACTAATATTCTGTCAAAAAGTTTACTCGTTGCTTGATCCACTTATATTTCATATCAAAATACACTGTATATCTTTGAAGAATTCATTTGAGCTGTATTCAATATACAATCTATTATACAATAATATATTGTAATTACAAATATAACTTGGTCCTGCATATTACTGTGATTTACATGTGATAAATTTCCATGCGAAAATTTTCAGTCAAATCTTTTTTTTTTTGCTTTAACCCCTGATGTATACCACTTTTTCCATCCTAGTGATCAATATAGGTCTGTCAGATAGAAAAATAAAAACTTTGTATGAAAATTCTAAAATCCACAATCTCTAACGCCATATGACGTCATGCTATGCAAAGTAGATGGGTGGATTTATTCCCTAGATAAACTTTGGGCCATCTTTAATATTTTTGTCATTTACATAAATCCTTTATCACTTTTAAGTTATAGCCTCATGAAATTAAGATGTCAAAATCGAGCGTTTTAGAAAAAAAACTTCCAACACTTAACTTTTTTTAAGCATGTTTATGTAACAAAAAACTTTTTCATTTGATTTTATCCACATGAAATTTCCTGATATTTGGGTTGACCTACATTTGAATAACATTGGAAAACAGTTCCTTCAGTGTGGGACTGGACATATGTGGTCTAATGTCTTTGTTTCTTTTGAGCCATTGTTTACCTTTAATTTTAAACTCATTCAGGTCTGTTAAGCCTAGCGTACATCGACAGAGAAACTGGAGACAACTAGTTGCAAGGCGGCTTTTGGCAACTGAGAGGAGATGGTGGGAGATGATCAGTTGCCGAAATCGGTCGATGTGCGCGCTCTTACAACTGGAGATGATCAGTCGGTCTCCAGTTTCAGTCAGTTGCCCGTGTTCTACTTTTCGGCAACTAGTTGTCCTCAGTTTCGGAGATATGACCCGATGTGCGCGCTCCATGCGCCGCTCCGACAACGTGTGTGTATTGCGTGTATTGCAAGCCCGCAACAGTTTATGTCAGAAAACACACTGTAGTTGAGGCCAGTTGCTGTCGATGTACGCGCTGTTATTCCCGAGACTGGTCTGCTACTGGGAGTTGCCCGTTTTCGTCAGATTGTCGATGTGTGCGGGGCAGCAACTCATATGCGACGGATATAATCAGTTGCCAGTCCGATGTACGCTAAGCTTTAAAGATTTCAGTTTGGCAGGTAAAATGTTCCAGAGCTGTGGCCCTTCTACTGCAATACAGTCTGACCAAATTATGTTTTACATCTTGCTGGTCTCTACTGACAGCGCCCCTAGTAGTCATCATGTGGGCTGCACATTTTTCTATCATTCCTGCAGCAATATCAGGAACAAGGTTGTTTACACATAAAGAATAATTTAATATAAAAGTATGTTAAAAATTACCAAATTTTACTTATAAGGTTATGCTCTTCCTGTATTTTGCAATAGTGCCACATCATGGGCTTTTTATCGAGCACTTTATCAAGCTTGCTTGTACAGAGAGTTCAAACCTTTCATAGTGGACTGGTTAGCTTGTCCCCACACAGTGATACAACATGACAAATGAGACAAGATCATTGAATGGAAGAACAACTTGGCTGCACTGATTGATCTCATTGACTTAAGAGTTGACCCTGACCTTACTGCCAGAAGCATGTGTTTTCAGCCGCAGCACAGCGTCCACATTCATCACGATGAAGGGTGGGTGGTCCAACAAATGCCTAACTGCTGCTCTGTGTTCAGTGTGAACAGGGAATCCCGGAGGAGAACCAGGTGGAGGAAGTCCTGGTGACCGGCTCAGAAGGAGAGGTGGAGCAGACTGTAGTGCTTCAGGACGAGGAGTGTCCTGCGGTCATTGTGGAGGAGGTGCCCAGTGCTCAGGTGGAAGAGTGCTACTCTGCACAGGTGGTGGTGTATGGAGATGAGACTTATCTACTGCAGGATGTGGCAGAGGAGGAGGTGGTCACAGAGGTTGCAGAAACTGGTGAGTCCCTTCCCACATGTTTTTCAACCAGTGGGCACACCATATATCATGCAGTCCAATTCTATTTATATTAAGGCTGTCAAAATTATTGTGTAACGCACGTAAATAATTTTTTCTTTAATCGTGTAAAAAAATTAACGCTTTTGACGCATATACCGAATGACCCGCCCACGCATCCCATAATAACACTTAAGGGGGGAAGCAGACGGAAGCAGACCCCGACGCGCTGTCGGTACTTATTTTCCGATAATGACCTGTATGCTATACATTATCCCTTACATATGTATTATATAAATAATTGATGTTTTTTTTTTTTTTTTTTGGCTCAGTTTTTTATGTTTTACGTTTTTTTACAGCTGTACTACAGAAGCAACCCCAGCATTATAAACAAACTGCTTCAGGAAGGGCATCAGGAGTACAGAGTTTTTTGCTTTTATAGTGGAATTTTGTAAAAAGTATAATAGTTAGAGATTCAATTTTTTTTCCCCATTATCCCCAAGACCATAAATAACATTTCTATCCAGTGTAAAAAGTTGTTTATAGCATTTCATTGTGTTTTTTCAATACATTTTTGTTAAATTGATTTTCCGTTTGATTTTTTTCTTTGTCTTCATGATTCCATAATTTTTATATAATTCATATGACAGCTTTATTTCATTTTCATTTCATTTCATTTTCAACCCCTTTGTCCATTTCTGGGTCAGGGGGGTGGCAATGAGAGCTGCCACCCAACGCTCATAGCACCAGTCCCTCACTGATCTTCTGCAGGGGGTGAGTCCACAGGAAGATGGCTGCTCCGTCAATTGTGAAACAGCCTTGATCTTTCAGTAGGGGGCTTCAGGCAATGTGGGGTTAAGTGTCTTGCCCAAGGACACAACGACAGCAGTCATCAGTGGGAGCAGTTGGAGTAGGTCCCATGGTGGGAATCGAACTCACGACCTCCAGGCCCAAAGGCCAATGCTCTACCAACTGAGCTACTGTCGCCACTTTACAACAGCTTTACAATATGAATATTCTAAAACCCCAGGTTGTACTGAAAAAAACAAAGTATACTGCTTGACTCTGCATCAAAAGATGACTGTTTTATGAACAATTATACACAAAGAAAACTAGGCGAGGAAAGTTCCCCAAAATGACCCATGTGCATAGAGGGTTAATTACAGCTAAAAAATTAATCGTAATTAATTGCATTTCAAACTATTGGCAAAATTATGCCATATTTTTCTGTAAATGGTTGTTTGAATAGAAAGATAAATAACAACATCGTGTACATGTATACTATGTTGATCATGGTAGAGGGTGTGGGAACCTAAGGGTACCTCACGATACGATACGATACACGATACAAAGCTCACGATAACGAAATTATCACGATAACGAAATTATCACGATAACGAAATTATCACGATAACAAAATTATCACGATAACGATATCACGATAACGATTATCGATATATTGGTCAGAAATATACAATATGCCAATTTATGGCATAAATAAAAGAAAAAATACACTTTATTTCATGATAAAGGAAATGGAGATGCGTAATGTAGCCATATATTAAGTATTGATATGAATTTTATTTATTTTTTTAATGTGAAAAAATATTTTTTTCAAAATCGATATCGATACTATTTGTTTATTATAACAGTAAATCCACATAAAACTGCATTCACATTATCAACATTCTGTCTTTATGTAGAAGACAGTTTTTTATATATATATATGATTAAATTAAATTATATTTAGTCAGCCACCGATTGTGCAAGTTCTCCCACTTAAAATAATGACAGAGGTCTGTAATTTTCATCATAGGTACACTTCAACTGTGAGAGACAGAATGTGAAAAAAAAAAAAATCCAGGAATTCACATTGTAGGATTTTTAAAGAATTTATTTGTAAATTGTGGTGGAAAATAAGTATTTGGTCAATAACAAGAATTCAACTCAATACTTTGTAATATAACCTTTGTTGGCAATAACAGAGGTCAAACAATTACTATAGGTCTTTACCAGGTTTGCACACACAGTAGCTGGTATTTTGGCCCATTCCTCCATGCAGATCTTCTCGAGAGCAGTGATGTTTTGAGGCTGTCGCCGAGCAACACAAACTTTCAAATTCCTCCACAGATTTTCAATGGCGTTCAGGTCTGGAGACTGGCTAGGCCACTCCAGGACTTTCAAATGCTTCTTACGGAGCCACTCCTTCGTTGCCCGGGCGGTGTGTTTGGGATCATTGTCATGCTGGAAGACCCCAGCAACGTTTCTCTCACTGATGGAAGGAGGTTTTGGCTCAAAATCTCAGGATACATGGCCCTATTCATTCTTTCCTTAACACGGATCAGTCGTCCTGTCCCCTTTGCAGAAAAACAGCCTCAAAGCATGACGTTTCCACCCCCATGCTTCACAGTAGGTATGGTGTTCTTGGGATGCAACTCAGTATTCTTCTTCCTCCAAACACGACGAGTTGAGTTTATACCAAACAGTTCTTCTTTGGTTTCATCTCAGATTCAGATTCATTTATTTGCCATTTGCAGTAAAACCACATTGGAAGAACTGTGCAAGACTACCCCGGTGTGCACCAGACAGTTTCACAGACAGTTGGATAGACACATTGTGCTTTGTATAAACCACGGATTTTTTTCTCGGGATGAGCACCTCCGACTGCCGACACACACCAGAGCTCTTGCCACGGCGCCGGCGCCATCTGACCACATGACATTCTCCCAATCCTCTGCTGTATCATCCATGTGCTCTCTGGCAAACTTCAGACGGGCCTGGACATGCACTGGCTTCAGCAGGGGGACACCTCTGGCACTGCAGGATTTGATTCCCTGTTGTCGTAGTGTGTTACTGATGGTAACCTTTGTTACTTTGGTCCCAGCTCTCTGCAGGTCATTCACCAGGTCCTCCCGTGTGGTTCTGGGATTTTTGATCACCGTTCTCATGATCATTTTGACCCCACGGAATGAGATCTTACGTGGAGCCCCAGATCGTGGGAGATTATCCGTGGTCTTGTATAGGGTAACGATATCACGATAACGATTATCAATATATTGGTCAGAAATATACAATATGCCAATTTATGGCATAAAAAAAAGAAAAAATACACTTTATTTCATGATAAATGAAATGGAGATGCGTAATGTAGCCATATATTAAGTATTGATATCAATTTAATTTATTTTTTTTAATGTAAAAAATATATTTTTAAAAATCGATATCGATACTTGGCAAATGCATATCGATAATCGAATCGCGGGAGAAAGTATCGTCACACCCCTAGTCTTCCCACTGTTGATTTGTTCACACCAAGCTGCTTGCCTATTGTAGATTCACTCTTCCCAGTCTGGTGCAGGTCTACAATTCTTTTCCTGGTGTCCTTCGACAGCTCTTTGGTCTTGGCCATAGTGGAGTCTAACCTTGCCTGCAAGCTGAATTCTCGCGGTATTTGTGAGTTCACAAACACTCGAGAATACATCTTGTACCGCTCCCGCTTACACTTTTCGAGTCGAACCACTGGGTGTGCGAGCCAATCACGCGCCAGTCTGGGGGTTTAGGGCGGGATATCCGGGTTTGACGAAAGCAAGAAGTGCCGGGCCGAAGCAAAACAAACATGGCTACGCAGGAGGACGGACGCGTAGCTGAGGCTATCAAGTCAGTTTTAGCAGAATCTCCAATTTCTTTTTTGAAAGATGAACAGCGAGAGGCGCTTTGTGCATTTCTGGACGGCAACCTTGGTAGGCGGGCACACAGCGTCACTTCGCCCAATCAGCTTGAAGTATTCTGCTGCTTATCCCTCCTTTCCCCGAAAGGATTCTCCGGGAGAAATCCCAGATTGATATCGTGGAGAACGCGTTTGAGTTCTACACAATCATCAATCTGGCTCTTGCCAGGTTAAGTGGAGTCTGACTGTTTGAGGCCGTGGACAGGTGTCTTTTATACAGATAACGAGTTCAAACAGGTGCCATTAATACAGGTAACGAGTGGAGGACAGAAGAGCTTCTTAAAGAAGAAGTTACAGGTATGTGAGAGCCAGAGATCTTCCTTGTTTGAAGTGACCAAATACTTATTTTCCACCATGATTTACAGTATTCGAAAGTATTCGGTTGTGTTGAACCTTTCAACATTTCACCACATTTCAGGCTTCAAACATAAAGATATAAAATTTAATTTTTTTGTCATGAATCAACAAGTGGGACCCAATTGTGAAGTGGAACAAAATTTATTGGATAATGTAAACTTTTTTAACAAATAAAAAACTGAAAAGTGGGGCGTGCAATATTATTCGGCCCCTTTGCTTTCAGTGCAGCAAACTCACTCCAGAAGTTCAGTGAGGATCTTTGAATGATCCAATGTTGTCCTAAATGACTGATGATGATAAATAGAATGCACCTGTGTGTAATCAAGTCTCCGTATAAATGCACCTGCTCTTTGATAGTCTCAGGGTTCTGTTTAAAGCGCAGAGAGAACCATGAAGACAAAGGAACACACCAGCAAGGTCCGAGATACTGTTGTGGAGAAGTTTAAAGCCGGATTTGGATACAAAAAGATTTCCCAAGCTTTAAACATCTCAAGGAGCACTGTCCAAGCGATTATATTGAAATGGAAGGAGTATCAGACCACTGCAAATCTACCAAGACCCGGCCGTCCCTCCAAACTTTCATCTCAAACAAGGAGAAGACTGATCAGAGATGCAGCCAAGAGGCCCATGATCACTCTGGATGAACTACAGATAACTACAGCTGAGGTGGGAGAGTCTGTCCATAGGACAACAATCAGTCGTGCGCTGCACAAATCTGGCCTTTATGGAAGAGTGGCAAGAAGAAAGCCATTTCTCAAAGATATCCATAAAAAGTCTCGTTTAAAGTTTGCCACAAGCCACCTGGGAGACACACCAAACATGTGGAAGAAGGTGCTCTGGTCAGATGAAACCAAAATCAAACTTTTTGGTCACAATGCAAAACGATATGTTTGGCGTAAAAGCAACACAGCTCATCACCCTGAACACACCATCCCTACTGTCAAACATGGTGGTGGCAGCATCATGGTTTGGGCCTGCTTTTCTTCAGCTGGGACAGGGAAGATGGCTAAAATTGATGGGAAGATGGATGGAGCCAAATACAGGACCATTCTGGAAGAAAACCTGTTGGAGTCTGCAAAAGACCTGAGACTGGGACGGAGATTTATCTTCCAACAGGACAATGATCCAAAACATAAAGCCAAATCTACAATGGATTGGTTCACAAATAGACGTATCCAGGTGTTAGAATGGCCAAGTCAAAGTCCAGACCTGAATCCAATCGAGAATCTGTGGAAAGAGCTGAAGACTGCTGTTCACAAACGCTCTCCATCCAACCTCACTGAGCTCGAGCTGTTTTGCAAGGAAGAATGGGCAAGAATTCCCACTTCACGATTGTGTCCCACTTGTTGTTGATTCTTGACAAAAGCCTGAAATGAAACCTGAAATGTGGTGAAATGTTGAAAGGTTCAAGGGGGCCAAATACTTTCACTGTACAAATAAATTCTTTAAAAATCCTTAAATGTGAATTCCTGGATATTTTTTTTTCACATTCTGTGTCTCACAGTTGAATTGTACCTATTTACAAAGCTATACATCTCACTATCACTATCCTTCTCCTCTGTAACTTACAATATAAAAAATGCCTCCTCTGTAACTTACAATCAAAAAATGTATAGTCTCATGAATATACAGGGATCCTTGCTGATTGGTTCAGGCTGTTTTCTCTAACCCATACCCTGTCCAGATTGTCAATGACTTCTGGCATGCCCTGTGTTGTGTTACAGTGGAGATGTCGGCTCATGACATGGTGTGTTTCGATAAGACGTTTGAAGCAGCAGAAGCTCTGCTGCATATGGAGTCTCCAGGTGGTCTGCACAATGAGCGCGGCTCAGGTAGAACTCCCTCATAATCACTGCACCCCTCACAGCAACATGTCAACTGACTCTGTGTGTGTGTGCGCACGAACAGACGACGTGATGATGGAGACCGTGGTGGAGGTGTCCACAGAGTGCGGCCCCATGGAGGAGGAGGAGGAGGAGGAGACTTTTCCTATGGCTCCTGACTGCGAGCCTTCAGCCAAGAAAAAGAAAGGAGGTGATTCTCTTTACTCTCTCAGATATGCTCTTAAACACCTTCACTCATTGGGTCTGTGTCACAGGACGGAAGCCCAAAACTCACCAGCCAGCGTCCAATGGTTCGTTTGACCTGGGCATCAAGAAGAGGCCCAAAGAGGGCAAAGGTCCGTGCACACAGCCGAGTCTGCTCTATAGGAGACATACCATAGTATATTTGTGAAGACCCCTGAATGCTTTTGTCCTTTCAATCTGTAGTTGTGGTTTGATTGTATGTTTTAAATGCTGTGTCCAGGAAACACCACTTATCTGTGGGAGTTCCTTTTGGAGCTGCTGCAGGACAAGAACACATGTCCTCGCTACATAAAGTGGATGCAGCGAGACAAGGGCATCTTCAAACTGGTGGACTCCAAGGCTGTGTCCAAACTGTGGGGAAAGCACAAGAACAAGCCTGACATGAACTACGAGACCATGGGCCGAGCGCTCAGGTCAGACCCTTACTGTTGCCACCCACACACTTCCCCACACTACACTCTATGATGCATCGGTTTTTATATACCTCTTTTTTGGACACTCAAAGACGCTTCACATACACAATACACAATACAATACAATTTATTCTTGTATAGCCCTAGGTCACAACAGAAGTCATCTCAGAGGACTTAACAAAACCCTTGAAATCACCAACACAGGTCAGAGAATCAACAGCCAAAACACATGGAGAATATAAAGCACACACAGAAGAAAATGTCCATACATGTTGTAGAATGCTAAAGTGTCCTTATCATCACCAATCCTTTCTGTTGGACACTAACTGTCCAACAAGACCCTCCTGCATCGACAAGGAAAAACTCTTAAAAAACCCATTGGGAAAAAGTGAGAAACCTTGGGGAGCACTAGGGAAACCCACAGGGAGGGAGACCCATATGAGAAAGGGATCCGCTCCTCCGGACGGACAGGCTAATGATCTAGGACCTAAGCTAGCTACAGGACGTGGACCAGTGGCCGCTGAACGTGGACAGGTCCGGTGCAGGACCGAAGCACTCCCAGGCGGGTTGGGCGGGGCAGTCCGCAGGTGCAGATGGAGGAGGCCAGACTCAGAGATCCCGTCATCGTACCATGAAACAGACAATGGGACAACGGGTGAATAGCAATGAACAAACTACAGTCAGAATCCTAAAAGTGCTAAACAGATAAAGTAGATAAAGTAGGAAGGAGGAGAGGATAGTGCTCAAGTTACCATACTTCTCCCAGCAAACTGACTCCCTATGCAGCTTGACTGACAGTCTGAGGAGTTTAGCCTTCCCTGAGTCTTACCTTCCTAGCCATATGCTAAACTAAAGAGGACTGTTTTAAACCTAGCCTTGAATAAAGAGATTCATGGATTGCACACCAGGTGTGCAAACCGATCCAAGCAAACCTTATTATATATCGTATACATCATATATACCATACATACCATATATATCATATATAATACACAACATAACATACAGCATAATATATAACATAATATACAACATAACACAATACATTATTGTATAGTATATAACATAATACAGCATACATATATAATATATACACCATATATTATATATTACCTAATTATCATTACACATACATATCATTATTCTTTCACTCCATACACAAAGGTGATTAAAATACTACTGTAGACACAGCTGTCCTGGGGCACACTGAAAAAGCGAGGCGACCATTATGTGCTATCAGCCCCTCAACCACCACCAAGCATTCATGCACACACCAGACTTATTCTAGGCAATACTTTGAAAATGTATTCTGTTCCAGAATACTGAATCCATGACCTATTCCATTACTTTGGAAAAAGTAGGTGCTGTATTCCAAATACTTAGGATACATATATTTTTAGATGTATGTATGGAATATATTAAATTATTTTTGTAATGATTAATTTTCACTGTAAATTGATGTTGATTTACAAACCTTAAAAAGGAACATTTCAAAATACAGAAAACTGCAACCTCAATTAATGTTTAAATAAATAATCAATCTTTTGTAAGTGTTCAATAATTTTTTGTTGGCTTGTTTTACAAAAATAAACGATGTTAAACAGCTGCCTTTTTAACAACGGAAAACATCTTCCCTTTAAAAATATGTACATTCTAAAAAGCTAAAAATGGTAATAATCAGCAACAGCCCTTCAGGTCACAGCAGCAGAGATGGAGTAGCCTCTGGGTGGAGCAGGTTGAGGTCACAGCAGCAGAGGTGGAGTAGCAGCCTCTGGGTGGAGCAGGACGGGTCACGGCAGCAGAGGTGGAGTAGCCTCTGGGTGGAGCAGGACAGGTCACAAGGTAGCCGCTAGGTTCGGACCATTTTCTCTGCTCTAGTCCAAAGCAAAATTCTAAAGGCTTCATTAGCCTTTCTCAAAAAGTTTGCATTCCTCCAGTGGATTTTCACCTGATCCGCCTGGTTCGGACCATGAATCCTCTCTGCTCTGGTCTGGAACAGTGCAAAACCATGAACACTGTACTGCAGAAACATCTCAGGTAGAAAAAAGCACAAAACAACAACTGTTTCAGAGCTACTTGGGACTGGCTGCCGTTTTCCATTACATTTGAAAGTAAACCTATGTAAGCATACATATTATAACTGGCATTCAAGGCAGCTATTCAATCCTTCAACATTTATATTTATAGCACAATTCGTTTACAGGGCAATTCAAAGTTCTTCACGAGAAATTTAAAAACACAGATCAAAATGCATAAAAAACAAAAAGGCCATAAGGTGCGTCAATATACAACGATTTACTATTAAAACCGAGCTGCTTAAAACTCTTATCAAAATGGATTTTTAAAAAGGGATACATTGTATAAAATATAATTAGTTATATGCACAACTAAATAGAAATGTTTAAAACCTAGTTTTGAAGATGGTCAGGCCTAGGGTTGAGTCCAGTCTCACAACCTCAGGAAGACCGTTTCATGTCCAAGCTACATAAATCATGGCATCACCCTGCGAACTTGACCAATGTGGTGGTACTTCTAGTCAGGACTCAAGCTGCAGAATTTTGCATATATCCCAGTGAGCAGACCGTTCCATTACAGTTGTCTACTTTTTGATCAAAATATCTACTTTTAGTCTTTCTAAAAGTACTAACTAAAGCCATGAGTTCGTTTTTATAGCGCTTTTCTGGACACTCAAAGACGCTTTACATGTCATTATTCTTTCACTCCATACACGGTGGTGATAAACTACTACTGTAGCCACAGCTGCCCTGGGGCACACTGACAAAAGCGAGGCAACCAGTATGTGCGATCGGCCCCTCCGACCACCACCAACCATTCACACACACACACCAGACTCATTCTAGGCAATGGGGGTGAAGTGTCTTGCTAAAGGACTCAACGGCAGTTTGGCACTTTACAGCCGCAGCCGCCCCACTGTGGCACCTGGTGTTCCCAGAGGTTAAGTGTCTTGCCAAGGACACAAGGACAGCAGACAGTGGGAGTCGATGGTGAAAGTCGGGCTCTATCAACTGAGCTACTGTCGCCCTCAAATGTCCCGTGAGCAGCAGCACTGTAGACAAATAAAACCTGAATTCTTCCTAACTCTGGTCACCGTGTCACATGTGTGCAGGTATTACTACCAGCGTGGGATCCTGGCCAAAGTGGAGGGCCAACGCCTCGCCTACCAGTTCAAGGAGATGCCGAAGAACATCCGTGTGATTGACGAAGAGGAGGTCCCAGAGTCTGAGGATGCAGAGGCCGCTCAGCACCTGGCTCTCCAGCAGGGTGGTGTGACCCTGAGCTCCAGCCCTCAGGCCCAGCAGACGTACGTGACTGTGATCCCCGCCAACACAGGAGCCAGGTCAGTCTGTCCCAGAGAGACTTTGTCCCTCAAAGCCGGGATTTATGAAACGCAATTTGAATCATGGGGCAGGAACATGGACTCTTTGTTTGATACTTCTTTATTTCACTTAATTTTTGTAGTCATCATTATTTCTTTTATTTTGACTCTAGGTCCACTCTTGTTAATTGCTGTCCGTCTGTGTTTCTTGTACAAGACTCATAAAAAAATACAGACAAGCTTATAAAATACCACTATACCAGTGTTCTCATAAAGGCTGGTATGATGCTGCACAAGACTTGGGGTTCACTTGCGCCATCATCAGAGAGTTCAGAATCATTGAGGTGACAAATTATGTATTGTGCAGGTTCTTAAAAAAATTCCGTCTGTATGTTGTCAGGTTTTCTACTCTGGGTCATTGTTGATTATATGAGTGTAGTAAACTGTTCCCTGTTCTCCTCAGGCCCATCCGAGCTATGCCCATGATGGTGAACTCTTTAGGTCAGGTGACCCTCAACTCCTCTTCCCTCCTCACCACCACGGGAGTCCCGGTGTCGGTGGGTGGCACCAACTGCAGCCCCAAGCTGCTGATCCAGACCATGCCCACAATACTGCCTGGAGGGTCCAAAGCTGGGGACAAGATCACCATCATCACCATCCCGGCCAGCCAGCTGAGCACCCTCATGCAGGGGAACACACTCACCCCTGGTCGGCCCCCTCACCTCATCCTGGCAAAACCGGCAGCTGTGGCCCAGGCCCTGCCCCAGCTGTCTGTGCATGTGTCCCCCAGCCCTTCCACACAGCCCCAGCCTGCAGAGGGGCCCCCGGACACCCCCACGGACCCCCCTTCTGATCCCCCCACATCCTGATGAACTGGACTGTCCACAGCCAGCCTGTTGCTCCTGTAAATAGCACTTTTGTAATCAGTTGAATCTATGGCCCCTGAGACTGTGTACAAAGCCTTTTGATACAGGGCCACATGTATCTGACCTAGTTTAGTCTGTTTCCTGTCGTGGCACTGTCCCACAGGCACAACTCTTTTGTACTCTTCTGGTGGGACTAAGAACTCATGCTCCATGCTCCAAATATCTACTCTATTTTCTGTACTGTGTATTCAAGTAGATTTTACTGAGCTGTAATATAAACTACACATGTGAACATGTGTGCTGTGTGTCTATCAGAGGGGCAGAGCCCCTGATGTGATAATACTGACTTCTACAGGCAAACGGACAGTGGGGAATTTAGCGCCGTCTGGTGGTTTAATCAAGATGCTGCCTGCTATGCAGAAGTGCACCACTCTGGGCTGATTCATTCAACTTGCACAGTTCACCAAGCACAACCTTAATACAATACAATTTATTCTTGTATAGCCCTAGGTCACAACAGAAGTCATCTCAGAGGACTTAACAAAACCATTGAAATCACCAACACAGGTCAGAGAATCAACAGTTAAAACACATGAAAAATATAAAGCACACACAGAAGAAAATGTCCATACATGTTGTAGAATGCTAAAGTGTCCTGGATCATCACCAATCCTTTCTGTTGGACACTTAACTGTCCAACAAGACCCTCCTGCATCGACAAGGAACAACTCTTAAAAAACCCAGTGGGAAAAAGTGAGAAACCTTGGAGAACTAGGGAAACCCACAGGGAGGGAGACCCATTTGAGAAAGGGATCCGCTCCTCCGGACGGACAGGCTAATGATCTAGGACCTAAGCTAGCTACAGAACGTGGACCAGTGGCCGCTGAACGTGGACACGTCCGGTGCAGGACTGAAGCACTCCCAGGCGGGTCGGGCAGGGCAGTCCGCAGGTGTAGATGGAGGAGGCCAGGCTCAGAGATCCCGTCATCGTACCATGAAACAGACAATGGGACAACGGGTGAATAGCAATGAACAAACTACAGTCAGAATCCTAATAATGCTAAACAGGTAAAGTAGGAAGGAAGAGAGGATAGTGCTCAAGTTACCATACTTCTCCAGCAGGGGGCTCCCTATGCAGCTTGACTGACAGTCTGAGGAGTTTAGCCTTCCCTGAGTCTTACCTTCCTAACCATATGCTAAACTGAGGAGGACTGTTTTAAACCTAGCCTTGAATAAAAAGAGTGTATCTGAAAGGAGGTGAGACAGCAGCAGCAGCCACGGCTAGGCTAGCCTAGGTTACAGCACCAAGATTCATGGATTGCACACCAGGTGTGCACACCGATCCAGGCAAACCTAATTATATATTATGTATCATATATACCATACATATTATATACAGTATATTATATATAATACATAACATACAGCATAATATATAACATAATATACAACATAACACAATACACAACATAATACATATTTTGTATACTATATAACATATTACATAATACAGCATATATATATATAATATATACACCATATTTTATATATATTATATGCTAAATTAAAGTAGAGTGCGTTAAGCCTGGCCTTGAATGTGGAGACCGTATCTGCTTCCTTAACATAAATGGGAAGCTGATTCCACAGTAAAGGAGCTTGGTAGCTAAATGCTCTGCCACCGACAGTGATTTTTGAGACCTTAGGAACCACCAGACGTCTGGCGTTTTGTGAGCGCAACGCTCGACTTGGTTGATATGACACTGACGTGTCTTGGAGATAGAAAGGAGCCAAGCCATTTATGGCTTTATATGTTAAGAGAAGGATTTTAAACTTTATTCTGTACTCCACAGGGAGCCTGTGGAGTGATTTTAACACCGGAGTTATGTGCTCCCTCCTTTTGGTACCTGTTAAGATCCTTGCTGCTGTATTCTGAACGAGCTGGAAGCTCTTCAAAGAGGTTTTAGGGCATGCTGCCAATAAAGCGTTACAGTAGTCAAGTCTTGAAGTCACAAAAGCGTGAATACGTTTTTCCGCGTCACTTTTAGGAAGGAAATTCCTGATTTTAGCGATGTTCCCTAAGTGGAAGTACGCCGTTTTAGTTGCTTGGCTTATATAAGCCTTGAAGGAGAGTTCTTGGTCGAAAATGACTCCAAGATTCCTCACAGTATTACTGGGTATAATACTGACATCATCGAGAGTGATTATCTGGTCAGTAAGGGAGTCACGCAGGCGCTTCGGACCGAGTAGGATCACTTCTGTCTTCTCCGGGTTGAGAAGTAGGAAGTTAAGAGTCATCCACGTTTTAAGGTCCTTTATGCAGGCACTTTCCAGCTGATCCGTCTGATTTGGCTTCATCGACAGATAAAGCTGTGTGTCATCTGCATAGCAGTGGAAATTAATTCCATGCTTTTTAACGATGTTTCCTAACGGCAGCATGTAGGGAGTGAAAAGAATCGGTCCAAGTACCGAACCCTGCGGCACACCGAATTCCACTCCAGAATAAGGCGACGAGTTCTGATTTACGTTGACGAAGTGATACCGATCTGATAAATAGGAAATAAACCAGCCAAGGGCTGTTCCTCTAAGACCTATATCACATTCTAGCCTCTGCAGTAGAATGCTGTGGTCGATTGTCCAGTAGGACCAGCACTGACACTTGTCCATTATCAGCAGCTAGTAGTAAGTCATTTGTGACTTTGACTAGTGCCGTTTCAGTGCTATGATGAGCTCTGAATCCTGATTGAAAGACTTCAAACATATTATTTTCCTGCAGGTGGCAGCAAAGCTGCTCAGCTATAAGTTTTTCCAGGATTTTGGATATGAAAGTGAGGTTTGAGATCGGTCTGTAGTTTGTAAGTATTTCTGGGTCCAGGTTTGTTTTCTTCAGAAGGCGTTTGATTACCGCGGGTTTAAAAGCCAAGTTAATCTATTAATACTTATACTATACTTATCAACTGCTTATTGTACAATATTTTAGCTACTGTAATACTGAAAAGCCCAGCCCTGATTTCTCACCCATAAGTTGGATAAACTCACATTGAGAACACAATAAATTGGGTAAGGAAAGGCAAGTTTATTTGTATAGGGCAGTTCATAAACTAGAAAACTCAGTGCATTAAAAAGAGTGATACAATTCTTCAGTTTTATGCACAGCTAGACAAACAAAATGTGATTTGAACATTTTCAGAGCAGAAGCCTATTCCAAATTTTAGCTGCATGAATCTGAAACACGGCCTTCTCAAATTTAGTACTGGCTTTGGATTACAGGGACTGGCCTCCTGCTGAGTTGGTTCATATGGCACGAACATGTCACATGGAGGGACAGTCAGAGCTGCTTTAAAGCCGATTCTGTACATAGACCTGAAAACTGGACTATGATTTGCCTGCTGATTCTAGTCAGTTGAGCTGAAGTGTTTTGAATATACTGCAACTGTTGCCTAATGGTTTATGACAACCTATTGCTTTAAAGATAAATTGTGATGAATTCATGTTCAAAGTAATTCATGCCCCAAATGACAGGATAACTGTGGCCCATGCTTTCCACTTGCTGCAAAAAACTAAAGGAAATGGAAATACAGCTTGGTAGAAATAATTTTATTCATAATTAATGCATTGGTTTTACAATTGCCTTTAAAGGAATAGTTCAGAAGATTTCCCAAGCTTAACATCTGAAGGAAGCACGTGCAAGCCAATTATATTGAAATGGAAGGATATCAGACTTAAAAAAACTACACTGCAAATCTACCAATACCCGCCACTCCTCCAAACTTTCATGACAAAAAATTAAATTTAATATCTTTTTATTTATTATTATTTATTTATCTGCCCTGACGAAGACCGCTGTTTTGGTCAAAACGCGTAGGCAGTCCAATTCATTAATGGACTTTTAATTTTTTCACTAAAACAGAGTTTGCCCTCAGACTACCTTTTTTCCTCTTCTGTCTTTCTACATGCTTAGATGGCCCTGTCTTCGAAGAGCACTTTTTTTTTGCCTTCTACCACAACGTACCCTCTGCAGCACTCACCTTTTTTACTTTTTAAATTATATATCTTTATGTTTGAAGCCTGGCGAAATGTGCAATACTTTCGCGAAGGCACTGTAAATTTGGAAGTCATCTGCAAAAAGTGTATAGAGCACTCTGTGTTTTTGTTAAAAATCTCTAAGTGAAGGAGATAAAGGCAAAAAAGGATAGTCCCAGAAAGGGACACCCCAATAAAGCGAAACAAAAGAAGGGTGGCAACCCCCAGCCTGACTGAAGGTCCTCTCCACGAGTAGGACCTGACCGACTCCTATTGCAGTCCCCCTACCGCCCACTGTCCTCCTGTGGTCTAAAAGAATGTTGTTCAACGGTGTCAAAAGAACTGTAAAAGCAAAAGCACTGAAATGGCAGAGCCACCAGAATCAGACAATAAAAGCAAGTCATTTTAAAACCTTTAAAAGTGCAGATTCAGTACTGTGCAAAGCATGTATCCAGAATGAAATGGATCCTAAAGTGCTGTTTTAATCTAAACAAAAGGCTGCAGTTGTGCCAAATCACATTTTTATAAGAAACAAAGGTAGTTTCGAAAATTTTTGTTTAATGACGTAATTAGATAAAGACCTGCATCTTTGAATCAAGGCTCAAAAACAGTGCTTTTACATTATGCAAGCACATTGTCAGATAGTAAGCTTCTGTGTGATGATGTCCCCACAGAAGAGCCAATAGTGCCCCCAATCCTCTTAAAAAAGCAAGAGGGACTGGGAATGTGGACAGGACATGGTTTGAGTTGTGTGTCAGTTCCATGTCCTGTGTTGACTGAATGTGAACAAACTGACTAAAACAGCTGAATTTGCCATGTTTAAACACATTGATGAAGAGCTAGATGAATTGAATAAAGCAAATTTGTCATGTCCATTGGTCATCCTCCAGCGAAGTGGCCTGATTTTGGAATACAGAACTAATAGTTTTAAAACGATTACGTGGCTTGCTGATGCTATTTATATCGTGTCTGAAAGAAAATATATTTTGTATTCTCAATTTTAAACCCAACCTACACTCCGCCTCGCCACTCACGCCGAGCTGCCGCCGTGTCATTTCTCCCGGACTTTTTCACAAATTTTTTGTTTTGACAAATGGGCTCTAACGGCGCTATACATTCCAGGATCCAGAGCATGTGGCCCAGAATAAGAGCAAATTTATTGTTCAGTGTCTGCGGAAAATGCCAACAGAGTGGATAAACTCTGCTTTGACAAAGTGAACAGAGGAGAAAAGGCGGGCTGCAGTGTCAGACTGATAACACGCCACATGACGCACAGCAGGCGCTTGTATGTCAGGGTATATACCAGTGGGGGCGGTCCCTGCTCAAAAGTGCCAAAATGACGTTGCGCAGACATGCTTGCAATAGCCACCCCAGGGCCGATTGAGGTGGACCAGAAGAAGAATTAGCCAATGCCTAACATATAGCCATTGGCAGACCTCTCGTAAACGTCTTTACAGGATGGACCAAAAAGGTGCTCTTGGCCCAAAGCTCAGTTCCAGCATGGGTCAAGTGCTGAGGGGGGAATTTTTTGGTCACTCTAGTTTTACTTGACTTGAATCTCTCATTCAAATGAAATGGAGCTGCGCGGCTGACGCATGAGCAAGTGCGTTTTTTTTCACAATTTTCTTGTGGGCGGGACCACTCGCGCCGATTTTGGGAGATAGCTTCCAGTAGACACATTTTTTGGCCCATTAGTTAGAATGGCGGAGAAGCGTGACTACGTCATTTAGATATACAGTCTATGGTAATAAACATTAACGGAACAATAAGAGGACTGTGATCAGAAAACAACATTACCAACAACAATTTGTCACAGTAAAAACCATAGACCAAAGCTATTGAGTCAAATTAAAAGATTCATCAAGTCCAAAAAAATCCTCTGGCATGGCTTAGAAGGACAGCAAAACGAGTACATTAAAATTTCCGACAATGCAAAATAATGTTATAGCGCACCAGACTAAAATAAACAAACTAGTAAAAGTCTATAATCTTTGAGCCGTTTGCCCCAGACCACCGAAACACAGCAAGTACTGATCAATCTGACACATCCGCTCGAAACCGCGGAGTTTAAATGAGTTAAAAGACCACTTAGCATCGCATTGTGAACTAACCGCTTTCCTCTCTAAATCGTAGGCTAGACCTCCCCCACAGGCCTCAGATATTCTTAAGATCCACCATCCAGGTTTCTTGTCAAGAACGAGGTACATCCAGAGAGCATGATTTATAAGGGCCCTGGAGAAGCGCAGCGCAAAGCATGCTACCGGTAACCCTGGAAACACTGCAACACACGCCATACCGCCCGAAACAGGAATGCCATTGGACTGCAACAGAAAGCAGAACCATTTGCAGAAATAACCACCAAGGACTGGAGCCGTTGCCTCCGGCTCGAACGGAGCTCACTAATTCCAGCCATCAACATCCATCTGACAGCAGTGTCACCCGGGGAAGCAGAGAAATAATCTGGTGCTTGCTGAGCTTCTGTGCGATATGAAGGCTGATGTGGGCAGTGCCTAATTGCTGCCAGGTGAGGATTTGCATGTAGTGCTGCGCACCGAAGGACTTTGAGTGCTGTGACTTAGTCCTCTCGGTCTTCCATTCTGAATCTCCGCTTCAGCTTCAATTCAATAACTGCTTTGAGATCCTTCATGACCTATGCCCATTTTATTCAGGATGCCTTGTGAAAATATCCATTAAGTAGAACATTTATGAATAATAATCCATATGGTCTCAGGACTTCAGATCTGAAGTGGTTAAACTAATTTCGGTGACAATATATTGAAGAAAGTTCAATGGTGCAGAGTAGCGCCTCGCGTGCACCACCACTGACTCAGTGTGGTGCAAGCGAGGCTGCTATTCTCAATTCGCTTGGCAGAAGTGTTGTGAGAGCGACAGAGGCAAGCAGAAGGCGGATGCATGGAAGTAATGGGGCTTATTTCACTTGACCATCTTTGTATCCAGTTGGCTCTTGACTACTGCACATCAAAGCGTTGCCACCTGCACGCACAGAGCTAAAATGCGCATGGAGTGCTTTTTTTTTCCCATTCGAGAATACAATAGATGGTAATAACACTTTAAATCTGGGACTTTTAGATTTTAGGGCCACATGGCCATAACAGTTATCTTTTCATTATGCCACCTGTGAATTTTGAAATGGCGCGAGGAGAAACAGCTTGTCCGCTCAATGGGGTAGCGTTTGTGGCACGCTGTCCCCCGAATGTGGTCTTCACATGCATTTCATTACATGAAAATCTGAACCTGATGAACTTACACACCTGCCGTCAGTTCAATGTATTGAGCACCCTGATTAAAAATATGTGTTTGTGTTGGGGCAGAGTGTTGGGGAAAGGTCATGAGCCGCAGCGCACAGAATGAAGACCTTGTGCAGAACAGGAGCAAGAAGGCAGCTGCTCTCCGACTCAGCAGCAGGAGGAGGCTCAAAGGTCAGACACCGTTGCAACCAAAGCACCTCATGAGCCAGGGGCAAGGCGGGGGGGCCCGCAGACCGGAGCCCCCGGCCCAGGCCAGGACTGCAAGGCCCTACCAGGAGGCGTAGTGGAGGAGAGTCCCACGAGGCAGATGATGCTTATTGAATGAAGACTGGCTTTAGGGTGACTAAGGGTGTGGACAGAGGGGTAAACATGTACTGTGTGAAGGACTACATTGGACTGTAGGGGGGACTGGGTCTGCATGGAATGTGCTGGGGCAGAGGGGCCAGGGGGCTGTATCATCCTTTTCACTCTCTCATTCTCTTCATGTGACAAGCAAAGCATTTCTCCAATTATGTGGGTCCCTGTGTGTCTCTAGCTGCCTCTCCTGGTCCACCTGTAACTGCTCAGAGTACCTCGTGTTGCCAGTGATGTGCCTCTGCCGCTGGATTTTCAACCAATAGAAACTGGCAACTCTATGTGAGGCTCCTTCTTTCAGATTGCATCCATCTGTTGCAAAAAGTTGAATATCATCATGTGACTTTATGTCCATTGTTTTTAATATGTAGAATAATTCCACATTCACATTTTATTATAAATTCTATTACTAGTATGTATTGTACATGTTGACCACGGGTCTGGGAGTTAGGTCTTTTAAAATTATTCATGTGAAACTTTGTCCTTGTAAAGGAATGAAACCAATGAACAAAAAGTGGCCCTGAGGTTTCAAAATGGCGGACTGAAAACGTTTGTAGGACGATTATAGCACTATTAAGAGGCCAACTCACACATGCATTCTGTCTTGGGATGTGGCTTTGTTCACACATGTTCCTGCTCGGCCCCAGCCCCATGATAAAACAACTTCACTTGAGTCATCAAAATTAGTAAATTCCTGAGAACTAAAGTCTCAAAAAATGAGTACCATTTTTTAATGTTCATGGGACAATTTTGGTATACCTGAATTTGGCCCCACTTTGCTAAATCAGCTTAGTCTGTTGGTTTTAAAGACAATTATAAATATTCACTCGACTTGAGTATATTTCTATTCATTTTGTTTAGCCCAAAATAACATGCTGGGAGGATTTGTTGCCGGATTTGGCAGCACAGATCAAGACTAAAACGGTTTTAATGCAGGAATGAATAATAAAAAAATCACAAAGGAGCCATTTTTGGGGAGGAATTATTTAAATATATAGTTCCTTAAACCATGCCGAAGACAAAAGTAAAATAGAGTTTGATAACTAGCAATTGCATTTTTTTTTAACTATTATATGTATTTATGTAATGTAATGGAAAGTGGTGTTTGGGAATGAACCTAAACCAGGACAAAAGGGAACAGTACTGTGGACAGAATGGACACATACTACTTTAAATTAATTATTCATTTTATTTCTAAATGTGTTTTAGTCCAAATATGCGTTTTGTTATCCTGGAATTATGGGTTTCAGATCCTGGTTTTTCTGAGGGAAGTTTGCAAACAATCCCTTCAAGGTTTCCGGTAGTTTAGATTTGAGTAGGGATCAACGGTCGGAGCTGGTTTTCGGTGCTGCTCTCCAGAGCGCACTGCTCCTGATAGAGGCCCCTAGAACAGGATGGTCCCGAATGCAAAGAATACAATCTCTGCATGAACAATAAAGTAAGACTTTCACCGCCTAAGATGACTATAACATGCTTAGCAGCGTATCTGCTAGAAGGAAGAGTTTTAGGGGGCCCTAAACCAAAATAATTGGCCTGATATTTGCTGTTGATCTCAACTATAAAAAAGATCTTGAATTGCCTGTGACCTGAGCCACCTTTGTACTTAAAATATTAAGATTATAGTAGTTACTTTCCACGACATGCGCATGTGTGAATGATAAATATTAACTGTCCAAAGTCCAGCCAAAACACAATCACAATACTTTGAGTGACCCTTTGCACTGGAGTGAGTTTTATTGGGGATCTCTATCATGTAAACTCGGGTTTCACACGGAATCAGCGTTGTCTTGATGTTGTGTTTTTTATGGCGATATTCCAAAAATGCTAAAAAAGAAAAGAACAGCTTGATTGGTCCAAGGAAACAAGAACTGTTGTTGATTGCTCGAAGTATTAACTTATAGCGCCTCAAGTGCACTGAACAATAAAATGTGGCATAACTGCAAAGTAACAGAATGTAACACTTTTTTTGACACATTTGTATTGTCAAAGTCAACTTTGACTGGTGTGGTGCCTACTTTGTTTAATATAAAGTGTTCAGCAGCACTTCAATTGTAAATAATTTACACTAGATCCATATTTTTTGTAGTGGGCAAGTGTTTAATAAATATAAAGATTTTATTATGAATATTGAAAATAATAACTTTATTGATTGTTTCGGCTGGATTCTATTTTAGACTGCTTGTATATTAATGATATTTTTACTACGTATAAGGGACCTTTTTGAATTGTACAAAGAGTTAATAAATGCCATATATTTAAGAAGATAACTTTTGCATTGGTTTTGTTAATAAAACAAATACTGTCAAAGCTTTATCAGAACCATGTAAATGGAGGGAAAAAATTTTATTGTTCATAACTTGTTTTTATTTAATTTCAAAGAACATATTCAGCAACATTTTGGAATGCTTCACGATTAACTGTAACTTGAGAGGGTAACGACTGATACAGATGAAAGTCCTGTATGCCACTCAGGCTTCCTTAAATATATATCCATATGTATCATACAACAATTGTTTATCACTATCAAAAAATTGTACAGATGCCCTCATTTATGTGAAAACTTGCGTGCACCAAATTCAGGTGTAAATGTGGCGTAACACTTTACCGCAATTTATCAATCTGGACGTGGGTGAACGGTACGCTCAAAATTAAGAGTGGGGGGGGGGGGTGGGGGGTGACACCGAGTCAGGAGGTGGTGTAAATCTGTACGCTCATCTCAACCTTCATACAACACGCCAATACACGCAAGAAATTCAAGAATTTGGACAACAAAAAACATATTCCCACTCTGCAAAATTATAAGCTGGCGCTTTCATTGAGCATCAACATTTCGAAATATGGAATTTGGCGCATCAGACAATGTCTAATGTAACACGCAAACTTTGAAAACATCAATATAGATACTTTTGAATACATCACAGTTCAATGATGAAACGTCTCTTTCTTCATTTTAAATCTGGACTTGAAACTGGCGCTATACTATAGAAAAATACACATTAACTTACTGCCCCCCCCCCCCCCCCCCCCCCACCAAGAAAGGATGTGTGACCCATCTATTGTCTCTGTAAATCTGTGGCATGCCCTGCGCTGCCGTAACTTACGCAACGGCTATCTGTTTGTGCCTCATTCACACCTGGCAAAGCAATGTTTTTTTCCATTATCTTGAAAGCCTCACACAGACAACAGCACCCCATTAACGCACCGATGGACTAGTCTTGCTCACGGTCAAAATGTCTCACTGCCTGTCCACATGTTGCAGGGGATTTATAACAGGATAGCAAGCAACTCGCTGATCTCTTGGGCAGTGCGCAGCGGGTTGCCATGAGAGGTCGCACACATATGTATGCTTATATGAACTTATAAAACCCCATTAAAATAATATATGTAATTAAAAGTGGGGGAAGGGGGTTGCCAAGGAGGAAAACACGCAGGCAGTTCAAACAATAAACAGTTGCATTTAAAAAAAGTAGACAGATAAAACAGTAAAATAAATTCCCAAAATAAAATATAGTTAATATAAAAGTTCAGTAAACTAGAGAGCCCCGGTGGTGTGAAAGTGCATATGTGAGCCCTAAATGTGAGCCCTTGGTTGACACAAGTATGAAACATACCAAATGAAAGCTCTATCCCTTGGCTTTCATTTGAAAATAAAAAGTAAGTTTCTAACCCTTTTAGTTTTTTAGCAATTGAGAGTGCAACATAGGTAACTTTCACACCAAATGCTGTTTCCTGACCAAGATTTGGAGAAAACAGTCTTTTTGTGAAATGCGCATTTTCAAGCAGAAAAGTGGGGTTTTTTTTTTCTTTACCGATATTTACAATGTATGACAGTTTCTTACTATGACAAAAAACAGAAATAATACTTTGAATTGTATTTTTAATGTATAATTATTTTTAAACAAATTAAACACACACAATACACTCAAAGGATTGTCTTAAGTACACATAAAATATTCAACTTGTATGCAATAAAAACACTTTGTATACAAATATACAGTAAAAATAAACACTTTCTGAACACTTTGTGAAACATTTTTACTTTAGTTTATAAAGAATAGTAATTAGGTGACCCCACACTCTGCTGAAGTGTGGGGTGGAATCTACTTCCTCCGCACTCCCAATACATTTCCAGATTAGTTTTTTTTACAAACCCAGTGAGAAATGTCAAACCAAAAAAGGTTTTTAGCTGCTAGACTGTCACTGTCCATGCATTTTCTCTGCTGAATGGAAGACGCTGTGTGTGCGCAATGAAATATTGTGCTGCATACAGCTTTGTCTGTTCGACAATAAGATCCAGGATCCAGAAGTTCATCAGTTATGAAGAGCTGCAGAAGTCAGCTGTCTGATCCAAATCAAGCTCTGCTGCAGCATTTTGGGGTCCTGGGGTCAACAATCTACAACACAAAGGAAAATATAAAATCACCATACATTTTCACATTATAACAAGTGTTTTGGCTTCAGCAGTTATGACATTGAGATAAAAAAAAAAACTCTTTAATACTCGCTAAAAACGCTACTTTATTATTTATTTTTACTATAGTATAAGCCAGTGATTGCTATCACTCCCTCCAGAATCTCTCAATGTTTGAACGCAAAATCACGCAGACTCCGGGATCAGAGCAACAGAGTCAGTCTCTCTCTCCCTGTTCCAAAGCAGCAGCGGGCGCGCTCCTGACGCACCCTCCACAGTGAGACGCACCACAGCAGAATGCACAATGCTCCGAGGATCCTGGAGTCTCATGTTAACTAAAACCTGAAGAACTAGCATCGTGGCATCTAGCTGCTTCATATTTATCCGTTTGATGACTGAACAGGCTCTCAAACAGCGTTAGCTGCGTGAGCTTTTCAGATCAGCGGTCCTTTTGTGTAAGCATGGCTGCTCCTCTGGCTTTTTGCAGCTCACAGCACCACATGCCCCCTTCTCCCTCCCTGGATTTGGCCACAGTGTAACCTCTGTCCCCTACAGGATCGGTTCCAAAGTGTTTACAGGTCTGAAATGTTGACACAGGAGGCACAAGAGCCTCGACGAGCCATAGAAAGAAAAAAACGAGAAAACGTTCGGATTTAGATTGACGTCTATATACGTCAATGGCAGTGAATTAGTTAAAGAAACTATACCCAATATTTTTTCTTTAAGTATTTCATAAAAATGCTTATTATTACTTACAAGTTGTATTATGATCCATAATTTAATTGAAAACTTGAGGTCATTGATTCAGTGGTGTATGAGTTACGGCCGTGAAAAGTGCTGAGTAGAGTCTAAGGGGGACGCTCGTTCTCCTCCACTTACAGAACGAGCAGCGAGCAGCGTGCCTCTAGCCTCTACAGCGGTGCTTAACTCTAGGGCTTCGGCCTCAAAATTCAAATATAATTCTAAAATCAAAAAAATATATATATTCGAACAAATATTAGACAGCCCTTATAATTCGAAATGTATTTGATTACTGCAAATAAAATAGTTTGCTCCCAAAGGTTTCACCGTGACGTGCTAGGCAGGTAACAGCTAAGCTAGCTAGTTCAAAAACTCCATGGAACTACATGAAAACTGAACAAAGAATTCTGAACATCAGCGGTGAGTTACCCATTTATATACCGAACCTAAATCCATCAGATCCCAGTAACCACAGCTCCCACTATCATCAACAACGAGCCAATCAAACAGGTGGAGTCATTCAAATATCTGGGTGTGATCTTAGACTGTTCCTTGTCTTGGAAACACCACATTGACTTCATCTGTAAAAAGACTAAACAAAGAATATATTTCCTCCGTCGCCTGCGGTCTTTTGGAGCGTCTCGTCAGGTGTTGCTTCTGTTCTTCACTTCTGTGATTCTCAGTGTCCTGCAGTACTGTAACGCTGTGTGGTACAGCTGTCTCTCTGTCACTGCTAAATCTGGACTGAGACACTTGATTAAAATCTGCTCAAAGATTGTAGGACAGCCCCTGGATGGACTGTACGAGGCTGCATACCATAGCAACACACTGCGACTGGCTAAGAACATCACTTCAGACCCCGGCCATGTTCTGAACCTCGAATATGCGCTGTTACCATCAGGGCGGCGGTACCGTGTGCCACATTTTAATAAAGTCAGGTTGAGGAATTCCTTTGTCCATCAGTCCATCCTAAAGCTAAACGAGGATCTTAAGTCATAAAATCAAAGTGTGTTATGGCGAGCGGACAATTGTTTATAATGTCTTTGTGAATTGTCTTATACCTGTATGTCTTGTTTGTATTTTTACGGAGCTGCTGAACTGCAAAACAAATTTCGGATCCTTGTATCTGACAATAAAGCATTTATCTATCTATCTATCTATCTATCTCTTCAAATGTGTCCTAAAATGTTTGTTTCATGTTAATGGTTACTTCCGGGTTTTTCGCGATCGCTTTTTTGTCACATTCAAATAGTAATTTTGTCATTAAAACGTTAACAACAAATTCTGAAAACGTCCGTGCATGTGTGTTAATGATGTGTATACTGTATTGTCCGATTAACATTTAATGGCGTGGATTGATTGATATGTATTTGTTTATTGAGCGTGGCTAACTTGGCTAGCTTCGCTAGCTTCTCTGCACAGACAACAGTGTGCATTTAAGCTGCACAGTGTAGTGACAGGCGCTGAAGGCTTGTCGTACTTGCAGAGTAATGTTAGTATTTTACAAACCTGAATTACAAACAGAGATTGCGTTGCCAAAGGGCAGCGGTCATTATTGGTTTGAGAGCTCTGTTTTCAAGAAAAATTATCGGTAGAATTACATTCAAGTCAATTGAGTATTGACTGCTGCTGTGAGGAGCTGTATAATAAATTATAATTACATTTTCTAAAATATTCTAATGTTAAATTAATACATTCGGATGCAAAACTTGCAGTATTCTTTTACCTATATATTGTGTTAGCAGTGCGTTGCTTTAGTACCATTTCTTCAGTGATTGTTGTTCAGCTTACAAGAAGTTGCGCTAATGCTAATGTTAGCATACATATAAGATCGCAAATTGAGCTAGATGGCTCTGTGTTATGAGAGTGTAAGGGAAATGAGAAGCCATTGCGCGAGTTGGGGGGCGGTGCTAAACATTCAAACCTTGCAGAAATGGGTATAGCGCCTTTAAATCATACACTTTTCAAATACATCTTTAACTGATAACAGTTTTTCACCTGCCTGAAGTCCAGAACTAAGCTGTAAAGGTGGCCTAATGGTTAAGTCATAGCGCTGGCGGACGGGGTTCAAGTCTGGGTGAGATATGTTTTGAATTAAACAATATGATTTATTCTATGACGGATTGTTTAAATATGGTAAAAGGTAAAAACAAGCCGTTATTTGCAGATTAAAGCTTAATTGAAATAAGAATCATTTGAGACCACAACTTTTAGATGTGAAACTTGTATACATGTATGTTTAAAAAATAGGGAATTAAAAAAAAAAAACGGGTGATATCTTCTGGTGGAAACCCTGATGTTGATACGCTGAAGAAATATGTTCCAACATCCCAGTGGCAGAGCCAGACTTTTAAACAGAGGGTGACCAGGGGGTGGCAAGGGTTTTTTTAAGGGGTCCACATTTATACTATTCCGAAATTTTATTTCACACAAAAACTGGCTAAACGATACATTTTAATCTTAATCTTGTCATTATTTTTAATATAAAGTGAACTGAGAACACACTTGGAAACTACAAAGCAAAAAAGTGTATTTAAAAAGTAGTCTGAACAAAAAAGTGCAAAATAACATCATTCAAACATTGCATTACATTTTTCTTTTAACAAATTTAGCAAATTCCTACGGTTCTGGTGTAAAGCAGCAAAGATGTTGACAAACTCATCCATATTCAGTCCTCCTTGACCCTACACTGAGGCCACCAAGATGACTCAATCATCTGCCATAACAGTTCTGAGATGGTTTTTAGGGCAGAGAAACTTACTTCACAAGACGCAGTACTGACAGGTATTAAAAAGATCTTTGCAAGCCTCAAAAGCTCATGAAACACTTTCCAAACGTTCCAAAAGGACAAGGAAGTCCAACAGGCACTCTCTAATCCAGTTTTTCCTCCCAAGAAGCCGCCTAGTTTGACGTACCTCATGCTTAACGTCCTCTATATCTGACTCAAAGGTTCTGCCAAATGAAAACAGGGGCTCTTCTTTCAAAAATATTTTGGGGTCAAGCGACTGCACATCATCCATAATCTTAGCTATTTTTTTTCTTTTTTTGTGTGTGAAAAAACGCCTTCTGCCAATAGACAATCCTGCACCTGTCTGCGACACCCTCTCATTCTCTGAAACTCAATTATATAAGCTATATTTTAATACAACACCACAAATTCCTCATCATCTCAAAACATACTGCCTCCGAGTCTGACCTTCAGGTGAGGTTTCATCATCTTGATCTACAGGCCTTTTCCTAACAAAAAAGGCCTGTAGGCAATGTTTCCTCCTTTTCTTTTCATGTTTACACTAAAGGGAAGAGGGCGATGATACGATGGGCAATTAATAATGGAAAATACACACGCATGCACACCCGCACGCACACAGGCACGCAGACCCACACTGGCACACATAGGCACGCACACACACGCTGACACACGCACACAGGCGCGCATACAGGCACGCACACATACACACACTAAAAGTTCTACAAACTGAACAAGTGCGCTGCAGTACGTGAGTCTATACTTTGTGTCAAATGTAAACGGTTGGCTCAGCATCGCTAACTTACCTCTTTGTTTTCATCACGACTTGGGCACACCTGAGTCCAACAACCCAAAGCATTAGCATACACCACTGGCTCCACACGGAGTCAGGGTGCGTTCACAGACGTGGGAAACCGTGGGAATTTTTAGCTTTTGGCGGAAAAAGTGCGGAAGATTCTCAAGATTAACATTATTACATTGCCATCTTCCGAGGGGGGCACTGGGGGTGGCAAGGATATTTTTAGAGGTGGCAGTGGCCACCCTGGCTACCCCTCTGGCTCCGCCACTGCAACATCCATTCTTCCCACTCCTATTTTGGACATCAATTGCTTATTTATTGTGCATATGTATAATTACATTGCTGCTATTTCGTTTTTCTCATCTCAAATGTTCAAATAAAAATAAAATAAAAACACATTAATTCAACATTAGCACGGCTATCATGGCAATGTGAATGGAGACAGACAAATAACTGATTAAATAATTCCTTGTGTTTGCTGCTGGATTTGGTGTGTGTCTGGCAACCTGAGTCGGGGAGAGTGGGAGAGGACTACAAAATATTGACTGTGACTGCAGTACCACTTCTGGCCAGATTTTTACATATTGCTTCTTTAAGTGGACTGATTTGGTGCACTTTGAAGCCTAGTTTATACTCGCGTGGCGCGGAGCTTACGGAGGTGACGTGACGTCACTTGCGCAACGCGTTGGTCACCTCAAGGCTTACGTCGCCTGCCGCGCAGCATCGAAATGTTCTAACTACGTAAGGGTCGCCGCAAGGAATCTCCGCTGTGATTGGTCCGTGTGTGTGTATTGGAAGGAAGCACGGAGCGGCTGCAGCAGGGACATGGACGAGGCGCTATGGAGCAGAGAGCTTTGTGCTTCGAAGGAAAAGCAGTTTGGGCTCAGAGCCTGATATACAGGAGACTGTGGACTATCTAACATATATATAACTTATAAACTGTGCAGTCGTTTGTTTTGCACTGTTCCTGTCTTGTTTGAATCGTAGCTGTGTTTGTTGCTTTCCTCCTGCACTCGTAAATCGTTCATGTTTGTCTCAGATATTTACCACTATTATTGTTTTGCTGTTTGTGCTGAAAACTATTTATTAATAACTATGTTTCCAGCAAGAACTGTCTTTATTCACAGCATCACAGTTGAAATGACTTATAAAATAATTAATCCATAAAACTCTCACATAAACCTACAGTAGAAACACGTGTAATGAGCTCAAACAGCTTTGTTTGCTATTGTTGTTCTGAAGAGGACAAAGTAGCAGCGTAAATGGGACCGCTCCTGTGTGATCGCCCTCATGTGGTTTGTTGTGGGATTACAACATTCTCCTCAAAACTCCGTAAGGGGAACGCGCCAGTATAACATCAATTGTGCTTACGTACAGTAGGTCCCATTTCGTTTTGTTGTCTTCACTCACACTTTTCGGGAATCACGCAGCTGCGTGAAAAATATTACATCTTATTGCCACAAGGTGGCAGGTTAAGTCCGCTTTAGCTCTGCCAGCGACTTAGACGCTCAGGTATGATACTGCGTGCAAACCTGTCTTGCCCAGAGATTCTATGTTGGCCGAATGGTTAGCATTGAAGACTGGGACCTGGAGAACCCAGGTTCGATTCTTGTCTGAGGCAATTTTGGTTGCACATCTTTTGGTTGCTTGTGTGCAATTACGTAACGTTATCAGATTGTTATCTTCTTTCCTTGTCAAAAGGAAATGTGTAAAATTGGCTGTGTGTTCAAGCCGTGCATGTGAATGTATATGTGTTGCTATTGAATGCTTTTTCAAAGTAAGAGCATAACAGACAACATATACATATTTAGTACTAATGTTAATCTTTATAATTAAATTGCATTAACGTATATATGTGATGCGATCTGGGAAAACCCGTCTTATGTCACGCTGGCACGTTCCGAGTAAACAGTAAAAATAGGTCTATTGTCATTTTTTTGGCAAAATTGTTTTTTCATTAAACAATTATTATATAACATCTTGTCTTTAATGTCTGAAAAAATCTAGGTGAAATTCACTAGTGTTATACGTTAAATATTGTGATATGTTTTGATAAACCGAACGTTACGTTACATCCTCCGCTCTGGCCCCGGGAGCAGCTGCTGTGACCCTCGCTCTGACAGCTCAGTGAACGCACTGCAGTCTGGGCTCCGAGCGCGGACCATAGACACGCGAACAGAACCACAGACAGGACCATAGACACCCGAACAGAACCACAGACAGACATTTACATTTACATTTACATATACGCAGACAGAACCCAGACAAGCGGAGACACGCGAGACACGCGGATCATAGACACTTGGACAGAACCAGAGACACACGAAGCATAGACACTCGAGTCGGACAGGTCCATTTGTTTTATTTGTGTTTAAAGTTACCTAAGTTTCTCCTTGCATTAAAAATGCTTGGTGGTTGTGGATATTTAGACTGCGTGATTTGATAGAATAATACTGGCAATGTCTAATACATATCTAATTTTCAGTAAATAATAAGATCTAATAAAAAAGCATACTATTACAATTTGCTGGAGCAGAACAAGAGTGATATCCAAGGTACCTGGAAGGCAATAAATGGCATTATCAGGAACGGGGGAAAAAAGGAAGAAAATCCAAATCACTTCACAGTAAATAAATCAATAATCAGTGAAAGAAAGGATATTGTAAATGCATTTAACAGCTTCTTTGTCAGTGTTGGGCCAAAGTTATCCTATGAAATAGTGAAGCCAAACAATGTGAATGAATTTGATGAAAGAACTATAACAAATAATTAGGGCTATCATACTATAAAAAAATTGAATTGAGTTAATTACAGCTTAAACATTTATTAATCGTAATTAATTGCATTTCAAACTATCTGCAAAATTATGCCATATGTAGCGCGAGTGGTGGGCGAACTATAAAGTGGTAAATTTAAAACCAACAACGCCACCCAGGTCTAGGACCTGGGAAATATAATTAACTTAAATAGAGCACACAGGTAAGTTTTAAGGAGGAGGCAGAGACAGTCTCATTCAATGGTGCAAAAGTTTTATTTTGATTTCACAATCAAAAGCTGCGTCCTAGTCGATAAAAATCACACGCGCACGAGCAAACACACCACACGCACACCATCAAGTACCGTATACACACACAACACGCACACCATCAGACACCGTATACACACACAATCACACGCACTACACACACTACACACGCTAAAGAAATTCACCAGATGGGTGGGTTTCACACCTCTTTCTCTTTCACTGGACACTCCTGTCTCATGTCCTCTTGTGGCAAGGTGGTGGCTTTTGTTGGCCTTTAAAAATGCAAACTAAGTTCATGCAAACATTAGCAGAGCAATAATTGCTTCAGTGAAGGAAAAACATTTGTAGCCTACAGTAACAGTCTGCAGCAAAGTATAAAATATTGAATGTTGTTTAACAGAGACATCAAACCGTTTATAGCAGTCATTGAGCTCAAATGTCTCTGTAGCAGCTCAATTACACAATTGAGTCTAAAGTTAGACTGAACTGTTCTACTGTACTTAAAACTAAGCAGACATTCATCAGCCAACTCCATTATATTTGTAAAACACAGAGAAAGAAAGTTTCCCACACATCATACATTTGTATTAGCAATATCGTTTTACAAGTTTACTACAGTCTAGCAACTTTTCATTTCAACCTTCGGCACAACACGCCAAAACACGCATGAAATTCAAGATTTGGACATTAATGCGACTTCTGGTGCTGCATGGACCAGAAGTCCAATTAAAATAATGGACAATTGCTCCTGCAGCCCTGAACAGGACATTTCGGGCGGGTTGGATGCCTCAAAAATATGAGTCATGTCAGGTGCGGGTGGGTCGGGTCAGAAAGCTCCTGATCCCTATATAATATTATATATGTGAGCCATTTGCAATCGCGCAGGGAGGCTGTTAAACAAAAAAATCATGCTGACAAACAGGATCGCTCCTTCCTGACTCCCCGCTTAAAGCCTCAGAACACTCCAGCCCGAGGACAGACGTGTGATCTACACAGAGGCACCGAGACTGATGACGGTGTGGGCCTCACAGCAGAGGCCTAAAGCAGGGGCCTCATTACTTTAATACTTACAGTCTGTGGTAAATACACGGGCTACAAGTGTTACACGTGCTTAGACTATATTAATATTGTATGTGTAACATTCAAAATAGATTGAGTGAATATTCCCTTTTCCTCATTTAGTGGTTTGCGGAGGAGAGAGCAGCGAGAGAAGTTTGGCAGGGGAGGAGCAGTGTGGAGTTAAAATAAATGAATTACAGCTTGCTAAATTATTTGAAAGCATCTTCATTATGATTGTTATATTTATGTATTTATTATAAATGTTAGAGATGCCAGAGAAAAGGCGTCTGCTTTTTTTCTGAGTGGGAGGAGACACCAGCGGAGCTGTTTGAGTCAGATACGTTCAGCATTATATTACCAATAGTTTCTCTTTCCATAACAATATTCTCTCTTTTTGGAAAGATCACCAACGTGATGCAAAAGTTTACGTTATATGCAGTAGTTTTAATGTCTGCGGGTTATTCCAGAGACTGGCCTGCTACAAGGAGTTGCCCGTTTTAACCAGATTGTTGATGTGCGCGGGGCAGAAACTCATAGGCGACGGATATAATCAGTTGCCAGTCCGATGTACAGTACGCTAGGCTTAAAGCCACAGATAGTTGTCCGGTGAAGAGAGCGATGAGACGCCAATGTAACCCTGCTCACAAGTGCCACCTGGTGGTTGTTTTGGTCATTGCAGCGTCACTGGGGGGGAAAAAAAAGAAAAGACACGTGATTCGCGCGTGAGCCTCGTGCTATTCACGCGTGAAAGGCGACAAAACAAAATGGGACCTACTGTAGGTCCACCGCAACCGCTAACGTAAGCCACGCCGCGCAAGTATACACTAGAGTTGCCAATGCAGGAGCATCTATTTGCCGCTTTTCCACAGTAACGGTACGGTACGGTACGACACGGCGCGGCCGAGTGCGAGTGCTTTTCCATTAAAAATGGTACCTCTAGTACGGTACTTTTGCATTTCCACCAGGGTTGGGGCCAGGTTTTGCGTAGTTTTTTCGTACCACCTCGACTGTGGTTCCAGCCGTGGCGTACCTACACCATGACTTACACTGATTGGCCAACGAGTGTCATCACTAGACGCGACGTCCGACCCTTTGGTAAAAACAACTCAACCCGTGATCTTTAAAACCGGCTGCTCTGCTACGACTACAACACTGCAAATGGCAAATAAATGAATCTGAATCTGATCTGAATCTGAACAAGTCCTCCCCACTCCAGAGAAATGGAATTGCACAGAAAGCCCCAAAATTCCACGTCCTGGTCGGTTAACAAAGTCCACACGTTACTCTCTTCAGGCCGAAGAAAGAATTCAATGGGAGCTCGGACGCACAACACAGAGGTTTTACGAGGTTTTCAGGGAGATCGCTCTTGATTTGTGACCAGTCTGTGGTAGCCTGGTTGTACCACACCTTAGTACAAATTACATTTCATACTAAGGTCTGGACGTGCTCCATTGAGCTCCGTTTACAGATAGGAGGGGTTAACTCCTTTTGCAGATTGAAACGATTGGATCTGAGTTTACCATGACGTATGTAGTGAGCCCGAGTCTGTTGTTAGCATTTAGCCTAGCCATCTCCTTTGCCGCTAACGGAGCCTGTGGGGAGTAGCGAAACAATCTTGACCAGCGATTACATTTGCTAAACATTCCTCTTGCTCCTGCTTCAATTTCTTGATAGAACCAGACCGGATTACTTTACTATTGCATTCTTCGCCATTGCCAAATTACAACCTGCCCGTTCGGCGCAAACCCTTGACGTCACCGGCACGACCTACAACACCCACCTTCCGCGCTCTCTGAGTAACCGGTCGAAATACGACCGATTGTAATCGCTAACACAGGGACCAGACCCAGACGGTACATGCAGTGAAATGATGATTGAGCGGATTGTACGGATGGCTATTGCCAGGCCAAGTCTGTGGTAATCCAGGAAATAACTGGTTAGCTATGTATCCCGTTGGCCCAAAGCTCTCACTGAAATGTATTTTCTCGTGTAAATGTTTGATTGTTGTACACAGTGAGCTAGCTACATTTAGCTATCGATAGGATAGCAAGAAGCTAATGTCCTTCCTGTGCTAGTGTGCTATATCTTGTATTTTCTGCAGTATTCACTTGTTGCCATTCTGTTTTGTGCTTGTACTTAAGTTACTGTATATATAATTGTTTGAGAATCCCTTCCCACAACTGAGGAGATTACCAACGAGCAATGAGTGACCGGAGTACATAACTTTCCCCTTATCTGGAGCTGGTCTCAGAGACATACGTGCTTTGGACTTTGTAAACTGTTGGTTTTGCACTTTACTTTTGTTTTTAAATAAATCTGTAATTGTATCAAGACTTTGTTTCATTCATTTGTCTGTACAAATGAAAACCTCGTTCCGTGTTGTGCGTCCAAGCTGCCTTTGAATTCTTTCTTCGGCCTAAAGAGAGTAACGTGTGGACCTCGTCGACCGACCAGGACGCTGACTTTTGGGGCTTTCGGTGTGATTCCATTTCTCTGGAGTGAGGGGTACGTTATTAAAATAGATCCATGGGAGGATATATTGAGGCAGAGCAGCCGGTTTTAAAGATGGCGGGGTTGAGTTGTTTTTACCCTTACCATAGGGTCGGACGTCACTACCAGTGACGAGACTCGTTGACCAATCAGTGTAAGGCAGTCGGCTGACGTCACGTCATGGTATTGCTTCGGCCTGGACAGAACCACTGTCGAGGTGGTACGAAAAAAGTACCCTTAGCCCAAGCCCAACCCTAGTGGAAATCCAAAATAACCCCGCCGTGCTGTACCGTACCGTACCGTTACTGTGGAAAAGCGGCATAAGTGATGATCCGGGACATTTATGAACATTGGTCATCATCCCGCTCCCTATGGACCAATAGCTTGTGTGTGTTATTATTTAATTTCCTGTGTTTTAACCATGTTTGAACTAAGTGATTCTCTGATCTGTTGTTGGTGCATCAACAGCTTTGTAAAGTCCTCTGAGACAAATGCTGTTGTGATATAAAGCTATACACAAATCAATTGAATTGACTATAACATGAAGGCCTAAATACTTTATGTCCTAAATTCTTCATTTAGGACAACAAATAACTGATGAAAGGTCAAATGTCAACCTAATCTACTAAGGATTTCAGCTGTTCTGTGATGGCCTTAGAGGTTTGATAAGAGAATATTGATCACTAAACAGCATCATGGAGGAACCAACCAGCGAATAACAAAGTAGAGGTAGAGTCTGTGGTGAGGTCATAGCAGGATCTCCCATGATTTTGGCCTGCAAATTTAAAAAGACATTTTGTAAAAATGACCAAGATTCAAAAAGTTAAAACCACAGGGTGTATTTCTTGAATAAAATAATGACTGAGCTCATTGATCTGTTCCTATTTTGTCTATATCTAAATCAGTACTTACCAAAGTCCTGTGGCCGTTGCGTGGCCCTGGTCCACGTTCTGTAGCTTAGGTTCTGGATCTATAGCCCGTCCGTCCGTGTGGAGCGGATCCCTCTCCCAATATGTGGGTCCCTCCGAGGTTTCTCACTTTTTTCCCACTGGGTTTTTCTTATGATTTTTTCCTTGCCGATGCAGGAGGGTCTGTTGTACAGTTAGTGTCCAACAACAAGGACTGTGGTGATGATCCAGGACACTTAAACATTCTACAACATGTTTGGACAAACATTCTATATTCTTTTTGTGTCTTAATTGTTGATTCTCTGATCTGTGTTGGTGATTTAAATGGTTGTTAAGTCCTCTGAGATGACTACTGTTGTGATTTAGGGCTATACGAGAATAAATTGTATTGTATTGTACCAAAGGTGCTCTTCTTTGCCTGCTGAAGAGCAGAGTAGGAAGCAGCGTTTTTTTACTGTGCCAATTGTTCCAACAGAGAGAAGGAAAAGCGTTACTTTAGAGCAGTGGTTCTCAAACTTTTTACACCAAGTACCACCTCAGAAAATACTTGCCTCTCCAGGTATCACCACAAATGACCAACACTACACAGTAGCGTAGTAAGCCTAAGTATTCATCAAAAACAGAGGCAGAGGTTTCATTCCTAAAGAAGTATATTAAACATTGTCAGCCTTTGTAACATTTTACACAGTTTCAACAGTATGACTTAAATATAGGGAAAAAAAACTGTACTGAAATAATGATTAATGAAAATGTTCAATTCATTACAAACTGCAAAGCCTTGACTCACCGCTGTGTATGATATTCTGGAGTGGGATGGCCTTCTTTGTTCACCAGAAGGTTTGGACACTGGTGCACTTTTGTTTATAAGGCTATGCTTGGTCTGCTGCCCTCTTACATCTGACGTCTACTCACACAAAGAGATGTTGCTTCATATGGTTTGGATCAAATTATCTTTTGTTGTTCCTTTTGCCCGCACAGAACTGGGAAGCTTTTGTATATGCTCCTCTGAGGGTGGGTGATATGGCCTAAAAATGCAGCCTGCGGAAATTCAATTCTCGAATGCTGAACTGCTGCAGCCCAACCCTTCCAGGTCTGCCTCGCATCCTCGGCCTATCGCGTAGCAACGGCCATTTCCCCTCAACCTATCCCCGCCAGGCCAGTAACTTAAAAGCGGAGACTCCCACTTCCCGGCCTTCTCAAGCCTCGCAACCACCGCCTCCCCTCCTCCTCCTTCTCTATCCTTCTTCAAGCGAGCGCGCTCTCCCCTACTGCCCAAGTGCGACCACCAGGACCTAGGTCCTGGGGGATCTCATGCGCACAGGAGCCTTGCTTAACAAAGTGCCGCACCGGGGCCTAGGGTGCCAAACATCCTATTAATAAAAATACTTCAAATTGCATTTGTCTCATAACTCTCTCCAGCTTGAATTCATATAGCATCACGTAACATAGCATCACGTAAAAGCTATTGTTCGTTTACAAAGCTGGTCTAGACATTTGTTGAGGCTCCCTCAGCGCTTTTCTCTGCGCTTGCAGCATTGGATTTCTCTGCATTTAAACAGCGCATTGGATTTGAACAGATTCAGATTAATTTATTTGCCATTTGCAGTAAAGCCACATTGGAATTCATTAGCAAAAGTCCCCAGTGCACAAGTACAGACATAAAACAACATTAAAAGTACAGAAAAAAAAACCCAAATAAAACAGTAAAACAATTGTCACTGTTGTTCAATACAAAGTGCAAGATCATTAATCTATGTAAATGTGATCATTTTGGCACAATTACTTTATTATAATAAAGTAGTTTTCGGACCCAGACCGTGGAAGTCTGAATCTGACGCTAACTTTACCAAAATTCTGCCGTGATGATGCAGCGGCGCTTGTCAACATTAAGCCCATGGATGTGATCTGGACTAATGCTGCTGGGCTAATGCTTCTAGGCTAATGTCGGTTGTTTTGGTGCTTTCTCCTGTCGTCAAAGCCTGCGCTAGCTTTAGCCAATCAGCGCCGGGTTAACCTCAAGTTCCACCAGGGCCCAACAGTACCTAGCATGGAGGAGAGGGACTGCGCTGGGCCCCGTGCAATTTGATGACATAATGACCTTCCGCAATATGCATATGTATAAAAAAAATCTCTATCGTTGGCCAAATTTTTATCGCATACCGCTTATATTGTTTACATCACCCAGCCCTATTCTGCTCCTTAGGGCTGGGCGATATGGCTGAAAACTATATCACAATATACAGTACAGACCAAAAGTTTGGACACACTTTCTCATTCAATGAGTGTCCTTTCTTTTCATGACTATTGACTGTAGATTCACACCCAGTCTGTGTAAGGGCTATTTGACCAATAAAAAGAGTGATGGGTGCTGGGCCAGATGACCTGGTCTCCACAGTCACTGGACCTGAACCCAATCCAGATGGTTTTGGGGTGAGCTGGACCACAGAGTGAAGGCAAAAGGACCAACAAGTGCTAAAGATATCTGGAAACTCTTTCAAGACTGTTGGAAGACCATTTCAGGTCACTACCTCTAAAGGCGCGTTCAGACCAAAAGCTTCAAAAAGCTTTTGACGCGCTTCAACTGACGCCGGGATAGTTTTGTCATTTTGGTGCTTGAAGCTTTTGACGCGAGTGACGCGCCTGACGCCGGTGGGAGGAGCTTCTCTGTTGTCTGTGGGAGGAGCTTCTCTGTTGCCTGTAGTCAGGACAGCGGTGGATTTTTCAATGAGCAGCGAGCCTTTATTTGTTATATAAAGCAAAATAACGTTGTTGTAGGGCTTCAACAAAACATGTTCTGGGTTCACCACGGACTTGAGAGGCTGCAGTGTTTGCAGAGTTCCGTCATTTACTCCAGGAGCTGCGTACGGAGGAGTTTCGCTTTCAGCGGTACTTCCGCATGTCACACGCCCAGTCTGAGTTCTCAAACCCCGGAGCTCGCCTCTCGCTCGCCTCTCCCCGCCTCGCTCTCGCCTCTCCCCGCCTCGCTCTCGCCTCTCCCTGCCTCTCCCCGGCTCTCCCTGCCTCTCCCCGCCTCGCTCTCGCCTCTCCCCGGCTCTCGCTCGCCTCTCCCCGGCTCTCGCTCGCCTCTCCCTGCCTCTCCCTGCCTCTCCCTGCCTCTCCCCTGCCTCTCCCTGCCTCTCCCTGCCTCTCCCCGGCTCTCGCTCGCCTCTCCCTGCCTCTCCCTGCCTCTCCCCGGCTCTCGCTCGCCTCTCCCTGCCTCTCCCCGCCTCTCGCTCGCCTCTCCCTGCCTCTCCCTGCCTCTCCCCGCCTCTCGCTCGCCTCTCCCTGCCTCTCCCCTGCCTCTCCCTGCCTCTCCCCGGCTCTCGCTCGCCTCTCCCTGCCTCTCCCTGCCTCTCCCCGGCTCTCGCTCGCCTCTCCCTGCCTCTCCCTGCCTCTCCCCGGCTCTCGCTCGCCTCTCCCTGCCTCTCCCCGGCTCTCGCTCGCCTCTCCCCTGCCTCTCCGCGGCTCTCGCCCGCCCGGAGCTGCCTTGCTCTGAGCCAGACTCATCGTCAGCCTGTTCTTATTTTAAATAAACTAGGTTTACTACACAGCATGTGTACAATGGTTTTTGTTACTCAGAACGTTACTACTCATACAAATAATATTACTAATAACAATAATGACAATAAAACAGCAGCAGATACATGACTTCTCTTCATGACAGAGACAGACCCTCTGCTGCTGCTGCTGCTCCTCGTCTCCTGATTGGTTGAAGCCCGCGTCAAAGCTTCAAAAGCTCAGCTTTGCTCAACTTCGGCGTCAAAGGGATTGTTGTGATACGCGAGCGTTTCGCGCGTCAAAAGCTTCAAGTCAGCGCGTAGTACGCGCGACTCTTGAAGCTTTTGACGCGCGTCAAGTGACGCCGGGGCTCTCGGCTTCACCTGACGCGCTTCACCATTCACTTTCAATGGAAACCTGACGCTTTTGACGCCGAAGTTAAGTCCGGTGTGAACGCCCCTTAAGAAGCTCATCAAAAGAATGCCAAGACTGTGCGAAGCAGTAATCAGAGCAAAAGGTGCTACTTTGAGGAACCCAGAATAAAAGACATATTTTCAGTTGTTTCATAATTCATTTCACATGAGTTAATTCATAGTTTTGAGGCCTTCAGTGTGAATCTACAATTTTGATAGTCATGAAGATAAAAAACTCTTGAGATGGGTGGGTGTGTCCAAACTTTTGGTCTGTACTGTAAGTAATTCATATCGGTCGATAACGATATGTATTGATTGTTTTTTTTTAAACCTAAATACATTTGTCGTTTCGGCTAACACACGTTAGCAGCCTTGTTTATAGTCACGGGGGAATGAGGCTCGAGGAATATGTTCACAAGCACAGTGTACCCAATTGTTAGTCCTGTTTTGGCTGTTTTTGAGTGTCTTGTGTCCCCGTGACGGCTCCAGAAAAAGTTAATCTCTCGCTTTTGTCGAATGCATCGGGTCTCTGTGTCCACTGCCTCTACTGCGCCGCACATGCTATTCATCACACGGACGTGCATAACTATTGATACGGCATTGAAAAACAATCTATAGATCCATGGACGCTACGCATGGTGCGGTTGTTGTTTTTGCATTTCCCAGAATGTTTTGCGGTTCCTGCCCAGCTGTGAAAGGTCGAGAAGCCTCTGCCTACATCCCCCAGAATGCCGCGCGTCTCTGACTCGGCTTTACTTCCTGTTTTTTCTTCCTGTTTTGTCTAGCGAAGTGAAGTTAAACTATCAAACATTCTTTCGACCTTGTTTTCTATTGATATCGAACACGTGTCTATCGCAATATATATCGTTATTGTTTTATCGCCCAGCCCTACTGCTCCTACATGGAATGTGTTGCAAAAAGACTGGAAATTATCAGAACTTATTTCATTGAATGCTTTTAGATCCAGATTGAGAGCACCTGAGACATCCTCATTGAAATATAGCAATTTTTATAATCCGTAATTTTATTAAATTCTACAGTGCCTTGCGGAAGTATTCGGCCCCCTTGAACCTTTCAACATTTCACCACATTTCAGGCTTCAAACATAAAGATATAAAATTTAATTTTTTTGTCATGAATCAACATGATTCAACAAGTGGGACACAATCGTGAAGTGGAACAAAATTTATTGGATAATTTAAACTTTTTTAACAAATAAAAAACTGAAAAGTGGGGCGTGCAATATTATTCGGCCCCTTTACTTTCAGTGCAGCAAACTCACTCCAGAAGTTCAGTGAGGATCTTTGAATGATCCAATGTTGTCCTAAATGACTGATGATGATAAATAGAATGCACCTGTGTGTAATCAAGTCTCCGTATAAATGCACCTGCTCTTTGATAGTCTCAGGGTTCTGTTTAAAGCGCAGAGAGAACCATGAAGACAAAGGAACACACCAGGCAGGTCCGAGATACTGTTTGGAGAAGTTTAAAGCCGGATTTGGATACAAAAAGATTTCCCAAGCTTTAAACATCTCAAGGAGCAGTGTGCAAGCAATTATATTGAAATGGAAGGAGTATCAGACCACTGCAAATCTACCAAGACCCGGCCGTCCCTCCAAACTTTCATCTCAAACAAGGAGAAGACTGATCAGAGAAGCAGCCAAGAGGCCCATGATCACTCTGAATGAACTGCAGATAACTACAGCTGAGGTGGTAGAGTCTGTCCATAGGACAACAATCAGTCGTGCACCGCACAAATCTGGCCTTTATGGAAGAGTGGCAAGAAGAAAGCCATTTCTCAAAGATATCCATAAAAAGTCTCGTGTAAAGTTTGCCACAAGCCACCTGGGAGACACACCAAACATGTGGAAGAAGGTGCTCTGGTCAGATGAAACCATAATCAAACTTTTTGGCCACAATGCAAAACGATATGTTTGGCGTAAAAGCAACACAGCTCATCACCCTGAACACACCATCCCCACTGTCAAACATGGTGGTGGCAGCATCATGGTTTGGGCCTGCTTTTCTTCAGCAGGGACAGGGAAGATGGCTAAAATTGATGGGAAGATGGATGGAGCCAAATACAGGACCATTCTGGAAGAAAACCTGTTGGAGTCTGCAAAAGACCTGAGACTGGGACGGAGATTTATCTTCCAACAGGACAATGATCCAAAACATAAAGCCAAATCTACAATGGAATGGTTCACAAATAGACGTATCCAGGTGTTAGAATGGCCAAGTCAAAGTCCAGACCTGAATCCAATCGAGAATCTGTGGAAAGAGCTGAAGACTGCTGTTCACAAACGCTCTCCATCCAACCTCACTGAGCTCGAGCTGCTTTGCATGGAAGAATGGGCAAGAATTCCAGTCTCTCGATGTGCAAAACTGATAGAGACATACCTCAAGCGACTTGCAGCTGTAATTGCAGCAAAAGGTGGCGCTACAAAGTATTAGCGCAAGGGGGCCGAATAATATTGCACGCCCCACTTTTCAGTTTTTTATTTGTTAAAAAAGTTTAAATTATCCAATAAATGTTGTTCCACTTCACGATTGTGTCCCACTTGTTGTTGATTCTTGACAAAAAAAATAATTTTAATATCTTTATGTTTGAAGCCTGAAATGTGGCGAAATGTTGAAAGATTCAAGGGGGCCGAATACTTTCACAAGGCACTGTATGTGACTTTTTGGCGTTCCACTAGAGGGAGCCCCGTACCACACTTTGAGAACCACTGCTTTAAAGCTGCACTAACTGACTTTGGGATTTTGAAGCCGCGGACTCGCTGGCCTCGCTCTTTCTGCTCCCCTCCCCGCACCCACGAAGCTATCGCCCCCCACACACACTCATTGTTGTTGACGGAGCTAGCGTCTCCCAATAGGGCACTGTCCGGTTTCCAAAATGTGCTAAAAATAGCTCCGATGACCTCGCATGCGCGCATGTTTCGGACAAACATTGTACAACTCCGTTGAGTACTACTGTGTTCTCCACATACGCGTGTGTATGTGTGTGCTAAATAATTGAATCATGGTGACAACAAAACACTGCAGTTATGGTACCTGTCGGAGCGATTTCAGACTATAGACTATATGAAAGCAGTAACATTCAACCCGTTCGTTAAACCACACCATCGGACCAGACCAGGACCAGACTAGACCAGGGCAATTGCAAGAGGTGGGTTCGTGCTTGTGCTTGGCAGAATTTCTCTCATGAAAATGTTAAAAAGGATTTGTTCAAAACATTTCATCACTTCATCTGTGAAGCTGGACCAACTGTGGAGCATCCAGATCCAGTCCTAGCTACCTTTAGCTGGGTCTGCTTATTATACGGCTTTGTACCAACTGAACACACAAATTTAACTTCAGTCACTTTTATTCATGCCAAAAGGTTTATTTAATGACTGCAAAGAAAATAGTTCCCAAAGGTTTTCCCGTAGCAGGCGAGTAACAGTGAGGCTAGTTAACCTACTTCAAAAAAGCGATCGCTTTAGTCGCATTAAAAAAGTATTTTTGTCATGAAAACTTTAACAGATACTTCTGAAAACCTCTGTGCACTTGTGTTACGAATGTATGTATAATATATTCTCCGATTAACATTTAAATGTGTTGACTGATTGGTATTTGCGTTTATTGAGTGTGGCTAGCTCTGATAGTTTCTCTCAGAGACAGTAGTGGCGTAGCCCGTGTGACCCCATGGATCTATTATAATATCTGCTGACAGTAGCTAATTATATGATCAAGTAATTACAGAGTGGACAGTACAAAAAAAAAAAAGATAAATGGAAGTTAATCACAACAAAATAAACAAAGAAGGCGCTAGCATTACAATTTAAATGGCAAGATGATTATAGCATAATCCTCACCATTACCTTTTTATCAATTCAAACTTTCTACCAGTTACTGTAGACCACGACATTCAAGCCAACGTTTTAATTGGCCTACACTATGATCCCTGATGGTTTGATGGTGGAATTTTGCCCCTGGTTTATCATTTGTGTCTAAAATGACAAGTGGTATTTGATTCATTTCGGCAGTGTTTGTCCGAAACATGTGGGCGGGAGTTGACAGGCGGCGGGGGCGTGACTTAGTGACGTCATTTAGATAGTTCGCTATATGGATAATACATGGATATGGATTTGCACGTGGATGGCGTGACCATAGAACGATAGAACCGGGAAACGCGGAGGAACGGGACTTTCTTTTGGATGGCTGTCTTGCTGTGTAAGCAGTAACCGGTAACGAAGACACAGAAGCTTCAGGTCAGCTCCGCCGCTTGTTGTACTAACTCAGCCGTCTATGCTAATGGACCTGTAGATTTCTCACGAAAGTGGGAGCCAGTGGTGCGCTGTGATTTGTCACAATCTGCGACCCGAAACACATTCTCTTCCTTGTTTCATCAAAACTCGAACTAAAATATAATTTCACGGCAGCACAAATCTGCGCTACTTTTTCTTCAAAAGGACGTATATCCCAATGCACTACATGGACATGGAAAGCATTTTCGTCATGAATACAAAAATAAAGTCAGTTAGTGCAGCTTTAAGGTACTTTCACACCACCGACGCTGGAACGCTGACGCCTTACGCACCAGACGCACACTCTCTAATTTTCAGACACACCAGAAGTCCTGGGCTGCGGTGGAGCACGCCGGACGTGGTGGAAGTAGCGGGCGGACTTTGATGCTAACGGAGTTAAGCTAGCGGCTTTTTGTGTAAAGTTCTTCTCCAATAATATCCACAACTATCACATTTTTCGCCTGCCCGTTAGATGCAAACTCTTGACGTCACCCACAACTAACTAAAACACCCGCCTCCCACGCTCGCTGATTGGTCGGATGGAATTCAACCGATTGTAATCGCAAACACAGGGACCAGACCCAGACGTTACATGCAGGGAAATTTCTTTTGTGATGTACAAGTTACACAAATTATACACAAGGCAGAACCCACACTACTCCAAACTTTTATAGGCTTTAATTTGCTGTCTGGTATAGTACGAGCTGCACGTACGGGTGGCACGGTGGCTGAGTAGATAGCACTCTTGCTTCTCAGCAAGAAGCTCCTGGGATCGAATCACAGTCTGAACAGGGCCTTTCTGAGTGGAGTTTGCAATCTCCCGCTACATCTCTGTGTGGAGTGAGAGGACAAAATGCCCACAATTGTAAACCGCTTTGTGACTCTGCTCTGTGAAAGGTGGTATATAAATGAAGATTACCTACTTACTTAGTTACTTACATACACTGGGCTGCCCATTCCCAGAGGCTGTAGCACATGTTTCTGTTGCTCTGTGGGTAAATCGCTCTCTCTCTCGTCACGAGTTCCACAAACTTCTGTGTCTTCAGAGTTTCTCTTCCTCATTTGGGGCCGCAGCACATGACCTACTCTGTGTCACACAAACCATACCTGAAGCAACAGAGACACATGGATGAACCGTGTTCCAACATAGTTCCTCATCAAAAATAGGCGTGGAGTTGTTTTTAGCGCCATCCTCATGGACTCCCACCCCCCACTTATTCTGTTTAAATCAGGGATGTTAGACTGGTTCCAGAAAGGGCAGATGGCTGCAGGTTTGGTTCCAACTTAAGCAGGAACACACCAGGCTCCACCCATTTCCTCAGGTGAGTCCAGTACTCCCCTGAAGATTTGAGGAAATGTGTGGAGTCTGGTGTGTTCCTGCATAAGTTGGAACTTAAACCTGCAGCCACACACACTTTGAGGACCAGTTTGACACCCCTGGTTTAAACCATCAAACCTTTTAGGAAGGGGGGAGGAAACACGACTTATGTCACATTCTAGCCTCTGCAGAAGAATGTTGTGGTCTATTGTGTCAAATGTGGTGCTGAGGACCAGCAGAACCACCACTGACACTAGTCCATATCAGCAGCTAGTAATAAGTAATATGTTACTTTAACTAGTGCTGTTTAAGTGCTATAATAAGCTCTTATTGAAAGATTTCAATCTGGTGAGTGTTGAAGAGACATCTTCAGGTGAGTGTTGAGGAGGCATCCCAAACACACCACCTCAGCCTGCACTTATCCAGTAGGAGGAGCAGCTCTACTTGAAGCTACTCACCCAATCACTAATTGAGGAAACTAATTAGGCCCGAGCCCCGACTGGGGTAAGGGCTTATTGCTTTCGCAATTGGGTGGCGGTGCGTGATGGACGCGTCAGGGCCCGTCTCACACCACAACATAACGGTTGCGTGCGTAAATCAGAATCAGAATATTCTGATTTTTATTGCCACGTAAGTAACAGGAAGTCACAGACTTGGAAATTGCTTTGGCTCAGTGCAACAGTCAGAGAGAGATAATAAAAAATAAAGAATAAAAAAACACTTCTAAGGAATAAATTTAAATTTAAAATAGAGTTACAGTTACTATTTACAATATACAAGTGCACATGGTGCACATAATGTAAGGTGACAGCAGTACAGTGAAGTAAAGTGACGTATGATAGGTAGTAAAGTGACTTTATAAAGGGCGGTGGGACAGGTTAAGAAGTGTTCAAGAGTCCAACAGCAGAGGGGAAGAAACTGTTCTTGTGGCGGGAGGTACAAGTCCTGATGGACCGCAGTCTCCTGCCTGAGGGGAGTGGTTGGAATAGTCCATGTGCAGGGTGAGAGGGGTCGGCTGTGATACGACCAGCCCGGCCTCGAGCTCGGGTGACGTACAGGTCCTGCAGCGATGGAAGGCTGCGGCCGATCACTTCCTCTGCAGAGCGCACAATGCGCTGTGGTCTGTTTGTCCCTGACTGTGGCTCCAGCGAACCACACGGTGATGGAGGAGGTGAGGATGGACTTGATGTTGGCTGTGTAGAACTGCACCAACATCTGTGCAGGCAGCTTGGCTTTCCTGAGCTGCCGCAGGTAGTACATCCTCTGCTGGGCCTTCTTGATGAGGGAGCTGATGGTCGGCTCCCACTTGAGGTCCTGGGTGATGGTGGTGCCCAGGAAACGATAGGACTCCACAGAGGTGATGGGGGAGTCTATCACGGAGGGTGGGGGCGGGGGGACAGTGCTCTTCCTGAAGTCTACAATCATCTCCACTGTCTTCTCATACGTATGTAAACTCATACACTTTAAAATGATGTATCATGTGCCATTGAAACCTATATTGTTTTTGCTCGGAGACTTGGCAAAAAATTCTGCACTTTGAACCTTAATTTGACCCCCTTGAATATGCATAAAAACATGCCAAATTTTGCCCAAAATTCAGAACCGGCGAAAAATTTAGGATTTTTGGTGTTTACTTTTATGGGACTATAAAAATGCCACCACAGTGCACCCTACAAAAGTCAGTTTACATTGCGCCTATGGGAGAGGGTCTGAGGTCAAGTTTGTCCTAGAGCCACAACATTTGGTACCCATGTTCCTCAACTCAAGATATGAAAAAAAAAAAATTATTATGGCCACGCCCCCTGACAAACAGTTTTTTTGCCAATTGCACATTTGCTCCCGTTTGCACAAACAAAGTTTGATTTGCACAAAACTTCAATCCATTGTTAGGGTCTAGGTCATGTGAAAGTGAAAATTTTGAAATTGGCCCATTAGTGCCCCCTACAGACTATGTCAAAGTTTTACATGGGGACAATCACATTTAGTTTTGTCAAATTGTTTGAAATGTATATTATTCAGTTTTGCCCTCTTGATTAAAAAAGTCAATGACACCCAAGACTTATTTTTTTTATCCTGTTTACGTGTCAACGTCAAACACTCCCCATTCTGTGTTAATGGCAAATATATATATATATGGCAAATTATATATATATATATATATATATATATATATATATATATATATATATATATATATATATATATATATATATATATATATATATATATATATATATATATATATATATATATATATATATATATATATATATATATATATATATATATATATATATATATATATATATCATATATATATATATCATATATATATATATCATATATATATATATATATATGATATATATATATATATATATATATGATATATATATATATATATATCATATATATATATATGATATGATTTATATATATATATATATATATATATATGATATATATATATATATAGATATGATATATATATATATATGATATATATATATATATATATGATATATATATATGAAATATATATATATATATATGAAATATATATATATTAGGGCTGTCCAAAATAGCGCGTTATTAACGCGTTAACGCAAATCAATATTAACGCCGTCATTTTTTTTATCGCGCAATAAAAAAAAAAAAAAAAAAAAGTTTTTTTTTTTTTTTTTTTTTTTTTTTTACTTTTTATTGCAGACAAACACATAGAAACAAAGAAAAGGACTAGTTCAGATACATTGTAGACAGAGATTACAAACAATATGTAGTTGGAGATACAGGGGGCCAAAGAAGAAACCCAGAAGGGCACATAGGAGGGGAGGGGGGGGGGGGGGGGGACATGAAGTGGGAGATGGGGGGAGGGGTTAATAAAAAAGGCAATACAAGCAAACAGTATACAGTCATAGATATACCGAAGGTAAACAGAGAAACAGCATAGAGTATTTACATGAACAAATTTACAAAATATTTACAGATTGTTTATCATCATCATAATGACACCATGATGTTTCTATACAGTCTATGGTCTATACCCACACATACACACACACACCCACACACACACATTGAAGGGGCTTTTTGTTACCAATTATTTATTTTGTCATCCATTTATTGATAATTTTGCATCAAATGTTAGTGTGTAATATAACACTACACATTGTTTTCAATAAAAAAAGCAATTGCACACAGCACGCAAATGTGTGACTAATTTGCGATTAATCGCGAGTTAACTATGAAATTCATGCGATTAATCGCGATTAAATATTTTAATCGTTGGACAGCACTAATATATATATATATTATATTTCATATATATATATATGTATATGAAATATATATATATATATATATATATATATATATATATATATATATATATGGACACACTCACAGATTGGACATGTGCTCCTGTTTACACATACAAAGTCTGATTTGTACTAAACTTGACTAGGTTGTTCTACTTCTGGGCCTAGGTCACCTGAAGGTGTGAAACATTACACCGGCTAGTTAGCGCCCCCTACAGACTGAGCCAAAGTTTTACATGGGAAGCCACTGATCATGTTCATTACAATTTTACAAACATTGTTCTGTGGCAACGGGAGCACATCATGACGCGGCGAGGGCCGTTCAACGCCGCTTGCGGCTTTAATTTGTATTACTTTTGGATCAGTATAACTACATTTTGGGGTGTTTTTTCCAGATTTGAAGAACACTGGGTTGCCATGTCAGTCCAAATGTGCTGCTTTAAACAAGTTATGATTCTGATTCTGATATCAGTGCTTGCATGAAGAAATTAGCTTGTTCCTCTGTTTGGTTCTAGTCACAGTGTTGATATGTCCTCACCAGGGCTCGTCTGAAAGGAAACTATACATAACCTATTCTTGGCTTGCAGTCACGTGACACATCAACCAACAAAAATGACTGCTGATATGCGAGTAAAATGTGACTCTTCTTCCGAGTATTTTCATGCTTTTTTGGATATTTCATGACACTTTGAAGCCACTGTGGTTAAAGTTCCAACTCATCATTCGAACAATACGCACAAGGCAGTATTTTTCCACTACATGGTTTGTTTATCTCAAGGTTGAAGCTACTGGCACCGTGGCGAATGCTGATAAGAGGTCTCCATTCCTCCATGCTGTATACAGTAACAGGGGTGTCAAACTTATTTTGGTTGAGGGCCGAATAAAAAATGAAAGGGCTGGTCAGGGGCCGAAAAAAGTTTCACTTATTATACTTTTTTATAATATGAAGGTATCTTTATAAATGACTTGTTTCACATTAGTTAGATTGGATATTCTTTTCTGATTAGAATTAGTTCAGTTCCTGTGGACTGGACCAAAACTGAACCAAAACTGGACCTAATATTGAAAGTATAAAGGAAGATTTTCTACTTCTGTGCGGATCATCAAGACGATTGGTCCTCACAACTGTCAATCATTCTGGTGATTCATGCTCATCTAATAAGACCAGAGAGATTTGTTCAAAAAGTGGAGAGGGTGGTTCTTTCCTAAGAACATTTGGAAATCCTCTTCATATCTTTAAGAAGAAATGTAATTGAAGACTCGTAAAAAACATAATATTAAAGACTAACATGTTGGCTAAACATTTCTTATGGAATTACATGTTATGGTTGTTTTCTTGAGAAAATTAGTAATGGATAACCTTTAATAAAATAATTTAAAATCATCTCAGGGGCCACTGGAAATGGTCTCGCGGGCCGGATCTGGTCCCCGGGCCTTGACTTTGACACCTATGCTGTATAATATCACTTACATTCTGTAGCATCTTTGTCCGTGCTGTCTACCATCGACAATAAAACATGTCTTCTGTCTGAATTAAAGACCCGATCCTAGACTGTCTTTTTCTTCACTTTAGATTCTAATTCTCGAGATTGATACATCAAAAAAGTCAAATTGTTTAACGGTATAGATCCTATTGCGTTATCCAAGAATGATTTGACTTGCGAGTTAGAAAAATACCCGCCATTTCAGTTCCCGGATATCTCAAACTATCTAGTGTTACAATCAAGCTTTTGCACTGCTAAACAAATGAAGGCTTGGAAAAGCATAGGTGCCTGCAACTTTTTCGTCTGTGGGTGGGTTAAGGAACTTGGAGTTAACAGGTCCTGACCGACAAATCCTGCATCATAAAGAGCCGTGTAAGTAACGATTGGTGTATGAGCCGTTATTATAATAGATCCATGGTATGAACTTGTCATTCTCAACAAAACGATGCGTCAACATGTGAGCTGTGTTCTTTTCAGGTCAGACATTCACACTGTTCATCTAAAATGCCAACTCATACCTGAAAGTTGATCAAAAAAAGATGGGGATGTAATAACTGCGCATTGTGTCTGTAAATAAATAAATAAAGGTAAATAAATTATCCTTTGATGTAAAAGCGTTTGCTAGTGAAATGTTAGCAAGCTACTTTTCTCTGCGTCTTATCGTAAAGTCCTTTGTGCGAGGCCCTTTATTAATCTCTTCACGATGAACCCTTAAGTATCTTTTATCGGTTTCGCGATTCGATCACTTAGAACAACCTAGAACAACGCACGCAAAAGGCATATTCAAACACACTGCTCAAGTGAGCAAATAGCTCGGCTGACCATCACTTTGTGATACGCATAAGTAATGAGGCGGACGTGACGTCAATTGCAGGTAAAGAATAGCTTGTGTGATTTTACGTGTGAATAGTTGTTAAATATTCCTTGTCCCTAACAGGAAGATGGTGCTGTGCTTGTATTGCAGTTATGGCTGAGTTTTGCCCCGGTGGCCTCCCAGACTGCGTCCTACCTGGATACTTCACTGGCTCAGGTGAACTGGCTGTCCCTGGTCTTCATGGTGGTGTATGTGCCCATCAGCCCGGGGGCTACCTGGATGCTGGACACTCTAGGCCTTCGTCTCACGGTACTGTTGCCACGCACTCACACAGTTGCACTATTCAGCAGAGAATACTATAATGACTTAATAAAGACTAGAGACTGTGCACTGTAGGTTGAGGGACACTCTTGGGATCTTCACCCCTATTCAGTCATATCAACTTTGCTGTGGATTACAATATGAACTGCAGCAAATTTAGGACCAATATTTTTGTGTTTTTTAAATTTTTGTTTTTTAGTTAGAACACAGTGGGATCTGCTTCTTGCATGTTTAAAAGAGATATGCAGCAGAAACAGAGGCTGGCATGTCTGTGTTTGGCCTCTTATACAACTTCTTGAAAGAAATAAAAACACTTAAAGGAACACTATGTATTCTGTAGTACTCTCCCTCCCTGACACAGGTTGCCAGATTTGCAACCGAATTGCCAAGGCTACTTCAAATGCAGGGATAAGAGGTGCGCTTCTTTGAGCATGGAACATTTTTATAAAATACACTAAGAAATGGTGACTTCTGATATTGAAAATGAAGGGAAATCATAATATTTGAAAGCTTGAAATATCCAACAATATCATAATATATCCCCCTAAACTTCAGAAATATTTGCAAACAATTGTGTGAAAAAATATCATCTAGTAGTAGTAATAGTCTGGAATATGAAAACCTGTGTGTAGCTTGTTTCTCCGGCGCTAGTCATCTTACTTCTTGTAGAAGAAAATCCGCTCTCAGGCCAAAAAGGCAATTAATGACTCACACGGCTCTTTCTTTAGTATCCAAAACATTACAACATTTTACCTTCGTGCACAACCAACACTAACTATAATGCAAAGGAAAATTCAGGTACACCAGCTTTAATTTAGCGAGTTTAGTTCAAGCCCCGGTGATCCAAGATGGCACCCTCTTCAAATGAATGGCCTGTGCTCAGTAGCGCATGGGACATTCACGGGGACCAAAAGATTAGTGGAACTTGCCTATATTTGGACATCATCTGGTCCTCCCGGTTCTGCGCAGTGGAACGCATCCCATGATGCGTTGTGTCAAATATGCCTGTATGGCTCTCGTGCACATGCACAGAGGGGCTCGACCGTGCTCTCAACGCTGCTGAGCAGAGCAGCGGTAGAGCGAAGCCAGAGCGGGAAGGAAACAAGCAGAGTTTGTGGCAATAAAGTGTGGATTTAAAGAAAACCGAAGGACTAGAGAAGAAAAAAAGTTGACGATGACAAGGAACACTAAAATCCCCACAAAATCCGACCTTTATGAAAGCTGTAGGTTCTCTGTTCTCTCGGTCAAGCTTCTTTATTACACATTGAGTTCTATGGGTCTTTTTTCTGAATTAATGAATGAATTTAGCCTGCAGTACCACGGGCGTCCCCTGGGCCCGTGGGTGGGGTAAGCTAGTAATGCCCTATCCAGATATTATTACTTTTGTTTATGTTTCTATGTACTTATGCCTACCTGTGAGATTAGCGTGACGCGTCAGTTCTGGCAACTTGGATAACGGACTTTCTAATTGGTTATATGGTGGAGGGTGGGACATGAAAATGAAAACAATAACAAGATTTACAAGCTGTAAAAGTTATTTTTAAAGTTATTTTTAGTATTTGAAAAGACCATGATTTAATAACGCCTTTTTTTTTTTTTTTTTTTTTTTTTTAAACTTAATTTTTATTTAAACATTTTAAAACATTTTTACTTTTCAGAAAGAACAAACAGGCCATCAGTATTTGAACAGTTACACCTTGAGATGTACACACACATTAAATAAAGCATTTCCATTTTTCCCAATATTTCCAAAATTTCTCTATTGAGTGTCTCAGTGAAAACGTTAGTCTTTCCATTTCACCAATTTCTGTCACGATTGTAATCCAGTCTGATTTTGTTGGTGGTTTGTCCTGTAGCCATTTTCGAGTGATCGCCTTTTTACTTGCCACGAGCATTATCAGGAGAAGATAGCGGTCTTTTTTTCTCAGTCCAACCGGTATGTTGCCCAGATAGAAGACTTGGAAAGTCTCTTCCAGTTGCAGCCTGGAAATCGACTTAATGCTTTGTATTATCTCTGTCCAGTAGGGGGCAATCACGGGGCATTCCCAGAATATGTGAAAATGTCCAGCTGATACTCTCCCACACTTCCTCCAACAGACACCCTGAACAGCACTTTTGGTTTGAAGTTCTTTGATTCTGGGAGTCGAGAAGTATCTTACAACACTTTTCCATGCATACTCTCTCCATAAATCAGAGCTGGAGGTTGTTATGATGGTGTTGCATATATTTGCCCAATCCTCATCTGTTAAAGCTATCCCTGTTTCTTTTTCCCATTTGTGTTTAATGTAATTTGTGGAAAGTTTTTTACGTGATTGTAAAACAGAGTAGACAGAAGACACATGCCTCCCAACATTCTTCCCTTTACATGTATCAATGACTAGTCTAACAAGAGCATCACCTCCATGGCTTGTAGGTTTAATGTTTGCATTGAAATGATGCCTCAGCTGAAGGTAACGATAAAAATCCTTTTTTTCCAGTCCAAATTTTTCGGAAAGTTCTTGGAAGGATTTCATATTGCATTCTGTAGTTATTTTCCAATATGCAGTGATGCCCCCGTTACACCAACATCTAAATCTGCTATCACATCCAGCGGGAATGAATTCGGTGTCATAAGCGGGCCAACGCAGTATTCTTGCCTCCCTTTCAACTGCTTCTTGTTTAATAACATTAGCCCAAATATTCAGTGGTGTCTTAATACAATCTGATACAGTTTGTAAAAGTATCATTAACCTTGTTTTATCACCTAAAATGGAGGAGAGTGAGACATCACCGATCTCTGCTTTATCGATTAACTTCCATTTAGCCTCATTAGATGGGTCACACCATGCAATCAAGATTCTAAGTTGAGCCGCTTTATAATAATTTTCCAGACACGGTAAAGCCATCCCACCCTCTCTTTTGGACAATTGCATTGTCACATATTTTATTCTAGGCTTTTGTTTATTCCAAATAAAATTAGAAATCAATCTATTCCATTCTATAAATTGCCTGGAGGACACCGAAACAGGCAGCGCGAGAAACAAATAGAGTAGTTTAGGCAATATAGTCATCTTAATCATTTGGATTCTGTCGTGCATGTTCATAGGGAGTAATGACCATCGGTCCAGATCTGCTCTAATGCTGATCGTCAATGGATCATAGTTGTGTTTACATATCTCGTTTTGTTGTTTGGGTATATGGACTCCTAGGTATTTGATTGATGCATTGTTCCAATTACATTTTAAATGTTTTGTAAGATATTTGCTTGGTTTATAATCAAATGTAAGAACTTGGGTTTTATGAAGATTTAATTTATAACCGGAGTAGAAACCGAACGTATTAAGAAGGGGTATAAGTGCTTTCAGACTAGTTTCAGGTTCAGAAAGTGTGAGTAGGACATCATCCGCGTATAGACAAATTTTATATTCTGTATCATACAGATCAATACCTTTTATCTGGTTTGATTGTCTGATTGCTTGAGCCAGAGATTCAATGTACAGCGCAAACAGACTTGCACTCAAGGGGCAGCCCTGGCGGCAGCCACGATTCAGAGTAACTGATTTTGATAGGTCTCCGTTAATTTTAATTCTGGCACTTGGTGAGCTGTAAAGAGAGGCCAGACAAGTAATTATACTACTATTGAAACCAAAGCGTTTTAAGGTTAAAAATAAAAACTCCCAACGGACAGAATCAAATGCCTTTTCTGCATCAAGGCTTAGTGCTACAGATTTAGTGTTTTGCATATGACCTATGAGATTAATTACCCTACGTATGTTGTCGTGTGTCTGTCTACCTTTAACGAATCCTGTCTGATCAGTGTCTATTAATTCTGGAATGATGTCCTCGAAACGCTTTGCAAGTATTTTTGCGAATATTCTGTAATCTAAGTTTAGTATAGAAATTGGTCTGTAAGAGCCACATTCCGTTGCATCTTTCCCTGGCTTGGGGATGACTGAAATAAGCGCTTGCTTCCATGATGTAGGTATCGCCCCTCCCTCAAGGACATAGTTAAAACAGGATTTGAGTAATGGAATAATGGTCCGTGAAAAGGCCCTGTACCATTCGGACGGGAACCCGTCGGGGCCCGGCATTTTGTTCCCTTTTAAATTTGATATTATCTTATGAATTTCTTCTTCTGTAATTTGTTGTGAAAGTTTTTTATTTTGTTCTGTACCTATGGAGGGTAGATCTAACGATTCGAGGAAGGTTTCCACTATAGTTGGGTCTGCTGCTGGTGGCTGGGTATAAAGGTTTGAATAATAAGTTACAAAAGATTTTTGTATGTCTTCTAAATTATGTTGAATTACTTTCGTAACTGGATTTTTTATTTTGTGTATGTTTCGGTTCGCCTGTTGTTTCCGTGTCCTCCACGCAAGTAGTTTCTTGGCTCTAGGTCCATTCTCGTAATAATTTTGTTTGAGGAACTTAGCTTTCGTCTCTATCTGATGATCATATAGCTCATTTAAGTCACGTTTAGCTGACAGTAATTTACTCAAGCTGTCGTCGTTATTTTTCCTCACATGTTCGTCCTCCAATAATTTAAGTTCAAAGACCTTATCACCAATTATCTTTTCTCTTTCTTTCTTTTTAATAGATGACCATCTAATTAGTTTACCTCTCAAAACTGCCTTAGCTGCATCCCATAACACGCTAGGCGAAATGTCTCCTTTGTCATTGTGATAGATATATTCTGCAAATGACTCCTCCGTATAATTTCTAAATTCTTCATCATTAAGGTAACTAGAGTTAAGTCTCCACGCTGTCTCCTTTCGTGCAATATCTAAATGTATAGTCAAGTTTACTCCTGCATGATCTGAAACGTCCCTTACCCCTATATCACAATCATAAACCCTATGTCTGTCTTTGTTAAGCATAAAAAAATAATCCAATCTCGAAAACATAGAGTGTGAGTGGGAATAGAAAGTAAAACCTTTTTCATTTGGATGTAATTCTCTCCATATATCTTTCAAACCAACCTCTTTAATGAGCTTATTAACAAGTAATGCTTCCGGTCGCATTTTTCTTAAAGTGGAGGAGTCTAATGAGGGGTGCAAGTGAATGTTCCAATCTCCACCACATACAAGAACCCCAGTTGAATCTGTACAAATAATGTCAAAAATCTTCTTAATCAGTTGTCTATTATTTCCTGGTGGACGATATACATTTAATAATGTAACCTCTTTATGGTCAATAAAACCTTTTAACATAATATATCGTCCCTCAGAATCTGTTATCTGTGAGGAGAACTGGAAATTTACATTATTTGAAATAAGAATTGCTACTCCCCTGGCATTTCCATTTGTAAAAGAGAAATAATAAGAGTGTTTAAACCATTTTTTCAGTTTTCCATGTTCATCGTTTGAAAGATGCGTTTCCTGCCAAAATATAACATCTTGCTTTTCTCGTTTCATTTTACTTATTACCTTACTCCGCTTCACTACATTATTTAAACCATTTACATTGAGTGTTATAAATTTGTATTGTTGTCTATTCATTAATGTATTTTATGATATATTGTTCTATGATGTGGGTGAAACATTTGCAATCAATCTTAAATAGTTCAGATGGCCAAAAGGGAATAAACAAAATGGTCTGAAAGAACAGTATGAACAAATAGAACAAACACAAAAACATGACTTCCACATACGAAGTGAGATATCCACCTCTAAGTGGGGAGGGAGGTCTTCTGAACTGAACTCTTGATGCGTGCTGCAGGGTCCGATCCGTATCAATCAGAACAGCTCGCATTGGGGAGGGCAAACAAGCACTCGCATCTCAGCATATGGGTCAAGATTACTAGACTTAACAAAAGGGCAACAAGGTCATACAAATTTCCACTGCATGGACAGTACCTCATGCGCTGCAGTCATCACGTCGAAATTGGTTTAGTCTTTCCTTGATTTTTGTAATCCTCATCTCACGTTGATGGCGTGATACGCCAGCTTTATGCCATGGTGGTGTTGCCATTCTTGTTTCGGTGGATTTCCCTGGCGTTGCCACATTAGTGGTGATTTCTACGTCAATCGCTCCTTTTTTCTTCAAATCTTCTGCTGCTTCAGACGCATTACTGTAGACCACCGGACCGGTATGAAGGTGGACGCGAAGACGTGCAGGGTGCAGTGTTTGGAAGCGTAAACCTTTCTCTTTTAGTGCTCTCCGAACAGGTGCATAGGCTTTTCTTTTCGCCAAGGCGTCACTTGTGTAGTCTTGCTCAAAGAAAATTCGTCTTCCTTGAAATTGAATGTCTTTTTTGTTCCATGCTGCTTTGAGTACAAGCTCCTTGGTTCTGAACTCGAGAAAACACAGTACTATTGACCTCGGATTAGCTTCTGTTGGAGGCTTTGCTGCTAGTGAGCGGTGACATCGCTGTATGCCAAGAGATGTGTTTGACAACGCCAGCTCTGTTTTAATGAAATTCTCAATGAAACCAAAAAGGTCATTTCCTTCAGCTTTCGCGAATCCCGTGGATTCTAATATTATTACGGCGTGAGCGCGCCTCCAAATCAACGAGCCGTTTTTGGAGCTGATCATGCAACTCAAGCGTGTGTGCTAGCGCGTCGTTCACATCCGCACTGATATCCTCCATGTTGCTAACACGTCTTTCAGCTTCTCCTATCCTGTCAGATATTTGTTTCACGTTGGTCTCAACAGTAGCGAGCCTACTGTTCATTTCCCCTCTAAAATCGAAAAGGTCTTGCCTGAGTTGTCCCGTTGCTTCGTTGACATCCGAGCGGACTTTTTGTATTTCGGCTATGATGCTAGCGCTAATAGCATCCATGTCTTTGTCGTTGGCTAACCCCTCCGCGCTTGCTAGCGTGTTAGCACTGGCGTTGCTGTCCTCACTCTCACTCGGAGATACGACCGTTTCCTCTCCCTGAGTGTGCGCCTTCCGCGTGGATTTCCTTCCACTACCCCTTGGCATATTTGTCAAATTACTTTGTTTAAAAAATAGCCGGTCTGGCCGTGGGGAAGTTGGACCCGCTGAGAGATGGGAAATTATGCGACCGCTCGCTTGTCCTCCATTCCCGGAAGTCAATAACGCCTTTTGATATGCAAATATTACATATTGCTACTTTAAACATGTCTGTTTATTATGTTTTTTTCTTTGTGTCTATAATGTAAAACATCTCTGGGTGCCATGCAAACTCCAATAAGAAAGAGTTAATAGGAACATATTTGACAACCACCGCTCTGCTTTGAGCCTCTGGTTGCTAGGTGAGAAAGGTGAGAGGTGTCCAAATTCAAGTAAGTAAGTAAGTAAGCCTCCTCACAGTCTGGGCAATGGAGGAATGATATCAAGAAGACACACGTGCCCAGACAATCTAGAATTCTGATTCTGATTCTGATGATACAATTGCTTTGGTCTAACTGCACCATGGATCTATAATAACTGGATAGGGTATTACTAGCTTATAGCTGTCCCACCCACGGGCACAGGGGGCGCCCGTGGTACTGCAGGCAAAATTCACGCGGGCTACCCAGAAAAAAGTCCCATAGAACTCAATGTAAACTAAATCAGCTTGACCTCAGCTGACAGAGAACCAACAGCTTTCATTAAGGTGGTATTATGTGGGGATTTTTGTGCCTCTTGTCATCCTAAACTTTTTTTCTTCTTAAATCCTTTGTTTTCTTTAAAACGCTTTGACCTATCAGTGCTCTGATAGGTCAAAGCGCGGCCGAGCCCCTCTGTGCACGTGCGTGAGAGCCACACACGCGTACATGTGCAGCGCATCATGGGAGCTCATCCACTGCGCAGAAGCGGGAGGACCAGACAAATATTGGCGAGTTCTGCTAATCTTTCGGTCTCCGTGAAGTCCATTCAAGCACAAGCTCATTCATTTGAATAGGGCGCCATCTTGGATCACCGGGACTTGAACTGCACCCACTACATTTGTATTTGATCCAAGAAATTTAGAAAAGAATAATGTAGGCTGAAATAATTAAACAGAAAATCAATAAAACCGGAAACAAATGTAGATAGGGAGGAAATGGATAAATGCAGAAAGAAAATAATGAGGATTAATGTTTTCTTTGGGTGCAAAATTGCAGTTGATTAAGGATATATATTTTAAAACCTAAACCTTTGCATGTAGAAGGACTGATAATATCAGTATGTGATCATTTGTGTCCATGGGATGGCCCATGATGTAAAGGACTCATGCTATTTCTGCAAACAAAAGAGACCCGGGAGAGAGATGATCAACTTATTACTTTAAAGTGAAGAGTGATTTTTATTATGTAGATGTAGCAAGATCCCTGCAGAGGCCCCTGTAAATGTGTGACATCACTGTGATGCAGCTGATCCTGGGCTCGTGGCTCAACATGACAGGAGCTGTGGTGCGTTTCGTGGGTGCGGCCCTGCCTGGCTACCAGAGTTCCATTAGGTACCCGCTGGTTCTCCTGGGGCAGACGTTGAGTGGCCTGGCCCAGCCCCTCATCATCTTTACCCCCACCAAGCTGGCAGCACTGTGGTTCCCCGAGCATCAGCGTGCCACCGCCAACATGCTAGCCTCCATGTGTGAGTACCAGGACTCAGCCTGTAGATCCATGACTCCAGTGTAGAACAAGGACTGGGACTGTGCGGTGCAGGACTGAGCATAGACGTCGGAACTAGGGGTGCGGGGGGTGCAGCCGCACCCCCTCCGCGTGTGCCGGGAGCGAGAAGTTATCACTATCCTGCGTTCCTTGCAGCCCAAAACCCGCTCCATGCTGTCGGAGGTGCTTATGAAGCTCTGTCTGGCTAATATCTGTCGCAGCCTCTGAGCGCTCTTTCTCAGCCTTGCGCAGATTAGAGACCTGGCTACACCAGTGACGTGCGGTGGGGGATCAATCATGTGTTCATATGATTATACATCATATAAACCAACAGGAACAGGAGCGGCTTATACACAATTTGTTTGGCTACAGCAGAATATGATTTAATGTCTGCATTGTTTTCTCATACAAAACGCAAACGTTTGTAAAAAGTACAAAGTGTGTTATGGGCCTTACCTTAGGTATTAATGAACAGCACAGACCACTTCAGTTAGGACCAGTTTCATGTTTAAGTCCAGATAATAGTTTGAGCACAGACATGTAATCCTCCATTTGGAAATAAGTTCAATGAGTTTTAAAAAGTAAAAAAAACGGGTGTCTCCTCCGTAAACTGCGAGTTTTGCTGCAGCCGACTCCCGGGTAAATCCAATTTCTAAATTCAACCTTACCCTTCACCTCCTTTTCTTATGATTCATATCATCATTGGAAGCAAAACATTACTCTAAGTGCATTTTAAATTATCTTAAAATGTATTATAGGTATGTTAGCCAAACCTGTAGCTGCCCTTAGCAGAAGAAGAACAAGAAAGGAGCTTTCTGATGGAATTGGATGCAGCCAAAGTTTGGGCTCACAAGCGCCCCCTTGAGGCTTTCCTCACTTACAAGCTGTGGTTGAGCGCGATTAAGACCCATATTTGCTTCAAAAACACAATTTATGAGCCATCCTCTTAAATGTAAACATGTTGATTGTAAATTAAATATTTTTGAACTTTTTAAACTGTGATAAACAGAGAAAACAGTTTGATAGCACCTCACAGGACTCTCCCTGTGAGCTGTTGCTTTTTACGTCTCCCAAGAGAGGCTCGCCTCACAGCACCGCTCTGTCAAATCTGCAATTTCAAGGTATAAATAAATGAAATAAGGCACAGCACAAATCACTTGATAAAGTGACCAAACATTATTGTATCCATTTTATTACTTTTCTTTCTATGATCTTAGGTGAGGGCCTTGCCTGCCTCATCTGACCGCACGTCACTGGGCTACACAACACAATGAAGCCACCGGAGAGACTGACGCATGAATGCGTATTGAAAAAAAAAAAGTTCAGTTTGATAAGTGACTTGCTTGATATATATTGTTTATTTTGTTTTTCTTAACAATTAAGATGGTATGTTATTATCCAGTGTAATCCAAGTATGAGTCTCTCCCTCGACTCTCCCAACAAAAACCCGCCCCCCCTCTCAGAAAATAGTTCCGACGTCTATGGGACTGAGTCCATGCCAGGGGAGACCGGAGTTTACAGGTGCAGATGAAAGAGACCGGATTTAGAGGTCCCATCAATAGCAATGAACAGACTACAACTGATTTCATAATGATGACAGATGAAGTAGGAGAGAGAAGAGCATAAAGTAAAAAAAGGAAAAATGTGGACCCTTTCTGGAAGGTGGGTCAAAATATTTCTGGAATGGCTACACAATTTTGTCTCAACCTCAACAGTTGACAGCATAGAAGTTTGGTCACTCTAGGTGTTTTTAGGTTTGTTTCCTGAGGGCATGCTCATGTTCTTGTGTGCAGCCAATCCTCTGGGGCTGCTTCTGGCCAACATTGTGTCCCCTTTGCTGCAGGACTACGGCAGTGTGCCCACCATCGTGAGTGCCCCCCACACCCACATCTCCTATGTACAAGTGAAAAGGAAACCCACACCGGAGATATGATGTATTTCATATTGTTTATATTTGAACCCCTCACCTGTCTCCGCCTCCAGGCCCTGGCCTACACGGTACCCGCCTGTCTAAGCTGTCTGCTGGCCACTGTGGGGGTTCGCAGCAGTGCCCCTCCCACACCCCCCTCCCCCAGCGCTCAGTTTACCCCAGAGCCTTTCTTCGACGGACTCAAATTGGTGAGACACAATATTATTTATAAAAGGGATCATATATAATTATTATTATTTTAATTAATTATTTATTACACTCCTTTTGCCAGAACGTATTATTACATATTTTTGAATCAGTTTTAATTCAAACAAACGATGTGGGCGTGTGCATGTAGTTGATGCAGAACAGAGCCTACTTGGTCCTGATGCTGTGCCTGGGAGCTGGGATCGCCTCCTTCACCTGCTTCTCCTCACTGCTTGACCAGATCCTCTGTGTGCAGGGATACTCCTATGTAAGTGCTCCAGCTTCTATAGTCTTTCTTGCCCATACATGGAGGCAGCAGCCTGAGAAGGTACAAAATCATCCTCTCCCAAATAGACACCTCCTCCCGACGTGAAGGAGCACTGGCTCTACTCTGAGCCCTTTTCGTTCACTCAGCCACTAAGTGGAGGAAACTAATTTCAACCAGCTTATCCACCAGCTGGTCCTTTGGTTCATTCCCTAAAGCTCATAACCATAGGTCAGTAGTTTCAAAAGTGGGACACTATGGGGGATACGGGACACTAGCTGGGGGTTGTGAGAAGATTTGACTTTTTTACAATGTTTTTTATTTGAAAAAAATGGGTATGCACAATAGATTACTCACTCTTAACCACAACTGTCTTTAGCAACTGGACTCGCAGTACCTCTGTCAATCTTCCCTCACAGTGAAACTGAGAGAACTCCTCAACTTGAGGAAGGACCTCTCTATGGCGTCAAAATAGGGTCTGCTTAAACGTAACCGTAAAGCAGGAATTGTAAACGTAGGTCTGCTTAAACGTAACCGTAAAGCAGGAATTGTAAACGTAAGTTGTAAGTATTGTAAACATAAAAATATATTGTAAACGAAAAGACTGTAGTAAACGTAAAACGCTTCATATTTTTCATGTTTCGCTTACGTTTCACAAGCTACGTTTACGATTCACAAGTTACGTTTACCAGTGAAAACCTACGCTTACGATACATTTTTCATCTGACCCCTTAAAATTAAAATACAAAGTTAAAAGCATCATGGAGAGAGGAGAGTGTGGTTATGATGTTAGTGAGTGGGCTTGTCTAAACCAGTGGGGGAGGGTCCCAGCTCAAAAGTGGCCAAAATGACGTGCGCTGACATGCTTGTAATACCACCCCGAGCCGATGGGGGTGGACCCAGAAGTAGAATTAGCCAATGCTAACATATAGCATTGGCAGACCTCTCAAAAACGTCTTTACAGGATGGACCAAAAGTTGGGTCTTGGCCCAAAGCTCCGTTCCACATGTGTGTCAATGCTGAGGGGGGTGGATATTTTTGGTCCACTCTAGTTTACTTGCTGTGAATTTTTTAAGTCTCTCGTTCAAATGAATGGAGTTGCGCCGGTGTTCTGCCGAGTTGTGCCGCTCTGCCGAGTTGTGACGCTTATGTAATGCTCAGCTGTTAATGATGTAATGCAAACCTGCGCATGCGCGGCAGCCGAAACAAACCAAGATGGCGGACAGAAAGTCCGAGAATTGCTTTAAAAGTTATAATACGAACGAAATAAGACACGAATTTCACTTTTAATGCAATTTGAGGCGAGATGTTGATGGTTCCGTGTTGGCACATGTGGGTTTTAAGAATCAAAGTTTCGGGTAAAGTTTAGTTTAAGCAGTCAACTGCGCCACACTGCTTATGTTATGATAGCAGTCCTCGGCAGCTGACGTACGTCCTTTTTTGCGCATGCTCAAATCAGACTTGTTTTCTCTTCTACCCGAAGCTGAAAACACACGTGAGTATGGCTCTCCGTTTTCAAATGGCATATATTTTGATTGTTTTAACGTTCTATCAGCGAAATTCATCCTGTGATTTGATAGGGGCTTAGATACATCGATATTTAGTGAAACAAACGCTTCTTATTTTTCTTCTGTAAAGCGTCTGAGTGTCCAGAAAAGTGCTGTATAAGTATGTATTGTTATTATTATTATTATATTATTATTATTAGAACACCAAAGAGAAACCACCTCCGCATCAACAGACCAAAGAGAGGAAACATCTCCTCATAAACCGACCAAAGAGAGGAACCACCTCCTCATCAATGCAGGGAAGACCAAAGAAATGGTGTTCTTGTTCCGAGTGGTCTGCTGGATCAACAGCATCACAAAGGGGGAAGAAGCTGGACAAGGTCATCAGTAAGTTCAGCTCAGTCATGGGCTGTTCCCAGTGCAGCAGGTGGGGGACCATGACTGTCACCCCCTGCAGGACACTCTGCTCTGGAGAGCAGCTTCAGTGAGAGTTATTCATCCTCTATGTGTGAAGAAGAGGTTGCACAGGTCTTTCCTTCCTGCCGCTGTCAGACTGTACTGTGAGAACTGCTGAGCCTGTACATGTCATCTCGTCTGTAAATAAGTAGTAAGTAAATACTGTAACAATCACATTTTCCCACTGCGGGACAAATTATACCTTATTTTATTTAGGAGACAATCATGGCACTTTCTTGACCCACCAATCGAAAACAAGTGGAGGAAAAATCAAGAGGCTTTTGGAGGATTTGAAGAAGGGAAAAATAGCAGATTCACCAGGTAGGGATAGTAATGTCAGTAATATTTGTTACTTTGCATCTAACGTTTTTCCAATGCTTTTAGGACACTGCCAAATGTGACAGCTACACACCAATGGAACTTGAGAGTGAGAAGGTGCTTGACATACAAACAGAACAGGTATGTCTAGTAGTAAATATTACACAATTTATTGTATTTTCATTATAAATTAAAACTTTTGTGTTTCCTTAGAGCAATGAGGTAGGAGGGAGTTTTTACATGGAAAAAGTCTTGAAACGGACTACAGTGTCACTGATTGTCACACGCAAGTCAAAACATTTCTCTTGTAACCAAATTCATTGTTTTCTCAGGGTAAGCCCCATTGTACAAAGAAGAGCTAAATGAACAACTGATTGCCTAAAGATGTGCAGAAACCCGTCTCCGAGCACCAGACATCACAGCTGAAGCGTTATTCTTTGTAATAATTAAGAATACAAATCCTGTTAACATTGAAACTTTTTTTTGCAGGCTTTTTTGGGCAGGAATTCACTTAAATGAAAATGTCAAACGTGGGCAAGATTCTTCAAAAGGGCAGTCTTTATTCAAAGTTCCAACCCAAAGTACATCAAAGGAAAGCAAACAGCAAAGCCAACACTTGGTAAAGAAATAACACTGTACAAACATTACAGTACAATAACTTAATCATATATTATTACAGAGGCTGACCAGGACAGAAAGCCAACGCACTGGCCTTCAGGATCTGTGAACTCTTCGCGTATCCTGAGCACATCACATGCAGGAATGACCTGGCTCCCAGTCGTCCCGAGCACCAGCTAACCAACTCCACAAATCTGAGACTCCTGTGGAATTGGACACGTATGTTAATTATTGTAATTTGCTGTTTGCGTAGTGTACTATAATGTACTGAAATGTTTTGTCCCTTTGTCTGTTTCATGGTGTGACAACGAGACCATTTGCACCTGCTGACTGTCCTCCTTCAGCCCGACTCGTGGGCTGCACCCCTGCCTGGGAGCTGCCTCAGTCCTCGTTCTGCTGCCCCAGTCCCGCCCTGCGCCCTGGTCCATGTTCTGTAGCTTAGGTTCTGGATCTATAGCCTGTCCGTCCGTGAGGAGCGGATCCCTTTCTCAATGTGGTCTCCCTCAAGGTTTCTCACTTTTTTCCCACTGGGTTTTAGAGTTTTTCCTTGCCGATGTAGGAGGGTCTGTTAGACAGTTAAGTGTCTAACTAAAGGACTGGTGATGATCCAGGACACTTTAACATTCTACAACATTTATGGACATTTTTGCTCCTTATGGATCAATGGTTCTGTGTTGTTTTGCATTTCATGTGTTTAAGTGTTCCTCTCAGATTTGTGTTTTGAAAGATATACAATGTATTGTGTGCTTTGGATGTGCCTGATATTTGTTAAATGAATTGATTTCTCAAAATGAAGTCTCCACGCTCTTTCAACATTATCAATATATTTATTTGACAGGGACAATGCAGACACAGTCATAAACAAAGCTTGCAGCTGATGTGATGAATATAGTTTATAGCAGATGCCAATTCACAACTCCTGTCCCTGGTTGGGCCTAACCAATCAAAGTCAATACAATTCCTACATTTCTAAAAATACACTTAGTTTACAGCCTTCAGACTTAAACAGACTTGATTGATCCACACAAAAAAACTACAAACGTGTTTTCTCTTGTATTTAAAGCTTGACATCAATGCGGGAACTTTACATCCTTTAGCAGGAAAATCTACACAAATTCAATTCAATACCACAGCCCATTTTTTATGCACAGCCTAACATAAAGCCCATGAAAAAACCTTTGATTGGTTCCAATTGAAATGTTACTCACCAGTGTTGTTCATTTCTTTAATAGAAAGGATGCACCCGATCTTTCATCTGGGAAACTAGTCAAAATTCATCAATCCACGAATTAATTACATTTCAAAGGACAACATGGCCATGGCATGTAATCTCTGTGGTTACTGGTGATAATAATCCTGTGGTTGTTGTCATGGATCAGCTGCAGCAGAGTCTTGACAGTAAAAGTTTCACTATATATCCAAATGGCCATATTTTTTTTTTTTGCAACTTTGAATTCATCCCATGAAAATTATTAACTGAACTGACAGAAAAGTGTGCGGTCCACAAGCTGTGCTGCTGCAGGTGATCGCTGCATTAAATTAAATTTATTATTTCCATTATCAACATTCATCCAGTTGTAAGCTGTAGAGTTGCCACAGGACGCTTCATCAGCCTACGTCAGCACCCGCGGACTGCTCTCATAACATTAGCATAATGGTTTCATAGGTGCAGTTGACTGCTTAAACTAATCTTTACCCGAAACTTTGACTTTTAAAACCCACATGTGCCAACACGGAACCATTAACATCTGGCCTCAAATTGCATTAAAAGTGACATTCGTGTCTTATTTCGTTCGTATTATAACTTTTAAAGCAATTCTCTGACTTTCTGTCCGGCATCTTGGTTTGTTTCGGCTGCCGCGCATGCGCAGGTTTGCATTACATCATTAACAGCTGAGCATTACATAAGCGTCACAACTCGGCAGAGCGGCACAACTCGGCAGAACACCGGCTGACACATGCGCAGATGCGTTTTTTCACAATTTTGTTGTGGGCGGGACCACTCGCGGCCATTTTGGATTGCTCCAGTAGAGCACATTTTTTGGCCCATTAGTTAGGACGGCAGAGATAGGCGTGACTCTGTCCATTAATATATACAGTCTATGGTCTAAACAGATGAGTTTTGAGGGTGGATGTGGAGAGGCTCTATTCCACATGGTGACAAGGTGGGCAGGAAGGACCAAGAGCTGGAGAGGATAGGAGGAGCGGAGGGAGCGGGCATGTGTGGAGATCTGGAGGAGGTCAGTCAAGTATAAACATTGGATGTCTGAATGAGGAAGTTATAGATTTTAGGCCAGGTAACAGACGGCCATTTACTCCTATCTACAACCCACTGTTCTGTAAGAATAAGTGCTATTATATGTTTATTTGATCGGCACAGAACTAAAAGTATTGCTACAGGTGGCCGATGTCATAGGCTATATAGCTAGCACTTAATTTGCAGACTAATTACTAGATTAATGTGTATGATACACCACACAACAATCAAAGCTTGTGAGATTATAGCCATCTCTTGTATAGCGGTGACGTCACCTCGACTCAAACGAGCTGATCCAGAGAAGAGTCTGCTCCTCTGCCTGTGAGCCCGCCTCCCCCCGCCCGCACAGTGACGTAGCATCACGCTTTTGTCGTTTATCACCTGTACTTAGTAATTTCATACATAAGAATAAACTTTTTCCAACAATGACAATCCGTCACATCGAGCCCTATGTCCTCGATGCACAATCAGACCCTAGTTATTTAGTTTACAGAAGTATACAGCGAGTTAGCGTCACTACTTACAGATCAAGGGGGTACGAGTTACGTCTTTTACGTGGGAATAACGTGTTTCCAGATCAGCTTTTGAGTAAGTCCAGTTCCATTGTCCCTGTAGTTCTGGAACAGTCTCAGTGAAGTGTCGCAGATGAACCGGTATTATAATAGATCCACGAGATGAACAGATGAAAAAAGTCGAGCCGCTTTCTTCCTCTTAGGGCCAAATAGTGTGTCACATATTTACACCCATAACACACTTCATTCAAGTTGACGTGATCCTAACACTTTTAGTTGCTGACAAAAGCATAAAAACAGCAGCTCTATGTGGTGTCCGCGAGACCAGACCACAGACGCTGGACTCGGGAGCCGGAGCCTGTGCGCTCTGATTCGCTGTTTTGATCCGTTAATCACCTCCCGCCGGCTTTTAATTTATTTTTATTTTTATTATTTTTGACAAAAAACAGCATACTAATTGTGTATTGTTTACCCCGTTTTGACAAAAATATTTAACAACTATTTTAAATACAAAGCAAACGGGGTCATGCGCATCATGCGCGTCATCAGTGTGGTTTTCGTCACTGAAGCGGACCCGAGCGTTTCTGTGCCTCACGCTGGGGAAGGAGACAGATTGCTCTCTTACAAAAGATTGACAGAATCGATGAATAAACTACTGTGGGCTTGTGTATGAAGGCCAAATAGCATTGTAATCATGTTTAAAGCAGAGAAAAGTCAAAAACCGTGATATGGGCCCTTTAAGCAGACCCTATTTTGACGCCATACTTCTCCACGTCCGGAGACTACAAGAACCCATGCTTTCAGTTTGCACATTTTCTTAATACCTGGCTTAAACCGTCCCAGTGCAGGTTAGAGCTGCTGGTTTGATGAAACCAACAGGAGAACATAAGCTGCAAATAGCAGACATAAATCCTGTGGTCTTCATAGGGGAACCTGATTGCACCAGAAAATGTGGCCTTATCAACATTGAACGGAAACGATGGAGGTGGTCTACATATACTGGCTTTCACTATGAATACATCCCTCTAACATCCTATGAAGCAGTCTCCCCCAACCCCTGGTGCCGGGCCGTGGGACATGCGAACTGGGCCACCATGGAAAGAATAAAGAATTTCCATATTTATTATCTGACTCTAAACCATACTTTATTTTGAGAAATTACTGGATTATTATTTTACATTTTCACATGATAGCGCTGAAATGTAAACAAATGTTCCTCCACCACACGTATGTTCCGATAATACTGCACAGGGACTTGTAATGAAGTATAACAAATGCGGAGTAAAGAGAATGACAAGTGAAGTACAAGGCACCTGTGCGGAGCGTTAAGAAGAGACAAGAGCAGAGACAGAGCGTAAATGATTAATCTGAAACCACAATGACCAACCAGAGGAGCCAGGACCAGCATACACAGCCATGGCAGGGCTGAGGCCAAGAAGCAAATCTGATGAGCTAGGCCTAAACATAATTAAGACATGTCCTGCCTCACCCCCATGGTAATGAAACAGCACATGGAAACTCAAACCCTGTTAACCTCTTTAACACCTGCCTCATTTTGACTTTGGCACAAAAGTTGGGCATACCCAAATGTCTTTGCTTCTTTAAAAACACATCTCACATGTCACATGCTTGTGTGATGCATCCTATTAAAGCTAGAGCCTTCTAGTTTTTGTAAATATACACAAAAATAATGTATGTCATTCCTATTTCCCTCTGCATCCTTTGAAATTTGGGGGGGGAAACAGTTTTTTTTTAGCCTAAAACATTCAATTTCTAAAGGCACTAAAACAGGCATACTTAATTGTAAGATCACAATATTCAAACCCTATGGTCATTGTGTTGTTTCTCTTTTTCATCAAGTTTCTCTTTTTCATCAAGTAGTGCCATTCGGAACCAATTTGACAGACTTCGTGCCAAATTGCTTTACTGACATTTATTGTCCTCAATCATCATGAAAACCATATTTTTTATTTTTGGTACTTATAAGTAACTAATCTGTGTGATTTGTTAAAAACATTTTTTAAAGTTCATTTGTTAGCAGTGTAAATGCATATAAAATATGTGCTGCTCCGAACAGCTCTCAGTTCCCCCATGTCCCACCCATTGCTAGAAAGCTTTCCCTATTGACTTCTTAGACATTTCAATCATTCGGCTAAAGAACACTTCCCTTGCCATCTGGCAAACAACAAATGCAGATGGACCATGCGCAAAAGGTGGCCGCTTGTTTTATTCACAGGGGTGTTGCAGACGAACGCGGGCGCGTATCTCCTCAGGGAAGGTCTCATTTTGTAGCTAACGAGTTGGAGAACAGGAGCATACCCTGTGTTTGGGTGAAAAACAAAGCTGAAACTCCACTAACAGTCATAAAGCAGCCTATTTGTTTTTTCAGAACGTTATTTTCGCAAAAGATAAACGCACATTGTTGGATTATTTCTCCAGAATGGATTATACTTTGAAAAATTCAAGTGGATATTCTTTTTCCTTGGACATTTACGGAGTGAAAGAGCTATAGAAAGCTGGGAAGAGATCTGATTTATTTATGGAGCACAAGGCCAAAAGGTAAAAAACTTCTTTAGAAGTGATTTATTTTGTGCCCATATTATGTGTTATATCAAAGTCTGATATAGTTTACACTTATAAATGTAGATAAGAAAATAAGATTTAAAATGACATACCGCTTGTGGGATTTGGTGTTCAAAGGTTCAGAGGTTAACAAATGGCAGACGGCCGTCATTTTACAGCATTGACTCTTTTAAACCACTTGAAGGAACAGCTCTCTGCAATTTTTGCCATGAAAAACTAGCTTTCCATGAGAAAATATCAGAGACCTCCGGTGTAGCAGGCCAGTTTAACCCTCCACCAGAATATACCCGGGGTTAAAGTAGCCTAGGCGAGATTACACCCCGGGGTCAAAATAGCCTAGGCCAGAATAGACCCCGGGGTATAAACTGGCCTAGGCTATTTCAACTCCCCATAGGCCAGATTAATCCCTCCTTTCCTTTTATATAAGAACAATAAAATACAAGCAATATTATATTTATTTATTTCTTACTAAATACATTTAGGAAAAGATATGATTTATGAAATAAACTATTCTATATAAAACTATAGGAATCTCCTAATACTCCCGTACTGTACTTTACAGAACCATACAGCAACATGCCCATTTTTAAGGAATCCTTATATTGAATACAAGTATATTTAAATATAAAACAATTTACAGAAAAAAAGGACTGCACTCTATGCATACATCAGTTTTTTTTATTCAAAAACAACAGTTGACGCATCAGCAGTCACACCAAGGAAGCCAGATGTAACTCTTCCATGATCCAATGAGACTCTTCAACACAGACACCGCTGATATGCGCAGTGAAGCAGCGGCTGCAGAGTCTGAGACACTGACATGTTTGTCACGTGACCAGTTGTTTTGATACACGCTCCAATGCAGTGTTTCGAAGCAGTTTGCTTCGGAAAGAGCGACACAAGCTCTGGAGCATTGGTGTCATTTGCCCATAATTAATGTTTACTCAAAAGTTCTAAAGGTGCTTTCACACCGCCGACACTGGAACGCTGACGCCTCGCGCACCAGACGCACATTCTCTAATTTTCAGACGCAGGGGTGTTCACACCAGAAGTCCTGGCCAGCGTTGGCACCCGGAAATGGCGGAAGTAGCGGGCGGACTTTAATGTTAACGAAGTTAAGCCAGCGGCTTTTTGTGCAAAGTTCTTCTCCAATAATGCAGTGTCTCTGTGTTCAGAGACCCTCAGACTTTATAGAACAGCAGTATGTGTTCACAGAGGTGCGCCATAAGTGAATTTTATTATTTAGCGGTTCTTCTGCATCGGTGAATACGCTCGAAGCAGTTGCATAAAGTCACAGGAGCATGAAAATGCATATGTTCCCAAGTCCCCCATTGTCAACCCTGGTTTAGTTCTGGTTTTAGTCCTGGTTTAGTCCTGGTTTAGTCCTGGTTCAGTCCTGGTTTTAGTCCTGGTTTACTGCTGGTTTAGTCCTGATGTAGCTCCTGTTTTGGCTGTTTACAGTATGTTCAGTCTGCTCGCTCAGTCCTCGTGACCACTTTGCGGCTCTCTGATTGGTCGCTGCACATGAGGAAACGCTCAGCAATATTTATCTCCTGCGTGCGTTGATTTTCTGCTCCTGCACCTCGACCGTGCAGTCCGTGCATGCATCCCGAGATGCACATACATGTTACCATTGACTTTGCATTGGAAGTCGACGCAACGCACAATCCGGTCTGAAAGCACCATAAGATGAGTTATCACATGAAACATGTGATAAGTAGATACATGGAGTCATCGCCTCACAAACAAAGTGTGAAAAGCAATCACACTTATTCGCGCTGCAGTAATTAATTAACAAACTACTTCTAAATGATTTAAAATAATATTTAAGTTTAAAAAATATATTCAATAACGTATATTTTATTATTATTAGATAAAACAAGGGGGGGTTAATCTGGCCTAAGGGGGGTTAAAATAGCCTAGGCCAGAATAAACCCCGGGTATATTGGGGGGTTCTCGCTGTACTGCAGACTAAACAAGATTAAACGTGGGCTACGCAGAAATTTTCCTCAGAATCAAAATCCTTTTTATTGCCATGTGAGTAACAGGAAGTCACAAACTAGGAAATTGCTTTGGCTCTCGGTGAAAACAAGTTAAAGTAGCAATATGTAATATTTGCATGTCAAGTCGTCATTAAATGGCCCCAATACTTCAAAAGGCGTTATTAAATCATGCTCTTTTCGAATACATATTTAACTGATAACAGCAGTTCATCCGAGATATTTGAATATCAAAATTAGTTTTACTAATGTAAAAAGTTGTTATTTTTTTCATTTTGATGTCCTACCCTTTGTTGTTTCGCCAATCAGGAAGTTTCATGGAAGTCCGTGATCGGGTTGCCAGAACTCCGCGCGGCTAGCTAATCTTCACTGGTAAAATAACATAAACTAAAAAAGGTCTTGTTATGACTCTCAAATCATTAATGACAAAACAAGACTAAAACGAGGATTTATATCGAGACGCCTTTGAAAAATTGAGTTAGCTGATGAACTTTTCGTGTGATGCAAAACTTTCTGGTTTCTACTTTCTATCGCGTGCGATGGTGATCTAGAGGTCTGGCGACCCGGGTTCGAATCCGGGCAGGGTCTGTTGCATAATATCACTTTCCCCGACAGATTGCTCAAAAAACGGTTAAAGACGAAGATCAGAACATCAGAACACAGATTAAAGCTTAAAGTGGTTCTCACCCCCGCTCCTCGGAGCTTATGTCACTCACATTTCCTGTTCAAATCTTCCTCTAAATGGGCGTAGCCTGGAGGACTAAAGGGGGCGTGAACGAGACTGGGCCGTTTACATTGCTCTGGGCGGGGGGCTGCTGACGTCAGGTCTTGCTTCAGACGTCAGGTCTTGCTGCCGCGCCAGTGTTGGCGCCAGATTCAAAATTCAAATGTAGTAATACAGGTCGCCAGCAGATGGCGCCTCACAGACGTTTTAGGCAGAAAGTTTAACTTTCAACTAATTTGCACCAAAGTGACAAAATTATGACCAGGATATGTAGACAACACTATTGGACACTCATTTAAATCGTTTATCAGCAAAAAAAAATTGAACTAACTTTTTGATGTGGGACTTATACACGTATGTCTAAAAAATAGGGATTAAGTCAAAGTGAAGGGTGATATCCTCTGGAGGAAACACTGATGTTGATACGCTGAAGAAATATGTTCCAACATTCACTCTTCCCACTCCTATTTTGGACATCAATTGCTTATTTATTTAGCAAAATCTATGTATAATTACATTGCTTTTATTTCGTCTCAAGTTCGTCTTTTATTGTCTCAAATGTCCAAATGAAAAATAAAGATAAAACGTTCATTCAAAACATTTATTCAACATTAGCACGGCTATCATGGCAATGTGAATGGAGATAGACAAAACAACTGATAGAATAATTCAATTTGTTTGATGCTGGATTTGGTGTGTATCTGGCAACCTGAGTCGGGGAGAGTGGGAGAGGACTACATAATATTGACTGTGACTGCAGTACCACCTTTGGCCAGATTTTTACATACTGCTCCTTTTAAGGCAGAATAAAAACAAGAAGGCATGCATGAATAAAAATCCACAAAAATTTCTTTCATTCATTCATTTTCAAGCCCTTTATTGTCCATTTCTGGGTCAGGGGGGTGGCAATGAGAGCTGCCACCCAATGCTCATAGCACCAGTCCCTCGCTGATCCTCTGCAGGGGGGGAGTCCACAGGAAGATGTCAGTGGTGAAACAGCCTTGGTCTTTCAGCGGGGGCTTCAGGCAACGTGGGGTTAAGTGTCTTGCCCAAGGACACAACGACAGTAGACATCAGTGGGAGCAGTTGGAGTAGGTCCCATGGTGGGAATCGAACTCACGACCTCCAGGCTCAAAGGCCACTGCTCTAACAACTGAGCTACTGTCGCCCCAAATTTCTTCAGTTTACCATATACAAGTGCACTAGGTGTACACAATAGATATAAGAGTGCGGCAGAGTGCAGTAAAGTAACAGTGATGGATTATGAAGTGTTCATGAGTCCAACAGCAGAGGGGAAGAAACTGTTCTTATGCCGGGAGGTTCTGGTCCTGATGGACCGTTGTCTCCTGCCTGAGGGGAGTGGTTGGAATAGTCCATGTGCGGGGTGAGAGGGCCTCGAGATCAGGCGAGGGGAGGCTTCGGCCGATCACCTTCTCTGCAGAGCGCACAATGCACTGTAGTCTCTGCTTGTCCCTGACTGTGGCTCCAGCGAACCACACAGTGATGGAGGAGGTGCACCAGGAGATGGTGTTTGGTACTCACTCCATTTGTCGCGTGGTTCTTAATCTAGATTTTATACTTGCTTCTTTTTAATGCTAAGAGATCAGCTTAGATAATCCACTCAATCCAAGTCAAATAATGACTCACAGGGGTCTTTCCTAAAAATGCTAAACAAAACAAAAAATTAAACAATGTTCTGTTTGATAAAACAGGCGAGCTCGGAGTCCAGTGCTTAGGTGGGTTTTTTTTCTATACTCCCAGAGTACAAAAAAATTGTGAATGCATTTCTGACCCGCACAAGTGTGCACCTTTGGTGGACTAGTAACTGATGGGAGAGGCGGACGAGAGAATGGATGATACGTGTGGATGTTACGTATGAATGGAACGGGTGAAAAAAGGGTGCACGAGTGTGGAATGGCGTGTGTGTGTGTGCCAGTCTGTGTGTGGCGCGTGCGGCATGAAAGTCAGCCTTTAGTATAATACTATAGTCGTGCACGTAGCTAGACCCGCTCTGTCACACTGGCAAAGCACCCCCTAGAGCAGTGTTTTTCAACCTTTTTTGAGCCAAGGCATACTTTTTTTAATTGAAAAAATCTTGCGGCACACCACCAGGAGAAAATGTAAAAATATATACTCTGTAGCCTATATTTACAATATAAAGTCATTCTTATCAAAGTGCTTGAATGCAGGCCTTGACATTAAGCTTGGTTTAATATTGCTCAATACAATGAGTTAACAAGAATTTGGGAATAAAGTGGCAATAGCTGTGGGGGAAAAAAACATTAAAAAATCCACTCTCAGCCCAAAAAGTCAAATAATGACTCGGAGGGCCCTGCTGTGTGTTCTGTTTGATTTGTTCACAACATTTTACTTTTTGCACAAATAACATGCATTTTTAATGCATGGGGGAAATTTAGGTATCCGAGCTTTAAATTCAGTAGTTTTGTGCTTCGGCAAGAGACACGAGAGAGACACGGGGAGAAACAGGAGCTGGTCCTGAACATGAGTCAAGGACCGCGAAGATGGTTCTGTCCGGGACTCCATGGTTCTGTCCATGTGACTAGGGTCCGCGTGCTGATATTGGTCGCGCATGCGTACCTGCGTACCACTTATGTGCACCCCTGAATATTACCCTACAACGGTGTCCATTAAAAACAATTGCACAGTGCAATTCACTTTTCCACATTGATAAGAGTATTAAAATGATAATTCAAGGGACTTGAAGAATAGTTACAAATTTGCGATAAATCGTGAGTTAACTATGACATAAAAAAAAACATCAACAAATTAATTTTTGGACAGCACTAATGACTTACTGTTATAACTAACAGTGTGTCTGCTCCTTGTCTCTTTCTTTGATTGCAGGACTTTTCGGGTCAATGTGGGGCGCTCTTCATTGTGTGGGGGGTGGTGGGGGCGGGGGTGCTCGGTCTGTACGTGGATAGGAGCAAGAAGTTCACAGAAGTGACCAAGATCAACCTGAGTCTGAGTGCCATGGCCTGTGCTGCCTTCTCTGTGGTGAGGCATGCTGTTCTACACACACACTCTCTCTCACACACATACTGTATGCACACACACACTCACGCACACACATTTAGATGATGCAAATGGTTATTCCATCTGTTAACGGTCTGTGTATTATCCGTTCAATGGTTTTTTCCAATTCAAATTGAAAACAAAAATAGCTTAAAATTGATTTGAATATTCATTTTTAATTTTGATGAGGAATCGGAAAGACGATTTTGATGCAGAAAATGAATAAAATAAATATTAAATAATGGTTTCAGGCCGATTTGATTTTGTGTTTTCGATTTGGCGCAACGGGAAGTTGGCTGTGCACCCATATTTTTGTCCGATTGGAAACAGCGGTAGGCGCTAATTTCGTTGGCTCTTAAAGAAATGTGCCATTGGCAATATCTGCTGGTTTCATAGCTGGTTTACAGAGGCACATACTACACGTTAACCTAAATCCTCCACATACGTCACCATACCCTGAATGCAACAGACTCCGGGGTGGATCCGCCTTTGATCAGCCACATCCGCACCAGTCAGAACCACTGAGCGGATCCGTGGAGATTCGCATGTGAACCACACTGTGGACGCCACCAACCGCATTTCCCACGCGCAGCAAACTGACACTCAGGGCTAACGGCATTCTCTGCGAGTTTAACAGTGAGTACATTGTCAAAGATCATTTATATTTTCCCCAGCTGTGTTATGATGTTAAATAGGGATATAGTGTGTCCTTGTGAGTGTTTTGTATCAGCTGTTAGAACGTAGTAAAGTTAGCTAAGTTAAAGAAGCTATACCCGATTTTTTTTCTAAGTAGTTCATAAAAATGCTTTTTACTACATACAAGTTGTATCATAATACATCATTTAATTGAAAACTTGAGGTAATTGATTCAGCTGTGTAAGAATTACAAGCAGTGAAAAGTGCTGAGTAGAGTCTGAGCGGGCCGCTCTTTCTCCTCCGCTCACAGAACGAGCAGCGACCAGCCTGCGTCCTCTAGCCCCTACAGCGCTGCTTAACACCAGGGCTTCGACTTCAAAATTCGAATATAAATTCTAAAATAAAAAATGAACAAAATAATTGAATAAAAAAATGTGAACAAATATTAGACAACCCTTGTAATTCGAAATGTATTTAATGACTGCAAATAAAAGAGTTAGCTCCCAAAGGTTTCACCGGGACGTGCTAGGCAGGTAACAGCTAAGCTAGCTAGTTGTTTCATGGTAACTTCCGGGTTTTTCGCAATCGCTTTTTGTCACTTTGAAACAGTATTTTTGTTATGAAAACGTTAACAGCAAATTCTGAAATCATCCGTGCATGTGTGTTAAGGATGTATATGTGTACTGTATTGTCCGATTGACGTTTAATGGTGTTGATTGATAGATATGTAGTTGTTTATTGAGCGTGGCTAGCTCCGCTAGCTCCGTTGGCTTCTCTACACAGACGAGTGATAGTGACAGGTGCTGATAGCTTGTACTTGCGGAGTAATGGCAGTATTTTACACACCTGAATTACAAACAGAGGTTGCATTGGGGCTTCGGTCATTATTGGTTTGAGAGTTCTGTTATCAAGAAAAAATTATCGGAAGAATTGCTGCTGCTGCTTTGAGGAGCTCTATAACAAATTATAATTCAATATTAGAATATATTCTAAGGTTTTAAATTAATACATTCGGACGCAAAACTAGCGGTATTCTTTTACTTATATATTGTGTTAGCAGTGCGTTGCTTTAGTGCCATTTCATCGGTGATTGTTGCACAGCTTACAAGAAGTTGCGCTAATGCTAATGTTAGCATATTTATCAGATCGCAAATAAAACTAGGTGGCTCTGTGTTATGAGAGCGTAGGGGAAATAAGAAGCCATTGAGTGAGTTGGGGGGCGGTGCTAAACATTCAAACATTGCAGAAACGGGTATAGCGCCTTTAAATTTATCCACGAATCACAAGTTGACAGTTAGCTAATGTTGTGTTCAAGCTAACGCTATTTTTTTGACAGCAGATGCTAGTCGAATATCTTCAATACCAGAATCAGAATAATTTTTATTGCCACGTAAGTAACAGGAAGTCACAGACTTGGAAATTGCTTTGGCTTGGTGCATCAGTAAGAAAAGAGACGTAAAGAATAGAGAATAGGGTAAGGCATGATAAAAATCAGCATACATATAAGGAATAAAATTAAAATAGAATTATTACAATTACAATTACTATGTACAATATGCAGTAGGCTGTGCAATAAGGTGACAAGCAGTAAAGTGACTTTATAAAGGGCGGGGTGACAGGTCAAGAAGTGTTCAAGAGTCCAACAGCAGAGGGGAAGAAACTGTTCTTGTGGCGGGAGGTTTTGGTCCTGATGGACCGTAGCCTCCTGCCTGAGGGGAGTGGTTGGAATAGTCCATGTGCAGGGTGAGAGGGGTCGGCTGTGATACGACCAGCCCTGCAGCGATGGGAGGCTGCGGCGTATCACCTTTTCTGCAGAGCGCACAATGCGCTGTAGTCTCTGTTTGTCCCTGACTGTGGCTCCAGTTAACCACACGGTGATGGAGGAGGTGAGGATGGAATCGATGATGGCGTAGGTTTCCTCCGGGTGCTCTGGTTTCCCCTATCAATAATGGCCAACATCTGTGCAGGCAGCTTGGCTTTCCTGAGCTGCCGCAGGAAGTACATCCTCTGCTGGGCCGTATTGGTAAGGGAGCTGATGGTCGGCTCCCACTTGAGGTCCTGGGCGATGGTGGTGCCCAGGAAACGATATGACTCCACCGAGGTGATGGGGGAGTCCATCAGGGAGGGTGGGGGCGGGGGGACTGTGCTTTTCCTGAAGTCCACAATCATCTCCACTATCTTCTGGGCGTTCAGCTCCAGGTTGTTACCACTGCACCAGGACACCAGCCGGTCCACCTCCCTCCTGTAGGCGGACTCATCGTTGTTGGAGATGAGTCCAATGAGGGTGGTGTCGTCCGCGAACTTGATCAGCTTCAGATAATCATGGCTGGAGGTGCAGTGGTTGGTGTACAGGGAGAAGAGCAGGGAAGAAAGAACACAGCCCTTCGGGGCTCCAGAGTTTATAATCCGGGAGTCCGAGACAGACGCACTCGCTGCTTCTGAAAGTAAGTGATTTACCTGCAGGTGGAATCGGGCACGTTGAACTGGCTTGTCCTGGAGCAGGGATGGCAGGATGGTGTTGAAAGCAAAGCTGAAGTCCATGAATAGGACCATGGCGTAGGTCCCCGGGGAATCCAGATGCTGTAGGATGGACTGGAGGGCCAGGTTAATGGCGTCGTCTACAGATCTGTTGGCTCTGTAGGCGAACTGCAGGGGGTCCAGGAGGGGGGAGGTGAAGGACTTGAGGTGGGGGAGGACCAGGCGCTCAAATGACTTCATGTGTCGCTTCTTTTGCATGTAAAAGCTAATAGTATTTAAATATATTCATCACATATATCAGGATATACTGTATATGTACATACAGTGTCTTGCGCAAGTATTCAGCCCCCTTGAACCTTTCAACATTTTGCCACATCAGGCATCAAACATAAAGATATAAAAATTAAATTTGTTGACACAATCGTGAAGTGGAACGAAATTTATTGGATAATTTAAACTTTCTTAACAAATAAAAAAGTGGGGCGTGCAATATTATTCGGCCCCCTTGCGCTAATACTTTGTAGCGCCACCTTTTACTGCAATTACAGCTGCAAGTCGCTTGGGGTATGTCTATCAGTTTTGCACATCGAGAGACTGGAATTCTTGCCCATTCTTTCTTGCAAAACAGCTTGAGCTCAGTGAGTTTGGATGGAGAGCGTTTGTGAACAGCAGTCTTCAGCTCTTTCCATAGATTCTCGATTGGATTCAGGTCAGGACTTTGACTTGGCCATTCTAACACCTGGATACGTCTATTTGTGAACCATTCCATTGTAGATTTGGCTTTATGTTTTGGATCATTGTCCTGTTGGAAGATAAATCTCCGTCCCAGTCTCAGGTCTTTTGCAGACTCCAACAGGTTTTCTTCCAGAATGGTCCTGTATTTGGCTCCATCCATCTTCCCATCAATTTTAGCCATCTTCCCTGTCCCTGCTGAAGAAAAGCAGGCCCAAACCATGATGCTGCCACCACCATGTTTGACAGTGGGGATGGTGTGTTCAGGGTGATAGGCTGTGTTGCTTTTACGCCAAACATATCGTTTTGTATTGTGGCCAAAAAGTTCGATATTGGTTTCATCTGACCAGAGCACCTTCTTCCACATGTTTGGTGTGTCTCCCAGGTGGCTTGTGGCAAACTTTAAACGAGACTTTTTATGGATATCTTTGAGAAATGGCTTTCTTCTTGCCACTCTTCCATAAAGGCCAGATTTGTGCAGTGCACGACTGATTGTTGTCCTATGGACAGACTCTCCCACCTCAGCTGTAGTTATCTGCAGTTCATCCAGAGTGATCATGGGCCTCTTGGCTGCTTCTCTGATCAGTCTTCTCCTTGTTTGAGATGAAAGTTTGGAGGGACAGCCGGGTCTTGGTAGATTTGCAGTGGTCTGATACTCGTTCCATTTCAGTATAATAGCTTGCACAGTGCTCCTTGAGATGTTTAAAGCTTGGGAAATCTTTTTGTTTCCAAATCCGGCTTTAAACTTCTCCACAACAGTATCTCGGACCTGCCTGGTGTGTTCCTTTGTCTTCATGGTTCTCTCTGCGCTTTAAACAGAACCCTGAGACTATCAAAGAGCAGGTGCATTTATACGGAGACTTGATTACACACAGGTGCATTCTATTTATCATCATCAGTCATTTAGGACAACATTGGATCATTCAAAGATCCTCACTGAACTTCTGGAGTGAGTTTGCTGCACTGAAAGTAAGGGGGCCGAATAATATTGCACGCCCCACTTTTCAGTTTATTTGTTAAAAAAGTTTAAATTATCCAATAAATTTCGTTCCACTTCACGATTGTGTCCCACTTGTTGATTCATGACAAAAACATTTTTTTATATATATCTTTATGTTTGAAGCCTGAAATGTGGAGAAATGTTGAAAGGTTCAAGGGGGCCGAATACTTTCGCAAGGCACTGTTTGTTCATCTAAGGTGCTCTAGTGCAGGGGTTCCCAAAGTTTTTAGCCCGCGACCCCGCATCTCCCCCAACCCACCTCAACAACCCTTCTTGTCGCGTGAAATGTAAGGCAAATCAATTTTATTTAACTCTCTCAAAGCATACAATGTTGTATTTTATTGTTTTATGAGCAAAATCAGAGCCAACTGTGAACATTAAAAAAGAACAAAAACAGAAAAACGAATGAACACACAAACTTGCAGGCAAAACTAGACGGTCAGACAGCATTTTGACTCTAATGTGTTGGGTGCGCACTGTGCGCTGAGCGACGCAAATCCAGTCTGGATTTAGTTTTGGAGATGGCGACATGGAGATCATCTATTGCCGCTGGTTTGATTAAAGTTTCACCTATTGTGTGAGGCTTTTTGGTCCGTGCAATTAAATATGCTACTTCATAGGAAGCCCTCTGAGCTTTAGCGGGGATAGTTGTTTGTGTTGTTAGGAGTTTCTTTTGCCCTCGTAACTCTCTCTCTTTTCTGCGGGAAAAACTCGATAGGTTTAGCAGCGAGATTGGGATGCTTAGTGTTCAGATGTCTTTGCATTTTTACAGGCTTAAGACTTTCGTGAGCGAGGACTTCAGAGCACACTACACACTGGGGATGTTGTACACCGTTTACGACCTGACACACAAATCCATAATTAATATATTCTTCTCGGTACTTCCTTGTTTTGGAGTAAACCAGATGTGAATGAGGAATACAAATGCGGAAAAGTGTACATTTTTTGCGTAGGCATCATTTACACCCTGATTTGGCCGTACGCAAGTTTCATACATGAGGCCCAATATCCGTGAGCCATATCCAATGACAGCTAGTTTACTGGGCTGTCTCTGATAGAGTACTGCCCCTAGACCCTCTTGAGATGCATCACAGTGCAGCACAAACGGTTTCTCAAAATCAGGGTATCCTAATATTGGTGGTTGCAGCAGGTGGTCTATGAGCTCACAAAGTACACTCTGATGCTCAGTCCATTTCATTGGATGACCTGGGGGTAACTGGTTGGTCTTATTTTATTTTCCTCCCGCTCTCTTCCCTATCACTTTGTGCGAGGGAACCCTGGGAGTGCCCTCAGCTGACAACAGACTATACAATGGCCTGGCAATAGATAGTTTTCCACTGACGTCACGCACTACCCACAATTCCGCAGTTTGCCATTTTGGGAGTCTAGCCGCCGCTAGTTGTAGCTAACCAAATCGGGCCAAATCACTTTTTTTGCGTTAAAACATGCCGACCGCCTGCATCGTTTGGGGGTGCCATAATAGAAATGAACCCTAGAATTCTCCTCAGTTCACCAATATTTGTGGGCTTCCGGTCTTTGAGAGCTTGCACAGGCGCCAATTCACTGGAATCCATTGTGTATCCGTCTTGGGGCACAATTTTCCCCAAGAATTTGATGTTTTTGAAAACGTCACACTGCTCTCATGTCATGCAAATGTTCATCAAAGGACTCACTGTGCAACAGGTTATCGTCCAAGTATGGTTGGCATGTTTAATCTCTCAGACCTACTAGACATTCCTCCATGCTGCGCTGGCACTCTGCAGGCGCTGAAGACAGGCCGAAGGGGATCCGGATCCACTCATACAGATCCCAGCGTTAAGGCGGTGAGTGGTCTGCTTTCCTCCAGGAACCCTTAGTGGTAGGCCTTCCCCTGATCGAGCACAGAAAACCAGGCACTGCCACACAAACTGTTAAGAATGTCTTGCACACGGGGAATGGGATGTCTATCTGGTATGGATTTTAGATTTAACTGTCTATAATCGACACACAGCCGCAGTGTCCCATCCTTTTTGCGGACACAAACTAGTGGTGAGGAATATGGAGAACGAGACTTGTGTATCCATCCCCTGTTAAGGAGATCTTCTACATTTTTCTTCACTTCTTTGTGAAGTGGTTTGGGCACTGAAGTGTATGTGCGTGTTACAGGGGTGGTGTCTTTAAGCCTAATTTTCAGCCTTAGTGACAGAATCGAACCAACATCTGGTTCCCCTTTCGAAAAGGCTTCACACTCTTAATGCTGCACGTACCTTCTCCTGTTGTGTTGGTGACAGATAGTCGAGAGCCACCGCTGGATCCCATAGTTCATTTTTGTCTTGTTTAGGGTTTGCAACAGCTTGTGGAGTCCTGGTGATGGTGTCGCCGCTCTGCTGTGTCTGCAGAGGCTGTGAAGTGGCGGGATAGATAGCTTTCACTGATTGGAGCTGGCCTAACACAGTATGTGCAGTGAGAGTGATACTACGACTGCTCCCGTTGCTAACTGGGACAGACACTTTAGATCAGCCTCTCTTCTGCAGGTTTATTACTGCCTCTGTTAAAGTCAGTCCATCTGGCCACTTGGAGTTATTTACGGGTTTGACCAAAACATTTTGTTCTCCTGCACAGGGACATCTACAAACACTACACTTCACCAGCTCAGTTTGTCCTGCGGGAATACAGTGGGGCAAAAAAGTATTTAGTCAGCCACCGATTGTACAAGTTCTCCCACTTAAAATAATGACAGAGGTCTGTAATTTTCATCATAGGTACACTTCAACTGCGAGAGACAGAATAAGAAAAAATAATCCAGGAATTCACATTGTAGGATTTTTAAAGAATTTATTTGTAAATTATGGTGGAAAATAAGTATTTGGTCACTTCAAACAAGGAATATCTCTGGCTCTCACAGACCTGTAACTTCTTCTTTAAGAAGCTCTTCTGTCCTCCACTCGTTACCTGTATTAATGGCACCTGTTTGAACTCGTTATCTGTATAAAAGACACCTGTCCACAGCCTCAAACAGTCAGACTCCAAACTCCACTATGGCCAAGACCAAAGAGCTGTCGAAGGACACCAGGAAAAGAATTGTAGACCTGTACCAGACTGGGAAGAGTGAATCTACAATAGGCAAGCAGCTTGGTGTGAACAAATCAACTGTGGGAGCAATTATAAGAAAATGGAAGACATACAAGACCACTGATAATCTCCCTCGATCACAAGATCTCATCCCGTGGGGTCAAAATGATCATGAGAACGGTGATCAAAAATCCCAGAACCACGTGGGAGGACCTGGTGAATGACCTGCAGAGAGCTGGGACCAAAGTAACAAAGGTTACCATCAGTAACACACTACGACAACAGGGAATCAAATCCTGCAGTGCCAGACGTGTCCCCCTGCTGAAGCCAGTGCATGTCCAGGCCCGTCTGAAATTTGCCAGAGAGCACATGGATGATACAGCAGAGGATTAGGAGAATGTCATGTGGTCAAATGAAACCTAAGTAGAACTGTTTGGTATAAACTCAACTCGTCGTGTTTGGAGGAAGAAGAATACTGAATTGCATCCCAAGAACACCATACCTACTGTGAAGCATGGGGGTGGAAACGTCATGTTAAGGAAAGAAGGGATGGGGCCAGGTATCGTGAGACTTTGAGCCAAAACCTCCTTCCATCAGTGAGCGCTTTGAAGATGAAGCGTGGCTGGGTCTTCCAGCATGACAATGATCCCAAACACACCGCCCGGGCAACGAAGGAGTGGCTCCGTAAGAAGCATTTGAAAGTCCTGGAGTGGCCTAGCCAGTCTCCAGACCTCAACCCCATTGAAAATCTGTGGAGGAAGTTGAAAGTCCGTGTTCACTGCTCTCGAGAAGATCTGCATGGAGGACGGGGCCAAAATACCAGCTACTGTGTGTGCAAACCTGGTAAAGACCTATAGTAATCATTTGACCTCTGTTATTGCCAACACAGGTTATATTACAAAGTATTGAGTTGAATTTTTGTTATTGACCAAATACTTATTTTCCACCATAATTTAAAAATAAATTCTTTAAAAATCCTACAATGTGAATTTCTGGATTTTTTTTTTCACGTTCTGTCTCTCACAGTAGAACATTTACGTTAAGTGCGCTTTAAACTTGGATCGTGCTGCCGTTGGCCTTGCAGGTTTTTCTTTATGTCAGCCATCTCCTCTCTTAGTAGGTGTACTACCTCCTACAGCTCAGTGTCTCGAGAGCTGGGTTGTGCTGGAGCTTTGCGGGTCTTTGGTTGTACGGCTTCAGTTTGGTCCTGCACTCCCACTCTCATTTCAGAAACAGCTTTACTTTGAGGCATTTCTGCTGGTGCCTCAGTTTTTGTATTACTTTTGGAACTCTGTTTATTGTGTGCTTGCGCTGTTTGGACTGTCGCTCACACTCTACACTTGAAGCTTTGTTAAATTTTTCAATGAGAATCTCATCAGTAACAGTGTTATCATCTAAATATGGTTTTAGCTGAAACTTGATGTGATCACCCATCAGTCCTGTGCTCACTGATCTCAAAAAAATTCTTTGAATCATTTCTGGCTGATATTGATCTGAGCCTGATTCTTTAGAGGCAAGGAAAAGCCTTTCCTTGAGTTCTATGGCTCTAAAAAGAAAGTTCTGGGGACATTCGTGACTGTCTTGAGTAACTTTCACCAGCTTGTGATATAAGTTCATAGAACTGTCTTCTTTAAAGTGACCCTTTAATATAGTCTTTAACTGTGATAATGTGAGGTCACTTTTAACTTCAAACATGTCCCTTAGGCTGAGTTTATACTGAGACGCTGCGCAGACGTTTCCAGGCTATTAACAAAAACGACCAGGCTCCTAAAGCAAATTTCTCAGCGTTCACATGAGGTTGAAAAACGATGTAGTTCCAGCGCCCGGCCAGTAGTGGGCAGAGAAACTTTACAACACGACACACGACCCCCAGCCCCTCAGTGCGTACCAACATCATTCTGACTTTTAACAGCAGCTGTCAAAATGGAAACTGAAACTAGAGCTTCTTGTGGTCTCGTTTGGATGAACGAAGGAGCCCACGTAGCTAGTTAGTGTGACCGCCGCCATTGATGTGTTTGTTCTCCGCTACTGCGCATGTCCAAATTTACGTGCGGGGAGCAGCGGGGAGGTGGGGGTCAGAGCAGAGGGGGATTTCACACCTTTTTCCCTCTCGCGGGTGTGAAAGAGAGCCCCTGCTGTGCAGCGTATCTGAGCTGTCCCACTTTGCAGGCTAGATCTTGAATACTTACGTTTTCACCCCCCTGGAACACAGTCTCCGTATGAACGGTTGGTAGCAACCGACATCCAACTATAGCGTTTTACTGCTGCATTGTCTCCGTATAAACTCAGCCTTAGACTCAGACCTGCACTGATAGCCTTGACTACAGCCTCAACCACTTCATCTTCACTGTGCCCTTTAACTAACCCTCTTTCAATCTGGTGCATGAGATTTGTGAATGAGAGTTTATCCTTTTGTCCCCTTTCACCAATCTGGCCACTTATCTTGAATTTTCTCCTTATAGTTAGTGACTTCTTGGAGCCTATGGGCTCCAGGTTTATAGGAGCAGCAGGCACATGTTGTGGTGAAACCTGACTTACTATGTCACTTGGACTCTGGGTGTCATTGATAGGTGGTTGAGTTGTTATAGACGTTCTTTCCAGATTTTCTGTTATTTCTGACGCATTTGTCTGAACTGGGCTTGCTTTGGTTAAAGAGCGACTAAACACCAAATCAACTTTTTTCAACTCATAAACTGCATAAATATGTTTATTGTAGTGCTCTCTACATATCCTGGTCATTTTTTTGACATTTTAGTTCAAATTAGATAAAATATCACTTTTAAGCCAAAAAACTTATGTTTGGCGCCCTCTCAACCTTTTTGGTGGTACTACATTTGAATTTGGTTCTGGCCTCTCCATTGACTCTGAAGTTCTCTGTGACATCAGTTGTTTTGTGTGACGTCAGTCTGTCAGAGCCAGTGATGTGAACCCATCCAACTCTCACACACGCCCCAGCTGCAGTTTGGAGTATTCTGGCGCCATCTAGTGGATTAAAATTAAATTACATGAGTCATTCTGAGATTATTGAGTGTGATTAGGTTCAGGTGTGTACAGTAGGTCCCATTTCGTTTTGTCGTCTTCATTCACGCTTTTCGGGAATCACGCAGCTGCGTGAAAAATAGTACATCTTATCGCCACAAGGTGGCAGGCTAAGTCCGCTTTAGCTCTGCCAGCGACTTAGACGCTCGGGTATCATACTGCGTGCAAACCTGTCTAGCCCAGAGATGCTATGTTGGCCAAATAGTTAACATTGAAGACTAGGACCTGGAGAACCCAGGTTCGATTCTTGTCTGAGGCAATTTTGGTTGCACATCTTTTGGTTGCTTGTGGCAAAATTGTTTTTTCATTAAACAATTATTATATAACATCTTGTCTTTAATGTCTGAAAAAATCTAGGTGAAATTCACTAGTGTTATACGTTAAATATTGTGATATGTTTTGATAAACCGAACGTTACATTACATCCTCCGCTCTGGCCCCGGGAGCAGCTGCTGTGACCCTCGCTCTGACAGCTCAGTGAACGCACTGCAGTCTGGGCTCCGAGCGCGGACCATAGACACGCGAACAGAACCACAGACAGGACCATAGACACCCGAACAGAACCACAGACAGACATTTACATTTACATTTACATATACGCAGACAGAACCCAGACAAGCGGAGACACGCGAGACACGCGGATCATAGACACTTGGACAGAACCAGAGACACACGAAGCATAGACACTCGAGTCGGACAGGTCCATTTGTTTTATTTGTGTTTAAAGTTACCTAAGTTTCTCCTTGCATTAAAAATGCTTGGTGGTTGTGGATATTTAGACTGCGTGATTTGATAGAATAATACTGGCAATGTCTAATACATATCTAATTTTCAGTAAATTATAAAGAGAAAGAAAAAGAAGAGGTCAAAATTCAATCCATTGAATATTGAAAGAATCAATACATTCTTGATTTTCGACTAATTCATGAGTGTTGTGTGTTTAATTGGTGCCAAAGTAACATCTTTTTAATCTTCTACAACATAGTGACTAAAACAAGTGTGCCATAACAGAGTAATTCAAAATTTACATGTTATATGACTGTGATGATTATGTTTGGAATGTCGATCTTTAAACCTGTTTTTCTCCGAATTCTGTTTCATAAAACCATGTAAATACGCTGACTTCAGATTATGAGAACTTTTGTTACAGACATGCTATGGAGAAAAGGAAAACAGATTTGAAAAGATATTGAAAGCAGCTTTAACACTAGCACTCGCATGGAGGTGTCATTTGGCACTTATACCTATCATCCCCTCCACGGTGCCAAATGACCCCAAGGATTTTAGCTAACAAACGAAATCACCTGTGAACGGCCAACTTTGTTATGTAAATAGGGCCGTTATCACAGGCTGAGCTGAAGTTGCTTCACTTTGCCATCTTAGGGGGAGGGGGAGGATCTGAATAGTTACAGTTTTTCTCCAGTGGCTTTAGTGCATTTCTCACATCACATAACATTATCATGAGCTTCAGTCAGAATGAAACATACTGTTTTATAACATTATCATGTGCTTCAGTCAGAATGAAACATGCTGTTTTATAACATTATCATGAGCTTCAGTCAGAATGAAACATACTGTTTTATAACATTATCATGTGCTTCAGTCAGAATGAAACATACTGTTTTATAACATTATCATGAGCTTCAGTCAGAATGAAACATACTGTTTTATAACATTATCATGTGCTTCAGCTTCGCTGCCACCTGCAGGAAAATAATATGTTTGAAGTCTTTCAATCAGGATTCAGAGCTCATCATAGCACTGAAACGGCACTAGTCAAAGTCACAAATGACTTACTACTAGCTGCTGATAATGGACAAGTGTCAGTGCTGGTCCTACTGGACCTTAGTGCTGCATTTGACACAATAGACCACAGCATTCTACTGCAGAGGCTAGAATGTGATATAGGTCTTAGAGGAACAGCCCTTGGCTGGTTTAAATCCTATTTATCAGATCGGTATCACTTCGTCAACGTAAATCAGAACTCGTCACCTTATTCTGGAGTAGAATTCGGTGTGCCGCAGGGTTCGGTACCGATTCTTTTACTCTCTACATGCTGCCATTAGGAAACATTATTAAAAAGCATGGAATTAATTTCCACTGCTATGCAGATGACACACAGCTTTATCTGTCGATGAAGCCAAATCAGACAGATCAGCTGGAAAAGCTCAGTGCCTGCATAAAGGACCTTAAAATGTGGATGACTCTTAACTTCCTACTTCTCAACCCGGAGAAGACAGAAGTGATCCTACTCGGTCCGAAGCGCCTGCGTGACTCCCTCGCTAACCAGATAATTACTCTCGATGGTGTCAGTATTGTACCCAGTGACACTGTGAGGAATCTTGGAGTCATTTTTGACCAAGAGCTCTCCTTCAAGGCTTATATAAGCCAAGCAACTAAAACGGCGTACTTCCACTTACGGAACATCGCTAAAATTAGGAATTTCCTTCCTAAAAGTGACGCGGAAAAACTCATTCACGCGTTTGTCACCTCAAGGCTCGACTACTGTAACGCTTTATTGGCAGCGTGCCCTAAAGCGTCTTTGAAGAGCTTCCAGCTCGTTCAGAATACAGCAGCTAGGATCTTAACAGGTACCAAAAGGAGGGAGCACATAACTCCGGTGTTAAAATCACTCCACTGGCTCCCTGTGGAGTACAGAATAATGTTTAAAACCCTTCTCTTAACATATAAAGCCATAAATGGCTTGGCTCCTTCTTATCTCCAAGACACGTTAGTGTCGTATCAACCAAGTCGAGCGTTGCGCTCACAAAACGCCAGACGTCTGGTGGTCCCTAAGGTCTCAAAAATCACTGTTGGTGGCAGAGCATTTAGCTACCAAGCTCCTTTACTGTGGAATCAGCTTCCCATTTATGTTAAGGAAGCAGATACGGTCTCCACATTCAAGGCCAGGCTTAAAGCACTTTACTTTAATTTAGCATATAATTAGGTAATATATAATATATGGTGTATATATTATATATGTATGCTGTATTATGTTATATATTATGTTATATATTATACAATAATGTATTGTGTTATGTTGTATATTATGTTATATATTATGCTGTATGTTATGTTGTGTATTTATGATATATATGGTATGTATGGTATATATGATGTATATGATATATAATATATAATTAGGTTTGCTTGGATCGGTTTGCACACCTGGTGTGCAATCCATGAATCTCTTTATTCAAGGCTAGGTTTAAAACAGTCCTCTTTAGTTTAGTATATGGCTAGGAAGGTAAGACTCTGGGAAGGCTAAACTCCTCAGAGTGTCAGTCAAGCTGCATAGGGAGTCAGTTTGCTGGGAGAAGTATGGTAACTTGAGCACTATCCTCTCCTCCTTCCTACTTTATCTACTTTATCTGTTTAGCACTTTTAGGATTCTGACTGTAGTTTGTTCATTGCTATTCACCCGTTGTCCCATTGTCTGTTTCATGGTACGATGACGGGATCTCTGAGCCTGGCCTCCTCCATCTACACCTGCGGACTGCCCCGCCCGACCCGCCTGGGAGTGCTTCGGCCCTGCACCGGACCTGTCCACGTTCAGCGGCCACTGGTCCACGTCCTGTAGCTAGCTTAGGTCCTAGATCATTAGCCTGTCCGTCCGGAGGAGCGGATCCCTTTCTCATATGGGTCTCCCTCCCTGTGGGTTTCCCTAGTGCTCCCCAAGGTTTCTCACTTTTTCCCACTGGGTTTTTTAAGAGTTTTTCCTTGTCGATGCAGGAGGGTCTTGTTGGACAGTTAGTGTCCAACAGAAAGGATTGGTGATGATCAGGACACTTTAGCATTCTACAACATGTATGGACATTTTCTTCTGTGTGTGCTTTATATTCTCCATGTGTCTTGGCTGTTGATTCTCTGACCTGTGTTGGTGATTTCAATGGTTTTGTTAAGTCCTCTGAGATGACTTCTGTTGTGACCTAGGGCTATACAAGAATAAATTGTATTGTATTGTATTGTATTGTATTGTATTGTGTATTGTATTGTATTGTATTGTATTCAGTCAGAATGAAACATACTGTTTTATAACATTATCATGTGCTTCAGTCAGAATGAAACATACTGTTTTATAACATTATCATGTGCTTCAGTCAGAATGAAACATACTGTTTTATAACATTATCATTTGCTTCTGTCAGAATGAAACATACTGTCAAGCTAATTTCATACATTCCTCTATCTTTTTATATCCTGAAAAATCCCTTCTAAATTTGAACAATTGCTCTTAGGTGAATTACAGCTTTCACTCATGAAGAGGTGTGTTATATTGTTTACATTTATCAGAGTTCTACCATAACGCTTTTTTGTATGTTTGTTCTATATAAAGAGACATAAGTTACTGTATTATTGCATATGCAGTACATATGTGAAATACACACCACTTTACTTTGCCATCTGAAGAAGATGACATAGTCTGGGATCGCGTCTTTAATTCAGACAGAAGACATGTTTTATTGTCGATGGTAGAGACAGCACGACCACGAACACAGATACAAGAGAATGCAAGTGTATTATACAGAGCGGAGGCATGGAGACCTCCAATCAGCAGCTTCCACGGTGTGCTTGTAGCTTGGCCTTCAGATAGACAAAACAAGGGAAAAGTACTGGCTTCTGCACATTGATAGAATGATGAGTTTAACTTTAACAAAAGTTGCTTCAAAGTGTTATGAAATCTCACACATCTTAGGGAGAGGTCAACACACAAGTTTTTTTTGGTTACTGAGATTTATTGATTTTAAATGCTACAAAATAAGAAAAATTGACTAATAGTTTCGAGAACTTTAAATGCACCAAAGCCACTGAGAAAAATGTTATTACAAAATATATACAGTATATTAATTCTCAGGGTTCACAGTCTGGAAGTCACTCATTCGCAGCCCTTCCTCCCCCAGACGAATAAACAAAGCCCACCCTAGCCCCCTGTTGTTTCGGTCATCACCTCATTTGACATGCAAATGTTAGCAACCCAAGTAGCGGGTTAGCTCCTCTTCTCTAAACTAGCCCCAAATTTGGCTGGGCGTTCTAGTGTTAAGATGTGCGAGGCGAGCCTGGCCTGACTGCGCTCTCCTCCTCCTAAAAAAAGATTAGAACGCAACATTTAGTTAATAATGTGTGTATAAAAATAAAAAATATTGAAATTATGACTTTAAACAAAAAGTAGTCTTCTGTTCTCTAGACTACAGACAAGGCCCGCATCCTCCACCACCTGAAGAAGATGACAAAGTCTGGGATCGCGTCTTAAATTCAGACAGAAGACATGTTTTATTGTCGATGGTAGAGACAGCACGAACAACAGATACAACAGAATGCAAGTGTATTATACAGAGCGGAGGCTAGGAGACCTCCAATCAGCAGCTTCCACAGTGCCATGTAGCTTGGCCTTCAGATAGACAAAACAAGGGAAAAGTACAGGCTTCTGCACATTGATAGAATGATGAGTTTAACTTTAACAAAAGTTGTTTAAAAGTGTTATGAAATCTCACATTCCCCCCTCTGGTCACACATTCACGTGTGACCATCAGGATCGATAAACAGCAACATAACATCATAACTCAATAATTTAAAAACTCAAACTCGGTACTTCACTCGGTACTTCAAAAAACTCAGAACTCGGAATACTTCAAAAACTCAGAAAACTCATAAAACATGTTCAGATCTTTCATAAAACTTGTCAACAATCTTCATTAAAATACCAAACTAATATGAGATTTCATAACACTTTGAAGTAACTTTTGTTAAAGTTAAACTCATCATTCTATCAATGTGCAGAAGCCAGTACTTTTCCCTTGTGTCTATCTGAAGGCCAAGCTACAAGCACACCGTGGAAGCTGCTGATTGGAGGTCTCCATGCCTCCGCTCTGTATAATACACTTGCATTCTATTGTATCTGTGATCGTGTGCTTTGTTGATCGTGCTGTCTCTACCATCGACAATAAAACATGTCTTCTGTCGGAATGTAAGACACGATCCCAGACTATGTCATCTTCTTCACTTCATCAGTCGATGTGGTTCCAGATATTGCTTTGAAAACAGTCTCTCCCACTTCTCCGTGTTGATTCTTTCAGGCTGCATTTGTGTTGAGCCATGAATTCTTCTGTGACGTGTCTTTCAATAACACGTTTCAGCTTCAGTGTCCAGATTCAGCAATTCAATTCAGTCCAAATTATGTCCAAATTGTGTAATCCAATTGTTCCAAATGATGTCCATGCAAAAGAGGACGATGGTATTGTCCATGTCTCAGCAGCTCACAGCAGGCCTGACTGGAATCAGGGGCTGTGCAGATTGTCCAAGTGTGCTGGTCCAGACGCATGGTTTCCCTTGAGGTTTCTCAGTTTTGGCTTTAAAAAAAAAACACATTTTTGTGTAAAAAAAAAAGTAGTCTTCTGTTCTCTAGATGTTACAAACAATGCCCGCATTCTCCACCACCTGAAGAAGATGACAAAGTCTGGGATCGCGTCTTAAATTCAGGCAGAAGACATGTTTTATTGTCGATGGTAGAGACAGCACGAACAACAGATACAACAGAATGCAAGTGTATTATACAGAGCGGAGGCATGGAGACCTCCAATCAGCAGCTTCCACGGTGCCATGTAGCTTGGCCTTCAGATAGACAAAACATGAAGTGGAAAAGTACAGGCTTCTGCACATTGATAGAATGATGAGTTTAACTTTAACAAAAGTTGCTTAAAAGTGTTATTAAATCTCACATTCCCCCCTCTGGTCACACATTCACGTGTGACCATCAGGATCGATAAACAGCAACATAACATCATAACTCAATACTTAAACTCGGTACTTCACTCGGTACTTCAAAAAACTCAGAAAACTCATAAAACATTTTCAGATCTTTCATAAAACTTGTCAACAATCTTCAGTAAAATACCAAACTTCATCAGTCGATGGTTCTCAGATATTGCTTTGAAAACAGTCTCTCCCACTTCTCCGTGTTGATTTCTTCAGGCTGCATTTGTGTCGAGCCATGAATTCTTCTGTGACGTGTCTTTCAATCGCACGTTTCAGCTTTAGTGTCCAGATTCAGAAATTCAATTCAGTCCAAATTATGTCCAAATTCAGAAATCCAGATTGTTCCAAATTATGTCCAAATTGTGTAATCCAATTGTTCCAAATGATGTCCATGCAAAAGAGGACGCTGGTGTTGTCCATGTCTCAGCAGCTCACAGCAGGCCTGAGTGGAATCAGGGGCTGTGCAGATTGTCCATGGGCTGATCCAGATGCATTCTCTCTTGAGGTTTCTCAGTTTTGGCTTGAAAAAAAAAACACATTTTTGTGTAAAAAAAAAGTCTTCTGTTCTCTAGATGTTACAGACAATGCCCGCATCCTCCACCACCTGAAGAAGATGACAAAGTCTGGGATCGCGTCTTTAATTCAGACAGAAGACATGTTTTATTGTCGATGGTAGAGACAGCACGAACAACAGATACAATAGAATGCAAGTGTATCATACAGAGCGGAGGCATGGAGACCTCCAATCAGCAGCTTCCACGGTGCCATGTAGCTTGGCCTTCAGATAGACAAAACAAGGGAAAAGTACAGGCTTCTGCACATTGATAGAATGATGAGTTTAACTTTAACAAAAGTTGCTTAAAAGTGTTATGAAATCTCACAATCATTATGGTAGAACTGTGACAAATGTAAACAATAAAAAAACACACCTTGTCGTGTTAGGAAAAATGTTCAGGATGTAAAAAGATAAAGTATTGTATGAAATCAGATTGACAGATTTTGGTTTTGAACGAGTTCAACAGTTTTGTATGTGATGACCAAAGCCATGAAATGAGCTTTAGTTTTACAGGGAGAAACTATTCAGTCGTTTATTTTGACTAACAGGACAGAAGCAAATGACAATATTTATTTTTACCAACCGTAATCGACAGGGCCAAGCCAAAGTAGCCCTGTATATTCTCTGGGTCAGTCTTAGAAACATTAAGTTTCCCCTCTGGTTCACAGTGTGTGCGGCACGGTGGCTGAGTGGATAGCACTCTCGCTTCTTGACACGAAGGTCCTGGGTTCGAATCCCGGTCGGGACAGGGCCTTTCTGTGTGGAATTGGCATGTTCTCTGTGTCTGCATAGGTTTCCTCCGGGTGCTCCGGTTTCCCCTACCCAAGTGACCTTGGTCCATGAAATGCGCTATATAAATAAATATCATGATCTTTTAATGTGGGGGCTAATTTAAACTCAAAATAGTACAGTAATCTGGACAGTAATCTGAACTTAAAAAAGTAAGTTTTTACAGACTTGAAATTTCCAGTAACTTGAATTTAAACACTTAGTTGGCAGAACTTGGAAAACTTAACTGACACAACTTAATAAGTGTAGTTCTTCAAAACTTGAAGAATTAAGTTAATGCCTTCAACTCAAAAATCCTTCGCAGCTGGTTGCTTTGAAATTTTGAGTTGAACTAACTTTTTCTTTTTTACAGTGTGCATGGACCAGAAGTCCAATTAAAATAATGGACAATTGCTCCTGCAGCCCTGAACAGGACATGCGAGATGCGCGGGTCGGCCCGAAACCCGCAGTCAACCCGCGGGTCCCGCGGTTTCGGGCGGGTTGGATGCCTCAAAAATATGAGTCATGTCAGGTGCGGGTGGGTCGGGTCAGAAAGCTCCTGATCCCTATATAATATTATATATGTGAGCCACGGTATGGGAGTCCCTTGAGTACATTTGCAATCGCGCAGGGAGGCTGTTAAACAAAAAAATCATGCTGACAAACAGGATCGCTCCTTCCTGACTCCCCGCTTAAAGCCTCAGAACACTCCAGCCCGAGGACAGACGTGTGATCTACACAGAGGCACCGAGACTGATGACTGTGGGCCTCACAGCAGAGGCCTAAAGCAGGGGCCTCATTACTTTAATACTTACAGTCTGTGGTAAATACACGGGCTACAGGTGTTCCACGTGCTTAGACTATATTAATATTGTATGTGTAACATTCAAAATAGATTGCGGAGGAGAGAGCAGCGAGAGAAGTTTGGCAGGGAGTTAAAATAAATGAATTACAGCTTGCTAAATTATTTGAAAGCATCTTCATTATGATTGTTATATTTATGTATTTATTATAAATGTTAGAGATGCCAGAGAAAAGGCGTCTGCTTTTTTTCTGAGTGGGAGGAGACACCAGCGGAGCTGTTTGAGTCAGATAACGTTCAGCGTTATATTACCAATAGTTTCTCTTTCCATAACGATATTCTCTCTTTTTGGAAAGATCACCAACGTGATGCAAAAGTTTACGTTATATGCAGTAGTTTTAATGTCTGCGGGTTATTCCAGAGACTGGCCTGCTACAAGGAGTTGCCCGTTTTAACCAGATTGTCGATGTGCGCGGGGCAGAAACTCATAGGCGACGGATACAAGTCCGATGTACAGTACGCTAGGCTTAAAGCCACAGATAGTTGTCCGGTGAAGAGAGAAGAAAGAGCGATGAGACGCCAATGTAACCCTGCTCACAAGTGCCACCTGGTGGTTGTTTTGGTCATTGCAACGTCACTGGGGGGAAGGAAAATAAAAGACGCGTGAATCACACGTGAGTCTCGTGTGATTCACGCGTGAAAGGCGACAAAACGGAATGGGACCTACTGTAGCTTTACAATTATCTTAGTGTGTAAACAAGGGTGGAATGAGACTTTCTGGTCTGTAAACTATTGCTTTAAGCAGCAATGACAACTGTCTGTTTTTTTTAGTGAGACAAGTGAGCTGTCAATCACAGCCCAGACCACGCCCAACTCTAAGCCCCCCTTCTTGTCCCTTGGTCCTCCAGGCAACGCCCTTTTAAAAGAAACTTTTCAAATGTTCATGTGGGCGGAGTAAGGCTGTGCACAGGTGTTTAGTCGCTCTTTAAGTTGAGCAACGTAGTCAAATACTGTGTAGCCACGTCATCTTCTTCATTTTCAATAGCGTCGTCTATTGACTCCATTATTACTTTCTCTACTGCTCATCTGGTCTTTGCATTTTTGTAGTCAACTTTAGTATGCACACACACGTCTTTGAGCTCTTCCAGTTTCAGCATCAAGAGCTGCTGTGACACTTGCGCTGCGATCTCCTCGAGACTCATGTTGCCGACAGACTGCAGGTGCATGTAAGTTTCAAATGAAACAGATGAAAATTAAACAAAAAATAGGTGGTGGGTGTTATTACAGCGTTATTGTTATACATGTCAATTATCATGGGTCCCGCACTGTACAACTTTTGGTAAATGGATGGATGGATGGAAGTAAACACTAAAGTGAATAATAATAAGATGAAAATATATCTAGCTTACTCAAAGAAGTACAAGGTTTTATGCTACCTTTGACTAAGAATGTCTTATTTTTGAATTTTAAGAGCAATAAATATATGTTGTTAACGAATTCATGTTTTTTCATTCAGATATATAAATCAACACACAACACCCAATGTATACATTGCTATTTAGTCAGTTAAAGTGATTGTCTGGAGTTTGTCAGAAAGAGAGAACATATTATACATATACATTATTAATACACATGCACGGAGGTTTTCAGAATTATTTGTGAACGTTTTAATGAAAAAGAATATGTTTTTATGCACACAAAAAAGCGATCGCGGCAAACCAGGAAGTGCTATTATTATGAATTGCACATTATAGGACACATCTGCAGAGGATTTGATTATGGATATAGCTTCAGTATATACATAAGTACCTCAGTGTGGATGTTCAGAATTCTTTGTTCAGTTTTCATGTAGTTCTAGAGCCTAATAGAGGCTCCGCAATGCGCGCAGCTGCGAGCATCAGCGCCGATGATTGACAGCCCTTGGCATGACTCGATTGGTTAACCTCGACGGCACCGTGGATTCTGAACTATAGCTAAGAGCAGGGAAGGCGGGACTTGCCAGTAATATTAGAATTAATAAAATGACTTATTTTATATCAACATTTAAGGCCAGGAGGTCAATTTAACACATTTCCTAAAATTTGTAATTCTTTTAGAGTTACAGACTATCACTTTAATGGGGAGATAATCCGTGTATGTTTTACATTTACCTGTTTGTTTTGAATTTTGTATTGAATCTGTGTTGGAATGAATAAATGAAAAATAAAAATAAATAAAAAGTAACTAGTTACCAGTAAACGTAATTGTATCGTTTTGCTCTGGAACATAATGTACACTCGACGTGCACATTTTTTACCTTTAGCCTCAGTGAGATATTTCCATCTAGAAAAGGCTGTTTTGCTGCAGGTGTCCTCCTCACTCTCCATCTCTCTCTGTGTGCTGTAAGCACTAAACACCCGCCACTGTGAATGTGGAAACACCCACCAGTGATGTGCGGTGAGGCTGGTGAAGCACTGACTTCACCCCAATCAGATGTAACATACTGTATATATCATATAAATCAAAAGGACCTACAGAGCGACTTATTCACAATTTGTTTGGCTACAGCAGAATATGTTTCATGCCCGCATTGTTTGCTCATACGAAACACAAAAGTATGAAAAAGCACATTTAAAAGTGTGGTATGAGCCCTACCTTAAACATGAACTGCACAGACCACCAGTTCAGACCAGTTTCCTATTCAAGTTCAGATAATAGTTTTAGCGTAGATATGTAATCCTCCATTTGGAAATAAGTCCAATGAGTTCTAAAAAGTAAAACATAACGGGTGTCTCCTCCATAAACTCCTCTCGTGTATCGCTAACTGCAGCAAAATCTCGGGTGCATCCAATTTCTAAAATCAACCTTCTTACCCTTCACCTCTCTTTCTTATCATTCCTATTGTCATTGGAACATTACCCTAAGTGCATTTTAAATTATCTTAAAATATGTTATATGTATTTTAGCCAAACCTGTTGCTGCCCTTAGCAGATGAAGAGCAAGAAAGGAGCTTTCTGATGGAATCAGATGCAGACGAATTCTGCGCTCACATGCGAACCGTACCCTGAGGCTGGCCTCACTTGTTGACATTACAAGCCGTGGTTGAGCGCAATTAAGACCCCATGTTTTCCATCAGCCAATAATTGCTGAGAGATTATCTCATCCTCCCTTCTCTCTTGACAACACACGCACAAGTCCTATCATGAAGTTTAAAACAAAAGTTAATTGTGCTACTTGAGTAACGTGCAGTAATGGGGTGTCGGCAATGATAACAGGGTTATAGTTACAGTCAGTAATTAGTTAGATTACTCGTTACTGAAATTGTATAATGACTTAGAAGTATAAAAACTAACTTGTAAGTTTAAATTCACTCGGCACTGAGCTTGGCTTGCGGATATAGCCTGTTATTATAATAGATCCATGATTTAGCCCGGGTCCTCTTGCTGCATTTTTCCATGTGCTCCTGCAGGTGGCGTTGATGCCGGGGCAGCATGCTGCTGTGGCTGTGGTCTGCTCTCTCTTCGGCTTCTTTGGTTTCTCTGTTTACCCCGTTGCCATGGAGCTGTCGGTGGAGTGCTCGTACCCCGTGGGAGAGGCCACCTCAGCTGGGCTCATCTTTGCCTCAGGGTTAGTCACTGTCATTCACACAAATTCTGTAGAACTAACTATTTAATCATTAAACAGACCTGGAGTTGTTTATAGCCAACAACAACTTCTGGCACAAACACATCCCACAGCTATTGTGAGTGACTGCATAACATAAAACAAAAAAGAAAGAAAAGCTCCTCTCTCAACAACAACAAACTGGAGAGTGGAGAGAATAGAAAACACGAATTGACTTTTCTCTTTCTTATTGTGGTACTGAATGTTATGCAGTCACTCTCAATTGCTGTGGGACGTTTTTGTGCCAAGAAGTTGCTTTTTGGCTATTAAACAACTATCACAGGTCGTTTAATGACTTAAATAGTTATTCTACAGAATTTCTGTGTGAATGACAGTGACTGACCCTGAGCAAAGACATGAGCCCAGCTGAGGTGGCCTCGCCCACGGGTAACGAGCACTCCAACCACCGACTCGCTCCATGGCAACGGGTAAACAGAGAAAACCAAGAGAAGCCGAAGAGAGAGCAACCACAGCCACAGCAGCATGCTGCCCCCGCAGCAACGCCACCTGCCGGAGCACATCAGGAAAAATGCAGCAACGGACCCGGGCTAAATCATGGGAGCTATTATAAGAAAATAACCAGGCTAAATCCGCAAAGCCCAAGCTCCATGCCCGAGTAAATTTAAACATTACAAGTTAGTATCTTTTATACTTCTAAGTCATTATTCAAATTCAGTAACGAGTAAATCTAACGATATTGACCTGACTAACTAGATAACCCTGTTAGTCAGTTGCCGACACCACCCGTTACTGCACGGTTACTCAAGTAGCACAATTAACGTTGTTTTAAACTTCATGATAGGCGACTTGTGCGTGTGTTGTCAATAGAGAAGGGAGGAGAGATAATCTCTCAGCAATTATTGGCTTGATGGAATAACATTGGGTCTGTAATTGCGCTCAACCACAGGCTTGTAATGTCAACAAGTGAGGCCAGCCCTCAGGGTACGGTTCGCATTGACGCGCAGAATTCGTCTGCATCTGAGTCTCCATCAGAAAGCTCCTTTCTTGCTCTTCATCTGCTAAGGGCAAGCAACAGGTTTGGCTAAAATACATACTAACATATTTTCAAAGATAACTTAGTGAAAATGCACTTAGGGTAATGTTCCAATGACAATAGAGAACGATAAAGAAAAGAGAGGTGAAGGGGAGTGAAGCGTTGAATTTTAGAAAACAGGATGCACCCGAGATTTTGTGCTGCAGTCGAGCGATACACGAAGAGGATCTTTTTATGTAGGACACACCCGTTATGTTTTACTTGATTAGAACTCATTGGACTTATTTCCAATGAGGATTACATATCTACGCTAAAACTATTAACAGCTGAACTTGGAATAGGAAACTTGGTCCCTGCGAACTAGGTGGTCTGTGCAGTTCATGTTGAAGGTAGAGGCTCATACCACACTTTTAAATGTGCTTTTTTCATACTTTGTGAGTTCGTATGAGCAAACAATGCGGCATGAAACATTATTCTGCTGTAGCCCAAACAAATTGGAATAAGTCGCCTCTGTAGGATCCTTATTTGATTTGATATGATATATACAGTATGTTACTCCATCGATTGGGTGCGAAGTTCAGTGCTTCACCAGCCTTCACCCGCACAATCACATGTGGGTGTTTCCACATTCACAGTGCGGGTGTTTAGTGCTTACAGCACAACAACACACCAAAGAGAGATGGAAGCGTGAGGAGGACACCTGCAGCAAAAACAGCCTTTTTCTAGATGCAAAATATCTCACTGAGGCTAAAGGGTAAAAAATGTCACGTCGAGTGTACATTATGTTCCAGAAGCAAAACGATACAAGTTAACTTTTTACTGTAACTAGTTACTTTTGTATTTATTTTATTATTTCATTTATCATTCACAATCACAGAGTCAACACAAAATTCAAAACAAACAGTACATGTAAAACATACACAGTATCTCCCCAGTAAAGTGATAGTCTGTAACTCTAAGAAGAATTACAAATTTTAGGAAAATGTGTTAAAATTGACCTCCGTGGCCTAAATGTTGCATATAAAATAAGTCATTTATTAATTCTAATAATTAACTAGGCAAGTCCCGCCTTCCCTGCTCTAGCTATAGTTCAGAATCCACAGTGCCTCGTCGAGGCTTAACCAATCGAGTCATGCCAAGGGCTAGCAATCATGGCGCGGATGCTCGCAGCTGCGCGCATTGCGAGACCTCTATTAGGCTCTAGGAACTAACATGAAAACTGAACAAAGAATTCGGAACATCCTCACTGAGAGGACTTAGTGTATAATACTGAAGCTATCCGTTACTCAAATGCCTCTGCAGATGTGTCCTATAATGTGCAATTCATAAAATAAGCACTTCCGGTTTGCCGCGATCGCGTTTTTGGGTGCATAAAAAACATATTCTGGGTCTTCAGTTAAACTCGGTTCACAAAATAATGCTGAAACCGCCGTGCCAGTGGTGATATAATAATGTATATGTATATAATATGTATCTCTCTTCGCTCATTTCTGACAAACTCCAATACAATCACTTTTAACTAGATCTAAATAGCAATGATACATTGGGTGGTTGTGTGGTGATTTATATATCTGAATGAAAATACATGAATTCGTGAACAAAATTATTTATTGCTCTAAAAATTCAGAAAATAAACAATCTTAGCAAAAGGTAGCATAAAACCTTGTACTATCTTTGAGTAAGCTAGATATTATTTTCACATCTTATTATTATTCACTTTAGCTTGTTTAAACTTCCAATCCATACCATCCCATTTTACCCAAACAGTTGTACAGTGCGGGACCCATGACTAAATTGACATGTATCAACAATAACGCTGTAATAACACTACCACCACCTATTTCTTGTTTAATTGTTCATCTGTTTCATTTGAAAACTTACATAGCACCTGCAGTCTAGGGCGCAACATGAGTCTACGAGAGATCGCAGACGCAAGTGTCACAGCACATCCTTGATGCGCAGAAACGGGAAAAAGCTCAAAGACGTGGTGTGTGCATACTAAACGGTTGACTACAAAAATGCAAAGACCAGATGAGCATAGTGAAAGTAAAATGGAGTCAATAGACGACCTACATTGAAAATGAACGAAGATGACGTGCTACACAGTATTTTGACTACGTTGCTCAACTTAAAGAGCGACTAAACACCTGTGCACAGCCTTACTCCGTCCACCACATGACACATTTGAAACAGTTTCTTCTTTACACAAAAGGGCGTTGCCTTGGAGGACCAAGGGACAAGAAGGGGGCTTAGAGTTGGCGGCGGTCCTGGCTGTGATTGACAGCTCACTTGTCTCGGACTTAAAAAATACAGTTGTCATTGCTCGCTTAGGTCCCATTCCGTTGTTTTGTCGCCTTTCACGCGTGAATCACACGAGACTCACGTGTGATTCACGCGTCTTTTATTTTCCCCCCCCAGTGACGTTGCAATGACCAAAACAAACCACCAGGTGGCACTTGTGAGCAGGGTTACATTGGCGTCTCATCGCTCTTTCTTTCTCTCTTCACCGGACAACTATCTGTGGCTTTAAGCCTAGCGTACTGTACATCGGACTGATTATATCCGTCGCCTATGAGTTTCTGCCCCGCGCACATCGACAATCTGGTTAAAACGGGCAACTCCTTGTAGCAGGCCAGTCTCTGGAATAACCCGCAGACATTAAAACTACTGCATATAACGTAAACTTTTGCATCACGTTGTGATCTTTCCAAAAAGAGAGTGAATATTGTTATGGAAAGAGAAACTATTGGTAATATAACGCTGAACGTTATTTGACTCAAACAGCTCCGCTGGTGTCTCCTCCCACTCAGAAAAAAAGCAGACGCCTTTTCTCTGCATCTCTAACATTTATAATAAATACATAAATATAACAATCATGCTTTCAAATAATTTAGCAAGCTGTAATTCATTTATTTTAACTCCCTGTGCTCTCTCCTCCGCAAACCACTAAATGAGGAAAAGGGAAATTCACTCAATCATTTTGAATGTTACACAATACAATATTAATATAGTCTAAGCACGTGCCATGTCTCTGTATTTACCACAGACTGTAAGTATTAAAGTAATGAGGCCCCTGCTTTAGGCCTCTGCTGTGAGGCCCAATCATCAGTCTCGGTGCCTCTGTGTAGATCAACGTCTGTCCTCGGGCTGGAGTGTTCTGAGGCTTTAAGCGGGGAGTCAGGAAGGAGCGATCCTGTTTGTTCAGCATGATTTTTTTGTTTAACAGCCTCCCTGCGCGATTGCAAATGTACTCAAGGACTCCCATACCGTGGCTCACATATATAATATTATATAGGGATCAGGAGCTTTCTGACCCGACCCCACCCGCACCTGACATGACTCATATTTTTGAGGCATCCAACCCGCCCGAAACCGCGGACCCGCGGTTGACTGCGGTTTCGGGCCGACCCGGCACCTCGCATGTCCTGTTCAGGCTGCAGGAGCAATTGTCCATTATTTTAATTGGACTTCTGGTCCATGCACACTGTAAAAAAGAAAAGTTAGTTCAACTCAAAATTTCAAAGCAACCACTGCGAAGGATTTTTGAGTTGAAGGCATTAACTTAATTCTTCAAGTTTTGAAGAACTACACTTATTAAGTTGTGTCAGTTAAGTGTTTCCAAGTTCTGCCAACATAAGTGGTTAAATGCAAGTTTACTAGGAAATTTCAAGTCTCTGTAAAAACTTATACTTTTGTAAGGTCAGATGACTGTCCAGATATACTGTAACTAGTTTAATGAGTTTAAATTAGCCCCCACTATTAAAAGATCATGATATTTATTATATAAGCGCATTTCATGGACCAAGGTCACTTGGGTAGCGGAAACCGGACACCCGAGAAACCTATGCAGACACAGAAAAACAGGCCAATTCCACACAGACAAAGCGGCCCTACCCGACACGGGATTCGAACCCAACCTTCGTGTCAGAAGCGAGAGATGCTATCCACATCAGCCCCACCGTGCCGCATACGAACACCACTGTCTGAACCAGAGGGGAAACTTTAATGTTTCTAAGACTGACCCAGTAGAATATACAGGCTACTTTGGCTTGGCCCTGTCGATTTACGTGGCTCTCGTAAAAATAAATATTGTCATTGCTTCCGTCCTGTTAATCCAAAATAACGACTGAATATTTCTCCCTGTAAAACTAAAGCTCATTTCATGCTTTTCCATCACTATACAAAACTGTTGAACAATTCGACTTCAAAACCAAATCTGTCAGATCTCATTTCATACAATACTTTAAATCTCTTTTTACATCCTGAACATTTTTCCTAACCACGACAAGGGTGTTATTTTTTATCTTGTTAACAATTGTCACAGTTCTACCATAAATGATTGTGAAATTTCTATAACACTATTAAGCAACTTTTAGTTATAAGTTAAAACACTCATCATTCTATCAATGTGCAGAAGCCTGTACTTTCCCCCTTGTTTTGTCTATCGGAAGGCCAAGCTACATGGCACCGTGGACAAGCTGCTGATTTGACGGATCTCCATGCCTCCTGGTACCTCGGTATATATACACTTGCATTCTATGTATCTGTTTTCGTGCTGTCTCTAACCACTCGACAACAAAAACATGTCTTCTGTCACTAATTAAAGACGCGATCCCACTAACTTGTCATCGCTTCTAGTGGTGGAGGATGCGGGCATTGTCTGTAACACTCTAGAGAACAGAAGACTTCTCTGTTTTTTACACACAAAAATGTGTTTTTTTTTCAAGCCAAAACTGAGAAGAACCCTCAAGAGAGAATGCATCTGAATCAGCCCATGGACAATCTGCACAAGCCCCTGCATTCACTCAGCCTGCTGTGAGCTGAGCTGAGAACATGGACAACACCAGCGTACCTCGTTTGCATGGCGACATACATTTTGCGGAACAATGGGAGTACACAATTTAGACAGAAAGAATTTGAACACAATCTGGATTCCGAACAATTGCGGTACATAATTTGGACTGAGATTCTGGAATTTACTGAATCTCTGGACACACTAAAGCTGAAACGTCAATGCGATTGAAAGAACACGTCACAGAAGAATTCATGGCTCACAACAAATGCACCTAAGAAAATCAACACGGAGAAGTGGAGAGACTGCTTTTTATACTGAGAACCATCTGAAGTTTGGTATTTTACTGGAAGATGTTGACAAGTTTTATAAAAGATCTGAACATGAAGTTTTTGCTTAGTTTTGAAGTATTCCGAGTTCTCGAGTTCCGAGTGAAGTACCAGAGTTTAAGTATTGAGTATTATGAATGTTGCTGTTTATCGATCCTGATGGTCAACACTGAATGGTGTGACCAAGGGCAATGTGAGACTTTAATACCACCTGTTAAGCAACTTTTGTTAAAGTTTAAACCTAGCATTCTATCAATGTGCAGAAGCATGTACTTTTCCACATCATGTTTTGTCTATCTGAAGGCCAAGCTACATGGCACCTGTTGCAGCTGCTGATCTGCGAGGATCTCCATGTCCTCCGCTCTGTAAATAAAACACGTGCATGCCTGTTTTTTCTTTTGTCTTCGGAGCTAGTCCTCACACCCACTCGACAGATAAAAACAGTCTTCTGCCTGAATTTCGAACGTGGTGCGATCCCAACTGTTGGCAGCTTCTTCTGGTGAGTGGAGAATGCTAGGCATTGCGTTTGTAACACTAGAAGAACAGAAACATACACTTGTTTGTTATACACAAAAATGAGCGTTGTGTCTTTTTAAAGCCAAAACCTGAGAATACCTCTAAGGGAAACCATAAGCGGCTAGCGTACCCAGCACACTACTCGACTATCTGCTCAGCCCCCTAGTCCAGGCACCTGCTGTGCAGCTGGCTGACATCATGGACAATACCATCGTCCTCTTTTGCACTGACATCATTTGAACAATTGGATTATCACAATTTTGCGACATAATTTAGGACTGAATTGAAATTGCGAAATCTGGACACTGAACAGCTAAACGTGTGATTAGAAAAGACACGTCACAGAAGATATTCATGGCGCAACACAAATGCAGCTGAAAGAATCAACACGGAGAATATGGGAGAACTGTTTTCAAAGCAATTCTGGATACCACATCGACTGATGAATGAAGAAGATGACATAGTCTGGGATCGTGTACATTCCGACAGAAGACATGTTTTACTTGTCGATGGTAGAGACAGCACGATCAACAAAGCCACACGATCACAGATACAATAGAATGCAAGTGGTATTATACAGACGGAGGCATGGAGACCTCCACTCACAGCTTCCACGTGTGCTTGTACTTGCCTCCAGAGACACAACAGGGAAAAGTACTCGCTTCTGCACATTGTGAGAATGAGTGAGTTTAACTTTAACAAAAGTTGCTTCGCAAGTGTTATGAAATCTCATATGAGTTTGGTATTTTAATGAAGATTGTTGACAAGTTTTATGAGAGATCTGAACATGGTTTATGAGTTTTCTGAGTTTTGGAAAGTATTCCGAGTTCTGTGTTTTCTGAAGTACCGATGAAGTACCGAGTTTGAGTTTTTAAATTATTGAGGTATGATGTTATGTATGCTTTTATCGATCCTGATGGTCACACTACGTGAATGTGATGACCAGAGGGGAATGTGAGATTTCATAACACTTTTAAACAACTTTTGTTTAAAGTAAACTCATCATTCTATCAATGTGCAGATTGCCTGTACTTTTCCCTTGTTTTGTCTATCTGAAGGCCAAGCTACATGGCACCAAGTGGAAGCTGCGATTGGAGGTCTTCCATGCCTCCGCTCTGTATAATACACTGCATTCTGTTGGTATCTGTGTTCGTGCGCTGTCTCTACACCATCACAATAAAACATGTAACTTCTCTGTCTGAATTTAAGACGCGATCCCAGACGTTGTCATCGTTCTTCAGTGGTGGAGGATGCTCGGGCCCTTGTCTAGTATCTAGAAACAGAAGACTACTTTTGTGTTAAAGTCATAATATGTCAATATTTTTTATTTTTAACACACCACAGTATTAACTAACATGTTGCGTTTCTAATCATTTGCTTTAGGAGGAGGCAAAGAGCGCATCACCATGCGCTCAGCCTCGCACATCTTACAACACTAGAACAGCCCAGATACCAAATTTGGGCTAGTTTAGAAGAAGAGGACTAACCCGCTGACGTAGTGTTAGTTCGAACATTTGCCCATGGCTAAATGAGTTGATGACCGAAACAACAGAGGCTAGAGGTGGGCTTTTGCGTTTTCTCACTTCTGGGAAGAGAAGGCTGCGAATAGGACTACCAACTGTCGAACCCTGAAATTAAATATACTGTATAATTTTGTCAATAACATTTTTCTCAGTGGCTTTGTGCATTTAAAAGTTCCTCGAAACTAATTAGTCAATTTTATCTATTTGTAGCATTTACAAATCAATAAAAATATCATCAGTAACCAAAAAAAACCTGAATTGTTGACCTCTCCCTAAGTAATGTGTGTGAGAATTTCATAACACTTTGAAGCAACTTTTGGTAAAGTTAAACTCATCATTCTATCAATGTGCAGAAGCCAGTACTTTTCCCTTGTTTTGTCTATCTGAAGGCCAAGCTACAAGCACACCGTAGGAAGCTGCTGATTGGAGGTCTCCATGCCTCCGCTCTGTATAATACACTTGCATTCTCTTGTATCTGTGTTCGTGTTGATCGTGCTGTCCTCTACCATCGACAATAAAACATGTCGTCTGTCTGAATTAAAGACGCGATCCCAGACTGATGCATCTTCTTCAGATGGCAAGTAAATGTTAGTATTTCACAATAAGTTACTAGCAATCAATAATACAGTAACTTATGTCCACTTATATTAGTAACAACAAAACATCAAAAAAACGTATGGTAAACGCTAGATAAAGTAAACAAATATAACACCCCTCTCATGATGAAAGCTGTAATTCACCTAAAGCAATTGTTCAAAATTTAGAAGGATTTGTTTCAGATATAAAAAGAATAGAAGAATGTATGAAATTTAGCCTTGACAGTATGTTTTTCATTCGGACAGAAGCAAAATGATAATGTTATAAAACAGTATGTTTCATTCTGACTGAAGCACATGATAATGTTATAAAAACATAATGGTTCATTCGGACTGAAGCACATTATAATGTTCTATAAAACAGTTACTGGTCTTTCTGACTGAATACAATACTATACAATAACAATACCCATACAACAATACAATACAATCAAAATACAATACAATACAATACAATTTATTCTTGTATAGCCCTAGTCACAACAGAAGATCATCTCAGAGGACTTAACAAAACCATTGAAATCACCAACACAGTCAGAGAACTCAACAGACCACAAGACACATGAGACAATATAAAGCACACACAGAAAAGAAAATGTCCATACATGTTGTAGAATGCGCGAAGTGTCCTGATCATCACCAATCCTTTCTGTTGGACACTAACTGTCCAACAAGACCCTCCTGCATCGACAAGGAAAAACTCTTAAAAAACCCAGTGGGAAAAAGTAGAAACCTTGGGAGCACTAGGGAAACCCATCAGGAAGGGAGACCCCATATAGAAAGGGATCCGCTCCTCCGGACGGACAGGCTAATGATCTAGGACCATAACGCTAGCTACAGGACGTGGACCAGTGGCCGCTGAACGTGGACATGTCCGTGCAGGACCGAAGCACTCCCAGCGGGTCGGGCGGGGCAGTCCGCAGGTGTAGATGGAGGAGGCCAGGCTCAGAGATCCCTCATCGTACCATGAAACAGACAATGGACAACGGGTGAATAGCAATGAACAAACTACAGTCAGAATCCTACAAAAGTGCTAAAAACAATAAAGTAATAAAGTAGGAAGGAGGAGGATAGTGCGCATGTTTACCATACTTCTCCCAACAAACTGACTCCCTATGCAGCTTGACTGACACTACTGAGAGTTTAGCCTTCCCAAGTCTTACCTTCCTAGCCATATACTAAACTAAAGAGGACTGTGTTTAAACCTAGCCTGAATAAAGAAGATTCATGGATTGCACACTCAAGAAAGGCAAACAGTTCCAAGCAAACACCCTAAATTATATATTATATATCAGATACATCAGCATATACACATACATACCATATATATCATAAATACAACAACATAACATAACAGCATAATAATAACATAATATACAACATTACACAATACTTACTGTATAACTAATATACATAATTAATAACATATACAGACATACTTATATAATATATACACTAACAAATATTATATATGACCTAATTATATGCTAAAGTAAAGTAATGCTTTAAGCCTGGCCTTGAATGTGGAGACCGTATCTGCTTCCTTAACATAAATGGGAAGCTGATTCCACAGTAAAGGAGCTTGGTAGCTAAATGCTCTGCCACCAACAGTGATTTTGAGACCTTAGGGACCACCAAGAAACGTCTGGCGTTTGGTGAGCGCAACGCTCAGACTCTGGTTTGATACGACCTCTAACGTGTCTGGAGATATAGAAGGAGCCAAGCCATCTTATGGCTTTATATGTGTAAGAGAAGGGTTTTAAAACATTATTCTGTACTCCACAGGAGCCATGGAAGTGATGTGTTAAACCCCGACGTTATGTGCCTGCCCATCCTGTTAGGTACCTGTCTAAGATCCCTCAGCTGCTGTAGTTCTGAGAACCGAGCTGAAGCTCTTCCTAAGACGACTTTAGGGCACCTGGGCCAATATAGTCGTAATACAGTAGATCCGAGCCATTGAGGTGACACAAACGACAAACCGCTGAATGCTTTTATCCAGCGTACACTTATAAGGAAGAAATTCCTAATTGTTAGCGATGGTCCGTAATGCAATACGAACCGTTTTAGTTCTGCTTGGACTTACAATAAAGACCATTGAAGGCGAACGCTCTGGGTCAAGCAACAAATGACTCCAAGAATTCAAAAACTCACAGTGCGGCATCTGGTACAATTGACTTGAACACCATCGAGAGAGTACAATGATATGGCGTGTTAGCAGATGGGAGTCACGCAGGACCTTCGGACCGAGTAGGAGCCACTTCTGATCGATCGCCGGGTGAGAAGTAAGAAAAAGTTACCGAGTCATCCACATTGTATAAGGTCCTTTAGGCAGCACGGAAGCGTTAGGCCAGCTGATCTGGCTGATTTAGTGGCTTCATCGACAGATAAAGCTGTGTGTCGGTATCTGCCGAGCAGTGCGGAAATTAATATTCCATAGCCTTTTTAATACAATGTAATCCTAATGGCACAGTGAGAGAGGTTAAAAGAATCGGTACCATACGCGAAAAAAATAAAAAAAACACAATCAAAAAAAAAAAAACGAACACCCCTGGCGGCAACATCCGAATGCTACTCCTAGAATCAAGTGACGGTTCTGATTCTACGTTGACGACAGAGTGATTACCCGATCTGGATAAATAGGATGTAAACCAAGCCAAGGCTGGTTCCTTCTAAGCACTATATCACGCATCTACAGCACACTCGGCAGGAGAATGCTGTGGCGTGAGTGTTCATATTGCCAGCACTAAGTCCAGTAGGACCACGCACCTGACACTTGTCCATTACACTCACACTAGTAGGCAAGTACCAGTTTGTTGCGACTTTGACATTCAGATGCCGTTTCAGTGCGATGTACTGACGAGCTCTAATCCCTGATTGAAAGACGTCTAAACACATATAGTTTCCTGGCAGTGCAGCGACGCGAAGCCAAGCAACCTGAGAATGTTCATGATAGACTAACAGTATAGTCTTTTCATTCTGACTGAAAGCTCAGGCGATCTGTCTAAAAAAAAAAATGAAACAATCAAAAAAAAAATAAAAAGTGAATATTAAACAGAAAAAATAAACGAATGGCTTTCATTACTGACTGAAGCAACATGATAACAAGTTATAAAACCAGTATGTTTCATTCTGACGGCAAGCGCATGAGAAAGTTCTATAAACACAGCATGATTATCCTTTCAGACTGAAGTCTCATGAGCATAGTTATAAAACATTATTTTTTCATCCTGACTGAAGCTCTAGAATAAAGGTTAATGTGAGCGTGAGTAAATCCACTAAAGCTCCACTGAAGAAAAACGGGAACTAATATCAGAATCCTCCCCCTCCCCCTAGAGATGGCAAAGCGTGAAGCAACTCGTACAGCTCAGCCCCGGTGATAACGACCCTATTTACATAACCAAAGTTGCCCGTTCCTACAGAGTGATTTCGTTTGTTTAGCTAAAATCCTTGGGTCATGTTGGCGCACCGTGGAGGTGATGATAGAGGAGATAATGTGCCAATATGACACCTCCATGCCACGAGTGCGATGTTAAAGCTGCGTCTCAATTCGTTCAACATCTGGTGTTCCGTTTCTCCATAGCACATGTACTGCTACACAAATAGTTCTCAATAATCACAATGCCACCGAGATTTACATGGTCTAAAAAAAAATTATGAAACAGAGAATCTCAGGAAGATAAACCGGTTTAAAACATCGACATTCCCAACCACACAATCATCACAGTCACATAACAACATTTGTGAATTACTCTTTCTAATGTCCGACGTCCAACCTCCAGATCACGTCAATATCGCGTTTCGTGAATGACCGTCCAAACGAGTACTGTGCAAGGTTGCGCATCTGACGTATAAAAACAATGACATCCCCATATACGTGGATATGACGGTCCAATCCCCGACCTCCTCTAGACGTGGAACACAGGTCATCGGCCCTTTCCGACGCAGTACGTCTTGCTTAGCAATACAAATCTATAGGCTGTGAAGCAATCTAGGTGTACTGACGGTAGCGTAGTGATTAAGCAATGTGTGAGCCTTGGATACGTGTGTTCAAAGTCAAGGTGTGTTGATCATTATCTTAACCTATTTGCTTTCGGATTTTTACGAACCATTTTTCTGTTTGGTTAACGACTATTAAACACTCAACATAGCGATTCGTAGTGGCTAATAATAAAACTTGTGAACTGTATGCATTTGTTGTGCTAACAATCTCAACGATTGTAAATAAGGGGTGGTGCACTTGACGATTTTATGCAATGCATGGGTATCACAAGTTTTATATTAGCCAACAACATAATCTTATGTTGAGTGTTTATTTCGTTTTTAAGCAAACAGATAAATTGTTTCGCTAAAAAGTGAAAAGTCAAACTGTTCCGCCCGGGATTTGACCTGGTCGTTGCGACTGAAGTCTCATTACGCACCGCTACACCACTGCCAGGCATTTTTTTGACTACTGTGAAAAAATAATAGATTACATTCCTAAAACAAAGACGCAGCACTTTACGCAGTTACAGCCTTGACATGTGAGCGTCGGTGCGAGGACTCTGTTTTCCACGTTCTAATTCGACGTATAGGCGTGTGCATCTGGACGTAATAGCAATGCCTTCCCCAGACGTTGAATCTGTACCTCTGTCGCTGCCCTGCCTTTATTTAAATGGAATCACCCTCTCTAGTAAGTAACACAGTATGCACCCAGTCTTTTAGATATTGATGTATCATTTCCACATTGTAAAGGGTTGGAGACAGAAAGTAAGTTGTTTTCACACGTAACGTGGAATGTGTTAAGTTTACTTTTGTATATTAATCTGTATTTGAATTTGGCTCAGTCGCATGAATCTTTAATAAAAAACGGCTGGCCAGCTGCTCAGTCGAACGGGCAGACACCTTTTTTTTAGTTTTTAAGTTAAAGTTCTAACAAATGCATATTGTTTTTCATATTTCAAACTAATTTTAGCACATTGAATTTCTAGGTTCAGTGTCCAACACAACTATGTGTTAAAAAAGGTTAAAAGGATTCTTGAGTTTTAAAATAATAATTCATTATTTTTCATAGTTACCTGTATATTTCACAATGGTTTATAAAACTGCCAAAAGACAAACCAGTCCTTAGTAAATAAGTTTAAAAAACAGGGGGGATATCAGCTTAATATTTGGGACACTCCCATCATTTAGGACACCTGTGATGTATCAGTTGGAGTTGCGGTCAGGTTGTGGGACCCTGTGTGACCAGGTGGGACCAAGGGAGCACACCAGATGTTACCTGCTGCAGTATGAGCGTATAATTTTCATGTATTGCCTTTGTTTAATAAATGATTTAATGTCTTCCCAGGTCGTCATTGTCAGAGACTTTCACTTCTTCTCACGGTGGCTGTTCTAAATGAGCCACTACAGTTGTTTATTTTCTTTGTTATGTTAGGCGCAAATTTTAACATATCCATTCATCTGGCTTCGGTAGCAAGCTAACTAGCGCTTTGCAACTTATTCAATTTCTTACTTTTTCTTATAAACTTTAAACAACCAGCCATATCGTTAATTAAAATACATTTACCTTTTGCTAATGCAGTTCAATTATTGTGACTAATCCATAGAGTATAATTTCTGAATGTTGACAATAACTAATGTTCGTGTGTATTCCCTAATGTGTCATGTGTGTATGAGTCTTACAGGTGTCAGCTGTGTTGAAGGTGTTCAAAGGTGAAGATCACACTCTATCACACATTGTTTGTTCTTCTGTATTATTATGTTGTTGTTAGAATAAAACCATTATTTGGGTGTATTTCTCTTCTGAAAACATCCTTTTTTCAGATGTTCAGCAACTACATCAAGATGAGGATAAAAGAGCAACAAGGGAAAAATGCCCCCTCGGAAATGCAACATGGGTAGAGTTAATTACAGGGTAAAGTAGCTTTCAGGCTCATTTGTGTCCATGTGCCAACACAAATGCACATTTGCAATTGTTTTACATGGACTTACGCAATGACCCAAAGCCCTTATCCCAAGTTTCTCAGTACACAGAGCTGTTTTTCCAGGGTGTCCTCAAGCGAGTGCCGTGCCAAGGTTTGTATTCACATCGGATGATGGATCGAGTGGTTTGAGGCCATTAATAGGAAAGTTTATCATGTGTTGTTATATTCACTTTTGCCACATTATGTTGAATTGAAAAACTAAACATGTTCCACAGTTTCAAGGTGCTTGTTGCTTGGACCTTGTGATGAGAGACTGCTGAAGACCAAGAGACGACACATGTTGGAACACCTCAACCTTCGAATAAAATGGCTGCTTCTGCCTTTCAGATTGTGTTTTACATCTGGGGAACGTTTGAGTGTAGCGGGAGGTGCGCTGGGTTTAATATCGATCCACACATAGGTGCTTACAATCATGTTTTTTTTACTTTGGCATGAACTGTTCAGTAACAGTAGTGTTCATACAACGGTGCCTGTGTGCTTTTAACTTGTATACTTTGCTGTAGGAGAAACATGATTATTAAGCAGCTCATTTGCAATAATGACTGATATCCTTTTACATACACGTTGTTCTAGGATTTTTGAAGCGTTGTGTTTCTCGTTTATTGCCCCGAGTCAGAACTAAACCCATGAGAAAGCTGCATTCAGATTCACAAGCTAAAATTGGAACGGTCTTCCTGGAATGTGAGACAGGGCTTCTTCTTTGACCAATGTTAAACTTCCAGGTTTAAAACCACTTCTGTTTCTGCTTCAAACTGAGCGATTTTATGAGAGATTTTATTTTTATCTTTTTAATTTACTGTCAATAGTTATTAATTGTAATGGCCTTGTTTGATTGTTTCTATCTTTTGTCAGTGCATTGAGTTTCCTTTTGTTTTGGACTGTGCTATACCAAATAAACTTGCCTTGCCTATTGCCAAAAAGATGTCTCGACCAGTAAGGGATTCTGCAGAGGTTAAGTGGTCCAATAGAACTTGTAAATGGACGTATATAACGTCAATATTTTGGTCCCTATAAAGCCGTCGAGAGGACGTCGGAACACCGGCCCGGTTCTGTACCACATTGCAACCCTTGCATGAACGTGGCCGCGCCGCGACGTCATTTGAACGTCCGATAACGTCAGAAGACGTTGAAAAGGCCAGTGTTTTGACATTCTGCTTGTTTAGTGGGAAACAACGGAAAACGAAACGGTCATATGAAGGCATATTTTGGACATATAAGAGTTGATAGGAACGTCCGGACCGACCGGTTCTGTACCACATTGGCAAACCTTGATTGAAACGTCCAGATGCCGTTGAAATTACGTTGTTTTGACATCTGCTTGCTTAGTGGGAACGACTGAAAACGGAAAACGTCCTATAACGTCAATATTTTGGGATAATGAGACGTTGATTAGGGACGTCAGACCCGACCGGTTCCGTACCACCTTAAACCTTGAATTACGTGCCTCAAAGTAACATAGTTTGGTGGTTGATGTGGACGTCGGGCAGGAAACGCGTCGAGAAAAGTTATTCACACCCACCTGGACCTATATTCGACGTTCAAAATTCCGTTGATTTCAGTCGGCTTGCTTAGTGGGAAGTCCATGTTGAGGAAAAGCAATGCTTTGAGTCACAAAAGAAAGTGAAAGTGTGTCCCTTGTGCTGTTTGCTGCTGGAGAAGCTGTGCAGGACGTGGTTGAGGTTCAGCCAGGGTCCCGCAACATCATCAAAGCCAGGAAAGCGATGACTTTCTATTAGGTTGCAGAGCAGAGCAAGGCCCTTACTATAAAGAAAACTCTAAACTGCGGACCATGGTAGTTAAGGCATAGTATCGGAATCTATACCATCAAATATTGTATCACATGGCACAAAAAGCCAACGAAATGCGGTAGCATTTTGTCTATATGATGGGGCCACGTGATACACAATCAGCCACAATCTGTATTCTGTATCATAATTGTTACTGTTAATGAGCCCATGGTATCGATGAGCATGATATAGTCTACATCAGGCATGTCAAAGTCAACATACTCAGAGGGCCAAAACAAACAAATTGCTGACGAGCGTGAGGGCCGGGACTGTTCATTGTTTATTAAACTCATTGCCGTCCGCCTATTTCCGAACAGGTACTCCCATATTGCCAGCCGTTTCTGATGCTTTTTATAGATTTTCAGGACCCACAGAATATTGTGTACTATGGACTATCTGAAATCCGAAACCAGATTCTGAAAGAATAGACTGTTACTTTCATCAGCAAAAAAGAATTTTGTTTCTAGCTTGTATATCCCAGTTGAGTTAGAGGAAGAGTTAAAAAGATTTACTGCAATCACCAAAAGTGAGAAAAAAGAGGCACAAAAAAGTGCATCTAGCTGTTTTCAAACCTTGCCCAGAGAGCGCTGCTGCACCTGCTGGCTCCGATTCAATATGCTCTCAAGCTTATCCCCAAACCATATTAGATATAATAGACATTGGGAACATGTCAATAGCGGGGGAAACCGCAATTGACGTAATAGTGCGTCAATGGCGCCAACGGGCCATGTAAATTCATTTGCGGCCGGATTTGGCACGCGGGGCCTTGACCTTTGACACATGTGGTCTTACATGAAGTCAGTGTTCATTTTATAACTTTGCTCTGGTAATGATTATTATTATTCCTTAGATGTGTAGCTTCTTGGGACCAAAAACAATATTGGTCTTCATGGGTTGGTGTCTGTAAAATCTTTGTAGTTTTTTTTTTTTTTTTTTTCAGAATTTCCAAGCTCTGTTGTTGGAGGTGAGAAAGCTTGTCTCATGAGCACCGTCACCAAAGATGTTGACCAACCACCCACCATACATGCGGATGCACCGATCCTGCGAAGTGACGGGCCAAGGTGCACTTAAAAACGTCACTTTCCACACCTTGCAGACCTTCACAGTAAGTTTTTTTTAATTGTCATTTTGGTGATACCAAGGGTTTCTGCGGGGCATAAAACTTTTCTGTCATTACAGGACAACTACGCACCAAATCAACTTTTTTGAAGCTTAAAAACTGCATACATATGTTTCTTATAGCGCTCTTACATGTACCTGGTAAATTTTTATGGGACATTTTAGGCCCAAATAGATAAACATTCACTTTTAGCCTCACAACGTCTGTGTAGCGCCTCTTCAACTTAATGGCTACCCTAACAATTGCCAAACGTGCTCGGTCCCTCCCCCATCATCAATCTATATACCTACTCCTCCACCATCATCATTTTAACACCCCTTCTCCCCCTCCACTCCCTCCCCCTACTCTCTAACTCTAATTCCACTCCTTAATCCAAAACACCCCCCTCAAAACTAAACACCCCAAACATACACACCACATAACAAAAAAACACTCCCCCTCCCTAAACACTCTCACACACAAACCAACAAACCAAACCACCCCCCCAAACTTAAAAAAACCAAAATCCCCCCCCCCATCATACCCCCCAATTACCCAAAATAACATCCACAACCAAACCAACCCCAACACCCATTATCAAACACAACTTACCCCCCAACAAACACCCCCAACCCCCACCCCACACCCCCCCCATACCCACCAACCCACACCCACTATCAACCCCCCCCCACCCCCCCACCCCACATACACCCCCCCCCCAAATCCCCCCCCTACAAAACATTCTAAAAAAACCCAAAATTTCTCTAATTTATTCAACCTCATTACCTATTTATCAAACAACTCACAAACCATATCCCAACTACCCCACCCCCTAACAACCCACACAAACCCCCCAACTCCAACCTACACAAAACCCCCCCCCTTCCAACCCATTCCCATACATTTTCCACCATCCCATTCCCCCCTCCACATACACCCCCCAAACCCCCCCCCCCCCACCCCATCAACAACTCACCCAACACTCCAATATATTACACCAAACCATAATAATATATCAAACCCAAAAAACACAATACCTATTACCCACAAACCAACAAACCCTTATCCCACCCCCTTTCCCTCCTCATACCCCCCAACACCATAATTTCTCCCTTCCCCCCCCAATACCCCCTCCCATTACATTCCACTTTATCACATCATTTTCAAAACATAATCCTACCCCCCACCACACTACCCCACCCATCCCTTATTTTACCCTCCCCCCCCCAATTCACCACCATCCCCCCTCTTACTTCCTTCACTCTTCCCCTCTTCCCCAACCCCTCACATCCCTTACCAAATACATCTATAATTAATACAACCCTAAAATCAATCCACATCCCCTTCTTTCTTCATCTTATTTTCACTATTTTCCTTTATCATATTTTTTCCTTTCTTCAAAATCCTTAATCAATATTTTTAAATGATTATAACAGAACCCCCTTAATCATAATAACAACCCATATACCGGCCTGCCACTAAGACTCCTTCTGTTCTCTCCATTCCCCATCCACATATATAATCTAGCTCAGCCACGGTGCATCGTCCCAAATTTTTGTCATTGAATATATTAAGTTTAGTACTAGCACTATTGCCTGTGTAAGTATAGTTTAACTCATTGCCCCTCCGAATTTTGCACTGTTAACAATGTACCCCCCCTACTTACCTAACCACCCTCTGATATGTTTTTTTATCTGATATTAAAAGAAACTAAAGTTAGGGCTTTTGTAGATGCCCAATAGTCTGTGTTAATTGCATCCACCATGTTTGCTATAATATATATTATATTTATATATCTATAATACCTGTTTCAACAATTAATCATATATTTAATCATACATTGTACCATATATTAAACATATAAAGGGGGGGGGTGGGGGAATTTTTTTGGTCCACCCTCTAGTTTACTTGCTGTGAATTTTTGAAGTTCTTCGTTCAATGAATGGGGGCTGCGCCGCACCGGCTGGCGCATCCCGATGCGTTTTACCACATTTTCTTGATGGGCGGCGACCTCGCGGCCAATTCGGATTGTTCCAGTTAGAGCACATTTTTTGGCCCATTAGTTAGAACGGCGGCGATAGGCGTGACTCTGTCCGTTAATATATAACAGTCTATGGAAAAAAACACTCTGCGCCGGATGACTTCAAAAATTCAAGCAAGTAAATAGGTGGACCAAAAAAAATTCACCCACCTCAGCATTGACACACATGGTGGAACGGAGCTTTGGGCCCAAGAGCCTATTTTGGTCCATCCAGTAAAGAAGGCGTTTTTGAAGAGGTCTTGCCATGGAATATGTTAGTATTGGCTCATTTTCTCTCCTCTTCGTCTTCAGCTGTTTTTGTTAGATGCATTAGTTTAGCCGTTGTTGCCATCTTGTTTTTTACACGCTACCTCTTATTTAGGATAAAAGATTGGCATTTTTTGTTTCATTTCCTTTTGGTGGACTAGTTTTGTAGAGTTCTGTTAGTTCTGGCACAACCTGGGGCGGACGCCACTCCCACCTGTTATACGTTTTTGTTTAGCTTTTTAAACAAGGAATATTGCCAAACCCATGAGTGACTCCGGCTGAGTTTATACTGAGACGGCAGCGCAAACATTTCCAGGCTTCTAATTTGCAGAAACGGGACCAGGCTCCTACGCAAAATTTCTCAGCGTTTCAGACAAGGTTGAAAAACTATTGTAGTTCTAGGCGCCACTCCCGCGCCAGTAGTGGTAAGAAAACCCCCTCCCGAGCAGTATTACCCACTTCCTGTGCCAGACCTCGGAGCGCACCAACATCTTCTGTATTTGTAACAGCAAGTTGTGGAAAATGGAAACTGAAGCGAAAAACTTTGCGAGGTCTCGTTTGGATGAACGAAGGGAGTAGAATTATCATCTCTGCAACACGAGCTCGAAAGCCCCACAGCTCGTTTGTGTACCCGCCGCCATTTGTTGTTTGTTTTCCGCTATGTGCATGTCCAAATTTACGTGCGGGGAGCTGCGGGGAGTGGGGTCGTTCAGGCAGGGAAATTCACACCTTTTCCCTCACGCTGGTGTGAAAGAGAAACCCCCGCTGGCAGACGTTATCTTGAGTGTTCCACTCTGCAGACTAGGATCTGAATTCTTACGTTTTCCACTCCCCTGGAACCCAGTCTTCGTATGATCGGTTAGTAGCCACAGGACATCCAACTATAGTTTTTTACTGCACTTGTCTCTGTGTAGCTGCTCCTCTGTTTCAATTATTTGTTTCATCTTTATCCTGGTCATACCGCCAAAATTGGGGGCTCGTCCAGGATAATTTGAAAACAATCATTTTCTCCTTGGGTCTAGTGTATTAGAGAGGGTGCAAATCAATGGTGTTGTTTTACAAGATTTCATTGAGACTTCCCACTTTTCAGCCATCTTCAGGTTCAGTAGAAAACTCACCTTGGTGTAGAGCAACAACAGGCGATGCCTTCTCATCACCGCAGGGGATGGCCGGTGTTTGCTGGTCACTCCGTGTGCTGTTAGAGTTCAGCATATTCCACATAGCGACCCTTGAGCGCCGCTTCGACGGCTGTGTGCAAGACGTAGTTTGCGTCACTCAGCTTCTTGTATACAAACATAAGACAGAGAATGTAGGGGACACTGATGAGCATGGTAATCGGTAAAGAGAAGTAGAGCCGTGTCACAGGTAGAAGCTGTTCGACAATAGCCTTCTTGTCAAATGGTGCATTCCATTACGGTCAGCAGAAGCCAAGACACGGGCTGGGGAAGCAAGCTCAGTTATTAAAACCGATCCCAAAGTGTAGTGACATGTCTATGGAGTTTTTGACAGTCTTTTGAGGTTTAAATGAGGTGCTCTTTTCGAACCTTCAAAGGACCTGGGCGGCACGGTGGGCTGAGTGGAATAGCACTCTCGCTCTCAAGCAAAGAAGGTCCTGGGTTCGAATCCGGTCGGACAGGGCCTTTCTGAATGGAGTTTGCCATGTTCTCCACGGTGTCTGCGTAGGTTTCCTTCCCGGTACTCGGTTTCCCTTTACCACTAAAAAATATGTACAATAGGCTATGGCATGCGCCTTCCTATACTGGCCGACCCCGCTCCCCATCTCTGTGTGGAGCTGAGAGACAAATGCCCCAAAAATAACAATTGTAAACCGCTCCTTTGAGACTCTGATGTGCAGAGAAAAAGACTGGATATAAAATAAAGATTACTTACTTACCTCAGACTTCCTGGCCAAAGACTAGCTGGGCGGGGCTGAACCTCACCATCCAGCAACAGCTTCTCCAGCAGCAAACAGAAAGGGGCACACTTTCACTTTCTTTGTGACTCAAAGCAGTGCTTCATCATCTGGACTTCCCACTAAGCAAGCCGACGTTGAATCAAACGTAATGTGAACGTCGAATAGAGTGTCACCTGGTGCGGTGCTAGAATGAACGTTTTTCTCGACGTCGTTTCCCGACCGTCACCTCAACCCTCCCAAATGTTCGGTTGATGGCACGTCAATGCAAGGTTTGAATGTGGTACGGAAATCCGGTCGGGTATGAGTCCTATCAACGTCTCTTATGACCAAAATCTTGACGTTTATATGACGTTCGTTTTCAGTCGTTCCCATAAGCAAGCCGATGTCAAAACAACGTAATTTTCCACGTCATCTGGTCGTTCATCAAGGTTGCTATGTGGTACAGAACCCTGGTCGGGTCCGACGTCTATCCAACGGCTTCATATGACCAAAATATTGCCTTCATATGCCGTTCGTTTTGTTGTTCACTAAGCAAGGCAGATGTCAAAACACTGTCATTTCAACGTATGCTGGAGTTATCTGGCCGTTCAAATGACGTCGCGCCACGGTACTTCCAAGGTTGCAAAGTGGTACAGAACAGGTCGGGTCCGTCGTCCTCTCGACGTCTTATATGACCAAATATTGACGTTTATATGACGGGTCCATTTACAGTTCTATTGACCCTACTTAACCTCTGCAGAATCACTTATGGTGAGACATCCTTTTAGCAATAGGCAAGGCAAGTTTATTTGTATGCACAGTCAAAAAACAAAAGGGAAAATCAAAGCACTGGAACATAAGATAGAAACCATCAAACAGGCATTCAATTTAAATAATTGACAGTAAATTAAAAAGATAAAAATTCAAATTCTCATAAAAATTTCTCAGTTGAGCAGATAACAGAAGTGTTTTAAACCGGATTTTAACCTGTCAAGAAGCAGCCTGGTCTCACATTTTCTGCGAAGACCAGTTCCAGATTTTAGCTTGTGAATACTGACATGCAGCTTTATCATGATTAGTTTGACTCTGCGGCAATAAACGATAAACACAGCATTCAAAAATCCTTAGAACAATGTAGTAGAAGGATATCAGCAATATTGCAAATGGAGCTGCATTAAAAAATCATGTTTTCTCATACATCAAAGTACACGTTAAAGCACACAGGGCACAGTGTTATGAACACTACTGTACTGAACAGTTATGCCAACAGTAAAAAAAACCTGATTGTAGAACCTATGTTTGGATCAGTATTAAAACAGGCACACGCTACACTCTAGGTTTCCCACATGTAAAAACACCAATCTGAAAGGCAGATGAATGCAATTTATTGAATGTTGAGGTGTTCCAACATGTGCTCTCTTTGGTCTTCTGTCTTTCATCACAAGGTCCAAGCACAGCACCCTGAAAATGTGGACATGTTTAGTTTCAACCATATGTGGAAAGTGATTATTAACAAAAAAACATAAACTTTCTATTAATGCCTCAAACCATCGATCCATCACCATGTTGATACAACCTTGGCACTGCACTCGCTTGAGACACTGGAGGGGGTGAACGACATCGGTCTGAGAAACTTGGGATAAGGCTTTGGTCATTGAGTAATCCATGTAAAAAACAATTGCAAAGTGCATGGTTTTGCACATGGACACAATTGAGCCATGAAAGTACTTACCCTGTCTTATATACACCATGTTGCATTTCCGAGGGGGCATTTCCCCTTGTTGCTCTTTTCCTACTTGAGTGAGTTGCCGAACATCTGGAGAAAATGATGTTTTCAAAGAGAATACACCAAATATTGGTTTATTCTAAAAACAACATAATAATACAGAAGAACAATCAAGGTTGTGAGAGTGTGATACCTTACCTTTGAACACCTTCAACACAGTCTGACACCTGTAAGTGTTGGGGACTCAAACACACATGGCACACATTGGAATACACACAGACACATTAGTTATTGCAACATCATGATCTTATACTCTATGGATTCACAATCATTGAATGCATTAGCAAAGGTATAATGTATTTTAATTAACATATGGTGGTTTTAACGTTATATATAAGAAAAAGTACGAAATTGATAGAGTTGCAAGCGCTAGTTAGCTTGCTACCAGCAGATGAATGGATAATTTAATATTTCGCAGCTAACAATAACAAAAATAACAACTGTAGTGGCTCATTTCAAACAGCCCCACCCCCAGTGAGGAAGAAGTGAAAGTCTCTGACATTGAAGGACTGGGAGACAGTAAATCATTTATTAACAAAGCCTACATGAACATTAAACTCTCTTTCTGCAGCAGGTTAACATCTGTGTGCTCCTATGGTCACAACTGGTCCCACATGGTCCCACACCTGAACTCTACTCAAACTGATGACATCCACAGGGATGTCTTAAAGATGGGAGTGTCCACAATATTAAAGATTGATATCCCTGTTTTAAACTTTGTTTACTAAGTACTGTTGTTCTTTTTGCAGTTTATAAACCATTGTGAAAATATTACAGTAACTTTTGATAATAATTGAATTATTATTTTAAAACTCCAAGAATCTTAACCTTGTTGAACACATAGTTGTTGGACAGTCTAACCTAAGAATTCTAATGATGCCTTAAAAATAGTTTGATATATGAAAAACAATATCCTATTTTTAAACTTTAACTTAACAAACTAAAAAAAGGTGTCCTCCCTTTCAGCTGAGCATGCCGCCGTTATTATTATAGATTCTGCACTGGCAATTCAAAAAATTACAGATAATATCCACAACAATATACTAACAAATTCACGTATACGTGAGAAAAAACTTACTTTCTGTCTCAACTCTTTTCTCTGTGGAACATGTACATCTATACTAAAAACGTGCAGACTGTGTACTTACTAGAAGAGGGTGATTCCAAGTAAATAAAAGCAGGGCAGCGACAGGAAGGTAACAGATTCAACGACGGAAGGCCATTGCTTTACGTCCGATGCACACCCACGTCGCTTAGACGTGGAAAACACAGGTCCTCGACCGACTCACAAGTCAGAGCTGTAACCTCGTATAAGTCGTGCGTCGTTTGTTTAGGATGTTATCTATTATTTTTTCACAGTAGTCAGAACTTAATGCCTGGCAGTGGTGTAGCGGTTGCGTAATGAGGACTTCCGTGCAACGACGCAGGTTCAAAATCCCGTCGAAACGGTTTTGACTTTTCACTTTTTAGCGACACAATTTTTTTCTGTTTGGTTAAAAACGAACTTAAAGCACTCAACATAAGTAATGTAGTGGCTAATAATAAAATTGTGAACCCATGCATTTGCATATAATCTCCAAGTGCTCACCCCTTATTTACAACTTGAGGCATGTTAGCAAACAAATGCCTTACATTTCACAAGTTTTATAATTAGCCACTACGTAATCCTTGTTGAGTGTTTATTTATTAGTCTTTAACCAAACAGAAAAATTGTTCGCTAAAATCGAAAAACAAATTATGTAAAAGATAATGATACACACCGTGGACCTTGAAACACACGTATCCAAGGCTGCACACATTTGCTTAATCACTACGCTACCGTTCAGGTACACCTAGATTGCCTTACCACGCCTATATAATTGTATTGCTAGATCAAGACCGTACTGCGTCGGGAGGCCGATTGACCGTTTTCCAAGTCTAGAGGAGGTGGGATTGGACGTCTATCACGTCACTAGGGCGGTCATTGTTTTACCGTCCAGATGCGCACCTTGACAGACGTCGTTTGGACGTAAATAAAAGGTCCGAACCCGACCGACGCGATAATGACGTGATCTGGGGTTGAGTGGACGTCGGATGTTTAGTGGGTTCATGGTTCATTGGAGTTTTCGAGTGCACCTTGACTCTCGGGGAGATAAGATAGAGTGACATGGTTTATCTCAATGTGGGAGAGGAGTGTGCAAAGGACTTTGACTTGAAGTTGGTACCTTGATCCTTTGGGATGACCTTGGCAGACCCAACCAATGAGAAAACTTTACCCAGAGCCCTGACTGTGACCCGGATACATGATTTCCGCAGGCAACTGCTTCGGAGGTACCTGGTGGATGCACATTAATTGTGAGAGAAACCGATTTACAGTCTTAGTTTTTTGGCAACGGTCCCACACAGTCAATATTAACCTTTTATTAATTTTTTAAACTGGACTATTCCCCCACCCCCGTATAAGTTATTTGGATGCTTCCTCTATTTGTGTGTCAAAGATTTATTTCTATTTGTTAATGACTTGACAAAGACCACTCCCATTCGGTGACCTCAAATGGATAATGCAAACACCATGCAAGCTAAAATCGTAAATCGGACGTATTATTTCCAAAGTTTAGGTCATAGAATGGCCAAGGATCTACTCTATTTTAGTCTGTCTGTGGGAACCACTCCTGATTCTTCTGATGAAGACACTAGAGGTGCCAAGTAAGACACTGAAAATATAGGTAACATTGTAAAAGTTCATGATATATTATTTTAGACTGAGTGGAAAAAAAACTTCCCCCATTCTCCAATATCAGAGGGAAATCGAAGACACTGAGGTTAAAAAAGGGAAATGAATTATTCCGTCAACAGGTATAGCAATTGTTTAAATTTTTCCGACTTTAGTCTGATGTGGGAAAACCCTCAGGTTAAGTACATATTTTAAAATATGCTTCTTCCCATAACGTTGAGTTTGCCCTGGATTGAATTACAGTTAAGTGAACTTATCACCACCATAGCTGTTTCTTTTTTTCTTGTATGGCCTTTTCTATTTTGGCTCTGTCTATCAAGGCTGAAGAAAGACAAATTCTTTCATTTCCACTACCCAAACCACCCCTTTTTTATATTTGGAATTAAAATGATGGCAAAAATTGGAAAAATCATGCAAAGATAATTATTTTCCCCCGATTTAAAATGGCCAACATTTAATTGCGGCAGGACTAAAGAAGTTCATCCATTTTGCAGTTTTGGATTCAAGAGGCCTTTATTGAAAACATCAAAAATAGAGAAGCCACTTTCATGTACAGCTTTTTGGTCATTTTTAAAGCTGTACGGTAACAGCTTCAGTCCCAGTGCCTACTGACATAGTTTTGAAGTCCGGTGTGGACTTACTGGTCACGTGGTCACGCACAGACTAGTTAATATGCAGACCAGTGAGCTCAAGGGCAAGACAAATTGTAGGTAAATGTGTACCTGGAGGAAAATAGGAACAACTTTTTGGAAGTTGTTTTTGGTCTGGTTGCAGGACAAGCCCCTCGTACAGAGAAAAAAATTACTACCTTATCACATGACACACATTGAATGTCTTCAGAACAGCCAACTGGTGCTGATGGAGATGTGAAATACAGAAGATTATGCAACACCCTAAAGGCCATCATGCTGCTAGTCCAAAAAGGACTAAATATTTTCATTCAAGATGCAAAGTGGACAATGTTTACCAGGATGCTACAGGGTGCATAGTGCAGAGGAAGACACAACAAGTTTATGGAATGAGACCGTGGTAGGAAAACCCTTCAAATGGTGCCTTCACCACTGCCAATAGCTACTTCTCGCTACTTGTGATCACACCACACCTCCATTATATTACCTTGTTTACAGGCATTTTGGACGATGCAATGAGAATGTTTGTAAAAAGGTCTGTAAAAGGCCTGTAATGTTTGTGTGCGATGGTCTTTGGTTCTGCTGCATTCCATGACCACGACGTTTTGTCGGCTCTCATTGAAAACCCTCTCCATAAAATATGATGTTAAATTATGGGCAATATTTTGGAGAGGATTTTGACTTCCACAGCATCCATCCATGTTTGAGCCATGTCATGAAAAACGCAAAAAGACCTCTGCAAAAAAAGTATTTGTGTTTGGGCACATTAATTTTGTAAGATCCTTTGATTTTAATATATGCTGTTATGAATGTTTTAATAATCTCAGTCCTGTTTATTTATTTATTTCGCTTATATTTTTTTTTATGAACCCTCTGGGACACTTAGGTCCTCAATATCTCTTAACCTGTCCCCTTGGGCAGTCCAAACTACTCCATGGTGGGCCTGGTAGTTTATCTGAGATCTGAGGTCCACTGTGTCATGGTGTGGATTTTTTATTTCTGTATTTGGTTTTCATTGGACATTAGTTCTCTGGTGTCATTTAGTTTTAACTCATGTCTGTTCCCCTGTTGATTGTCTGCCCAGCCTGATGCTGTGTCTTCTGTGTCCTGTCTGTGGTCTATATGTACCTGTGCTTCTCTCCTTGGTTGCGGGTTCATTGTCTTGTCAAGTTCCGTCAGGTCATGGTACTTTGGATTTTGGCGTTTGTGTTTTTTGCCTTGGACTATATTATTAAAGTCGTTATTACTGGCATTCCTGCGTTTGAGCTCATCACTCATCTCACCTCATGATTCACTGCAAGATTTCAAATTATAAAAGTATTTACACAGTCTTTTTATTAAAGATTTTCGTTAGTTTTGTTTTTATCAAATATTTAAGAATTTTACAGTGGCTCTGCCTTTATTAAATGTCGATTTTAATTCTTATAGACACTACTAAATGAGGTGCTTGTGAACTGGTGCCAGCTCTGATTGCCACCCCCCATCCCAGAATGTATTAAGGGGAAGAAAAGGGATGGATATTTATAAGGTAATTTTTGTGTACATTTATTACAACATCTTCAGCCTTTTTAAAATTATTCATTATTTTTTAGGGGCGAAGGGGGGGTTATAGTCTGTGTATTTTGAATGCTAGATTAATGAGGATCTTTACGTAATAGCTCGATGACTTCTTTTTTTATTCCTGAAGGAGTAGCTTTGCCCTCGATCCCAGACCGGTGTGTTCAGCCAATCGACTCTGGTGGAGCATTGGCAGAACCACAAGTCCAAGTAGCAGTACCCTGCAAGAATTGGATGAGATCCTTCACAAGTGCCACAGTTGTGTCCTCCTCTCTTCTCACGGATAGCTAGTTTTAAAACCCACTTGCGAAACTTCAGGAACTGATGAGGATGTCTGCCGCGTGGATTGATGTCTTGGTTCATTTAATAGAAGACACCGGAGCGGATAAACTATGAACAACGACGTCACTCCAAGATCCTCTGTCCGATTCATCTCCACACAGCCCAGAGACCAATTTCTTGAATACTACTATGAGCCTTAGCCCAATCCAAATTTGTGATTAGTTCCAAATTCATGCGACCATTTGGGCCTTAATTTACAGACTCTCTATTGGTAGGTTATGTAATGATTAGAGCGCGACCAGCAATGGTATCCCCGGCGGTAGGTTACATCCGTAAGACCGAAACATAGAAAATGGCTAACCAAACTATGTACCGGCAATTGTTTGAAACCTCATTGGGTTGTAATATACATTTTAAATTACTGTTAGCGTTTTATTTATTTTTTAGAGATGGACCTGTGTGACACACCATTGGTGCACCATTTCCATGAAGTGATTGAAGGAGCACCACTTGAGTCGTTGGTGGAGGAGGCAAACATGTCTATTCGCCAAATTTCATGCCCCGCTTGTTGTCCTCTTTGGTCTGGATTAATCCTTGGTTGTCAGAGCTGACGCAAAAGCAGAACTGCAAAAAGTAATATAATTTAATAAATGCCAAAAAAAGTAAAAAACAGAAACCGGGAACAAGAGAAGGGGGGAAAACACAATGGGCCGACAACCAAGAGGGAACATGAGCACAGGGTCTAAATTACACACACCGAGTGGACACATGGTGTAGCACATCAGGGAGGGGCAAACAATCAACAAGACAGGACAAGGAACGCAAAAAACTCACATCTAAGGGAACAAAAAAAAAATATCAAATTAAACCAGATACCACATTCCAGAAAGTCCACTCCCATGAAATTGGTTAAGTGTATTGAAAAGCACTTCCACTGACTTAAACAATTTTCGGCCAAATTTTAGTATTTGTGAGTTGCAAAGGTTATCTTGAAAATTTGATTTTCCAAAAGTTATATCCCTACCCTAATTGCATTTATCATTTTGTCTCCCTATCCATCTGGGTTTTCGATCAAGGTACTCAACCACCAATGCTCTGTTTAAATGCTATCAATGATGTATTTTCTTGATTTGACCAAAATATGTTCTGGGCTCCTATTCCATGCTCTTTCCAAAGCCTTTGACTAGTAGGATACTCCCCTTTCTACTTTGACAAGCTTAAAGCAATTAGGTCTTGATACCCAACGCCATTTTCAATATGTTGTTGCTCTCAATTGTTGTTTTTCCATTCCTAGGTCCAACAAAGGCATAATTGATAACGGCTCACTTTAGGTCCCCTTCTATTCTCACTATTCATCAACGATCTTCAAAAGTCATATCAAAATAAAAATATATATCGCAGACGACAGTCATTTACACATCTACAGTAGGTCCATTCGTTGTTGTCGTCTTTCATTCACTTTTTCTTTTTCGGGAATCACGCAGCCTGCGTGAAAATTAGCTACATCTTATCGCCCACAAGGTGGCAGGCTAAGTTTCCGCTATAGCACTGCCAGCGACTTAGGACGCTCGGTATAGACTGCGTGCAAACTGTCTAGCCCAGCGGTGCTATGTTGGACGCATGGTTAGCATTAAATACAGGGACTGGGAGAACCAGGTTCGGATTCTTGTCTGAGGGACCATCTTTGGTGGGCTTGTGGCAAAATGGTTTTTTCATTAACAATTATTATATACATCTTGTCTTTAAATGTCGGAAAAATCTGGTGAAATTCACTAGTGTTATACGTTAAAAATTGTGATATGTTTTGATAAACCGAACGTTAGTTACATCCTCCGCTCTGGCCCCGGGAGCAGCGCTGTACCCCCGCTGCTGACAGCTCACGTGACCGCACTGCCGTCTGGCTCCGAGCGCGGAAATAGACACGCGGACTCACGTCTCTCTCCTCTTCTGCTAGCGTCTTCTCGCTCGCTGCTGCGTCTCTCTCTCTCTGCTCGAGCGTCCTCTCTCTCTCTGCTCGGCGTCTCTCTCTCGCGCTCGCGTCTCCTCTCTCAGCTCGCTCCTCTCTCTCTGCTCGCGTCCGCTCTCTCTATGCTTCACAGTCTCTTTCTTGCTCGGGTTCTCTCTCTCTTGCTCACGTCTCTCTCTCTCTGCTCGTATTCTCTCTCTCTCTCTCGCATCTCCTTCAATCTGCTCACCTTCTCTCTGCTCACGTCTCTCTCGCTCTCTCTCTGCTTCACGCCTCTCTCGCTATGCTCGCATTCATCTCTCTGCTCGCATCTCTCTCTCTCTGCTCGCATTCTCTCTCTCTCTTGCTGCCTATCTCTCTCTATGCCGCATCTCTCTCTCTAGCTCGCGTCTCTCCTCTTGCGCGCGTCTCTCTCCATGCTCGCGTCTCTCTCTCTTCTGTCACCCTCTCTCTCTCTGCCGCGTCTCTCTCTCTGTCCCTCTCTCTCTATCTCTCTCTGCTCACCCTCTCTCTCTCGATGCTCAGTCTCTTCTCTCTGCTCACGTCCTCTCTCTGCTCAACTCTCTCTCTTCTCTCTCTGCTCTCGCCTCTCCTCTTGCTCGGTCTATCTCTTCTTGCTCACGTCTCCTCTCTCTCTGCTCACGTCACTCTCTGCTCCCGTCTCTCTCTCTCTCTCTTCTCTTTCTTTTCTTTTTATGTCCAAGTCTCTCTTCTGCTAGCGTCTCTCTCTCTCTGCTCGATCTCTCTTCTGCTCGCGTCTCTCTATCTCTGCTCACGTCTCTCTCTGCTCACCTCTCTCTCTTGCTCACGTCTCTCTCTCTCTGCTCACGTCTCTCTCTCTCTCTGCTCCACGTCTCTTCTCTTGCTCAACGTCATTCTCTCTCTCTGCCTCACGTCTCTCTCTCTCTGCACAGTCTCTCGCTCTCTGCTCACCGTCTTCTCTGCTCGCCGTCTTCTCTCTTGCTCTCGTCTCTTCTCTGCTCTCTCTCTCTGCTCAGTTCTCTCTGCTCCCGTCTCTCTCTGACCGAGACTCCTTCTCTGATCCACGTCTCTCTCTGCTCACGTCTCTCTCTGCTCACGTCTCTCTCTCTCTCTTCTCAGTCTTCTCTCTCTCGGTCAGTTCTCTGTCGGTCTCTCTCTCTCTCTGATCACGTCTCTCTTGCCTCTCTCTCTTGTTGCGTCTCTCCTCTCTCTGCTCACGTCTTCTCTGCTCTCTCTCTCCACTCGCGGCTCGGTTCTCTCTCTGCTCACGTCTCTCTCTGCCTCACATCTCTCTCTCTCTCTTCTGCTCACGCCTCTCTCTCTGCTCACGTCTCTCTTGCTCACGTCTCTCTCTGCTCAAGCCTCTCTCTCTCTGCTCGGTCTCTCTCTGCTCACGTCTCTCTCTGCTCTCGTCTCTCTCTCTCTGCTCACGTCTCTCTACTGCTCGCGTCTCTCTCTCTATGCTCACGTCTCTTCTGCTCTCTTTCTCTGACTCTCGTCTCTCTCTCTCTGCCTCACGTCTCTCTTGCTCGCGATCTCTCTCTCTCTGCTCACGTCTCTCCTCTGCTCAGTCTCTCTCTCTCTGCGCACGTCTCTCTCTGCTCGCGTCTCTCTCTCTCTCGCCTCACGTCTCTTCCTGCTCTCTCTCTCTGCTCACGTCTCTCTCTCTCCTGCTCCGTCTCTCTCTCTGCCTCACATTCACTCTTCTCTCTCCTCTGCTCGCGTCTCTCTCTCTCTGCTCAGTCTTCTCTCTTGCTCACGTCTCCTCTCTGCTCTCGCTTCTGCTCAAGTCTCTCTCTCTCTGCTCACGTCTCTCTTCTCTGCTCACGTCTCTCTCTCTCTGCTCACGTCTCTCTCTGCTCTCTCTCCTCTGCTCACGTCTTCTCTCTCTGCCTCACGTCTTCTCTCCTCTCTGCACAGTACTCTCTCTCTGCTCACGTCTCTCGCACCTGTTCTTCTTTAAAGATGTTGTTTGATGCGGAGCAGAGGAGTCAGCAAAATAGATGGGTTGTGAGTTTATTAAAAGACGCTAGTTCTCTCATTCTTTACAGCAGGGAGTTTTGAATGTTATTGCATCGGTGATTAAATGCTATTTTATTTTAATAATGTAGTAAATGCTGTCATTAAGTAGTGCCTCCCAATCACCAATCCTCACCGCAGTATGTCTGTCTGCTATATGCATCCGATTCATTTGATGTTCCCTCAACCTACACTTGTTTTAGTTTAAATGTGTACGGCGAGCTGTTTTTCAGTCTTTGAAAATGTTGATGTGGGCCATTTTATGGCTATTAATAGCATCTGCCTCTGTCTGTGCGCTTTAACTGCCGGCACTAGGACCCACTACGTGGATTCGCCCCCTCTCAGCTGTCTTTCGCGCCGATATGAATGACAGCTAGCAGAAGTGATAGAAATGTAAACAATGGCAACGCCGAGCTGCTGAAAAGGGCAAAACCTAGGCCATTCAGTCTGCTGGACCAAGAGTTTGGTTTGTTGTTTGTGAAGGACCGTGCTGTGGTGCACTTTATGCTGTGAAAATGTTGTGTGCAGTACTTCACGTTGTTAAGCGTCATATTGAGCCGACGCACGAGAAGACCTTCCCAGACCACTCAGGACAAATAGAGTCAATTAATGTGCTGGGTCCCAGATATGGAAAACAAGCTAGTTCCTCAGGGTTTATACCACTGCTAAAATCACGGGACAGAAGCAGCTCTCCCTCCCCCCCACCACGACATAAACAACGCCCACCCCAGGCCCCTGATGTTTAGTCATTACGTAAAATTGCACACTTCAATACCATGCACATGTATAGCAGCCAACCTATCTTCTTTTCAAAACAGGGGCAATTCGCTGGGTTTGCTAGAGTTAAAATAAGCAGACATTCATCGCCCAACTCCATTTATAATTTGTAAAACACACGGCAAGAAAGAAAGTTTTTTTCCCACCCATCATAAACCTTTGTATTAGCAATATCGTTTTACACGTTTCTACAGGCTAGCCAACTATTCATTTCAACCTTCGGCACCAACACGCCAAAACCGCATGAATTCAAGCATTTGGACAATAATTAAACATGTTCACACTCTGGCATCATGTTTAAAAAATGAATCTGGCGGCATCCGAAAATGTATAACGGAAACACGCAAACATCGAATTCATTATATAATAAGCCTCTATTATTCTTTTAAATAATGTTGTTATAACACTCCACCCGTAATGCGACTTCTTGGTGCTGGACTGTTATAATAATACAACTCAAAATTGTTCACCTTTATAAGATTTTTGCATTCACTGACAATAAATTGCCAGTTGGTACTTTTATGACAATGAAGGCCATGGGCCTGTATAGTAGTACAAAAACAAGATAAAATAGACGTACAAGACACACAATGTTCTTGATGTATTAATCTGCCCCCCCCCCCCCCTTACGATTGTGTATCAGTTGTTTTAGCTGGACTGACGCCCAATTATCCAATTATAATGTGTTCCCTGTTTATGTTTGCCTGAATCTCACCTGTTGTGAATAAACTTCCATGTTGCTTGGTGTGCAAAGATCCCTGCTATGCGTCTGATTTTCGACATCACTTTCTGAAGTTTCTGATGAAATGTTCATTCTTATTTGATATATTAGTTGATTTGACTTTGAAGTTGTAGTGAACTTCTGACCGTTCAAGTGGCTCCCAAGATAGTTCCAGTACCAACTGAGGAAATTTACTTCGTCCACTGAATGCAAAAATCTGAGTATGTAGTGAACAATTGTGAGTGTCGTTTTTACAGTTTCACCGAGCTATAGTGAGGTCAATTATCAGCGTTAGCTCACTATAAATATGTGTTATGGCAAACAGCTGCATTCAACATTTCTGTACAACTAATTTGCCCAAAAAAATCACTGTATTGAATTTTTACCAACGTAATCGGGGGGGAAAACCGGGCCAAGCACAAAGTAGCCCTTTATATTCTCTTGTCAGTCTTAGGAACATTAGTTCCCCCTCGGGTTCACAGTGTGTGCGGCACGGTGGCTGAGTGGATAGCACTCTCGCTTCTGACACGAAGGTCCTGGGTTCGAATCCCCCGGTGGAAAAGGGCTTTCTGTGTGGAATTGGCATGTTCTGTGTCTGCATAGGTTTCCTCGGGTGCTCCGGTTGCCCTCCCACGTGACCTTGGTCCATGAAATGCGTATATAAATAAAATCCACTGATCTTTTTTAATGTCGGGGAGCTTAATCTTAAACTCAAAAATTGTAAGTTAATTGTAGGAGGACCAGTAATCTGAACTTAAAAAAGTAAGTTTTACAGTCTTGACAATTGCGTAAACTTGAATTTAAACACTTAGTTGGCAGCACTTGGAAAACTTAATGGGCACACAACTAAAGAAGTGTAGTTCTTCAAAACTTGAAAGAATTAAGTTAATGCCTTCAACTCAAAACTCCTTCGAGTGGTTGCTTTGAAAATTTTGGTTGAACTAACTTTATCTTGTTTACCAGTGTGCATGACCAGAAGTCCAAATAAAATAATGGACCATTGCTCCTGCAGCGCCCTGAACAGGGACATGCGAGGTGCGCGGGTCGGCCGAAACCCGACAGTCAACCCGCGGGGTCCCGCGGTTTTTCGGACGGGTTGGATGCCTCAAAAATATGAGTCATCGGCAGGTGCGGGTGGGTCGGGTCAGAAAGCTACTGATCCCTTATATTATTATATATGTGAGCCACGGTATGGGAGTCCCTTTGAGTACATTTGCAATCGCGCAGGGAGGATGTTAAACAAAATAAATCATGCCTGAACAAACAGGATCTGCTCCTTTGACTCCCGCTTAAAAGCACTCCAGAACATCCTGTGAGGACAGACGTGTGATCTACACCGAGGCCCCGAGCCTGATGACGTGGGGCCTAACAGCAGAGGCCTAAAGCAGGCGGCCTCATAACTTTAATTAGCAATGAAAGACTCAGTGGAAACCCGCTGTGGTGTGAAAAGAGGTCGCCGTCTTACTAACTTCGTCTCTTGATTTGACGCCAGAAAATAAGCAGAAGTTATAGCCTACCACCACTATCAATCAACTATTTTTTTCATAGAGCCATAAATGTGTGGATTGTTCTCGACTATTCCGTTTCATTTCCTGAGATATGAATTAATAAGTTGCACCAGAATATGAGGCAGAGTGGGCCACAGATCGTCTGGACTCTGAAAAAAAATGGAGTCGGGATATCTCGGCATTCCGCGCGGTTAATGAGTCGCCGCGAGGTGATAATTCTTACCGGGAAACAGTATCATTAATACCAATTTTTATTTATGGCATTACGGTGAAAGCGGATCTCTCAGCTGTTGCGGTTACGGAGCTATAATCCGACGATACCTAATAGCCATCATACACCTGGTAAGTAACCGGGGTTTTGGAAAACCAACACCACACACATACATCTCAGATCATAGCTTTAGAATGATGGTATATTGAGTCAGGTACGGTTGTTTTGACCCCCGCGGATCAGTGAATAAGTTGAAAAACCGCCGCGCTATCACACACTCTGCTCTGCTGCCGAAGCGGCAGGCAAGTCGGGCGAGTCCACTTTTCCGGGGGGTAGAATAAACGCGAGTCACGTGGCCCAAACCCCCGACCCAATCGCATTGGTTGGAATAATCCCATTTTACATGTTAACAAGCGGGTGTTAGGGTTGTTAAACATGTTTAAAGCTCGGGCTCCGGTAACTTTAGTCTATAACACTAACATGCCTTAAAGCTGAGGTCTGTAACTTTAGTCTGATAAATAACCTGTTTAAAGTTTGAGGTCTGTAACTTAGTCACATAACTAACACATGTTTAAAGCTGAGGTCTGTACTTTAGTCGCCATAAATAACACATGGTTTAAAGCTGGGTCTGTAACCTTTAGTCTCATTAATAACGTTTTAAAGCTGAGGTCTGTAACTTTAGTCTCATTATAACATGATTCTAAAGCTCGGGTCTGTAACTTTAGTCTTCATTACTAAAATGTTTAACGCTGAGTATGTAACTTTAGTTCATTACTAAATGTTTAAAGCTAGGGTCAGTAACATTCGTCTCCCATAAATAAACAATGTTTAAGCTGAGGTCTGAATTTTTTTAATTCTCATAATAAACTCGTGTGTGTGTGTGCATTGCCAAAAAATTTCTAAGCATCATATTCTAGATAGCTTTACACTTTATTTTGATATATTACATAGTCGTTTGAAAAAAATGTTCGGATTTCTTGTTGGCACGCCATCTTGGATAAGCTGGCGGCCATGAATTGGAATCGGGTCGGCCAAATTGTAAAATTGAATATCGAATTAACATCCCTGAATTGTTTCCTTCTTTCACTGTGAATTTTAATGTTTACTCTTAGTAAAATATGTAGTTACAGCTATTAGAAGATTGATAAAGGCTTGGAACTGGCTTGACATAGAATGGTTCCACAGTATCCACTTTGTTTTAAACCAATTACTTGCACTATAAGCGAAAAAAGCACTTATCATTATGGTAATAAAATATAACCACTTATCGATCTTCATAATTCAAAACTGTTTTATTCCTCTTACTGGCTGGAAAGTACTGTGTGAATTAAATCTGATTGGTAATTTAAAAAATGTAATTTGCATTGCTACTTTAATACTTACAGTCTGTGTAAATACAAGGGTACATGTGGTACACGTGCTTAGACTAATTAGATTGTATGTGGTAACATTCAAAATAGATGAGTGAATATTCCCTTTTCTATTTAGTGATTTGCGGAGGAGAGGAGAGGAGCAAGCGAGAGAAGTTTGGCAGTTAAAATAAATGAATTACTGCTTGCTAAATTATTTGGAAAGCATCTTCATTATGATTGTTATATTTATGTTTTTTTTATAAATGTTAGAGATGCCAGAGACAAAGGAGTCTGCTTTTTTTTCTGAGTGGGAGGAGGACACCCGCGGCGCTGTTGAGTCCTAATAACGCTTCAGCGTTATATTACCAATAGTTTCTCTTTCCATCACGATATTCTCCCTCGTTTTGGAACGATCACCAACGTGGATGCAAAAAGTTTACGTTATATTGCAGTAGTTTAATGTCTGCGGGTTATTCCAGAGCCTGCCTGCTACAAGGCCGTTCGCCCCGTTTTAACCAGATTTGTCGATGTGCGCGGGGCGAAACCTCGCCAATGTAACCCTGCTCACAAGACACAAACAATGCCACCTGGTGTTGTTTTGGGTTATTTGCAACCGTCACTGGAGGGGGGAAAATAAAAGACGCGTGAATCACGTGAGTCTCGTGTGATTCACGCGGTGAACGGCGACAAACGGAAGGGGACCTACTGTACACTGCTAATTTACAAAATCACGCGTTACGCCGTAAAGCGTTCTCCGACGCAGCCAGACCGCGCGTAACTTTTTTCCATGTTAAACATATGATGATATTTCCACTTCTAGCATCATGCATGTATGTCGCGAAGCTGCGCTCTTAATTTAGGTGGTTTCTAATTTTGTGCCGCGCTCCCATCGCGTCTCCCTTGATGATCTCATGTAAAAACAGTTTTTCTAGCGGTCCTATGGCTCCTTAGATTGCCTCTACCACACAAGCACTTGTGTTTAAACATCAGAGGAGGAGCAGCAGGTTTTACAGTGATTCTGGATATCGTTTTTTTACTTTCATAAAGTCTTGCGTATGGCCCAAACCAGCGCTCTCGACCATGAGGGCACAAAAAAATGCTTGTGATTGTGTTGCTCGTACATCAGTCCTCTGGCCCATACTGTCCTCCCTGTGTAGTCTATGAGAGCAGTGAAGAGGACAGTAGGGGCCAGAGGACTGGATGTAGAGCAACACAAATCAATGCATGTGTTGTCCTATGGTCTTTGTGCGCTGGTGTTGGCCAGACGCAAGGACTTTCTCTGATAGAAAAAAAACGATATCCCAGAATATCACTGTAAAACCTGCTGCTCTCCTGTGATGTTTAGGGACACAAGTGCTTTGTGTGTGTAGAAGCAATCTAAGCCCAAGGGATCCCGCTAGAAAAATCATGGTTACATGAGATATCAATGGGAGGGGACGCGTTGGTGCGCGCCAAAAATTTAGAAAATCCATCCTACATCTAGAGCGCAGCTTCGGTCATACATGCGATGATGCTAAGTAGAAGTGTAAATATCATCATAGGTTAACATGGAAAAAGTTAAGTTAACGGGGGGGGGGGGGGCCGGGGGGTGCGTATCTGCGCGTATTATCTACTCAACGCGTACGTGCTGTAACGCGTGAAGTGTAAATTCAGCCGTTCCAGTAGGTCCCATTCCGTTTTGTCGCCTTTCACGCGTGCATCACACGAGATTCACGTGTGTTCACATCGTCTTTTATTTCCCCCCTCCAGTGACGTTTTGCACTGACCAAAACAACCACCGGCTGCACTTGTGGAGCAGGGTTACATTGGGCGGAGTTTCTGCCCCGCGCACATCGACAATCTGGTTTTAAAACGGGCAACGCCTTGTAGCAGGCAGGCTCTGGATAACCGCAGACATTAAACTCTGCATATAACGTAAACTTTTGCATTTCACGTTGGTGATCTTTCCAAAATGAGGAGAAATAATCGTTATGGAATAGAGAACTAAACTATTGGTAATATCACGTGAACGTTATTTTGACTCAAACCGCCTCCGAGGTGTTCTCCTCCACCACTCAGAAAAAAAGCCGACCGCCTTTTCTCTGGATCTCTAACATTTATAATAAATACATAAATATAACAATATAATGAAGATGCTTTCAAATAATTTAGCAAGCTGGAATGTCATCTTATTTTAACTGCAAAATTCTCTCGATGCTCCTCTCCTCTCCTCCGCAAATCACTAAATGAGGAAAAGGGAGAATATTCACTCAATCTATTCGCTTGAGATGTTACACATACAATATTAATATAGTCTAAGAGGTGTACCACCGTAGCCCGTGTATTTACCACTGACTGTAAAAGTAAGAAAGTTAGCAATGCAAGATTACATTTTTTAATTACCAAATCAGATTTAATTCAGCACAGTACTTTCCAAGCTCAGTAAGAGGAATAAAACGTTTTTGAATTATGAAAATAGGAAGAATAAGGTGGTTTTGATTTTTATTACCCATATTGATAAGTGCTTTTATGCGTTTAGTGAAAGATAATTTGGTTTTAAAAACAAAGGGATACTGTGGAACCTTCTATTCTGCCAGTTTCAAGCCTTTATTCATCTTCTAAGTGCTGTAACTTCCCTATTTTACTAACTATAAACCATATTTAAAAATCACTGTAAAGAAGGAAACAAGTTTCAAGGAGTTGGAACTTCGATATTATTTTACAATTTGGCCGACCCCGCATCTCCCAATATGGCCTCCAGTATCCAGATTGGCTGCCAACATGAAAAATTCCGGAAAACATTTTTTTCAAACTACTATGTAATATATCAATATATAAAAGGTAAGCAATCTAAATTGATGCTTAGGAAATGTTTTTGGGCCTATGCACACACACACAGTGTTATATATGAGACTAAATTCAGACCTCAGTTTATACATATGTTATTTATGAGACTAAAGTTACAGGGACCGCGCTTTAAACTGTTATTAATGAGGACTAAAGTTACATACTATCAGCCTTTAAACATTGCTTATTTGTGAGACCTAAAGTTACAGACCCGAGCTTTAAACATGTTTATTAATGAGACTAAAGTTACAGACCTCAGCTTTAAAACGTTCTTAATGAGCCTAAAGTTACAACCCCAGCATTTAAACCTGTGTTTTTATGCAGACTAAAGTTACAGACCTCCGCTTTAAACTGTGTTATTTATGAGGGACTCAACTGTACCAGTTCCTCAACTATAAACATGTTATTTATCAGGAACTACGTTACAGACCTCGCCTTTAAGCATGTTATTTATGAGACTAAAGAAAGACCGTAGCTATTTTAAACATGTTAAAAACCCAAACACCTTGTTACCCTGTAAAATGGATTAGGTCAACCAATGGCCATTGGTCGTTTGGGCCACGTGACTCGCGTTTCTACCCCGGAAAAGTGGACTCGCGGACTTTGCCCTGCCGCCTTCGGCTAGCAGCAGCAGCAGAGCAGAGTGACTGTGATGGAGCGCGGCGGTTTTGCAACTTTATTCACTGATCCGCGGGTACAAACAACCGTGTTGACATGATTCAAATATACCCATCATTTCTAAAAGCTTTACTCTTAGATGTATTGTGCTGTGGTGTTGGTTTCCCAAAAACCCCGGTTAGCTTACCGTGTATTTTGCTATTAAGTTCGTGGATTATACTCCGTAAACCGCAAACAGCTGGAGAGATGCAGCTATCACCGTAATCGCAGTAATAAGTGATTCTGTTTACCGGTAAATATCAACCTCCGCGGCGAACGTCATTACCCGCCGACTGCGAGGATATCCCGCTCATTTTTTTTCAGGAAGAGTCCAGACTATCGGTGGCCCCACTCTGCTCAATATTCGTCAACTTTATTAATTCATATCTAGGAAATAAAGGAATCTTCAGAACATTCCACACATTTATGGGATTCTATGAATAAAATATGTCTTATTGATTCGTTGGTTGGTTAGCTTATATTCATGATATTTGCTGCTCAGTAAATCAAATGAACTAAGTGAGTAAGACCGCCGACCTCTTTTTCACCACACGCGTTGCCTCAGGCGCAGCGTTTCCCTGTGGTCTTGCCTTGCTAATTTAAAAGTAATGAGGCCCTGCTTCCTGGCCTCTGGCTGTGAGGCCCACCACCGTCATCAGTCTCGGTGCTGCCTCTGTGTAGATCACACGTCTGTCTCGGACTGGGTGTTCCTCGAGGCTTTAAGGGGGTGTAGGAAGGAGCGATCCTGTTTGTCCCGCATGTTTTTTTGTTTAACGCATCCTGCGCCGAATTGCAAATTGTTACTCAGGGGACTTCCCATGCATACCGTAGGCGCACATATATAATAATATATAGGGATCAGGAGCTTTCTGTCGACGACCCACACGCACCATGACATGGATCATATTTCTTGAGCATCCCAACCCGCCCGAAACCAGCGGGACCCGAGGGTGGACTGCGGGTTTCGGGCCGGACACCCGCGCACCTCGCATGTCCTGTTAGGGCTGCAGGAGCATTTGTTCCTCCATTATTTTAATGGGACTTTGGTCCATGCACACTGTAAAAAAGATAAAGTTAGTTCACTCAAAATTTCCAAAGCAACCAGGCTGCGCAAGGTTTTTGAGTTGAAGGCATTAATTAATTCTTCATAGTTTTGAAAGAAACACACTTATTATGTTGTGACAGTTATGTTTCCAAGTTTGCCACTAAGTGTTTTAAATTCATTACTGGAAATTTCAAGTCTGTAAAACTTATTTTTTTAAGTTCAGATTACTGTCCCTACAATAACTTACCTAATTTGTGTTTAAATTTAGCCCCACCATTTAAAGATCCTGATGTTTATTTTATTATTGCGTTTCAAGGACCAGGTCCCTTGGGTAGGGGAAAACCGGAGCACCCGGAGGAAACCTATGCAGACACGAGAACATGCCAATTCCCACACAGAAAGGCCTGTCCGACCGGGATTCGAACCCAGGACTTGTGTCAGAAGCGACGAGGCTATCCACTCAGCACCGTGCCGCACACCACTGTGACCAGGCGGGGACCTTCTGTTTCTAAGACTGAGCCAGAAATTATTACGGGCTACTTTGGCTTGGCCCAGTCGTTTAGGTTGGTAAACAATAAATACAGTGATTTTTGTGGTCAAATTAGTTTGTTCCAAAATGTTGAATTGAGCTGGTTGCCATAACACCTATTTAAATAGCGCAAACGCAGATAAGTGACCTCACTATAGCTCGCGTGAACTGTAAAACACGACAACTCAAAAATTGTTCACCTTACTCAGATTTTTGCATTCACTGACAATAAAATTTCCAGTTGGAATGGAACTATCTGTGAGCCACTTGAACTTTCAGAAGTTCATACAACTTCAAAAGTCAAATCACTTAATATATCAAATAAGATGAACTTTTCATCAGAAACTTCAGGAAAGTGAGTTGACGAAAATTAGACGCATAGGCAGGGATCTTTGCACACCAGAGGCAACTTGGCAAGTTTTTATTCACAACAGGTGGTGATTCAGGCAGAAACAATAAAACAGGGGGAAACAGATATCTGGTTATATTGGCTCGTCAGTCAGCCTAAAACAACGGATACACAAACGTGCAGATATACAATCAAAGACCTTGTGTGTTTGTACTTCATATTTTCTCTTGTTTTTGTTACTACTATACAGGCCCATGGCTCTTCTTTGTTCAAAAGTTCCAAACTGGCAATTGTATTGTCAGTGAATGCAAAAATTCTTAGTAAGGTGAACCAATTTTGAGTTGTATTTTTTACAGTCCAGCACCAGAAGTGCATTAATGTGAGTTTATAACCACATTATTTAAAAGATATAAATGCAGAGCTTAATATATATATGATTCGCAGTTTGCGTGTTTCGTCTCAGACATTTTCTTGATGCGCAAATTCAATTTTTTTTAAACCTTGGATTGCCGAGTGTGGAACCATGTTTATTATTGTCCAAAATCTAGAATATCATGCGTGTTTTGGCGTGGTTTTGTTGTGCCGCAAGGTTGATATGAATAGTTTGCTAGACTGTAGTAACTTGTAAAACGATATTGCTTTAATACAAAAGTTATGATGGGTGGGAAACTTTCTTTTATCCGTGTTTTACAATATAATGGAGTTGGCTGATGACTGCTGCCTTAGTTTTTAAAACTAGCAAACAAGCGAAATTGGCCCCTGTTTTTGAAAAGACAAGGAAGGTTGGCTTGCTAACATTTGCATGTATTGATTTGCAAAATTTAGGTAAATGACTAATAACAGCAGGGGGCCTTGGGTGCGGCTACTTGTGTTATTGGGTGGGGGAGGGAGAGCTGCTGCTGTCCCGTGATTTTTAGCTGTGGTATTAAAAACCCTGAAGGAGTAGCTTGTTTTCCTATCTGGACATAGCACATTTAATGAGCTCTACGTTGTCTGATTGTCTTTGCAGGTCTTCTCGTGCTTCGTCTCATAATGACGCTTAACACCTTGAGGTTCTGCACACAACATTTATCACAGCATAAAGTGGCACACAGGCACTCGTCCTTCTACCAAACACAAAACCAAACTTTGTGTCCAGCTGGACTGGAATGGCCTAGTTTTGCCTTTTCGCAGCCGGCGAGTTGCCCATTGTTTACATATCTCTATCACTATCATGTAATCTGTGCATTTCATTTCGGAACGCCGACGAAGACAGCTTGGAGAGGGTTGGCTAATCACGTATGTTCCTGAGTGCCGGCAGGTAAAAGCGCACGGACAGGGCAGATGCTTTTTAATAGCCATAAAATGGCCCCCATCAACTACTTTCAAAGCTGAAAAACAGTAGCCTACACATTTAAAACATAAAAACAAGTGTTATGTTGAGGGAACAAATCAAATGATCAGATGAATATAGCCAGACAGACAGTGGCACGTCGCGGTGAGGATTGTGATTAGGGGAGGAGGCACTGACTTTAAATGTCAGATTTACTATCCTTATTATAATAAAATTGCATTTAATCACCGATTGCAATAACCATTCACAAAACTTCCCATGCTGTAAAGATGAGAGAACTAGGCTTTCTTTTACATAATCTCACAACCAATTCTAGTTGCTGACCTCTCCTGCTCCTCCCCTCCAGCTCAAACAACATCTTTTAGAAGAACAGTGTGCGAGGACGTGAGCAGAGGAGCGAGACGGTGAGCAGAGAGGCGAGAGGACTTGGCAGAGAGAGAGAGGCGTGGCAGAGGAGAGAGCGCGAGAGAGACGTTGAGCCAGAGACGAGGAGGAGACAGTGAGCACGAGAGAGGAGCGACGTGAGCAGGAGAGAGAGAGACGTAGAGCAAGAGAGAGAGCAGAGTGAGACGTGAGCAGAGAGAGAGAAGGAGACGTGAGCAGAGAGAGAGACTACGCGGGGGGGAGAGCAGAGAGAGAAGAGAGAGATGGTGAGCAGAGCAGAGAGAAGACGTGAGCGAGAGAGAGAGGACCCCGTGAGCAGGGAGAGAGAGAGCAGAGAGAGAGTGGAGGCAGAGAGAGAGGCGCGAGCAGTGAGAGAGACGTGAGCAGAGCGTGATAGAGACGTGCGCTGAGAGAGACGTGAAGAGAGAGAGAGAGACGCGAGAGCAGAGAGAGACGTGAGCAGAGAGAGGAGACGCGGAGCAGAGAAAGCAGAGCAGAGAGAGACGACGTGAGCAGAGAGAGAGAGAGACGGCGAGCAGGGAGCAGAGAGAGAATGTGAGCAGTGAGAGAGAGACGTGGAGCAGAGAGGAGACGTGAGCAGAGAGTAGACGTGAGAGAGAGAGAGAGGCGTGAGCAGAGAGAGACTGTGAGCAGAGAGAGACCGTGAGCCGAGAGAGAGGTCGGCCGTCGTGAAGCCAGACGAGAGAGGAGAGAGGTGCAGCAGAGTGAGAGAGACCTGTGAGCCGAGAGAGAGAGACGCGAGTGTGAGAGAGAGCGCAGAGAGAAGACAGAGCGAGACGTGAGGCAGAGAGAGAGAGACGTCGACCAGTAACGAGAGAGAGCGAGAGAGACGTGAGCAGAGAGAGAGAGAGCGAAGCCAGTGAGTCGTTAGCAGAGAGAGGGAGACGTGGCAGAGAGAGAGAGGACCTTGCTGGTAGCAGAGAGCGACGTGAGCAGAGAGAGACGTGGAGCAGGAGGGAGAGAGACCGCGGAGCCAGAGAGAGACTTGATGCAGAGAGAGACGTGAGCCAGAGGACAGCGAGAGGAGCGCAGAGGAGACGTGAGCAGTCGGAGAGAGAGACCGCGAGCATTGACGAGCGAAGGGAGCAGAGAGAGAGAGAGACCGGGTGGCCAGAGAGAGAGAGACGTGAGCAGGAGAGAGAGTAGAGACCCGTGAGCAGCGAGAGAGAGACAGTGAGCAGGAGGAGAGAGAGAGACCGTGAGAGAGAGAGAGAGACGTGAGCAGAGAGCGAGAGGTGCGCGAGAGAGACGTGAGCAGAGAGAGAGAGCCGCGCGCAGGAGAGCGAGAGCGAGCAGAGGAGAGAGAGACTGGCGAGCGAGAGACGTACGTGAGCAGGAGAGAGGGGCGCGGAGAGTCGAGCGAGAGAGACGTGGAAGCAGAGAGAGAGAGGACGTGAGCAGAAAGAGAGCAGCGCGCGCAGCGAGAGAGAGGAGGCGTGAGCACCGAGAGAGAGAGAGAGAGCCGTGAGCAGAGAGAGACGGTGAGCAGAAGGGGAGAGAGAGACCGTGAAGCAGAGAGAGAGCGAGGTGAGCCAGAGAGAGAGCGAGAGAGAGTTGTGAAGCAGCGAGCGAGAGGGACGCAGAGCAGAAGGAGAGAGAGAGGTGAGCATGAGAGAGAGCGGACGCGAGCAGTCGAGGAGAGCGCGAGCAGAGAGTGAGACCGCGGAGCAGAGAGACGAGAGATGCGAGCAGGAGTAGCGAGATATTTGCGATCAGAGAGAGAGAGATGCGAGCAGAGAGCGAGTGATGCGAGCAGAGAGAGAGTGCGAGCGAGAGAGAGAGGCGTGTGAGAGAGAGAGAGGATAGCGAGACGTGCGCAGAGAGAGAGGTGGAGAGGAGAGAGTGATGCGAAGCAGCAGAGATGAGGGAGAGATACGAGCAGAGAGAGAGAGCACTGTGAGCAGAGAGAGAGAGACAGAGCAAGAGCAAGAGACGGTGAGCAGAGAGAGGAGGAGCGAAGAGAAGAGAGGGACGCGAGCAGATGGAGAGACGCCCGCTGCAGAGAGGGAGGGACGGCGAGCAGCGAGGGGAGAGGACGCGGCAGAGAGAGAGAGACGCGAGCAGAGAGAGAGGATGCGAGCAGCGAGAGTGAGGAACCGTGAGTCCGCGTGTCTTATGGTCCGCGCCTCGGAGCCAGACGCAGTGCGTTCACTGCGCTGTTCAGAGCGGGGGGTAACAGCAGCTGCTCCGGGCCCAGAGCGGAGGATGTAACGTAACGGTCGGTTTATCAAAAAAAACATAACAAATATTTAAACGTATAAAACATAGTGAATTTCACTAGATTTTTTTCCAGACATTACAGACAAGATATTATTTCATATTGTTTAATGAAAAAAAAATAACAAATTTTGCCACAAGCAACCACAAAGATGTGCCTCAGACAAGAATCGAAACCTGGTTCTCAGGGTCCCTGTATTTTACTGCTAACCATTCGGCCAACATAGCACCTCTGGGCTAGACAGGTTTGCACGCAGTCTTATACTGAGCGTCTAAGTCGCTGGTCAGAGCTAAAGCGGACTTAGCCTGCCACTTGGGCGATAAGATGTACTATTTTTCACGCCGCTGCGTGCTGATTCCCGAGCGAATCTAAGAAGCGTGAATGAAGGACGACAAAACGGAAAATGGGCCTTATTAGTGTGTAAATGGACTGTCGACTGCGTATATAGGTATTTTGATATGACTTGTGGCCAAGGATCGTTGATGAATATTGAGGAAAAGAAGGGGACTCTAAAGTGGAGCCCTTTCTCAATTATGCATTTGTTGGACTTGGAACAATGTGACAAAACATATTGAAAATGGCGTTGGTATCAGACCTAATTGCGTTAAGTTGTCAAGTAGAAGGGAGTGCTCTACAGAATCAATGGCTTTGGAAAGATCCTTGGAATATGGAGCCAGGACTATTTGTCCAAATCATGAAAATAAATCAATGTTACATTTTAACAGAGCAGTGGTGGTTGAGTACCTTGATCGGAAAAACCCTAGATGGATAGGGAACAAAATATGAAATGCATTTGTGTAGTGATCTAAACTGGTTGGAAAATCAAATTTTTCAAAAATTTGCAACTGCACAAATATTAGAAATTGGCCGGGAAAATTGTTTAAGTCAGTGGAAGTGCTTTTCAATACACTTACCAATTTCATTGGTGTGGACTTTCTGTTATTGTATCTGGTTTAATTTGATATTTTTTTTGGTTTCCCTTGCTGTGAGTTTTGCTTCCTCGTCTGTCTTGTTGATTGTTTGCCCTCATGATGTGCTACCACTGTGTCCCCCTGTGTGTATTTAGACCCTGTGTCATTGTCCTCTTTGGTTTGTGGACCATATGTTGTTTTCCCCCCCTTCTCTTGTTCCCGGTTTCAGTGTTTACTTTTATTGGCCTTTATTAAAATTATATTCATTTTAGCAGTTCTGCTTTCGGTGCGGTTCTCTATGACAACCAAGGATTAATCCAGACCACCAGAGGCTCACAAGCCTTTGGGCATGAATTTGGCGTACTAGAACATGTTTCACCTCCAGCCAACTACATCAAGTGGTGCTCCTTCACTCACTTCCATTGAAATGATGACAATGGTTGTGTAACACAGGTCATTCTAAAAAATAATATAAACGCAAAACAGTAATTTTAAAATGTATATTTCAACCCAACTGAGGTGTCAATACAAATGATGTACAAAAGTTTTGGTGTAGCCATCGTCTATGTTTCTGACTTACTGATTGTAACCTCGCCCGGGGATACCCATGCTGGTACGCGCTCTTAATCTAACATAACTTACCAGAGAGTCCTGTAAATTAAGGCCCAAATTGTTCGCAATGAATTTGGAAACTAATCACAAAATTGGATTGGCTATGGCCATAGTAGTATTCAAGATAATTGGCTCTGGGCTGTGTGCGATGACTCGTACAGGAGGATCTTGGAGTGACGTCGTATGTTCCATATTATCCGCTCCGGATAGTCTTCTTAAAGATACCCAAAGACATCATCCCCGCGGCAGACATCCTCATCAGTTCCTGGAAGGTTTCGCAAGGGTTTAAAAAAACTAGCTATCCTTGAGAAGGAGGGGAGGACACAACTGTTGGCACTTGTGAGGATCTCATCCAATTCTTGAGGGTACTGCTACTTGACTAGTGGTTCTGCCATGCTCCCCAGAGTCGATTGGTACTGCACACACAACGGTCTGGGATCGAGGCAACGCTAACTCCTTCAGGAGATAAAAAACGAAATTCATCGGAGTATTACTTAAAGATCCTCCTTAATCTTAGCAATCCCAAAATACACAGACTATATAACCCCCCCTTCGCCCCAAAAAAATATTGAATACTTTAAAAGCTGCTAATTTATCGTACGAAAATGTTACTACAAAAATTGCCCACGTTATAAATATCCATCCCTTTCTTCCCCTTATACATTTCTGGATGGGGGCGTGGTGGCTGTCATGAGCCTGCACCATAGTTCAAAAGCACCCTCATTAGTAGTGTATATATTAATTAAATCTACATTAATAAAACATGCATAGCCACCTGTAATATTATTAAATATTTGATAAAAAACTAAACTAAACCTAAAATCTTTAAATAAAAAGACTGGTGTCAATACTTTTTATAATTGAAGCTTGCGTTGTATCATGAGGTGGAGATGAGTGAGGACTCTCAAACGCAGGAAATGCCATAATTAAGATTTAATATACAATTAAGTCCAAGGCAAAAAACACAAACCTCCAAAATCCAAAGTACCGAGGAACCCAGAGGGAACTTGACCATGACAATGAACCAAGCACACAGGGACAAGAGAGGGGAGCGAGAAGCATCAGGTAATTAGGGACACAGACGATCACAGAAGAACACATAGGGCGGGGCAGACAATCAACAGGGGACAGGACATGAAGTATAAAACTGAAATGAACCAGAGTACATAATGTCAAAATGAAAACCAAAATACAGAAATAATAAATCCACACCATGGAAACAGTGGAACCTCAGTACATCAGATAAAATTAACAGCTCACCATGAGTAGTTTTGGACTCTAGGGACAGTTAAGAGATATTGCAGGACCTAAGTGTCCCAGAGGGTTCATAAATAAAATAAAAATGCGAATTTAAGATACATAAACAGGACCTGAGGATTATTTAAAAACATTCATAAAGCAGTATATTAAAATCAAAAGGTATCTTACAAAATAATGCGCCCAAACACAATCCTTTTTTGCAGAGGTCGTGGCGTTTTTCATGACATGGCTCAAACCTGGTTGGATGGATGTGGAAGTCAAAAGCCTCTCCAAAATATTGCCCCTAAATTTAACATCATATTTCATGGAGGAGGTTTTCCCCAATGGAGAGCCGACAAAGTCGTCGTGGTATGGAATGCAGCAGAACCAAAGATCCATCGCACACAAAATATTTACATGCCTTTTACAAGGCATTTTTTACAAACATTCTCCATCCCTGCATCTGTCATAACGTTGCCTGTAAAAAAGTATATAATGGAATGGGTTCGTGTGGTGTGATCCAAGTAGCAGAGTAGCTATGGGCAGTGGTGAGGCACCTTTTGAAAGGGTTTCTTACCACGGTCTCATTCCATAAAATGGCTTGAGTGTCTTCCTCTGCACTATGCACCCTGTAGCATCCAGGTAACACCAATGTCCTCTTTGATCTTGACTGGAAAATATTTAGACTTTTTTGGATACAGCATGATTCCTTTAGGGTGTTGATAATCTTCTGAATTAATCTCATCAGGCACCAGTTGGTGTTCTGAAAGGACATTCACTGCTGTTTCATTGGATAAGGTATATTATTTTTTCTCTGTACGAGGGGCTTCTGTCCTTGCAAACCAGACTCAAAATACAATTCCAAATGGGTTCTATTTTTCTCCAGGTTACCAAATATACCTACAATTTGTCTGCCCCTTGATCCCACTGGGTCTGCATATTAACTATTCTGTGCGGTGAGCCGCCCCAACCCGTGACCAGTAAAGTCACACGACCCTTCAAAACTGATGTCAGTAGGCACTGGGACTGAAGCTGTTACCGTACAGTCTTTATTGTACAAAAAGTGTACATGAAAAGTGGCTTCTCTAGCTTTTTGATGTTATCAATTAAATGCCTCTTGATCCAAAACTGCAAAATGGTCCCTGAACTGTCTTTAGACCTTTGCCGCAATTAAATTTGTCAATTTTAATCAGGGAAATAATTATCTTTGCATGATTTTTCCAATTTTGCATCATTTTATTCCACATATAAAAAGGGGTGGTTTGGCGTAAGTAGGCAAATGAAAGCATTTGTCTTTCTTCATGGCTTGAGACCAGGAGCCCAGAAATAGAAAAGGCCAACAAGAAATAAAAGAACAGGCAATGGTTGTGATAATTCAATTAACTGTAATCATTCCAAGCAACTCAACATGTTTGGGTAAGAGCCTATTTTAAAATATTTACTAACCTGGAGGTTTCCAACATCAGACTAAAGTCGGAAAATATTTTGAATGATATACCTTGTTGACTGATAATTCTTTCCCATTTTTTACCCTCAGTGTCTTCGAGTTTCCTCTGATATTGGAGAATGGGGGAAAGTTTTTTTCCACGTCAGTCTATAATAATATGATCATGAAATTTTACAAATGTTACTCTTATTTTCATTGTCTAACTTGCCACTCTATGTCTTCTATCAGAAGAAACAGGGTGGTTCCCAACATCAGAACTAAATGAATAGAGAGATCCTTCCATTTCTATTACCCAAACTTTGAAATAAATATCGTTTCCGATTTTTAACGATTTTTAGCTTGCATGTGTTTGCAATTATCCTCCTTGCGGTCACCGAATGGGGAGTTGGTCTTTGTCAAGTCCTTAACCATAGTATAATCTTTACACAAAAATAGAGAAGCATCAAATAACTTATTACGGGGGTGGATGTCCATTAATAATAAAAGTTAATATGGACTGTGTGGACCCCTGTTGCCAAAAATATAAGACTGTAAATCGGGTTTCGGCTACCATTCGGTGCATCCACAGGTACCCCGAAGCAGTTGCCTGCGGAGGCAAATTCATGAATCCGGGTCATCGTCAGGGCTCTGGTAAAGTTTTCTCATTGTTTTGGCTGCCAAGGGTCATCCAAAGTGATCAACGGTACCAATTAAGCGAAAGACTTGCACACTCTCTTCCAATTGGAGATAAAAACATGGTCACTCTGTTGTCTTATCACCCGAGAGTCAGGGTGCACATCGAAAAACTCCATTGAAACATGAACCCCACTAAACATCCGAGTCCACTCAACCTCCCGATCACGTCAATATCGCGCTCGGCTCGGTCGTGACCTTTATTAGTCCAACGACGTCTGTGCAAGGTGCGCCATCTGGCGTAAAACAATGACCTCCCCATAGACGTGGATAAGAGTCCCATCCCGACCTCCTCTAGACGTGGAAAACAGGTCTTCGGACTTCCGACGCAGAACGTCTTGATCTAGCAATACAATTACTATAGGCTGTGAAGCATTCTATGGTGTTGTTCACCTGACTGGTAGGCGTTTAGTGATTAAGCAAAATGTGGCCAGCTTGGGATACGTGTGTTCCACAGGTCCACGTGTTTGTTGTATCATTATCTTTACATATTTGTTTCGATTTTTTTTTTTTTCTATGCGAACAATTTTTCTGTTGGTTTAAAGCCTAATAAACACTCAACATAGGATTTACGTAGTGGCTAATAATAAAACTTGTGAATGTATGCAATTTGTTGAGCTAACAATCTCAAGTTTGTAAATAAGGGGTGAGCCACTTTGGAATTTATGCAAAATGCATGGGTCAACAAGTTTATTATAGCCACTACATAATTTCTAGGTTGTTGAGTGTTATTCCGTTTTTAACCAAAACCAAGAAAAATTGTTCGCTAAAAAAGTGGAAAAGTCAATCATTTCTCCGACCTGGGATTTGAACCTGCGTCGTTGGACTGAAGTCTATTACGCAACCGCCTACACCACTGCAGGCATATTTTTCTGACTATGTGAAAAAATAATAGCTAACATCCTAAACAACGAACGCCACCACTTATACGAGGTTACAAGCCTGACATGTGAGGGTCGTCGAGGACCTGTTTTCACGTCTACTCGACGTTTATGGGTGTGCTTCTGGACGTAAAGGCAATGCCTTCCCAGACGTTGAAATCTGTTACCTCTGGTCGCTGCCTGCTTTATTTTATGGAATGCACCTTCTAGTAATGTACACAGTCTGCACCGAGTTTTTAGATATAGATGTATCATTTCCACATTGAAAAGAGTTTGTGGAGACAGAAGTAAGTTGTTTTCTCACGTTATACGTGGAATTTTGTTAAGTATATTTCGTATATTATCTGTATTTTGAAATTTGCCTCGCACAGTGATGAATCTATAACATACCGGCTGGCATCTGCTCAGCTGCAAGGGAGACACCTTTTTTAGTTTTTTAAGGTAAAGTTTATAAATATGATTTTGTTTTTCATATTTCAAACTCTTTTTAGTCACATTAGAATTCTTAGGCTTAGACTGTCCAACAAACTCTGTGTTTAAAAAAGGTTATGATTCTGGAGTTTTAATTATAATAATTCAAATTATTATCAAAAGTTACTGTATAGATCACAATGGTTTATAAACTGCAAAAAGGACAACAGTCGAAAACCTAGTAAAAACTAAGTTTAAAAACAGGGGATGATCAGCTTTAATATTTGAGGACACTCCCATCATTTAGACACCTGTGATGTCATCAGTGGAGTTGAGTTCAGGTGTGGGACCATGTGGGACCATGTGGGACCAATAGGAGCACCACATGATGTTACCTGCTGTCAGAAAGAGAGTTTAATGTTCATGTATTGCTTTGTCTAATTAAATGGAGATTTAATGTCTTCCCAGCGTCGTCAATGTCAGAGGACTTTCACTTCTTCTCACTGTGGCTGTTTAAAATATGAGCCACTACAGTTGTTATTTTGGTTAGTTGCTTAGCTGCAAATATTAAATATCCATTCATCTGCTGCTTGGTAGCAAGCTAACTAGCGCTTGCAACCTCTATTCAATTTCTTACTTTTTCTTATAAACTTTAAAACCAGCCTATGTTAATTAACATACATTTACCTTTGGCTAATGCAGTCCAATTATTGTGAAATCCATAGCTAGTGTATAATTTTCATGCATGTTGCAATAACTAATGTTCTCGAGTGTCCTAATGTGTCATGTGTTGTTTGAGTCTTTTACAGGTGTCAGACTGTGTTGAAGGTGTTCGACAGGTAAGAATCACACTCTCACACATTGATTGTTTCTTCTGTATTATTATGTGGTTTTTCGAATAAACCTTATTTGGTGTATTCTCTTGAAAACATTCTTTTTCTCAGATTGTTCATGCAACTCACTCAAGCATGAGGGAAAAAGAACAACAAGGGGAAAATGCCCCCCTCGCGAAGAATGCAACATGTGTACCAGTATACAGGGGTAAGTCAGCTTTCAGGGGCTAATTTGTGTCCATGTGCAAAACAAATGCACATTTGCAATTGTTTTTTTACATGGCTTTACTCCAATGACCAAAGCCTTATCCCAAGTTTTCTAGACAGAGTGTCTTCCAGTGTTCAAGCGAGGGTGCAGTGCCTAAGGTTTGTATCCCCTGGTGATGGATTCGAGTGGTTGAGGGCATTACTAGAAAGTTATGTGTTGGTTATATCACTTTGCAACATTATGATGAAACTAAAACATGTTCCACATTTTCAGGGGCTGTGCTTGGACCTTGTTATGAGAGACTGCAGACAAGAGAGGACCACATGTTTGGAACACCTCAACATTCATTAAATGCATTCTTCTGCCTTTCAGATTGTGTTTGTACATCTGGGGAAACCTAGAGTTGTGGCGTGTGCCTGTTTATTACGGATCCAAACATAGGGCTACAATCATGTTTTTTGTTACTTTGCTGAATGTTCAGACTTAGTGTTCTATAACACTGTGCCCTGTGTGCTTGAACGTGTACTTTGATGTAGGAAACATGATTTTTTAATGCAGCTCCATTTGACAAATAATGACTGATATCCTTTACTACGTTGTTTCTCAGGTTTTTGACTGCTGTGTTTATCGTGTATTGCCCAGAGTCAGAACTAAACATTGGATAAAAGCCTGCATTTCAGTTTCACAAGGCTAAAATCTGGAACGGTCTTCCTGGGAAATGTGAGACCAGGCTTCTTCTTTGACAATGTTTTAAATCCCGGTTTAAAAACACTTCTGTTTCTGCTTCAATGGCGATTTTATGAGAGATTTTATTTTTTATCTTTTTAATTTACTGTCAATATTTATAATTGTAATGCCTGTTTTGATTGTTTCTATTTTTGTTTCAGTGTTTGAGTTTCCTTTGTTTTGACTGTGCTATACAAATAAACCTTGCCTGCCTATTGCAAAAAGTAGTCTCGACCCGTAAGTGATTCTGCAGAGGATAAGTAGTTTCAATAGAAACTGTAATGGGGAGTCATATCAACGTCAAAAATTTTGGTCATATAAGACGTCGAGAGGCTTCGTCGGACCCGACCCCGGTTCTGTACCACATTTCAACTTGAATGAACGTGGCCGCGATCGTCTTTGAAACGTCCAGATAAGTCCAGATGACGTTGAAATGACAGTGTTTTGCATCTGCTTGTTAGCGGGAACAACGGAGCAACGAACGTCATATGAAGGCAATATTTTGGTCATATAAGACGTTGCTAGGAGTCGGACCACGACGGTTCTGTACCCCATTGCACCTTGAAAGAACGTCAGATGACGTTGGAAAATTACGTTGTTTTTGAATCAGCTAGCTTAGTGGGAACGACTGAACCGAACGTCATATAAAACGTAATATTTTGGGCATATGAAGACATTGATAGGACGTCAGACCCGACCGGTTCCGTACCACATTCAAAACCTTGAATTGACGTGCCATCCAGTAACATTTGGAGGTTGATGGTGACGTCGGGAGGAAACGACGTCGAGGAACAACGTTCATTCAGCACCCACCAGTGACCTTATTCGACGTTCCAAATTACGTTGATTCAACGTATCGGCTTGCTTAGTGGAAGTCCATGTTGAGGACGCCACTGCTTTGAGTCACAAAGAGAAAGTGAAAAGTGTGCCCTTGTGCTGTTTGTGCTGGAGAAGAAGAAAGCTGTGCAGGAGTGGTTGCGGTTCAGCCCGGTCCGCAGGCAACATCATCAAGCCAGGAAAGCGATGACTTTTACTATAGGTCTGCTGAGCCAGATCAAGGCCTTACATAAGAAACTCTATACTGCGGGACCTGGTAGTTAAAGGCACAGTATCGAGACTTGATATAACCATCAATATTGGTATCACATGGCACCAATAAGCAAGAAAATGCGGTTGCATTTTGTCTAATATGAATGTGCAAGTTGATACCAATCAGCCACAATCTGTATTATTTTTAAATAATTGTTACCTGTTAATGAGCCATGGTAAATGAGCATGATATAGTCTACATCAGGCATGTAAAGTCATATACATCAGAGGGCCAATAACACAAATTTGCTGCGAGCCGAGGGGCCGGATGGTTCAATGTTTATTATACTCATTGCCTGTCAGCCTATTTCAGACAGGTACTACCATATTGCCAGCGTTTTGATTGATTTTTATAGATTTTTAGGACCCAAGACTATTGTTTATTGTGTACTTTATGACTATCTGGAAATCCGAAACCCGATTCTGAAAGAATTTGCCTGTCTACTTTCATCAGCAAAAAGAATTTTGTTTTAGCTTGTATATCCCGTTGAGTAGCGAGGGAGTTTTACTGAAATCACCAAAAAAGCTGAGAAAAAGAGGCCACAATAAAGGCATTAGCTGTTTTCAAAACCATTCAGCGAGCGCTGCTGCCACCTGCGGGCTCGATTCCAATATGCTCTTCAAGCTTATCCCCCCAAACACATATTAGAATAAAATAGACATCTGGAACATGAAAATAGCGGAAAACGCAATTGCGTAATAGTGCGTCAATGGCAGGCAACGGGCCATGTAAATTCATTTGCGGGCGGGGATTTGGCCGCGGGCTTGACTTTGCACAAGTGGTCTACATGATAGGTCAGTGGTCCATTTTATACTTGCTCTTGGAATGATTTACTTATACATCAATTGATGTGTCGCTTCTTGAGACAATAACCTTGGTCTTCATGGTTGCTGTCTGTTAAAATCTTGTAGTTTTTTTTTTTTTTTTTCCGAATTTCAGCTCTGTTGTGGACTGGTGAGAAAGCTTGTCTCCTGAGCCCCGTCCACCCAAGAGTTGACAACACCCCCCAAAAACATGCTGATGCACCCATACTGAGAGTGACGGGGCCAGGTGAAACGTCACGTTCCACACCTTGAAGACCTTCCAAGTAAGTTTTTTGTTAATCTGTCATTTTTGTGTGATAAGGGTTTCTGCGGGGGGCATATAAAAATTTTCGGTGATTAAAAGGACAACTAAGCACAAATCAACTTTTTGAGGGGCTTATAACTGCCGATAAATATTGTTTCTTATTGCGCTCTCTACATTGTCTGGTAATAATTTTCTTGGACATTTTAGTGCCAAAATAGATAAACTCTCACTTTGAAGCCTAAATACCGCTGTGTAGCGCCCTCTCTAAATTTATTCTTTGGCTACACTACATTTGAATTTTCGGTGCCGCGTCCTCCCCATTTGCTCTGCCAGCATGTTGTATCGGTCCGCGCTCTGTGATCGGCGGTATAAAAGCCAGCCAGAGTCTCGCAACGCCCCCTGTGCGAGTTAGAGTTGGAATACGGGCGAGCCGCTTTTAACATCGATTTCAGGTTAGCAATTTATTAGCATAGTATTTTAGAAGTTTTTTAGCGCAGCGTTTCTCGTGTGTAGTTAACTGTAGTCAGGTAGTTTCTGTAGCCGTTTTGTGGGACGTTGGAAGCACAACATGCCGGTCACGACGCGGCCAGGGAGCGGGAGATGAGGAGGGAAGACCCGAGACGGGGATTTGATCTTACAGGCCCCGCTGTGAGAGCCACTGCACTCACATCCCCGACCTCTCCGTCTAAATAATGACAACCGAGCAGAGACCGCTCACCCACAACTCCCCCTCCCCGCGTCTCCCAACGCCTCTCGCCACGCCTCCTTTCTTCCTGGAGTTTTTTTTACTTTTTGGGATAGTGGGGTGGAGTAAGATCTGGATAGGGGTGTTTAGTCGCTTCTTTTTTAAGTGAAATTTGTCCAAAAATAAGCCTTAAATATATTTACATTTTTGCATTAAAGTAGATTCAAAACTGGCATTTAACTGGAAAATGTATAAGGGGAAATTATGACATGCGCGACGCCTGTATTAACCTTTAACACGCAAAACTCACCCCCCCCCCCCCCCCCCCCCCACCCCCCCCCACACCCCCTCTTGCCATTATTAGCCTTCTTATGCTTGTGTGATGTCATCCATTCTAATGCATTGTAGTGACTTTCCTTTTTTTCATCCTTGTCATGGTCATATTTCTATTACTTTAAAGGTGTGAAAATCGGGTCGCGATGATGTCACTATCTCATCCAATAGTTGGAGACGGCACAAAAACTTGTACCCACCTCGCCAATGGTCTGGCTCGGGTGTAATGATGGGCTCTTTGATTTGAAGTCCTCCTCAAGGGTCAACCTGAAAGGGGGCGTCAGCAAATTGGATCCTAATGCCGAGCGTCGGCAGGCTCTCGACCCGAGGAACTATTCAAGCTCTGCAAGGTAACTTATTCTTAGAGTTTTTGGGTTGTCTTCCAGTTTTGATTGCATTATGCAGGAGGGAGGATGAGCGGGGGCTATGGGGAGAGGAAGAGGTTGGCGAGTCGGGGACGGGATGCTTAAGCGGATGAATTGGGTGGAATCGTTGTTCTGTTCCCACTGATGCTGTTGTTAAAACAGTTTCCGGTACGGCCATAGACGCTGATGTGAGAAAGTCCATTCAATAGTCGAATTTCGGAGCTAAGACACCAGGTGAAGCGCAAAAGTTTGTAATTGTTTTAAGTTTTTGTACTTGCACTTTTGCGGAAGTGCGTTTAAAGTTTGCACTAGATTTTGCCCTGTTAAAAACTGTACCCTCTTACCTCAACATCCTCTGGGATTTGTTATTTATCTGAATTAGAAAATAACGTTTGGCTTTTGATTAGATGCACATTAGTCTGTGTTAATTGCCATACACATGTTTGCATATATATATATATATACCTCTTTATTTATATATATAATTACCTGTTTCTATATTAACATATATTTCAAATACATTGTAACATTTTAAACTATAAAGGCGGGGGGGGGGGGAATTTTTTTGGTCCACTCTAGTTTTACTGGCTGTGATTTTTGAAGTCTCTCGTTCAAATGGAATGGGGCAGCGCCGGCTGGCGCATGCCAGATGCGTTTTTCCACAATTTTTCTTGTGGGCGGGACACTCGCGGCCAATTTGGATTGTTCCAGGTAGAGCACATTTTTTTTGGACATTATTTAGAACGCGGAGATAGGCGTGACTCTGTCGTTAATCTATACAGTCTATGGAAAAAAAACACATCTGCGCTGGAGACTTCAAAAATTCACAGCAAGGTAAAACTAGGTGGACCAAAAAATTCACCCCCTCAGCATTGACACAAATTGGAACGGCGCTTTGGCCAAGAGCCAAACTTTTGTTCAGCCAGTAAAGCGTTTTTGAGGAGGTCTGCCAATGGGAATATGTTAGTATTGGCTCATTTTCTCTCCACTCTCTCTACTCAGCTGTTTTTGTTAGATGCATTAGTTTAGCAGTTGTTGCCATCCTTGTTGTTTTACACCGCCTACTCTTATTTAGGTATAAATAGACTTGGCATTTTTTGTTTCCTTCTTTTGTTGACTAGTTTTGTTGAGTTTGTTATTTTGGCACAACTGGGCGACGCCACTCCCACCATTGTTATTCCTTTTTTTTCGTTTAGTTTTATAAAAAGGAAATTGCCAAAACCCACTGTGAGTGACTCCGGCCGGCTGAGTGTATACTGAGACGCTGCGCAAACATTTCCAGGCTATTAGCAGCAACGCAACTGACCAGGGCTCCTAATGCAAATTTTCCAGCGTTCATACAAGGTTGAAAAAACTATGTAGTTCTAGCGCTCACCACTGCCGGCCAGTAGTGGTAAGAAAGAAACAACCCCCCTCCTGGCCAGTATACCCACTTCTGTGCCAGCCTCGCCGAGCGCCAACATCATTTCTGTAATATTAACAGCAGTTGATGAAAATGGAATGAAGCTCGGACAAACTTTGCAGAGGTCTCGTTTGGATGACCGAAGGAGTAGAATTATCCTCTCTGCCGAGCTCGAAGCCCACAAGCTAGTTTGTGTCCCGCCGCCATTGTTGTTTGTTTTCCGCTACTGTGCATGTTCCAAAATTTACGTGCGGGGAGCTGCAGCTGCGGGGAGGATGGGGGTCAGCTCATGCAGGAAATTCACACCTTTTTCCCCTCACGCGGGTGTGAAAGAGAACCCGCTGAGCCGAGTATCTTGGTTGTCCCACTCTGCAGGTCTGGATCTGAATTCTTACGTTTTTCCCTCCCTGGAACACAGTCTTCGTCCTGAGGGTTAGTAGCAACAGACCATCCAACTATAGTTTTTTATGCCACATTGTCTCTGTGTAGCTGTCCTCTGTTTCAATTATTGTTTCATCTATCCTGGTATAACAAAATTGGGGGTCGGGGGCCTCGTCCAGGGATACTTTGAAACAATTCATTGTCTCCTTGTGGTCTAGTGTATTAGAGAGGGTGTGCCCAATCCATGGTGTTCGTTTTACAGATTTCATTGAGGGACTCCCACTTTTCAGCCATCTTCCAGGTTCAGTAGAACTCAACCTTCGTGGTGTAAGCAACAACAGGGAGATGCCTTCTCATCACGCAAGGGATGGCCGGATGTTTTGCTGGTCACTCCGTATGCTGTAGGAGCTTCCAGCATATTCACATCGAGGACCTGAGGCGGCCTTCGGATCCCCCAAGGTGTGGTGAAAGACGTAGTTGGTGTTCACTCAGCTTCTTGTATTTTACAACATAAGGACAGAGAAATGGTAGTGGTCATTGATGAGCATGGTATTGGTATAAGAGAAGTTGGGAGCCCGTGTCACCAGGCTTATACCGAAGCTCGTTGACCATACGCCTTCTTGTCCAAATGCTGCTTCATTTCGGTCTGGAGAAGCCGAAGACCAGCTGGGGAGCAACGCTAGTTATAAACGCATACCCAAAGTGTAGTGACATACTCTGGGATGTTTTTGGACAGGGTATTTGAGGTTTAATGAAGGTGCTCTTTTAGATAACCTTCAAAGGCCCTGGGGCGCCACGGTGGTCTGAGTGCGATAGCACTCTCGCTATCATGCAAAGAAGGTCCTGGGTGCGTATCGACCGGTCGGACCAGGGCCTTTCTGGAATGGAGTTTGCATGTTCTCCCGTGTCTGCGTAGGTTTCCTCCAGGTACTCCGGTACCCCTACCACTAAAAATATGTACAAATAGGTATGGCATGCGCCTTCTTACTGGCGACCCGCTCCCATCTCTGAGTGGATGCGGAGAGACAAATGCCCAAACTAACAATTGTAAACCGCTTTGAGACTCTGATGTGCAGTGAAAGACGGGTTTATAAATAAAGATTACTTACTTACTCAGACTTCTGGCCAAGACTAGTGGGCTGGGCTGAACCTTCACCACTCCTGCAAGCTTCTCCAGCAGCAAACACCAGCACAAGGGGCACACTTTCACTTTCTTTGTTGACTCAAAGCCAGTGCATCCTCAACCATGGACTTCCCACTAAGCAAGCCGACGTTTGAATCAAGTTAATTTGAACGTCGCATATAGGTCACTGGTGGGGTGCTGAATGAACGTTTTCTCGACGTCGTTTCCGACGTCACCTCAACCTCCAAATGTTTCGTTGTTGGATCGTCAATTCAAGTTTGAATGTGCGCCCCTACGGAACGGTGGGTCTGACGTCCTGATCAAGGCTCATAGGACCACAATATTGACGTTTATATGATCGTTGTTTTCAGTCCGTTTCCCACTAAGCAAGCAGATGTCAAAAAACGTAATTTCAAGTCATCTGGACGTTCATTCAAGGTTGCAACTGTGGTACAGAACCGGTCGGTGTCCGACGTCCTATCAACGTATTATATGGACCAAAATATTTGCCATCTATATGACGTTCGTTTTCCGTTGTTCCCACTAAGCAAGCCAGATGTCAAAACACTGTCCTTTCAAACGTCATCTGGACCGTTATCTGGACGGTTTTTTCCCCCAAATGACGTCGCGGCCCCGTTCATTCAAGGTTTGCAATGTGGTACGGAACGGTCGGGTCCGAGTCCTCTCGACGTCTTATATGACCAAATATTGCCGTTTATATGACGTCCATTTCAGTTCTATAGACCTACTTAACCTCTGCAGAATCACTTACTGGTCGAGACTACTTTTTGCAATAGGGCAAGGCAAGTTTATTTGTATAGCACGTCAAAACAAAAGGAAAACTCAAAGCACTGAAACAAAGATCGAAACAATCAACAAGGCATTACAATTATAAATATTGACAGTAAATTAAAAAGGATAAAAAAATTAAAAATCTCTCTTATAATCTTCATTTGAAGCCGAAACAGAAGTGTTTTAAACCTGGATATTTAACATTGACAAGAAGGAAAGCCTGTCTACATTTTCCAGGAAGGACGTTCCCGATTTTAGCCTTGTGTAATCTGAAATGCAGCTTTATCATGTTTAGTTCTACTTGGGCAATAAACATAAAACCCCGCATACAAAAAAACCTTAGAACAACTGTAGTAGAAGGATATCAGTATTCTTGCCAAATGGGAAGCGGATTAAAAATCATTGTTTCTCTACATCAAAGTACAAGTTAAAGAAACAGGGCACCTGTTTTAAGAAACTACTGTATGAACGTTATATGCCAAAGTAAAAAAAATGATTGTATCACTATGTTTGGATCAGTATTAAAACAGGCTACCACGCTACACTCGAGGTTCCCCAGATGTAAAACACACTTTCTGAAAGCAGAAGATGCAGTTATTTGAATGTTGGAGGTGTTCCAACATGTGTCCTCTCTTGGTCTTCCAGTCTCTCATCACAAGGTCCAACACAGCACCTGAAAAATGTGAACATGTTTAGTTTCAACATAATGTGGCAGAAAGTGATATAACAAACATAACTTTCTATAATGCCTCAAACCCCCTCGATCCATCAACCATGTGATACAAAACCCTTGGCACTGCACTCGCTTGAGACACGGAAGGGACTCTTGTCTGAGAAACTTGGGATAAGGCTTTGGTCATGGATAATTCCATGTAAAACAACCAATTGCAAATGTGCATATGTTTTGCACATGGACACACATGAGCCCTGAAAGCTACTTACCCTGTAAATTTATCGTACACATGTTGCTCATTTCCGAGGGGGCATTTTCCCACTTGTTGCTCTTCTTCCATCATATTGAGAGAGTTGTGAACAATTGAGAAAAAGATGTTTTCAAAGAGAAAAACACCAATAATGGTTTATTCTAAAAACAACATAATAATACAGAAGAACAATCAATGTGTGAGAGTGCTTATTCTTACCTTGAACACCTTCAACACAGTCTGACACCTGTAAGACTCAACACACATGACACATTGGAATAATCTCAGAACATTAGGGTTATTGCCACAATCATGAAATTATTACCTCTATGGATTCACAATAATTGACTGCATTAGCAAAGTAAATGTATTTAATTAACATATGGCAGGTTTACAGTTTATAAGAAAACGTAAGAAATGAATAGAGTTGCAAGCGTAGTTAGATTGCTACCAGCTGCTGAATGCGATACTTAATATTTGCCAGCTAACAATAACAAAAAGAACAAATGTACGTGGCTCATTTAAACAGCCCACAGTGAGCAGAAGGGAAGTCCTCTGACATTGAAGCCAGCCACCGAAGACATAAATCATTTTATTAAACAAGCAATACATGAACATTAAAACTCTCTTTCTGCAGCAGGTAAACATCTGTGTGCTCTATGGTCCCACATGGTCCCCCATCCCCCTCCCCCCTCCCCACATGGTCCCACACCTGAACTCAACTCCAAAACTGATGACATCTCAGGTGTCTACATGATGGGAGTGTCCCAATATTAAAGTGATCTCCATGTTTTTAAAACTTAGTTTTCTAAAGTATGTTGTCTTTTTGCAGTTTATAATAACCATTGTGAAATATACAGTAACTTTGATAATAATTGCATTATTATTTTAATAATCAAGAATCTTAACCTTTTTTAACACTAGTTTGTTGGACAGTCTAACCTACAGAATTCTAAAGTAGCTAAAAATAGTGTGGAAAAATATGAAACAAACAATATCATATTTTTACACTTTAATTAAAAACTAAAAAAAGGTGTCTCCCTTTCAGCCTGAGCAGTGCAGCCCGTTATTATTATAGATTCATGCACTGGCAATTCAAAATACAGGGATAATATACAACTATACTTTAACAAATTCCACGTTTCGTGAGTAAACTAACTTAATTTCTGTTCCAACTCTTTTCAATGTGGAATGATAATCTTATCTAAAATGTCAGACTGTGTACTTACTAGAGCGGGTGATTCCAAGTAAATAAGCAGGGGCAGCGACAAGGTACAATTCAACGTCTGGGAAGGCCATTGCTTTACCGTCAAGATGCACACCACGTCGATTAGACGTGTAAAACCGGCCTCGACCGACTCACAGGTCAGGCTGTCACCTAGTATAAGTGTGCGTCGGTTGTTTTAGGGATGTTCTCTATTATTTTTTTCACAGTAGTCCGAAAAAAATTGCTGGCGTGCGTGTAGCGGTTGCGGAATGACGACTTCAGTCGCACCGGCGCAGGTTCAAATCCCGGTCGAAATGTTTGACTTTTCACTTTATAGGAACAATTTTTCTGTTTGGTTAAAAACGAATAAACACTCAACATAAGGGATTATGTAGTGGCTAATATATAAAACTTGTGAACCATGCATTTGCATTAAAATCTCAAATTGCTCACCCTTATTTCAACTGAGATTGTTAGCACAACAAATGCCATTCCCTTCACAAGTTTTTTATTAGCCACTACGTCATCCTATGTTGAGTGCTTTATAGTCTTTAACCACACAGGAAAATTGTTCGCTTAAAAATCGAACCAAATATGGTAAAGATAATGATACACACACAGCTAAACCACCTAACAACAAAAACAACACACACACACCAAAACACAAAAAAAACACAACCAACAAAACACAGTGGACTTGAACACACGTTATCCAAGGCTGCAACCATTTGCTTAATCCACTACGTACCGTCAGGCTTACACTAGATTGCTTCAACAGCCTATATAATTGTGATTGCTAGTTCAAGAGTTACTGCTGTCGGAAGGGCGATGACCTGTTTTTTCCAGTCTAGAGGAGGTCGGATTGGACGTCATATCCACGTATATGGGAGGGGGGTGTGTGTTGTGGTGTGTGTGTGTGGGGCGGGGGGTCATTGTTTTTCGTCCAGCTGCGCACCTTGCCACAGACGTCGTTTGGACAGTAAATAAACAGTCACGACCGGATCGACGCGATATTGGACGTGATCTGGAGGTTGAGTGGACGTCGGCATGGGTTTTTTTCCTCAGTGGGTTCATGGTTAATGGAGTTTTTCGTGTGCACCTTTGTGCGACTTCTCGGGGGTGGGGTGGATAAGGACTAGAGTGCTGTTTTATCTCCAATGTGGGAAGAGAGAGTGCAAAGGACTTTCGACTTGAAGTTGGTACCTTGATCACTTTGGATGACCCCTTGGCAGACCAAACATGAGACAACTTTACCCAGAGGCCCTGACGATGACGTACAGAATTTCCGCAGGCAATGCTTCGGGGTACCTGGTGGGATGCACATAAATTGAGAGCAGAAACCGATTTTACAGTCTTAGTTTTTGGAACGGTCCCACACAGTCAATATTAACCTTTTATTATTACTGGGATCCTCACCCCGGTATATGTTATTTGAAGCTTCTCTATTTTTGTGTAAAGATTATACTATTAGTTAATGACTTGACAAAGACCACTCCCATTCGGTGACCTCAAAGGATAATGCCAACACATGCAGCTAAAATCGTAAAATCGGACGATATTATTTCAAAAGTTTGGTAATAGGAATGGCAACGATCTCTCTATTTTAGTCTGATGTTGGGAACCACTTCAGAGTCTTCGGTTGAAGACATAGAGGTGCCTAGTTAGACAATGAAATAGAGTAACATTTGTAAAAGTTCAAGATATATTATTTTAGACTGAACGTGGAAAAAAAACTTTCCCCCATTTCTCCAATTCAGAGGGAAATCGAAGGACACTGAAGGTAAAAGGGGTAATGATTATTCAGTCAAAGGTATATCATTTAAATTTTTCCGACTTTAGTCTGATGTTGGGGAAAAAAACCCTCCAGGTTAAGTAAATATTTTAAATTATGCTTCTACCATAACAGATTGAGTTTGCTTGGATTGATTACAGTTAATTGAATTCTCCAACCATTGCTGTTTCTTTTATTTCTTGTTGGCCTTTTTCTATTTCTGGGGCTCTGTCTCAAGCCTGAAGAAAGACAAATTCTTTCCATTGCCACTTACCCCAACCAACCCCTGTTTTATATTTGGAATAAAATGGATGGGCAAAAAATTGGAAAATTCATGCAAAGATAATTATTTTCCTGAATTAAATTGGACAATTTAATTGCGGCAGGACTAAAGACGTTCATCCATTTTGCAGTTTTGGATTCAAGAGGATTTTATTGAAAACATCAAAAAAATAGCGAAGCCCACTTTTTCATGTACAGCTTTTTGATACATTTAAAGTCTGTACGGAACAGCTTCAGTCCCAGTGCCTACTGCCATCAGTTTGAAGGCCCGGTGTGACTTTACTGGTCACGGGCTCACCGCACCAGAATAGTCAAATATGCAGACCAGTGAGTCAAGGGCAGAGACAAATTGTAGGTAAATTTTATACCTGGAGAAAAATAGGAACCCTTTGAAGCTTGTATGAGTCTGGTTGCAAAGACAAGGCCCCTCCGAACAGAGGAAAAAAATATACCATATCACAATGAAACACATTGAATGTCTTTCAGAACAGCCAACTGGTGCTGATGGAGATGTAATACAGACGATTATGCAACACCTAAAGGCATCATGCTGTAGTCAAAAAGACTAAATCATCTTTCATTCAAGATGCAAAGAGGACATTGTTACCTGGATGCTACAGGGTGACTTTAGTGCAGAGGAAGACACACCACGCCATTTTTGGAATGAGACCGTGGTAAGAAACCCTTCCAAAAGGGCCTCACCACTGCAATAGCTACTTCTGCTACTTGTGATCACACCCACCATCCATTATATACTTTTTACAGGCATTTCTGACAGATGCAATGAGAATGTTTGTAAAAAATGTTGTAAATGGCCTGTAATGTTTGTGTGGCGATGGATCTTGGTTCTGTGCATTTCCCTGACCCGGACGTTTTGCGGCTTCATTGGAAAAACCTCCCTCCATATATATCGCGTTAAATTATGGGCAATTATTTTGGAGAGGCTTATGACTGCCACATCATCCATCCCCTGTTTGAGCCATGTACATGAAAAACGCCAAAGACTCTGCAAAAAAAGTATTGTGTGGGGGCATTAATTTTGTAGATACTTTTGGATTTTTTTTATAATTAATATACTGTTTATGAATGTTTTAATAATCTCAGTCCTGTTTATTTATCTTATTCGCTTTTATTTTATTTTATGAACCATCTGGGACACTTTAGGTCCTCAATAATTCTTAACTGGCCCCTAGGAGTCCAAACTACTCATGGTGAGGCCTGTAAGTTTATCTGATGATCTGAGGTCCCTGTTGTCATGGTGTGGTTTTTTATTTCTGTATTTGGTTTCATTTTGACATTAGTTCCTCTGGTTTCATTTCAGTTTTAACTTCATGTCCCTGTTCCCTGATGAATTGTCGCCCCGCCCTGATGTGTTCTTCTGTGTCTGTCTGTGTCTATATGTACCTGTGCTTCTCTCCCTTTGTTGCTGGTTCATTGTCTTGTCAAGTTCCGTCCTGTTCCTGGTTACTTTGGATTTTGGAGTTAGTGTTTTTTTTTGCCTTGGACTTAATTTTATTATATCTTATTAATGGGCATTCCTGCGTTTGAGTCCAACTCATCTCACCTCTGATACCACTGCAAGCTTTCAATTATATAAAAGTATTACACCAGGTCTTTTTATTAAGATTTTAGTTTAGGTTAGTTTTATCAAATATGTAATAATTTTACAGTGGTATCATGTTATTAATGTAGATTTAATTATTTATATAACACTACTAATGAGGTGCTTGTGAATGGGTGCAGCTCTGACCTGCCACCCCCCCATCCAGAAATGTATTATGGGGAAGAAAAGGGCATGGTATTTCTAAGGCAATTTTTGTGTCATTACTTTACATACATTCAAGCTTTTTAAAATTATTCCATATTTTTTTGGGGCGAAGGGGGTATTGTCTGTGTTTTTGATGGCTAGATTAATGAGGATCTTTAAGTCATAGCTCGATGAATTCCTTTTTTGTATCTCCTGAAGGAGTTAGCTTTGCCCCTCGTACTCCCAGACCGTTGTGTTTCAGCCAATCGACTCTGGTGGAGATGGCAGAACCACAAGAGTCCAAGTCGCAGTACCCTGCAAGAATTGGATGAGATCCTCACAAGTGCACAGTTGTGTCTCCTCTCCTTTACAAGGATATGCTAGTTTTAGAACCTGCGAAACCTTCGGGAATGATGAGGATGTCTGACGCTGTGGATGATGGTCTTGGTTCTTATAGAAGACTATCCGGAAAGCGGATAACTGGAACATCGACGTACTCAAGATCCTCCTGTACGAATCATCTGCCACACCAGCCCAGAGCCAATTATCTTGAATACTACTATGAAGCCTAGGCCAATCCATTTTGTGATTAGTTCCAAAATTCCTGCCGATCCATTTGGGCCTTAATTTACAGACATCTGGTAGTTATGTAAAGATTAGAGCGCGACCAGCCTTGGTCAATCCCCGGGAGGTTACAAACAGTTAGACCAGAAACATAGAACATGGCCTAACCAAAACTTTGTTCAGGCAATTGTAGAAACCTCAGTTGGGTTGAATATACCTTTTTAAATTTACTGTTTGCGTTTATTATTTTTTAGAATGACCTGTGTGCCCACACCATTGGTGCAAACTTTTCAATGAAGTGATTGAAGGAGCACCCCTTGATGTAGTTGGTGGAGGTGGAAACATGTTCTATTCGCCAAATTTCATGCCCAGCTGTTGAGCCCTCTGTCGGTCTGGATTAATCTTTCCTTGGTTGTCAGACGATGAACGCAAAAGCAGAACTGCAAAAGTAAAATAATTTAATAAATGCCAAAAAAAGTAAAAACTGAAACCGGAACAAGAGAAGGGGGGAAAAACAACAATTGGCCAGAAACAGAGGACATGAGCACAGGGTCTAAATACACACGGTGGCCACAGGTGTAGCACATCAGGGAGGGGCAAACAATCAACAAAGACAGACAGGAACAAGCAAAACTCACATCAAGGGAACAAAAAAAGAAATATCAAATTAAACCCGATACAATAACAGAACGTCCACACCCATGAAAATTTGGTAAGTGTCATTGAAAAAGCACTTCCACTGTCTTAACCACTTTTCGGCAATTTTTATTATTTGTGCAGTTGCCAAAGTTATTTGAAATTTGATTTTTCCAACGTTATATCACTTACCACTAATGCATATTCATTTTTTGTTCCCTATCCATTATGGGGTTCGATAAGGTACCAACACCACTGCTCTGTTAAAATGTATCAATGATGTATTTTCTTGATTTGACCAAACTATGTCTCTGGGGCGTCCATATTCCATGATCTTTCAAAGCCTTTGTTCTAGTAGATCACTCCCTTCTATGGACAGCTTAACGCAATAGGTCTTGATACCAACGCCATTTTCAATATGTGTGTTGTCACATTGTTCCTAGTCCAACAAATGCATAATTGATAAAGGGCTCCCCTTTGGTCCCCATCCTATTTCAATATTCATCAACGATCTTCCACAAGTCTATCAAAATAAAATATATACGCAGACCGACAGTCATTTCCACATCTACAGTAGGTCCATTCCTATTTTTTCTCGTTTCATTCACGCTTCTCGGGAATCACGCAGCTGCGTGAAAAATCGTACATCTTATCGCCACAAGGTGGGCAGGCTAAGTCCGCTTTAGCCCTCTGCAGCGTCTTAGACGCTCAGGTATATGACTTGGCGTGCAAAACTGTCTAGCCCAAAGGTTGCTCTGTTGGCCGCAATGGTTCGATTAAATACAGGGCATTGAGAACCCAGGTGCGTTCTTGTCTGATGCACATCTTTTGGTGCTTGTGGCAAAATTGTTTTTTCACTAAACTATTATTCTATAACATCTTGTCTTAATGTCTGAAAATCTAGGTGAAACTTCATAGTGTTATACGTTTAAAAATTGTGGATTGGTTTGATAAACGAACGTTACGTACATCCTCCGCTCTGGCCCCGGGAGCATGCTGCTGTGACCCCCGCTCTGAACCCCCCCAACTCTGTGGAATCGCACTTGCCGTCTGGGCTACGAGCGCGGCCATAGACACGGACTCACGTCTACTCTCGCTCTGCTCGCGTCTCTCACTCTCTGCTCGCGTCTCTCTCTATCTGCTCGGTCTCTCTCTCTCTGCTCGGTCTCTCTCTCTCTGCTCGAGACTCTCTCTCTGCTCGCTCCCTTCTCCTCTCCCTCCTTGCTCCGCGTCCTCTCTCTCTGCTCAAGTCTCTTTGTCTCTGATGTGTCTATCTCGCTTGCTCACGTCTCTCCTCTCTGCTCGTATCTCTCTCTCTCTGCTCGCATCTCGCTCTCTATGCTCACTCTCTCTCTGCTCACGTCTCTCTCTCTCTTCTCTGCTCACGCCTCTCTCTTCTGCTCGCCCTTTCCCCCCCCCCCCCCCCCCCCCCCCCCCCCCCCCCCCCCCTCCCCCACCCCCCCCCCCCCCATCTCTTCTTGCTCGCATCTTCTCTCTCTTCTCGCTCGCCATCTCTCTCTCTCTGCTCGCATATCTCGCTCTCTGCTCGCATCTCTCTCTCTCTGCTCGCCGTCTCTTCTCTGCTCGCGTCTCTCTCACTGCTCGACGTCTCTCTCTCCTTGCCTCAACCTCTCTCTCTCTCTGCTCGCGTCTCTCTCTCTCTGTCACCTCTCTCTCTCTCTCTCTCTGCTCACCTCCTCTCTTCTCTCTGCTCACGTCTCTCTCTCTCTGCTCCGTCTTCTCTCTGCTCACTCTCTCTCTCACTCTCTGCTTCCCGGCTGCTCTCTCTCTGCTCGGTCTCGCTCTTTTCTGCTCACGTCTCTCTCTCTGCTGCTCCGTCTCTCCTGCGCAGTTCTCTCTCTCTCTCTGCTCACGTTCTCTTTGCTCGCGTCTCATCTTCTCTGCTCGATCTCTCTCTCTGCTCTCGGTCTCTCTCTCTCTGCTCACGTCTCTCTCTGCTCACCCTATCTCTCTGGCTCACGTCTCTCTCCTCTCTGTCTCGCTCTCTCTATCTCTGCTCACGTCTCTCTCTCTCTGCTCAGTCTCTCTCTCTCTCTTGCTCACGTCTCTCCTCTCTGCTCACGTCTCGCTCTCTCTGCTCACGTTCTCTTGCTCGCGTCTTCCTTCTCTCTGCGCAAGCTCTCTCTATGCTCTCTCTCTCTGCTCACGTCTCCTCTCGGCTCACGTCTCTCTCTGCTCGCGTCTCTCTCTCTTGCTCACGGTCTCTCTTGCTCAGTCTCTCTCTGCTCACGTCTCTATATCTCTCCCCTGCTCACGTCTCTCTCTCTCTGCTCACGTCGTCTCTCGCTCGAGTCTCACTCTCTCTTGCTCAGTCTCTCTCTGCTCTCTCTTCTCGGTTCGCGTCGCTCTCTCTTGCTCACGTCTCTCTCGGCTCTCTCTCTCCACTCCCTCCCGTCTATCTCTCTCTGCTCACGTCGCTCTCTGCTCAATCTCTCTCCTCTAGCTCTGCTCACGCCTCTATCTCTGCTCACGTCTCTCTCTGCTCACGTCTCTTCTGCTCACGGACTCTTTCTCTCACTGCTCACGTCTTCTCTCTGCTCACGTCTCATATGCTCCGTCTCTCTCTCTCTGCTCACGTCTCTCTCTTGCCGCGTCTCTCTCTCTCTGATCACGTCTCTCTCTGCTCTCTTTCTCTGCTCGCGTCTCTCTCTCTTGCTACGTATCTCTCTGCTCGCGTCTCTCTCTCTCTGCTCACGTCTCTCTCGGCTCAGTCTCTCTCTCTCTGCTCAAGTCTCTCTCTGCTCGCGTCTCTCTCTCCTCTGCTCATCGTCTCTCTCTGCTTCTCTCTATCTGCTCACGTCTCTCTCTCGCTGCTCACGTCTTCTCTCTGCTCTCCTCTCTCGCACTCTCTCTGCTCGCGTCTCTCTCTCTTCTGCTCAGTCTCTCTCTCTCGCTCACGTCTCTCTTGCTCTCTCTCCTCTGCTCACCGTCTCTCTCTCTTGTCATCGTCTCTCTCTCTCTGCTCACGTCTCTCTCTCTCTGCTCACGTCTCTTCTCTGCTTCTCTCTCGCTGCTCACCGTTCTCTCTCTCTGCTTCACGTCTCCTCTTCTGCTCACGTCTCTCTTCTCTGTCACGTCTCTCCACCTGATTTCTTAAAGATTATTGTTGATGCGGAGCAGAGAGTCAGCAACTAGATTGGTTGTGAGATTTTTAAAAGAAGCTAGTTTCTCATCTTTTTCAGCCTGGGAAGTTTGTGAAATGATATTGCATCCGGTGATTAAAGGCTATTTTATTTTAATAATGACAGTAAAACTGACATTTAAAGTCCGTGCACTCCCCAATCCACAATCCTCACCGCACGTCACTGTTGTCTGCTATATGCATCTGATCATTTGCTGTTCCTCAACCACACGTGTTTTAGTTTAAAAGTGTAGGCTAGCTGTTGTTCAGTCTTTGAAATGTTGATGTGGCCATTTTATGGCTATTAAAAGCTCAGCCTCTGTCTGTGCGCTTGAACTGCGGCCTAGGACCACTACGCTGGCTTAGCACCCTCTCAGCTGTCTTCGCGCCGAATGGAATGGACTGATTAGCATGATAGTGATAAGATATGTATACAATGCAACGGCCGCCCCCCCCCCCCCCCCCCTCCCCCCCCCCCCCCCCCGCTGAAAAGCAAAAACCTAGGCCATTCCAGTCCTGCTGGACCCAAAGCGTTTGGTTTGTGTTTGTTGTAGGACGCCCCCCCCCCCCTGCAGTGTGCACTTTATGCTTGAAATGTTGTGTGCAGGAACTTCATGTGTTAAGCTCATTTGGAGACCGACGACCGGAGAAGACCTTCAAAGACCCATCAGACTAATAGAGTAATTAAATGTGCTGTGTCCAGATATGGAGAAACAAAGCTAGCTCCTACAGGGTTTTTAACACTGCTAAAAATCACGGGACAGAAGCAGCTCTCCTCCCCACACCGAATAATCCAAAGCCCACCCCAGGCCCCTGCTGTAATAAGTCATTACCTAAATTTGCAAATCAATACATGCAAATGTTAGCAGCCTAACTATCCTTCTTGTCAAAACAGGGCCTATTTCGCTTGGGTTTGCTAGTGTTAAAACTAAGCAGACATTCATCAGCCCACTCCATTATATTTGTAACACAGGAGAGATAGAAAGTTTCCTCCCATTCATACATTTGTCATTAGCAAGATCGTTTTACAAGTTTACTACAGTCTAGCAAATCTATTCATTTCAACCGTCGGCACCCAACAAGCCAAAACACGCATGAAATTCAGATCTTGGACAATAATCAACAAGTTCACACTCTGGCATCATGTTTAAAATAAAAATGAATTGCCGCATCAGAAAATGTCTAACGGAAACACGCAAAACTTCGAATCCTTATTATATAATAGCCTCTGAATTTTATTCTTTTAAATACTGATGTTATAACACTCACCATTAATGCGACTTCTGGTGCTGGGACTGTAAAAAATACAACTCAAAATTGTTCACTTACTACGATTTTGTGCATTCACTGACAATAAAATTTGCCTGGTTGGAACTTATGTACTCTAGAAGGCCATGGCCTGAATAGTAGTACCAAAAACAAGATAAATAGAAGTAAAGCCACACAAGTTCTTTGATTGTCTATCTGTCGATTGTGTATCCGTTGTTTTAGCTGACTGACGCCAAATATATCCAATTATATAATGTTTCCCTGTTTATTGTTATGCCTGAATCTACCACCTGTTGCTGAATAAACTTCCAAGTTGCTCTGGTGTGCAAAGATCCCTGCCTATGCGCTAGATTTTCGACACTCACTTTCTGAAGTTTCTGATGAAAAGTTCATCTATTTTGATATATTAAGTTGATTTTGGACATTGAAGTTGTAGTGAACTTCTGAAAGTTCAATTGGCGCACAAGATAGTTCCAGTTCAACTGGAAATTTTATTGTCATGTGAATGCAAAAATCTGCGAGTAAGGTGAACAATTTTGAGTTGTCGTTTTAACAGTTCACCGAGCTATAGTGAGGTCCAAATCTTATCTGCGTTTGATCATTTAACTATGTGGTATGGCAACGCTGCATTCAACTTTAGAACAAACTAATTTGACCAAAAAAACTCACTGTATTGTATTTTTACCAACGTATTCGACAGGGGCCAAGCCAAAACGTAGCCCTTTATATTCTCTGGTCCAGTCTTAGAAACATTAAGTTTCCCCTCTGGTTCACAGTGTGGCGGCACCCGGGGCTGAGTGGATAGCACTCTCGCTTCTGACAAGAAGGTCCTGGGTTCGAATCCGGTCGGAACAGGGGCCATTCTGTGTGGGTCATTGGCATGGTTCTCCTGTGTCTGCATAGGATTCCTCGGGTGTCCGGTTTCCCTACCCAAGTGACCTTGGTCCATGAAATGCGCTATATAAATAAAACATCTTGATCTTTTAATGTGGGTGCTTAATTTAAACTCAAATTAGTAAGTTATTGTAGGTGACCGTTTAATCTGAACCTTAAAAAAAGAAAGTTTTTACCAGACTATGAAATTTCCATTACTGAATTTAAAAAAACATCGTTGGCAGAACTTGGAAAACTTAACTGGACCCAACTTAATAAGTGTTGTCTTCAAAACTTGAAGAATTAAGTTAATGCCTTCAACTCCAAAATCCTTCGCAGCTGGTTGCTTTGAAATTTTGAGTTGAACTAACTTTATCTTTTTTTACAGTGTGCCTGGACCATGAGTCCAATTAAAATAATGGACATTGCATCCTGCAGCCCTGAAAGGACATGCGAGGTGCGCGGGTCGGCCCGAAACCCGAGTCAAACCCGCGGGTCCCGCGGGTTTTTTCGGGGCGGGTTGGATGCCTCAAAAATATGAGTATGGTCAGGTGCGGGTGGGTCGGGTCAGAAAGCTCCTGATCCTATATCATTTATATATGTGAGCCACGGTATGTGAGTCCCTGAGTACATTTGCAATCGCGAGGGGAGGATGTTAAACAAAAATCATGCTGACAAACAGGATGCTCCTTCATGACTCCCGCTTAAAAGCCTCAGAACACTCCAGTTCCGAGGACAGTCGTGTGATTCTACACAGAGGCACGAGACTGAGGACGTGTGGGCCTAACATGCCAGAGGCCTAAGAGGGGCCTCATTACTTTAATTAGCAATGCACGACTCAAGTGGCAACGCTGTGGTGAAAAGAGGTCGCTGTCTTACTCATTTAGTTCCTTTGATTCTGAGCAGCTAACTAATCAAGAATATATCGCCTCCCACCCACTATCAATAAACATATATTTTATTCATAGAAATCCATTAAATGTGTGGATTGTTCTGGATATTCCGTTTATGTCCTGAGACTATGATTAATAAAGTGTGACGAATATGAGGCAGAGTGGCCACAGATAGTCTGGACTCGGAAAAAAAATGGGTTCGGGATTATCCTCGGGCATTCGCGCGGGTTAATGACGTCGCCGCGAGGGGATATTTCCTGGGTAAACAGAATCACTTATTACTGCGCATTACGGTGAAAGCGGATCTCTCCAGCTGTTGCGGTTCGGAGCTATAATCGACGAACTTAATAGCAAAATACAGGTAAGTAACCAGGGTTTTGGAAACCAACACACACACCTACAACTAAGATTATAAGCTTTAGAATGATGGTATATTTGAATCATGTCACGGTTATTTTGACCCGCGGATCAGTGAATAAAGTTGAAAAACCGACGCGGCTTCATCACACACTCTGCTCTGATGCGAAGCGGCAGGCAGTCCCGGGCGAGTCCACTTTTCCGGGGGGTCGAAACGCGAGTCACGTGGCCCAAACGACCAATGCCATTGGTTGGCCTATCCATTTTACATGTTAAACAAGGGTCGTTTGGGTTGTTAAACAGTTTAAAGCTTCGGGTCTGTAAACTATAGTCTCATAAATAACATGCTTAAAGCTGAGGTCTGTAATAACTTTAGTCATGATAAATAACATGTTTAAAGTTTGAGGTCTGTAACTTGTAGTTCATACATACACATGTTTAAAGCTGAGGTCTGTAACTTTGTCTCATAAATAACACTGTTTAAAGCTGGGTGTCTGTAACTTTAGTCACATTAATAACGTTTACAGTTGAGGTCTGTAACTTTAGTCTCATTAATAACATTGTTTAAAGCTCGGGTCTGTAATTTAGTCTCACTTTAATAAAATGTTTAAAGCTGTGGTATGTAACTTTAGTCTCTTAATAACATGTTTCAAAGGCTGGGTCTGTAACTTTTTTTTCAAATTTAAACAAATTTTTTTTTTTTTACAACAAACACCACACACACCCCCCCACACCTCTTTTACAACACAACACATTAACTCTCATAAATAACACATGTTTAAACAGTGCGGTCTGTAATTTTAGTCTCATAAATAACACGTTGTGTGTGTGCATATGCCCATAATCATTTCTAAGATCATATTTAGATTGCTTACCTTTATTTTGATATTTTACATTAGTATTTTGAAAAAAAATGTTTTCCGGTTTTTCATGTTGGCAGCATCTTGGATAAGCTGGCAGGCCCATTTGGAAGTCGGCGTGTCGGCAAATTGTAAAATTGCATATCGAATTCAACATCACCTGGAATTGTTTACTTCTTTACTGTGAATTGTAATGTTTTAGTTAGTAAAATAGGAAGTTACAGCACTTTAGAAGAAATGAATAAAGGCTTGAAACTGGCTGAATAGAGGTTCCACAGTATCCCTTTGTTTTAAACCAAATTACTTTCATATAAGCGCATAAAAGCACTTTCAATATGGTAATAAAATCATAACCACTTAATCCGATTTTCATAATTCAAAAACTGTTTTATTCCTCTTACTGAGTGGATAGTACTGTGCTGAATTAATCTGATTTGGAATTTAAAAAATTAATCTTGCATTGTACTTTAATAACTTACAGTCTGTGGAAATACACGGGCTACATGTGGTTACCGTGCTTAGACTATATTAATATTGTATGTGTAACATTCAAAATTAGATTGAGTGAATTTCCCTTTTCCTCATTTCGTGAATTTGCGGAGGAGAGGAGAGGAGCTGGCGAGAGAAGTTTGGCAGTTAAAATAAATGAATTACAGCTTGCTAAAGTATTTGAAAGCAATCTTCATTATGATTGTTATATTTATGTTATTTCTTATAAATGTTAGAGATGCCAGAGAATAGGCGTCTGCTTTTTTTCTGAGTGGAGGAGAACACCAGCGGAGTGTTTGAGGCAAATAACGTTCCAGGTTATTATTACCACTAGTTTCTCTTTCCATAACGATATACTTCTTTTTGGAAAGATCCACCAACGTGATGCAAAAAGTTTGACGTTATAAGCAGTAGTTTTAATGTCTGCGGTTTTCAGAGACTGGCCTGCTACAAGGGAGTTGCCCGTTTTAACCTGATTGTCGCTGTGCGCGGGGCAGAAACTCGCCAATGTAACCCTGCTCAACAATGCCACCTCGTGGTTGTTTTGGTCATTGCAACGTCTAGGGAGGGGGGAAAATAAAAGACCGCGTGAATCACACGTGCGTCTCGTGTGATTCACGCGTGAAAGGGCGACAAAACAGGAATGGGACCTACTGTAAATGCTAATTTACAATCACGCGTTACAGCACGTACGCGTTATACGCGCAGCAGACGCGCGGTAACTTTTTTCCATGTTAACTATGATTGGATAAATAAAAATTTCTTACACTTCTTTAGCATCATACGCATTGATGGACGCGAAGCTGCGCTCTATTTAGGATGGATTTCGAATTTTGTGCGCCACCAAGCGTCTCCCATGAGATCTCATGTTAAACCATGGATTTTTTATAGCGGTCCTTGGCTTAATTGCATCTACACACACAACAGCAACTTGTGTCTAACATCAGCTGGAGGAGCCAGCAGGTTTTCCTTTGATTTTGGATATCGTTTTTTTTCTTTCATAAAGTCTTGCGTTGTCAAACCCCGAGCCACCAAAACATACATTTTGTTTTGTTTAAGTTTAACGACAATTTATTTTTATTAAACCATTTCTGAAGTTGGACCATTTTTTGTTCAATAGTTTTTATTAATGTTCCTAAATTCTTCCCCGATACAAAAAAATTGGTATTGTCCGCAAAAAGAACAAAACGTAAAATCTTTGATTCATCACAGAGGTCATTAATATATAAAATAAAAAGTTTAGGTCCCAGCACAGAGCCTTGAGGGACTCCACACTGTATTGTTTCTAAGTTAGATTCATGGCCTATATACTCTACATATTGTTGTCTATTTTCTAAGTAACTACTAATCCAGTTTAATACTACACCTCTAATTCCATATGTCTGTAATTTAGATATCAATATACCGTGATCAAGCGTGTCAAAGGCCTTTTTAAGGTCAATAAAAACTCCAACTGTGTGATTTTTATTCTCCAATTCTGTAGTAATGTCCTCTGTGATTTTCATCAAAGCCATAGCTGTTGAGCGGGTGCTTCGAAACCCAAACTGATTATCATGTATCAAGGAATGTTTTTCAAGAAAAGAATCCAATTTTTTAACAAAAAGTTTCTCCAGAATTTTGGAAAATTGAGAAAGCAAAGATATAGGCCTATAATTTGTGAGGCTATGCTTATCACCCGATTTAAAAAGGGGAACAATCTTAGCCACCTTCATTTTATCTGGAAAGAAACCTGTATTAAAAGACACATTGATTATATATTGTAATGGTCTAATAATACAATGTATAGTTTCTTTGACAATATACATATCTAAGCCATCACTATCGCATGAATATTTACTTTTCAATTTAGAGACAGTAGAGATAATTTCACTCTCACCAACTTCGCCAAGAAATAGGGATTGCATAACTCTACTTTCACCTGTCCAGCTTTTATTTTCGTTATGTAGTGGTATAGATTTAGCAAGATTTGGACCAACATTAACAAAAAATGAATTCAATTCATCAGCCATTTTTTCACCACTTACCTCCATATTCTGTTGATTCATTAAGTATAATGGCTGACTACAATTAATTTTACTGCCCATAACCTCCCTTAAAACTTTCCACATTCCTTTGATATTGCTTTTGTTTTCCATTAACAAGTTTGTATAATAATCTTTCTTTGCACGTCTCATTACGGTAGTCAACTTATTTTTATAGGCTTTATATTTTTTTTCTGCATTTACTGTCCGATATTTTACAAAGTCGCAATAAAGCTTATTCTTCATTTTGCAAGATTTCAATATACCCTTTGTTATCCAAGGTTTATTATTATTTCTTGCTGTATCATTCAATATTTTTGTTGGGCAATTTTTATTATATAACCATAGATACTTTTTTAAAAATGATTCATAAGCCTTATTCACATTATTTGCACTATAAACATTTTCCCAGTGTTCTTTCATAAGATCATCCCTAAATACATTTAATCTTTCCTCAGTTCTTGACCGAATAACTTTATTGTGCTTTTCTTTGTTTGTTTTTACATTACAAAAATAAGTTACAAATATAGGTAAATGATCAGTTGTATCATTTATTTACGTTGACGAAGTGATACCGATCCGATAAATAGGATTTAAACCAGCCAAGGGCTGTTCCTCTAAGACCTATATCACATTCTAGCCTCTGCAGTAGAATGCTGTGGTCTATTGTGTCAAATGCAGCACTAAGGTCCAGTAGGACCAGCACTGACACTTGACTAGTGCCGTTTCAGTGCTATGATGAGCTCTGAATCCTGATTGAAAGACTTCAAACATATTATTTTCCTGCAGGTGGCAGCAAAGCTGCTCAGCTATAAGTTTTTCCAGGATTTTAGATATGAAAGTGAGGTTCGAGATCGGTCTGTAGTTTGTAAGTATTTCCGGATCCAGGTTTGTTTTCTTCAGAAGGGGTTTCTTCCATACAATAGCCACATTGTATGGATGCGTTTATTATATTTACGATAGGCTCAATTATCAAAGGAAGTATGTCTTTGAAGAGCCAAGCCGGGATTGCATCTAACATGCAAGTTGAGGCTTTTGAGGATGTGACCACAGAGATCACTTCTGCTTGGCTCACAGCCATGAATTTATCGAGGCCCACTGAAGAGTCCAAGTGGCAAGTCAAGTATGCCACTTCAGCCTGTCCACTACCAACAGCAGGAGTAACCTCCTCCAGTTTGTCACGAATGGATGTAATTTTATTATTAAAAAAATGGAGAAAGTCGACACTGCTCAGTGAGCTTGGAATTTTAGGCTCGATTGCACTATGGCAGTTTGTGAGTTTAGCGACGGTGCTAAACAAAAATCTACTGTTATTTATATTTGCTTCTATTAAAGTTGAATAGTATTGAGTTCGAGCCCTGCGAAGGGCATTCTTGTAGTTTCTGAGACCTGCTTTCCACTCCCTGTGGACAGGCTCCGAGTGGGAGTGGCGATATAGCCTCTCCAATTTTCTGACGTCCTGTTTTAAAGTGTGGAGTTGAACACTGTACCAGGGCGACAATGATCTAATCCTAATAGTTTTCTGCTTTAAAGGAGCTGCTGCATTTAATGCAGATTTTAAAGACTCCACAGTGTTGTCAATGACAGCAGGACTGCAGCAGCTGTGAACAGGATCACCTGCAGCAGTATTCAACATTGGCTGTATTAGTTCTTTGAACCTTGTGATAGATTTATCATTTAAGGTTCTTTTCATTATGGTTTTATCTTGCGGCGCAGGAAAGTCCTCCAAATCGAGATCAAACATGATCAAGAAATGGTCAGACAGCAACGAGCTTTGACGCTGGACGTCAACATTGGAGTCATCACAGCCGTAGGTCAGGACAAGGTCCAAGGTGTGGTTATGAATGTGAGTAGGTTCCTCAACATTCTGAGTAAAACCAACACCATCTAGTACAGCGCTGAAACCTTTGTTTAAGCTGTCCGTGCTGTCGTCCACATGTATATTGAAGTCTCCAGTTATAACTATGTTTTCCCATTCCAAAACTAGGTTTGAAATGAAGTCAGAATTCTCTTAGGAACTCGCTGTAAGGACCAGGAGGTCGGTATAAAACTATAAATAACACCGCTTTTTGTTTTCTCCACCCAGGACAGGTGATTGAAAGTGTTAAGTTTTCAAACGAGTGAAAAGCATTGTTGGTTTTGGGACTAAGAAGTAAGTTGGTGTGTGATATAATCGCAACGTGTCTTGTCTATAATAAGTTTGTTTATGAGAAGCGATTTAGACGAGATTGATCTGACGTTCATTAATCCACATTTAACAACCCTACTGTTAGAACTATTTCTGTCTGTCTGAACTTTTATTAAGTTACTGTGTCTGACACCCAGGTCAGATTTCCTCGCAAATAGTGCTTTAGACTTCAAGCGAAGAACACACACAGTTTCAATCTGACTAGGTTCTGAGGCTAATCAAGTCAAATCAACTTAATTTACCACAGGTGGACTCCAATTGAGCAGTAGAAGCATCTCAAGGATGATCCATGGAAACAGGACGCACCTGAGCTCAATTTTGAGCTTCACGGCAAAGGCTGTGATTTATCCTTTTTTCATTTGTAATACATTTGCAAAAAAAATTCACGTTGTCATTATGGGGTTTTATGTGTAGAATGTTGAGGGGGAAAAAATGAATTGAATCCATTTTGGAATAAGGCTGTAACATAACAAAATGGGAAAAAATTGAAGCGCTGTGAATACTTTCCGGATGAACTGTACACTAGCTGTAAGCTATACGGCCTATGAACATAGAATCGGTTCCTGTAACAATGCATTTTGTTCTGTCCCTATCACATAAACACATAGTAATAAAATCTGGTTTAAAGAAATACTGCAAACGCAACAACCCTTAGACTTATTTAAGTATATAATAGGCATGTATAACATAAAGAAATGAAAAAAATATGGTGTTAGTATTAGATAGCAATATGGCCTACGTGCAGAACTGTACAAGGACTCTACAAGGACTCCATGTTATGACTATGATGTGACTGTCTCGTATACGTATGTCTTTCGATGTGTGACGTGACAATGACTATATAAACTGTGTACTTTACTTTTACTATTCACTATAGTTTAAAACTATTCTAATCTATTCACAAAAATGTTTGTATATTTGCTTTGAGCCATATTCTTAAACATACATTTTAATCTAATAAATCTCTCTGTGGTATTATGCTCTAATTATCAGTGGCTTATTGTTAGTGGGATTTTGCTCTATGTCTACTCTACATTCTCAGGAATAAAACTGTGAACACAGTAAGGCAAATGGTTAATATGAACATTATTATGGCGGTCAGTTTTCCAAATACATTTGTTGAACCAGGAAGTGCTGTCACTTCCTCCTCTCAGGCAGTTTGGGATGAATGTACATCATTAATCAAATTAGTATTATCCTTATAAGAGCTAATCTGTTTTAGCAGGTTTGGGGTCAGTTATACAATGGTGTTTGATTCTCTAATCTGTGCTGGTGAAGCAACAGCTTTTTTAACTTCTCAAAAATATCTACTCTTTTGTTTTGGGCTATACCCAAATGCAATCTCTGTTGGTTGTAATCTATCTCATTGATCTAGGCAACACTCATGAACTTTTTGCATTGTCAACATTCACAGATGTTTGAACACAAGTGAATTTGACAAGTATCTAATAAAACTGTACATACAACTGTAAGTAACTTTATTTACTTTTGAAGTAAATGCTTGTGAACATATTTTGAAGGAAATGGTCCTTTTACCGTTTGCTATTAACACTGGCTAGAAATAATCTCTATTTTTGAAAGCATCTATGGTTGATGCATTTATCTATTCCTATTTCTACTCTATTGTGACTCTAAAGCTCGGTTGCAGCTTGAGCCAAGACATATTTCTAGTTTGTGACTTCTGTCACTTTCAATGGCTGTAAAATAATTCTGATTCTAACAGTTTAGCTGCTCTATCAGAAGGATCACAATGTATGGTACTATTTTAACTCTTACGTTGAAATGTGTTTATGAACAACAAAGGAAGTCAAATTCTACTTTTTTACTACTACTAAAACGCTACAATACTCATACTTTATCATTTTCAAAGTTTTTGTCTGTCAGATGTCTGAATACTTAACATGTATATTGCATTTGTCACAGTTGTGGTTCTGGTTGTAGCAAAAGCATCGGCAATAGACGTCATTGGCTGGTTCTTGTTCTGCAAATGTCTGTGTCCAATAGATCATCAGATGTCCAGAAGCTAGAGACAAACAAAAACAAAAGAAAGAATCATGAGTATCTCTCTCATTTAGCACTCATCAATTTATGATTTTAAAAATATAAACATCACTCCCCCGGTTTTTCTCTCTCAGGTCCTCAGGTCCTCAGGGTCCCCTGAGGGTGAGTCTCAGTCGTCATCAGGTCAGGTCATATTTCGAGAGATGTCATCTTGGACATCAGTAGGGTCCAAGCCATGGTTTTGGTCTCTCCAGATGCACTCAGGTACTTGGGTTGCTCTGGTCTCTCCAGTTGGACATCGGATCTCCAGATACAGTCTTTTCACTTGAAGCACATCAGGTCATTTGCGATGCACTTCTGGTCAATGGTGCAGTGTCACAGTTCCTGTACACAGCTTGTTATGCAATAGTTACTCTCTATGGTTAAGTCACTTTGATTCTAATCCTAATCAATGTAATTACTTCACACAGTACAAAATCAAAACATAAAAAGTGTCAGGACAGACGTCAATTAAGTCCATGACAATATAGAATTCAAATGAACATTTCTGGTCTCAAAAAAATACTGATTCAAGTGATAGACAATTAAAAATATGTTTACATTGGAGTAAACTTTTAAAATGCTTTTTTCTCATGTTCTGCTTTTTCATGTATCTATATGTAAATGTCAATGTGTGTGTGTGTAGATGTGTGTGTGTGTGAATTTTGGGGTTGTGTCTCAAGACTCCTTGAACCACCTGCATTAGAAGGTCACACTGTGGTGATGTAAACCAGCAAAGTGGGCACACTTTCAGATTGCAAAACAACTCACCCACCACTGCCTACAGAAAACCCCACTTTGTGGCCCCGGTCTCACTGCCACCTACGACCATCGGTCTGTAGTGGGGGAGGGGCACACGGAGGTAGCTATGTCGCCTTTACGATCTGCGGCTGGTTGGATGGTGTCTACTCTGGGATCCACTGTTCTGATCCCTCAGTGTCCAGCAGTGACCCTTGTACAGTGTGGCAGAGTCTGAAAAACAATCCTTGAGATGGCCAATTTAAAAAAACAACAGATATCAGTATGTGAATGAGATTGTTTTTCTCTCTAAAGTCTAAACAATTTTGGAGCGCTCTGGGTTTTTCCCACATGCGCTATATAAATAAAAGATTACTTATTATCTTACTAATGATGACATTTGAAGACCAGAAACGCTTAATAAAAAACAAGACTCAAATCTCAAAAACCTTCAAACTTTAAAATATGTAATATGTACTTTTGTACTGTGTGTCTAATTATCTTGAACATTTATCTCAGCATATATTCTACTAATTTAAAATAATTGCAGCATTTTTCAAATGAAGTCAATATGAATTGGAGCACATTTCAGACCAGGCTCCTGTGCTGTGGAGCAAGGTCAGGTGCATAGTCAAAACAAAAATCACCGCTTGAATGTGAATTGGGTAGTTTAACTTAATAATATAATACTTTTACAGCTAATCCTAATTCCCTCTTTCTTTTTAGACGAAGTCTATGATCAATAATCACTTTTAACACAGATTCTAATTTAAATGTTTGAAAAACGGCTTTTGTAACTAAAATAAAAACATAAAAACAAACACAACTCACAAACAGTTAAGAAATAAGCAGCAGATTTAAAAGAATGGAATCTAGAAATATGTTAGATCTAAAAAGAATTGTACAGCTTTAGCACTAATCTTTGGTTTTCAAAAACATAATAATTCAAAACTTCTTTTTACTAAATGGTGTTTAAAACGTTTAACTGTGTCATAACACAATGTTCAATGGCAAATTTAGCAAATTTAACGGAATAAAAACTATGAAAAGCCAAAATCCTAAAAGCAGTAGCTCTGATTCAGAGCCAGAGCAGCAAAGGAGGGGGCCGTTTCCCCTGACAACGGCAGCAAGATAGAGATGTGCACACACACAGGCAGAAAGTAGTGTTTTAGCAAAAATGCAAAAACAAAAAGAAGAACTTTCAAGATTACTTTTTTAAGCTAATATAACTTGTAGTTTATACTTTTGTCATCCAAGTCTAGAAATTATCACTTTCCACACTTGTAACAAAAGGCACTCTTGTCTTTAACGTTTACGCTTCTATTTTATCGAGGTAGCAAACTAGTTTAAACTCAAAATCTCTTTCTAAAAAACTAAAACAACTGTTGGATATAACCCTCTCATAGCTCAACTGTAGATAAAACTCTGCAAAAAATGTAAATAACTCACGAAAGCTCTCATAGCTCAACTTTAGATAAAACTCGGCATTCTCCGGTGAACTCTGTTCACTCCAAAAACAAAAACTCCCTTTTTCTGTATGTAATTTAAACCGTGATCACTGAAATATTGTTGCTTCTTTACTTTTGTCATTTATCAAGCCTGGAATTGGTTAATTACAAAACTTTTTGTGGCAAAAGGCCTCCTTAACACGTTTCCCTTTTTAAAAATTGCTTTTATTTTTACACCATGGTTTCACTAAGGATCCAACACTTTTCTCTGGCTAGCAAGGGGCCTCTACCCCGGTAATTACTCAAAAAAGGGCCTCTACCCTGTAATTACTCTTTTTCTCAAGGGGCCTCTACCCCGGTAATTACTCAAAAAAGGGCCTCTACCCTGTAATTACTCTTTCTCTGCCCTGACTACTTCAAAGGACAGGGACCCCGATACGTCAAGGGGTTCTTTTTTTCCTATAGGGACTGGTTACCCACACAGCTAACCTGTTTTCTACAACATAAGACATGACAAAGACGTGACAAAGACAATTTGATTTAGAGAGATTTGGACAGACCTCCAGGACAGCTAAAAATTTAGCTAGTATCCAATTATGCAGACTTTACATTTTAAAAAAGGAGTCTGCTTACCTTATTTTCTTTGTCCGGACTGTTCGAGAGGTCGACCAACATCTTTTCCGCGTCGAAAAATTCAATTTAAACACAAAACAGAGAAAGTGAGGGAGCAAGAGCAAGCCCATCCAAAAGCGAGCCCTTTCAGCATCCACTGGGATTTCTCCCCTTCCAGATAACGTGCTGTTGCTCCCACACGCCGAAAAAAAGAAACAGAGGAAATTCCCTCAAAACAATCCAGAGAATGGCGCACACTGAGCCGCGCATTCTCCACCAAATCTGTTAGGATTTAGCAGACAGAGACGGATCGTGGTGTGCCAAACTCTGGAAGTTTATTTAAGTTTCTCTCAAGTTCAAATGACGGCTCAAATGACGATGCAGAACTGAGGCCCGGGTGCAGAGCTGCTCTGCCACAACCTCTGAGCCCCCATCTGTTCAGTTACTAGCCTCAGAAGCTAGTCAGATTGAAACTGTGTGTGCATGTGTGTGTGTGCCTGTGTGTGCTCAGTTACTAGCCTCAGAAGCTAGTCAGATTGAAACTGTGTGTGCATGTATGTGTATGCCTGTGTGTGCTCAGTTACTAGCCTCAGAACCTAGTCAGATTGAAACTGTGTGTGTTCCCCGCTTGAAGTCTAAAGCACTATATGCGAGGAAATCTGACCTAGGTGTCAGACACAGTAACTTAATAAAAGTTCAGACAGACAGAAATAGTTCTAACAGTAGGGTTGTTAAATGTGGTTTAATGAACGTCAGATCAATCTCGTCTAAATCGCTTCTCATAAACGAACTTATTATAGACAAGGGCTTGGATCTGTTAGCGCTCTCGGAGACTTGGCTCCAACAGGACGAGTACGTTAGATTGAATGAGTGCACTCCTCCGACGCATGTTAACTACCAGAAAGCCAGAGCTACAGGTCGCGGCGGTGGTGTTGCGATTATATCACACACCAACTTGGTTCTTAGTCCCAAAACCAACAACGCTTTTCACTCGTTTGAAAACTTAACACTTTCAATCACCTGTCCTGGGTGGAGAAAACAAAAAGCAGTACTATTTATAGTTTTATACCGACCTCCTGGTCCTTACAGCGAGTTCCTAACAGAATTCTCTGACTTCATTTCAAACCTAGTTTTGGAATGGGAAAACATAGTTATAGCTGGAGACTTCAATATACATGTGGACGACAGCACTGACAGCTTAAACAAAGCTTTCAGCGCCGTACTAGATGGTGTTGGTTTTACTCAGAATGTCGAGGAACCTACTCACATTCATAACCACACCTTGGACCTTGTCCTGACCTACGGCTGTGATGTCTCCAATGTTGACATCCAGCGTCAAAGCTCGTTGCTGTCTGACCATTTCTTGATCACGTTTGATCTCGCTTTGGAGGACTTTCCTGTCCCGCAAGATAAAACCATAATGAAAAGAACCTTAAATGATAAATCTATCACAAGGTTCAAAGAACTAATACAGCCTATGTTGAATACTGCTGCAGGTGAACCTGTTCACAGCAGCTGCAGTCCCTCAGTCATCGACCAAACGGTGGGCAACACTATGGAGTCTTTAAAATCTGCATTAAATGCAGCAGCTCCTTTAAAACAGAAAACCATTAGGATTAGATCATCGTCGCCCTGGTACAGTGTTCAACTCCACACTTTAAAACAGGACGTCAGAAAATTGGAGAGGCTATATCGCCACTCCCACTCGGAGCCTGTCCACAGGGAGTGGAAAGCAGGTCTCCGAAACTACAAGAAGGCCCTTCGCGGGGCTCGAACTCATACTATTCAACTTTAATAGAAGCGAATAAAAACAACAGTAGATTTTTGTTTGGTACCGTCGCTAAACTCACAAACTGCCATAGCGCAATCGAGCCTAAAATTCCAAGCTCACTGAGCAGTGTCGACTTTCTCCACTTCTTTAATAATAAAATTACATCCATCCGTGACAAGCTGGAGGAGGTTGCTCCTGCTGTTAGTGGTGGACAGGTTGAAGCGGCATACGTGACTTCCCACTTAGACTCTTCAGTGGGCCTTAATAAATTCATGGCTGTGAGCCAAGCAGAGGTGATCTCTGTGGTCACATCCTCAAAAGCCTCAACTTGCATGTTAGACGCAGTCCCGACATGGCTCTTCAAAGACATACTTCCTTTGATAATTGAGCCTATCGTAAATATAATAAACGCATCCATACAATGTGGCTATGTCCCACAAGCTTTTAAAACCGCGGTAATCAAACCCCTTCTGAAGAAAACAAACCTGGACCCAGAAATACTTACAAACTACAGACCGATCTCGAACCTCACTTTTATATCTAAAATCCTGGAAAAACTTATAGCTGAGCAGCTCCGCTGCCACCTGCAGGAAAATGATATGTTTGAAGTCTTTCAATCAGGATTCAGAGCTCATCATAGCACTGAAACGGCACTAGTCAAAGTCACAAATGACTTACTACTAGCTGCCGATAATGGACAAGTGTCAGTGCTGGTCCTACTGGACCTTAGTGCTGCATTTGACACAATAGACCACAGCATTCTACTGCAGAGGCTAGAATGTGATATAGGTCTTAGAGGAACAGCCCTTGGCTGGTTTAAATCCTATTTATCAGATCGATATCACTTCGTCAATGTGAATCAGGACTCGTCGCCTTATTCTGGAGTGGAATTCGGTGTGCCGCAGGGTTCGGTACTCGGACCGATTCTTTTTACTCTCTACATGCTGCCACTGGGAAACATTATTAAAAAGCATGGAATTAATTTCCACTGCTATGCAGATGACACACAGCTTTATCTGTCGATGAAGCCTAATCAGACAGATCAGCTAGAAAAGCTCAGTGCCTGCATAAAGGACCTTAAAATGTGGATGACTCTTAACTTCCTACTTCTCAACCCGGAGAAGACAGAAGTGATCCTACTCGGTCCGAAGCGCCTGCGTGACTCCCTCACTAACCAGATGGTTACTCTCGATAATGTCAGTATAATACCCAGTAACACTGTGAGGAATCTTGGAGTCATTTTTGACCAAGAACTCTCCTTCAAGGCTTATATAAGCCAAGCAACTAAAACGGCGTACTTCCACTTACGGAACATCGCTAAAATTAGGAATTTCCTTCCTAAAAGTGACGCGGAAAAACTCATTCACGCGTTTGTCACCTCAAGGCTTGACTACTGTAACGCTTTACTGGCAGCGTGCCCTAAAGCCTCTTTGAAGAGCTTCCAGCTCGTTCAGAATACAGCAGCTAGGATCTTAACAGGTACCAAAAGGAGGGAGCACATAACTCCGGTGTTAAAATCACTCCACTGGCTCCCTGTGGAGTACAGAATAAAGTTTAAAATCCTTCTCTTAACATATATAAAGCCATAAATGGCTTGGCTCCTTCTTATCTCCAAGACACGTTAGTGTCGTATCAACCAAGTCGAGCGTTGCGCTCACAAAACGCCAGACGTCTGGTGGTCCCTAAGGTCTCAAAGGTCACTGTTGGTGGCAGAGCATTTAGCTACCAAGCTCCTTTACTGTGGAATCAGCTTCCCATTTATGTTAAGGAAGCAGATACGGTCTCCACATTCAAGGCCAGGCTTAAAGCACTTTACTTTAATTTAGCATATAATTAGGTAATATATAATATGTAGTGTATATATTATATATATATGCTGTATTATGTTATATATTATGTTATATATTATTCAATAATGTATTGTGTTATGTTGTATATTATGTTATATATTATGCTGTATGTTATTCTTTATTCAAGGCTAGGTTTAAAACAGTCCTCTTTAGTTTAGCATATGGCTAGGAAGGTAAGACTCGGAGAAGGTTAAACTCCTCAGAGTGTTAGTCAAGCTGCATAGGGAGTCAGTTTGCTGGGAGAAGTATGGTAACTTGAGCACTATCCTCTCCTCCTTCCTACTTTATCTGTTTAGCATTTTTAGGATTCTGACTGTAGTTTGTTCATTGCTATTCACCCGTTGTCCCATTGTCTGTTTCATGGTACGATGACGGGATCTCTGAGCCTGGCCTCTTCCATCTACACCTGCGGACTGCCCCGCCCGACCCGCCTGGGAGTGCTTCGGTCCTGCACCGGACCTGTCCACGTTCAGCGTCCACTGGTCCACGTTCTGTAGCTAGCTTAGGTCCTAGATCATTAGTCTGTCCGTCCGGAGGAGCGGATCCCTTTCTCATATGGGTCTCCCTCCCTGTGGGTTTCCCTAGTTCTCCTCCAAGGTTTCTCACTTTTTCCCACTGGGTTTTTTAAGAGTTTTTCCTTGTCGATGCAGGAGGGTCTTGTTGGACAGTTAGTGTCCAACAGAAAGGATTGGTGATGATCAGGACACTTTAGCATTCTACAACATGTATGGACATTTTCTTCTGTGTGTGCTTTATACTGTATTCTTCATGTGTTTTAACTGTTGATTCTCTGACCTGTGTTGGTGATTTCAATGGTTTTGTTAAGTCCTCTGAGATGACTTCTGTTGTGACCTAGGGCTATACAAGAATAAATTGTATTGTATTGTAAGTTCCACTGGTTTACTTTGTTTCTTTCTCTCAGACAGAATAAAGGCAGTACACAGTTTATATAGTCATTGTCACGTCACACATCGAAAGACATACGTGTCACAAAGAGACAGTCACATCATAGTCATAACATGGAGTCCTTGTAGAGTCCTTGTACAGTTCTGCACGTAGGCCATATTGCTATCTAATACTAACAATACAAAAAAGTACTAATATTTCAAATACTACAAAAGATACATACACCATAAGTAATAGCCCCCGTGAGATGATAAAACCAAACAAAATGGGGTATAACACGTTAAAAGAGTTGAAACGCGCCAAAAGATGAAGAAGAGGACGGATGGAATAAAGATTACAAGAACAAATCAATTCAAGGTAAAATTCGAAATTTTTATACTACTATGAGACCTACTCCAACTGCTCCCACTCATGTCTTCTGTTGTTGTGTCCTTGGGCAAGACACTTAACCCCTGAAGCCCCCCACTGAAACACCAAGGCTGTGTCATTGCTGACAGAGGAGCAGCCATCTTTCTGTGAACCCACCACCTGCAGGAGGATCAGCGATGGACTGGTGCTATGAGCATTGGGTGGGATCGGAGCTCTGATTGTCCCCCGTCCCAGAAATGGATTAACAAATGGGTAGAAAAAGAAAGAATGAATATATTAGGTATACAATATACAATCTAATATACAATCCAATATACAATCCTCACACTATTTGGTCAATGACAGACATTTTATTTTGAAACAAAATTGTGCCCCAAATAAGTTTTGTCAATTTCTGAGCTGATGTGAGAATTTGGTGAAAATTTGGCAGAATGTGATTTATCATCTCCCTCTAGATGAGGGTGTTTTGCGGACCTCATCTTTTAACCATTGTATATATTATCCTTGTGCATGCATATATAATATATTGTACTCAAGATATTTCTACATGTGTGTGTGCGTGTTCCAGGCAAGTGCAGTCAGTGGTCTACATGTTGCTCCTGCAGAGCCTGACCACATCCTTGTCCCTGGGCCATGGCTCAGAGTGTGGAGAGGAGCCCCAGAGCTGGAGAGGTGAGAGCTAGAGGTCCCTATACTCCACTGAAGCAACTGTAGGAACATTTAAGACTAACTTTCAAAAGTGATGCATTTGAACATTCAGAATAATCCACTGCTTCCTCCCTGTGCTCCTCTGTGCTCCTCACAGTGCCCCTGATGGTGCTGGCCGGCCTTTGTGCACTCAGCTCCTCCGTCTTTGTGCTGCTGTTCCGCTCTCCGTACAGACGCATCAAGGCGGAGCAGCTGGCAAGAGCGGGCCCCGCAACTGTCACCTCCGATCTGGTCCCGGAGAGCTACTCTAGAGAAGATCCTCCACCTCTGACCAGGTGCTCCTCTACCTCGCACCAGGGTCCCTAGAGCTGCTGCTCCATCTCTGTCCTGTGTGAAGTTTGTGACTGAAAACTACCCAGATTTTCTAAGTTATTTTTAATCTTCTGCTGGAGAGCAGTTTATAAAGGTCTTATGCAAAGAGCCATTTTCTGCCTTATTTTGCCAAAAACTGTCCGGATCTGTATATCATTTTTTTGTGCATGCCCACAGCCCATTTGACTGTAAGCAGACTCCCAGATCCTTGTGCTTTATTTAAAGGGACAATGTCATTTTTTAATTCATAACATCTACATGTTATCCCCAGATCACTGATCACGCATCATATATTTGACTTTCTCTGAACAACCGTTTAAACTGGATTTAAATAGTTGTAATCATCTCGTTTTATCAGTAGATTAATACATTATATGGTTCTTCCATACTAAGATAGTGATGTTATTACCTTCACATGTTTCAACAACAAACTTATGTTCTTCCCAGTCTGGCATTATTCTTAGTTTTAAATGCAGTTGACAAGATGTCCATAGTATGTTTAAAATGTTAAAGATTATTTGGGTTACCAGTTTGTTAAGTGAAAGTATTAATACAGCTTGAACTTTTGTGTTTTTTGTCATATTTACAACCCTAAACCTAAATATTATCATTTGATTTGTTTTTACTGAAAAGTCACATATAATTAACAGACAACCTTGAAGTGAAAGTAAAATGATGCATGATTCTGTTATTATTTCACAAAAGTGAAGAGTTGTGCTTGCACAAGTATTTAAACGTTTTTTTTTCAGAGGGCATTAAATTGCTTTTAAAACATTTTCAATTACTACTGAATATTCACACCTTGTCCTAAGGATTGAAGGGCCCATATTACGCTTTTTGACTTTTCTCTGGTTTAAACATGATTACAGTGCTATTTGGCCTTCATGCACATGTCCAGTAGTAGTAGTTTTTTTGTTGATTCCTTCTATCCACAACCAGCCATAATTTGACAAGTTGTGTTGTATGGTGTATCACCCAAATTACTATCACACATGTGCATAAGATGGACTGTGAAAAATGAAAAGCGAAATATGGCACCTTTAAATAGAAGCCTCCTGTGTGTTATGTAATCTCAGTATAAATACGGCTGTTCCGCCTCAGAACTATGGTCAGAGTGTAAAATACATATAACACAGAGTGTCACTAAACAACATCATGAGGCCAAGGAGCACACCAGAAAAGGTCAAGAATAAAGTTGGAGAAGTTTAAGCAGCATTAAGTTATACCAAGATTTAACAATATTTGAACATCTGACAGTGCACTGTTCAATCGGAAATGGAACGAGTTTGGCATCACTCTGAACTTACTAAAACAGAGCCGCCCAGGTAAACTAGAGGTTAGAAAGGCAACCAAGTTACCCAAGAAGACTCTGGAAGAGCTGCGAAGTACTGCCGCCAAGCTGGTGGAATCTGTACATGGGAAAACTATCAGTTGGCCTTTATGGACGAGTGTGCAGGCCCATCCTTTCATTTAAAATAATAACCGAATCATGCATCATTTTGCTTTCACTTCACAGTTGTTTGTTACTTGTGTGTGAACTTTCAGTAAAAAAAAAAAAAAAAATCTAAATACGATCTTTGTTTATGGTTGTAAATATAACAAATGTATATACAGTATATATTTTAATATTTTATAGGGCTGTCAAAGAAATACATTTTTTAATCGAGTTAATTACAGCTTAAAAATTAATCGTAATTAATCGCATTTCAAACTATCGACAAAATGATGCCATATTTTTCGGTAAATGGTTGTTTGAATGGAAATATAAATGACAGCATAGTGTACATATGTACTGTATTTGTTTATTATACAATAAATACACATAAAATTGCATTAACATCATAAACATTCTGTCTTTCTGTTTAGACTCAGACCAAAACTATTGTTTGTTACAGATGAGGGACATTTCAAAACAGTCTGAGGCAGAATGTCATTAAATCTGTCATGAACTGGTAGTGGAAGGGAAAATTAGGTACCCCAGCTTTAATTTAGCGAGTGCGCTTCGGGAGAAGACACGGAGGAGACTGAGGCTCCGTTGTCCAGCTTCTGCGCTTTATTTTTTGTGTGCACCGGTTACGCAAAGACACGTACAATAGCATCATAGAATAGTTCTGTGCGTGTATGGTCTTGGATATGATCACGTTACGCGGCGCCGTTCGGCGTGATCACAGCCGCTGGGGACTTTAGTGACTTTAAACTTTAGCGTAGACCTGCGAGACGCTCGCTGCTCTGACCATGTGAACGAGCAACTTTACATGCGGCCTTATTCCTTAGAAGTGTTTTTTATTCTTTTTATTAGGCCCGAGCCCCGAACGGGGAAAGGGCCACCTACAACAGCCAAAATAATGCCCCTATGGGAGTTTTGGAGATCAAGGTTGTCGTAGAGCCATGAAATTCGGTACACATGTTCCTCAAGTCAAGACAAGAAAAAAATATTATGGCCCCGTCCTCTGACAAACAGGAAGCCCATGATCTGAATTTCACTGCAAAATGGAAAAAGTTTTCATACATGTCGGTTGGAAATCTTCTCCTCCTTGGCCGTTTCACCGATTCGCCTCAAAATCGCTCCACATCATCTCAACACATGTACCTTCAAAATGACCTCAGGAATTTTTGATCAGCAAAACATTGTTTGAGCAACAAAGCGGCAAAATGTGACCTTTTTTTGGCTTTTTTTGACAACAGGAAATAGGCTCCCGTTTGCACAAACAAAGTCTGATTTGCACAAAACTTTAATACATTGTTCAAGTCTAGGGTCTAGGTCATTTGAAAGTGAAATGTTTCAAATTGACACATTACCGCCCCCTACAGACTATTTCAAAGTTTTATATGGGCATTTTCACATTTAGTTTTTTCAAAATGTTTGAAATTTTGCACATACATCTTTTTTGCCCTCTTGATTCAAAAAGTCAAAAGGGCCCAAGGCTTATTTTTTACCCTGTTGCCGTGGCGACGACAATCGCTCTTCATCGTCTATGGCAATTGCACACCTCACACAAACATCAAACCAGCCTTGGCCGTTCCACAAATTTGGCCGAAATGTACATGTTCCATCAAAATGACTTCAGGGATTTTTGATCAGTGAAACGTTGTTTGAGCAGCAGAGCGGCAAAATGTGACATTTTTCCCCATTTTGAGAATAGAAACATAGCTCCCTTTTGCACAAACCAAGTCCGATTTGCACCAAATTTGAATCAGTTGTTCAACTTTTGGGTTTGGGTAAACTGAAAGTGTAAAACATTAAATTGCAGCATTAGCGCTCCCTACAGACTGAGTGAAGTTTTAGATGGGTGAGAATGGCATTTACTAAGTCTGATTTGCACTAAACGACTCGGTTGTTCAACTCCTGGGCCTAGGTCGCCTGAAAGTGTGAACAATGACATTGTCCCATTAGCGCCCCCTACAGGCTGAGTAAAACTTGTATATATGGGACACAGCGCATTTAGTTTTCCTGTTGTTTGATCTCATATTTGACCCACTGAGCATGCACAAAAACTCACCATATTCTTTTATTACGTTTTTTTTTCTGGCAACAAATGATTTATTTTGATGTCTATGGTAAAAGACTAAAAATTGGATTTGCTAGTTCAACTCTCGAGTTTGGGTAAACTGAAAGTGTAAAACATGAAATTGCCCCATAAGCGCCCCCTACAGACAGAGTCCAACATTACATGGGGAGAATGAGGTTTAATTTTTCAATAGAGACACACAATCACTGATCATAGACATTCAAAATACACAGTGTCGCTCCCATCAGGGCTTTAGGAAGATGGTGCGTCACATGGTCATCCAATGGAGACTGTATATATATGGACACACTCACATTGTATGTGTAAACAGGAGCACATGTATAAAGTCTGATTTGTACCCCGCGGCTCGCGCATGCGGCGCCTCACGCAGTGCGGTGGCTCATGCGATTGCTCTGCAGGGAGTCGCTGTCCTTGGGGGTCGCGCTCTGCGGGGAGTCGCGCTCTGCGAGGAGTCGCGCTCTGCGGGGAGTCGCGTTCTGCGGAGATTTGCGCGCATCGGGAAGTGGCGCGGTGCGGGGAGTGGCGATGTGGCGAGGGCCGTTCGACGCCGCTTGCGGCTTAAAATTTATTTTATTCTTTCTCTCTGACTGTTGCACCAAGCCAAACCAATTTCCAAGTCTGTGACCTCCTGTTACTTACGTGGCAATAAAAATGATTCCGATTCTGATTCTGAAAAGCAGGTTAAGGGACGTGTATCAGATGGAACAAATAACGGCCCGGCTGCAGATGAAAACTGACATACAGTGCTTTGCGAAAGTTGAACCTTTCAACATTTCGCCACATTTCAGGCTTCAAACATAATAAAGATATAAAAAATATTTTTTTTGGCAAGAATCAACAACAAGTGGGACACAATCGTGAAGTGGAAAAACATATATTGGATAATTTAAACTTTTTTAACAAATAAAAAACTGAAAAGTGGGGCGTGCAATATTATTCGGCCCCCTTGCGCTAATACTTTGTAGCGCCATCTTTTGCAGCAATTACAGCTGCAAGTCGCTTGGGGTATGTCTCTATCAGTTTTTCCCATTGAGAGACTGGAATTCTTTCCCATTCTTCCTTGCAAAACAGCTCGAGCTCAGTGAGGTTGGATGGAGAGTGTTTGTGAATAGCAGTCTTCAGCTCTTTCCACAGATTCTCGATTGGATTCAGGTCTGGACTTTGACTTGGCCATTCTAACACCTGGATACGTCTATTTGTGAACCATTCCATTGTAGATTTGGCTTTATGTTTTGGATCATTGTCCTGTTGGAAGATAAATCTCCGTCCCAGTCTCAGGTCTTTTTCAGACTCCAACAGGTTTTCTTCCAGAATGGTCCTGTATTTGGCTCCATCCATCAATTTTAGCCATCTTCCCTGTCCCTGCTGAAGAAAAGCAGGCCCAAACCATGATGCTGCCACCACCATGTTTGACAGTGGGGATGGTGTGTTCAGGGTGATGAGCTGTGTTGCTTTTACGCCAAACATATCGTTTTACATTGTGGCCAAAAAGTTCAATTTTGGTTTCATCTGACCAGAGCACCTTCTTCCACATGTTTGGTGTGTCTCCCAGGTGGCTTGTGGTAAACTTTAAACGAGACTTTTTATGGATATCTTTGAGAAATGGCTTTCTTCTTGCCACTCTTCCATAAAGGCCAGATTTGTGCAGCGCACGACTGATTGTTGTCCTATGGACAGACTCTCCCACCTCAGCTGTAGTCATCTGCAGTTCATCCAGAGTGATCCTGGGCCTCTTGGCTGCATCTCTGATCAGTCTTCTCCTTGTTTGAGATGAAAGTTTGGAGGGACGGCCGGGTCTTGGTAGATTTGCAGTGGTCTGATACTCCTTCCATTTCAATACAATTGCTTGCACAGTGCTCCTTGAGATGTTTAAAGCTTGGGAAATCTTTTTGTATCCAAATCCGGCTTTAAACTTCTCCACAACAGTATCTCGGACCTGCCTGGTGTGTTCCTTTGTCTTCATGGTTCTCTCTGCGCTTTAAACAGAACCCTGAGACTATCAAAGAGCAGGTGCATTTATACGGAGACTTGATTACACACAGGTGCATTCTATTTATCATCATCAGTCATTTAGGGACAACATTGGATCATTCAAAGATCCTCACTGAACTTCTGGAGTGAGTTTGCTGCACTGAAAGTAAAGGGGGCCGAATAATATTGCACGCCCCACTTTTCAGTTTTTTATTTGTTAAAAAAGTTTAAATTATCCAATACATTTTGTTCCACTCCACGATTGTGTCCCACTTGTTGATTCCTGGCAAAAAATTAAAATTTTATATCTTTATGTTTGAAGCCTGAAATGTGGCGAAATGTTGAAAGGTTCAAGGGTACTTGAATACTTTCGCAAGGCACTGTATTTACAGATAAATGACAAAAACAAAACAGAAACTTCGGTACAGGAAACATGTGTTATTCTTTATTCTGAATCTGAGTCTCCTCAGATGAATAGCGGTTCACTTTTTGGCGGTCTTGCAGATTTATTTTTAGCATTATTTTCACTGCATATGAACTTGCAATCCTGATTGGCTAAGGAAGAACCAGCGTATTGTGCTCTGCGTCCTGATTGGCTAAGGAGCGATCTCCGTGCCCTGTGTTCCTATACATCACAGCATTCAGCTTGACAAATGTAAATCGATGTCTGATTGCTAGCAGTGTGACTGTTTAGTGCTGTATGCTAATTTCCTCCTTGACAAAACCATGGACTAAACCCACAGCATGGTTAGTGCAAAAAATGTTAACTTCTGGACATGTTGCAACGATGACAGCAAAGAGGAGCACGGTGCGGAGCCCAGGACATGGACGAGTGATTTTCACGCAGCACTAAGCCCATTTTTTTCAAGAAAATTTATAACTTTGATTACAAGATTTCAAAAGGCTATAACTTTAAATTGGTTTGAGATGAAGGCTTATTGTAAATGAGAAATGTCTTCAGTATGAACCAAACTTTGGAATGGATGTTGAATTGTCATCTAACTTCTATATTGTGACCATTGATATATTATAATAACTAGAAAGGGTATTACTACACTCAAAAAAATAAATCGTCCAATTTACTCAAAAGCTTTGCGTCAAGCGGTTGCATGCAACCACATTGAGTAATTGTTAATAAGACTGCTTACATATTATGTACTTAACATCCTTTAATAGAATTTATTTAGATTGATTAAATATATATAGTCTAGTTGCATTGCATAGTTACTACCCAAATGTATTAAGTGCCAGATACTCAACTACATTTTGTAATACCTATATAAAATATCTTATAGAATTTACTCAACATGCTTGAATAAATGTTAAGACATTATCTTCCTACACTGAACTCAAAGATATTAAGTAACCTCTACTTAATGTAATTACATAGAAACAACACTAGTTCTTTAACTAAATATTATGAATAAAACCCCTTAATATTGACTCAAGACAGTTACATGCAACCGCTTGATGCAAAATTGTTAAGTAATCCTTACACAATGTACAGGTTTCCAAGAAACGAAAAAACAACATGTTTTAAACCACAATCTGCATTTATTTAGCAGTTTTGGAACATGAATACATTACTTGTATAAAACATTTGTATAAAAGGTGATGCAATTTTCAGTTGCATTTAATCTGTTAAATGCATGCATATTTTTTAGAACAGCTGAACCAATTGTGAGGATTTTAATTGTCTTTTTTCCAAGGAAGCTGTTGTGGTAATATCTAACAATTGGGAAACAGACGTTCACTTTTAACAAACATATCAATAAACAGACGTAAAAAATGGAATACATTTTCAATTACAATAAACTCTTGTGCAGACCTTTAATGCAAACGCATTTGGATTCAAGTTTCTAAAACTTTGCACAATACCAGAAGTTTTGGTAAAGTTAAGCTTCTGAAACAGCTGCCCAATAATAGCTTCGCAAAGAGCCGCTAAACCAGACATTTAAATATACATTATTTTTGGCCATTAAAAAGAAAAAGACCTCATTTCACGCTATAGAATGCAAAATAAATCAACCATATAGGGAGGAGTACAATGAGTTTTTAAAATAAAATTTGAAGATCATCAGCTGCAAAACGAGGCCACGTGTCATTTCAAAACTCCCATCTCAGTTCCTATAAGTCCTTTGTATTCGTTTTACTTTACCCAGTTTACTTTTCTTTGATGTATGTACAATATAATGAAATAATGAATAAATGATGCCATTTAGAAATCACAATAGTCAAATAAAAGGCAGATAACTGCTGAGTGTGTCACTCAGCAGTTTTATGCCTTTTAAAACACAATTATTAGTTTCGTCCATTTCTCAAGTGAAATTATGTTCTTTACAAATCACATGGCTGGGTTTGTAGCTGGCAAAAAACTAAATTGAAAAAAGACATTCCACTACACTGCCCCTTGGTGGCCGGTCGAGTTGCGCCGCTTGTCGAGATGAGCTGCCTCAGCTGTTTATGATGTAATGCAAACCTGCGCATGCACTTTTCACGGCAGCCGAAGCAATCAAAGATGGCGGACATACAGTCCCTGAATTGTGTAAAAAGTTTCAATATGAACGAAGTAGGACACGCATGTCACTTTTCATGCAATTTGAGGCAAGATGTTGATGGTTCCATGTTGTATGTGGGTTTTAAGAGTCAAAGTTTTGTGTAAAGTTTGGTTTAAGCAGTCAACTGCTCCTGTGAAACAATACTGCTGCTGTGTAAGAGCAGTAACTTTCCTGTCAAGTTGAGCTGCCACATTTGTCATTTTACTGACGTAGGCCAATGACTGGTCCTGTGGTTAACTCGACAGCTAACAGACCAGTCGACGTCTTGACTGGTCTGTTGGGTTGATAATGGAAATAATAACCAAACTAAGTTGGAAGCTATTAGCTGTCGAGTTAGCCATAGGACGTGTCATCAGCCAATGTCAGTAAAATGACGTATGCGGCAGCTCAACTCGACAGGAAAGGCACTGCTAACACACAGCAGCAGTGTGGTTTACACGAAACTTTGACTATTAAAATGGACATAACATGGAATCATCAACATCTCGCCTCAAATTGCATTAAGTGTCACTCGTGTTTTAATTCATTCGTATTTAAACTTTTTATACAATTTGCGGACTGTATGTCCGCCATATTTGCTTCGGCTGCCGTGAAACGCGCATGTGCAGGTTTGCATTACATCATAAACAGCTGAGGCAGCTCAACTCAATAAGTGGGGCAACTCGACAAGAGTGTTTTTTTTCTTTGTTTCACCATACATTTTCTAGTTAAGATGGACATGAAATGACAAAGTTAAAATTATACATTAATTAATGGCCAAAAATAAGACATTTTTTAAATGTGTATGTATATTAAACAAAGTGCAAAAGGCATTATTAAATAAGTCCTGGGATATCTAAAACTTGACATTAAGAACTTTTTAAAACTGGAGGTAGAAAACTCAATGTCCAGCTCTTGTGCAAACACTAGAAAGGTTTGTGTGTGTGACATATTTTAACAGTAGGAATACAGTAGTGTGGTGCTATCTTTTAAGGTTGCATGTTAAAGCCTAAAATCATCCTCGGACAGCTGATCTAGCCAGAAGCTTATTTTTCAAAACTTGAATTTTGTTGGATATTTTTTGGTTATCAAGCTCCATCAACACCTTTTGGAAAAATTCAAACATGTACTTGAGATCCGGTGGGTAGATCAAGTTGAGCACAAACGTCAGGCCAAAAAGCAAAGGGTAAGCTGAGGCAACATCAGGAAGATCCTGCAGCACGGTCATCCCTCAATGATGACTCCCACATCCTCTGGAGTGTTGTCATCGGACAAGTTGGCATAAATGCCAATCAAAGTCTTTAACATTTGCTCCTGGGCATCGCAGGAATCCACATTCTAAACAAAGACCCAAAAATAAAATCATGATGTTATAAAGTCCATTTCCAATAAGTTAAACATATTCATTTTTCAACTTTAAGCTTATCAATGTTCCTTAAAGTGATAGTATGTAACTAAATGAATTACACATTTTAAGAATTGTGTTAAATTCACCTACTGGCCTTAAATGTTGATAAAAAATATGTCATTTTTTAAAATTCTAATATTACGGGCGAGTCCCGCCTTCCCTGCTCTTAGCTATAGTTCAGAATCCACGATACCGTCCACGTTAACCAATCGAGTCATGCCAAGGGCTGTCAATCATCGCGCTGATGCTCCTAGCTGCGCGCATGCGCAGTTGTTTTCGCGGAACCTCCGAATCATGCCTCTATTAGGCTCTGGAACTACACAAAAAATGAACAAAGAATTCTGTACATCCACGCTGAGGTACTTATGGATATACTAAACCTATATCCATAATCATTTATCCATGATCACAAGTATATAAATGATTATGGAGAGTTACAGTGGATTATGGATTATTTAGAGTTACAGACTATCACTTTAAGGATACGGCCCCAGGTTTTTGTGTGTGTGTGTCTTTTTAAAGAAAAAGCAAATATCGTGAGAAAAAGCTAAATGAAAAGACACTTGCATATATTCAGTATGAACTTACCACATATTATTTTAAGAGGTTGGTTGGGTCTTTATTTAGAAACACAGCAAAGGCCTTCAGGGTACCACATCTCCTGGTGTCAATGGAGTCTCCCTGAACAGGGGAAAATAGTTTATGCATATTAAATATATTTTATGACAATGTAATGCATGATAAAATAAGAAACCAACTAAAAGAATAATTACAACTTAAATTTATACATCCCTCTATTTTAGACATAGCATTTTCTGAGACAGAGCCTGGAACCCTTATTGGCCAGATATTTAAAAGTTGGCTCCACGTGATCAACTTTAAAAGGAAGACGTAACACTTGTGCCCAACCTTACTCCACCCACATGGAAATTTGAAAATTCTCTTAAAAAGGGCGTTGCCTGGAGGACCAAGGGGGGCTTTGACAAGCGAGCTGTCAATCACAGCCCAAACACAAAACAATTCAGGCAGTGAAAAGTGCTGAGTAGAGTCTGAGCGGGCCGCTCTTTCTCCTCCGCTCACAGAACAAGAAGCGACCAGCCTGCGTCCTCTAGCCTCTACAGCGCTGCTTAACACCAGGGCTTCGACTTCAAAATTCGAATATAATTCTAAAATAAAAAATATATACATATTTGAACAAAAATTAGACAACCCTTATAATTAGAAATGTATTTAATGACTGCGAATAAAATAGTTAGCTCCCAAAGGTTTCACCGGGACGTGCTAGGCAGGTAACAGCTAAGCTAGCTAGCTGTTTCATGGTAACTTCCGGGTTTTTCGCGATCACTTTTTGTCACTTTAAAACAGTATTTTTGTCATGAAAACGTTGACAGCAAATTCTGAAATCGTCCGTGCATGTGTGTTAAGGATGTATATGTATACTGTATTGTCCGATTGACGTTTAATGGTGTTGATTGATAGATATGTATTTGTTTATCGAGCGTGGCTAGCTCCGCTAGCTTCTCTACATAGACAAGTGTGCAGAAAGACTGCACAGTGTAGTGACAGGCGCTGATAGCTTGTTGTACTTGCAAAGTAATGGCAGTATTTTACACACCTGAATTACAAACCGAGATTGCATTGGGGCTGCGGTCATTATTGGATTGAGAGTTCTGTTATCAAGAAGAAATGATCGGAAGAATTGCATTCAAGTCAATGGAGTGTTCTGCTGCTGCTGTGAGGAGCTGTATAATAAATTATAATTAAATATTAGAATATATTCTAATGTTTAAATTAATACATCCGGACGCGAAACTAATGGTATTCTTTTACTTATATATCGTGTTAGCAGTGCATTGCTTTAGTACCATTTCATCAGTGATTGTTGTACAGCTTACAAGTTGCGCTAATGCTAATGTTAGCATATGTATCAGATCGCAAATAAAACTAGGTGGCTCCGTGGGATGAGAGCGCAGGTGAAATGAGAAGCCTGTGAGCGAGTTGGGGGGCGGTGCTAAACATTCAAACATTGTAGAAACGGGTATAGCGCCTTTAAGTGCTGACTGGTTCAGTTTTAGGCGTCTGATTAAGATGGTTAAGGTTAGGGATAAGGGTGGGTTGGGGTTATTTTATGGGAATGGCTGGTTAAGTTTAGGCATGAATAGGTAGTTTGTACTTCTGCTTCCGTCCCGATTCCGTATATGATCTAGTGCTGACCGTCTAAGGACAGTGATGATCTGGGACATTCAAGGACATTTCTGGACAGTGGTCGTCCTGCTCCTTATATGGCTCCATGTGTTTGTTATTATTGCATTTCCTGTGTTCGACCTGTATGATTCTACACTCAAAAAAATTGTTAAATGAACGTAATAAAATTATGGACATAATTTCCACCCAAAACAGATGCGTTTCTACAGAAATAATTGTGTCGACTTGACACAATGTGAAGATGTTGGATTAATCTGATGTAATTTGGTTTGTGCAACATCATAACTATGGATTGATCCAACTATAACAACTTGTGGTGAACATGTACATATTGTGTTTATTTAGTAAGAAAAAGTTATGATGACTTGAGTAAAATCCTCCTCGACAACTGCTGCTGTGGTTTTGGACGATACACAAATACATTGAAGTGAAACTACATTGAATTCAATTTAATCTTTTTTCTTATTTTAAGATTTATTCTTATTTTTTCTTGAATCAAGAAAGAGGAGCCGAACTAAGTGTAGTGACTATTTGTCAAAAAATAGACTATCAAACCAAATGTAACCAAACTTAAGAACAAACTCAAATAATCACTAGAATGCACCATGGGTAAGTGGTTTACGCAGTACAAAAAATAAACAATTGTCCATTCCAAAAAATGTAAAGTTCAAAAAGGGTTTATTCATCAAGTTTCAGGCAAACAACACAAAAATGCTGCATCTCCCAGAACTGGTAAAAAACCATAGGCCCACCCAGGTGCATGAAGGCCCGCCCTGTACTGCCCCCTTATATCCCCTAGGTGCCACTAAACCAAAAAACTAAACCAACTGAAGTAAACCCAAAATAATCTACAAAAATATCTAAATTACCAAAAAACAAAAATACTAACCTCAGCAAAAAATTACTAAATATTAAAAAATATACAAAACCCCAAATAATTAAATCAATCAAGCAAATAGCTCCTACACTCCAGCCCCTAATTGTGCATAAAATCACTATTACTAACTGCACTAAGGAGCTATTCTGACCATGTCAGTGTTATCTATGTGTAAGTGTATTAGCCTTAAGTGAGTTTTCCTTCTTAAACCTGAAATAAACAAAGATAGAGCAAGATGAAGAGAGAAGAGAAAGATCGAAACTTTGGTCAAGAGTCCGAAGCCGCTTCCAACAGCAGGCAGAGCTTGGTCACTGGTCTTTCCAACACACTGGTTTTGGTCTTGAGCTGCACAGTACGAACTAGGCCTTTTGAGTCAGTGTTGACTGCCAGGACTCTTCCCATCAGCCAGCATCCTCTAGGGGCAGTGGCATCAGCAACCAAAACTATGTCTCCACAACAGAGATTTCTTCTTGGCCTGACCCACTTTTGCCTTTCCTGCATCATGGGCAAATACTCAGAAATCCATCTTTTCCAGAATATGTCCATCATGTATTGTACTTGTCTCTATCTTTTCTTCAGATACATGTCTTGTTTTTGGAATAGTCCAGGTGGCAAGACTGGCTTTCCCTTTAATGTCAAGATAGAGTTGGGTGTGAGAGCCTCAAGATCTCCTGGATCCTCAGATATTGATGTGAGAGGTCTGTCATTCAAAATGGCCTCCGCTTCACATAAAACTGTCTGGAGGACTTCATCGTCCACAATCTGCTGCTTGAGGACAGAGGTAAGCACATTTTTAACTGAGCGAATCAAGCGCTCCCAGACACCTCCTTGGTGTGAAGCTGCAGGAGTATTAAAATGCCAATCAATTCCATCTTGCACCAAAGTCCTTTGGATTTTGTCCTGGTTTAAAGTTGCCAAGCTTTCTTTGAGCTCTTTATTGGCTCCAACAAAATTTGTGCCATTATCAGACCTGACAGAGGAGACTGGTCCACGTCTGCACACAAATCTCCTGACTGCGTTAATGCAGGAGTCAGCATCCAGTGTGTATGCAACTTCTAAATGGACAGCACGGCTGGTCAGGCATGTAAAAATTACTCCATATCTTTTGAGTAGGCTCCTGCCTCTTTTTACATGAATGGGGCCAAAATAGTCTACTCCAACATCTGTAAATGGAGCTTTATTTGGCATCACTCGTTCCAAGGGCAAATCTGACATTTTTTGTTCCATTAACTTTCCTCTGTTTCTTCTGCATGTGACACAATCTGACAGAACCTTTCTTGCAGCAGAGTTTGCACTAACTATCCAGTATTTTTGACGCAGTCTGGACAGCATGTGATTTCTTCCTGCATGGCCAAGCTGATGGTGAATATGGCGCAGTATCAATGTTGAGACATGCATATCCTTACTCAAAATAGCAGGATGCTTGGCCTCCATTGGGAGAGCTGCTTTATGGAGACGACCACCCACTCTGAGCACTCCATTATCCAGCTCTGGATCCAGCCTGTACAAGTTGCTGTCTTTAGAGATTGTTTTATTTGCTTTGAGTTGACAAATTTCAGCTTTGATTAATTACTATCATTCACATGCCAATCTTACTTTAAACTTCATCAAAATCCAAGCCACATTCTTTTTCATTTTAATCCAACATGAAAAGTGTGTGAGGAAGAACATGGTGGGACTTTTTGACCCTTCCACCAGAGCATTAACACACACATCCTTTTTCACTACCTGGTCATCTGCAGGGATAGGATTGTGGTTTGAATCCAACTTTGGCCACTTATCCTTGAGCTCCTTCAGAAACTGAGGGCCATGAATCCATCTGCTGTTGTTCATAAATTCTTCCGCTCTCATCCCTCTTGATGCCTCGTCAGCTGGGTTGTCTTTGGTACTCACATATCTCCACTGATCGACATGAGTAGCTTCTCGGATGAGTGAAACTCTGTTTGCGACAAAAGTATGAAATCTTTTAGTTTCAATGCAGATGTATTTAAGGACAGTTGTGCTGTCAGTCCAAAAAACAGATTTCTCCAATTTGAGATGTAATTCTTTTTGAAGCATTTGATCCATGTGAACTGCGAGGACAGCGGCTGTGAGTTCTAGATGAGGAATGGTGGTCTGTTTGAGAGGAGCCACTCTGGCCTTGCCTAAGAGAAATGAGAGGTGGACATGATGGTTACTCTGTAGTCTTAAATAGGACACTGTGCCGTATCCTACTTGGCTGGCATCAGAAAAGTGATGAAGCTGCACCGTGACTGGATCAAAGTCTATGGGCTTGATACATCGAGGCACTCTAAACTCTGCCATTCTCTTTAGATCTTGTAGCCAGCCAGACCACTGTTTGGAAAAGTGTGGGAGAACAATATCATCCCAGCCCAATCTTCTTCTACACAGTTCTTGTAACAGCAGCTTAGCAGTGACTGTAAATGGGGCAAGAAAGCCCAGTGGGTCATACAGGGAGCTGACCACAGAAAGTATCCCTCTCCTTGTATGTGACTGGTCTTGAAGTGAGGATTTAAACTTGAATGTGTCACTTTGAGTGCACCACTGAAGCCCCAGTGCCCGCTCTACTGGGAGCTCATCTCCATCCAAGTCCATTTCCAATATTTCCTTTGTTTTGTTGTTGTCCAAAATATTGTGTAGCACCACACGACTATTACTGAGCCATTTTGACAATTTAAATCCACCTTTACTGCAGAGAGCTGTCAAATCTTGAACCATTTTTATAGCCTCTTCATTTGTAGGAAGAGATTTTAATAAATCATCCACATAGAAATTATGTTTAACAGCGTCAATAACTTCAGGTGGTTAGGGTTAGGGTTAGGGTTAGGCAGTTTTTCTTAAAGCATAATTTGCACAACTTGGTGAAGAGACAGCTCCAAACAGATGAACTTTCATTTGATATACTCTTGGCTCAAGTGAAGTGTCGCCCCTTGGCCACCAGAGGAAGCATAGGTAGTGTCTGTGGTGCTCTGGGACATGGACCTGATGGTACATGGCTTTGATGTCTGCCATGACAGCTATGGGCTCCTTTCTGAATTGCAGCAAAACTCCCACCACAGAATTTGTGAGATCAGGCCCCTGAAGAAGCTGGCTGTTTAGCGAGGTCCCTTTGTATGTCACAGCACAGAGCGGATCCCTTTCTCATATGGGTCTCCCTCCCTATGGGTTTCCCTAGTGCTCCCCAAGGTTTCTCACTTTTTCCCACTGGGTTTTTTAAGAGTTTTTCCTTGTCGATGCAGGAGGGTCTTGTTGGACAGTTAGTGTCCAACAGAAAGGATTGGTGATGATCAGGACACTTTAGCATTCTACAACATGTTCTCCATGTGTTTTGGCTGTTCATTCTCTGACCTGTGTTGGTGATTTCAATGGTTTTGTTAAGTCCTCTGAGATGACTTCTGTTGTGACCTAGGGCTATACAAGAATAAATTGTATTGTGTATTGTATTGTATTGTATTGTATTGTAGTGGGGTGTCTTTGGTGACAAACAGAACACTCCATTCTATTTCTGCAGTCTTTGCTCGTGTGACCCGATTTGAGACAGCCAAAGCAGAGTCCCTTTTCTTTAATAAAGTTTACTTTGTCCTTGTGAGCCTTTTCTTTAAATTTGAAACATTTTTCCAGCTTATGGTTATTTAATCCACAAAATAAACAACCATTTACAGAAGTCTTGTTTTCATTTGATGCAAGTTTGTTTACAGTTACATTTGTGGCAAAACTTCCCCTTTTTCTTTGCTTTAAATTGCTACTGTTTGAGCTCTTGGGTAGAGAGTGCTGTGGATCTTGGATGTTTCCAAAAAGTGGATCTGATGCAATTCTGACCTGTTTTTCAATGAGCAGGACCAGATCTGTGAACAATGCTCTTTGTCCTCTCCTTTCTTGAAGATCACAAGCCACTCCTCTCCATCTTTCTCTTAATTTATACGGTAACTTTAGAATGATGTTTCTCATATTAGTTGGCAAATCAAGTTCTTTCATATGAGCGATATGTTCTGTTAAGTTTGAACATCCTCTTAGGAAAAGAGAGAATGATTGTAGTGCTTGGATGTCTTCACCTTTTATTGATGGCCAGTTGTTAATCTTTTCCATATATGCATGTGCAATTTTATGTTCATTTCCAAAATGCTCAGCAAGAACACCTTTTGCTTTGTAGTAGCCATGTTCTGCAGGTAAGTGCTGGCAACTGTGGATAAGGTCTCTCGGCTGCCCCCTGGTGTATTGTTTGAGAAAATGCAAACAGTCTGTCAGATCTGAAGTTTTTGCTTCGACGCCATTTTCAAAAGCTCTTATGAACGATTTATATTCAATAGGGTGGCCGTCAAAACATGGAATATTTCGAGGTGGTAAAACTGAAGTTAAGTTTTGCTGGACCAACATGGCAGTGATTTCATTTTGTCGTTGCATTATGTCCATTACACAAGATTGATTGTTTATTTCCGATGGCAACTCAACACTATCACGTTGATTGGGAAACACTTGTGTTGTGCAAGAATAGTTTTTATTTGACACATTTGGAATTTGCTTGGGAACTGGGATGGTGGTCACACTATGCGCAGTTGTAGTTGTCTCTGGCACAAATGCATTGGCATGTGGATTTAAAAGTGTCTCTTTGGTGACGTTGTGCCCTTTGACATACGAGTTCATACCGTCAGACATTTTTGAAACTTTGGAGCCACATTGAGAGCTAATGTCCAAAACACGAAGCTTTGCATTTGCAGCAAGTTTCGATTCCAGTTCAAGTGGTTCTTGTCTTTTTAATTTTTCACTTTGCAACTTTAATCGTTCACTTTGCAATTTTAATTGTTCCTCTTGTGCCTCAATTTCATGTTTTTTATTTAGTGCTGCAACACGTTCCAACAATTCAGCTTTATCGGCTTCTGCTCTGAGGCGCACAGAGACAGTGGAGATGCGTGACGTTTGAGAGCGAGTCTTTGATACGTTGGACTTTGCGGAGCCCACATTAGAGGCACTGTCTTCTGGACCCAAGTCCTCCTCTTGTGGTTTATTGTCCTTAATTTGTGGCACATTTTCACGACCAAGATCACGCAACCAGTCGCTGACACGCTCCACGAATGCACTGTATATAGTCATTTTATTTTTGAAGTATTCATTTTGCGTTGCAATTTCATCAAGAGGAAGTGCCAGATTGATGAAGGAATCATGCGCAGCTTTTGCGTCTTGTTGACATTGCGTGAACACATTGAAAAGTGACGCAACTGATTTTTCATTGTCCTTGGATTTAATCGAAATGTTCAAATCCTCCATAAGCCTTTTAGCTTGTTTAATTTTGGCTTTCCGTTTATCTTGAGTAGTTTGCACGTACAAGCTCAGACCAGCAGGTGTTAGTTTGGTTTTCCTCTTGACTGACGATTGCACATCATTTTCTGTGACTGAAATGGCTTTCGACACGTCCGACATTTTCCCCTTTGGACTTTTGTAGCTCCTTTTTATACAATCCACTGTTTGAATAAATGCGGCACTGAGCAACAATCAACTTTATTTTATTTCACTTGGCTTGTTGCGACTAGTGGTGCGTAATGGTACTGCAGACTATCCTTTCTTTAATCTCCATTGATATCCTTGAATATGGCAGTGTTAATTACTATCTTCAAACTCCAAACGTTTGGCTGTTTTCCATTACAGCATTAGTAATACTCCACATACCATTTGCAGAGGAGACCAGGAGGGCTTTGATTGTTGAGGTGAGGCAGCTGGAGCAATCAGGACCCGAAGGCGATGAATCAAACAAACTTTACGCAGCCATCCATGCATTTATCCGCAAGAAACCACTCGATTGATGTGATAAGTATTCTTGTTGGTTCAAGGGCAAGGTTTTTTACTCGCATGTAGTGACTATTTGTCAAAAAATAGACTATCAAACCAAATGTAACCAAACTTAAGAACAAACTCAGAATGCACCATGGGTAAGTAGTTTACGCAGTACAAAAAATAAACAATTGTCCATTCCAAAAAATGTAAAGTTCAAAAAGGGTTTATTCATCAAGTTGCAGGCAAACAACACAAAAATGCTGCATCTCCCAGAACTGGTAAAAAACCATAGGCCCACCCAGGTGCATGAAGTAGTGATGTGCTGAGCGTGCCGGGTCTTCGAAGCGTGTACCGAGTAAAAAAGGGGCGTATTTTTTGAAGCGTGGTTCGAGGCGTGTGTTGGTGACGTATGTGGTGACGTTCGAAGCCTCGCGAAGGCGGCCGCACCACGTGACGGTTCATATAGTGCTTCATATCGTTCGGAGAGTGCATTGCTTTGACAGGTGCTTTGTGATCCGCGGCTGTAACAGACTGTATTGGCTGTCCCCGTCTGCCTCTGTGTGCGTACGTGTGTGTGCGTACGTGTGTGTGCGTGATGTGGAGCAGTCATGTACTAAGTATTGAGAATGAGGAGTCACGTGCCGAGTTGGGGTGATTTGGGGGGGGCTCTGAGCCTGTCGGACATATTGGCTGCGCAATGGGGGCACGCCCCCAGAATTTCACGCACTCCTCATATTGTTTAGCACGTTGTTTAGCAGTGTTTTGTGTCCCTTTGCACTAAGAAAAGTATGACTCTTATTATCATTTTTACCTATGTTGGGCATGTTTACATGCTGGAAACAGTACTTTGACTGCACACGTTTGTAACAAAAAAAATATTCATTTCTCAATAAATATTGGTAAACCATATCAAGTTGTTTCATGCATTTATTTAAAAATAAAAGATACAGTAAAGAATAAGGTACTCAAACAACACTTTTGCACATTTTCATTAAGGCACAGCAAACAATGACAATCTTATCCAAAGGCATTAGGTTTTCACCCTCACATTTGACAAGCATGTGCACAGGTACAGTTGAGTGTAAGAATTTGAATTTGTTGCGCACAACACCGATCACCCTCTCCACGTGAATTCTGAGATGTGCTATGGCCCTAGTCTCCTCCACATCTTTCGCCTCAAGCTGAGCACGACCCCTGGTGAATGTAGGTATTTTCACTTCAGCACACATCATGCCCTCATGTTCTCTTATATTAAAGCCTCTATCTGCCAGCACAATGTCACCTGGTAACAGCTTGTTCAGGAAACCACTTTGCTCGGTTATATGCTTGTCGCTTGTGCGCCCACCCCACCCGTTCGATATGAAGGAAATTACACCCTGGGGCGTGATCACGATTAGGTATTTCATAGTGTATGCGTGTTTGTATTGAGAAAAAGTCTGTGCCCTTGCTAGTACATTGGAAGGTTTCTCGATGAACACCTCGAAGCAGTCCACAATGGCAGCCACATTGTTCCCAAATGACTCCACAAACTGGTGTGGCATACTGGTCAATAAGCATTCCCTACTTGGCCAGTGCACCAATGGACACAGCTGTGCGTACATCACACCAAGGGTATGGTGAAAGGCATCGGCGACTGTTGTCCTATGTACTCTAAACAGATGGCTGAGGTGCTGTATTGGAAGGTCCAGTCTGAGGCGCATTAAAGTCAATAGGACAAGCTGGAAGGGTGAGAGCTTCTTCATTCTACCTTGAGGCAGATCTGGAGTTAGGTAGAGTAGAAGTGTCTGGAACAATGCAAAGTTTGGAAGCCCCGTGTAATACTTCACTGTGTTATCATCACCACTCAGAAAGTTCTCATTCATCCGGTACGTATCAAGCTCACGCTTCAGCTGTCTGTTTTCTTCAAGAAGATTGTTGATAACATCTCGTCTAGATGTGCAGAGTCCACATTCCATGTCCGGGTCAGCTGGCGGCTGGTCTAGGGCTGGCGGCGGCGGCGCCTGCGGCTGGTCTAGGGCTGGCGGCGGCGGCGCCTGCGGCTGGTCTAGGGCTGGTGCGGCGGCGCCTGCGGCGGTCTAGGGCTGGTGGTGGCGGCGGCGCCTGCGGCTGGTCTAGGGCTGGTGGCGGCGGCGGTCGCTGCGGGCTGGCTGGTCTGGGTGGTGGGCGGCGCCTGCGGCTGGTCTAGGGCTGGTGGCGGCTGCAGCTGGTCTAGGGCTGGAGGTGGCGGCGCCTGCGGCTGGTGTTGGGCTGGAGGTGGCTGCCGCTCCAGTGGCAGGGACCTGCGCCTTACTTGCCGCTGATATCTCGCTTCATCTGTTTTTTGTACATCATTGTGGCCTAACAACAGGGATGGTGTCCAGTCAGGGTGGTTCTCCAACATCTCATATGCTGGTTTACCTACACGAGAATAATAACAACATATTATTAATATAATAATTTGCACAATCTATGTAATCAATGCTTTAAACTGGCAACTATGTCATGAACAGCATCTCAAGTACTTTTTAGGTCACCTCATAATGTCATATGAAGGTTTTATGTACAACAGAATAATTAGATTATGTGTACAATCTATGTAATCTATGCTTTACACTGGCAAAGACCTCGCAGAACACGTGCTAAGTAAGAAACAGCCTGAGAGGGTAACAAAGACACAGAGACAAAGGCACTACAGAAACCATAATAACATATGCTAACCTACACTTCCTAGCTTTAAGAGACAACTACATAAATACATTTTTAGAGAACGTACCAGAGTGAAAATGCAGAGAACACACTCTCGTCGACAGGGGTGTGTGATCGAAAGTAAGGTCCTTTCTTCTAATTGCAGCCAACCAAGCAATCCGACGTCTCCTTGTCAGGTCAGAGAATTGCTCCCCTTGATGCTTTTTCCATTTCGGTAACCTAAAAAACTGTATCCCGTTGTTACTAGGTTTTCCATATCCATCGTGGGAGGTATTGGAGCAGTTTTTAACGCAGCAGTTATTTCCAGGCATGATAAAACAGTGCGGAATAGCAAGAACCTCCGCTACTACCGCGTTCACAACACACGTAAACAAACTGTACTGCCGCCACCGGTGCGCAGCCAATATGTCGGCAAAGGGGGGATGGGGAGGGGGGACTCTGTGCCGTGACGTCAACTCCTCATTCTCAATAGAGAAACTACTTCATATGAAATACAATTAAAAACGTTTCACTTTAGTAAAACCTTATATATCAAGGCTTCAAGTTATCAGTAATAATACGCTGGATATTACATTTCACAACAGCTGTGTGGCGCAGTCGGTATATGACGGACTCCGAAGTAGAAGATATAGTGTTCGAATCCTGGTCTACCCATAATAAATGTTGTGTTGCAAAGTAAATGTATTTATTTATTGGGAATAAATGGTTTGTTGTGTTTAATTAATCCACCTCTTGGTAGTTTTTCCTCCATTAATCACTTTCTGTAGAACTGTATTACTTTGGATGTGTTTGTTGTATCAACACAATTGACTGAAAGACTCAAATAGTTCATAGTTCATGAAGCATCATTTCAAACACAACACGTTAGACCATAGATTGTAAATATACATTTTAACATTAGATCTCACCATTCATTGTAAGCACTTAAGAGTGTTATGTATTTCTTTGTCCACATGATGGCGTAGTGGAGCATGATTCACCTCGAGCCTTCGACTCATGGGCCGAGTAATAGGCTGCAAACCCTCAAGGCTTCATGGGGCTTCATATTGCCATCACTAGCATGAAGGCCCGCCCTGTACTGCCCCATTATATCCCCTAGGTGCCACTAAACCAAACTGAAAAGTGGTTCTCACCCCCGCTCCTCGGAGCTTACGTTACTCACATTTCCTGTTCAAATCTTCCTCTAAATGGGCGTAGCCTGGAGGACTAAAGGGGGCGTGAACGAGACTGGGCCGTTTCATGGATGTATTATATTAACTGGATAGGGTATTACTAGCTTGTAGCTGAATAACTCACGTGCTCAGGGGATTCTCGCGGTACTGCAGACTGAACCAGACTAAATTCACGTGGGCTACCCAGAAATTTTCCCCATAGAACTCAATGCATATTAAAACAGCTCGACCTCAGCTGACAGAGAACCTACAGCTTTAATAAAGATCGGATTTTGTGGGAATTTTAGTGTCCCTTGTAATCCTGAACTTTTTTTCTTCTTAAATCCTTCGGTTTTGTTTAAATCCACACTTTAGTGCCACAAACTCTGCTCCTCTGGCTCTCGCTCTAACTCCCGCTCTGATGAACTGCTCTGATTGGTCAGAGCGCGGCCGAGCCCCTCTGTGCACGTGCGTGAGACCCGGTGTGAGACCCACACACGCGTATTTGGTGCAACGCATTATGGGAGATCATCCACTGCGCAGAACCGGGAGGACCAGACGATGCCCAAATACAGGCGAGTTTCCCATAGATCTTTGCGAGTTTCAGGCAACTTCCGCTAATCTTTCAGCCCCCATGCTGTCACAAAGCGCCACTGAGCACAACCATTCATTTGAACAGGGCGCCATCTTGGATCGCCGGGGCTTGGGCCGTTTACATTGCTCTGGGCGGGGGGCTGCTGACGTCAGGTCCAACTTGCAGACGTCAGGTCCAACTTCTGTGCCAGTGTTGGCGCCAGATTCAAAATTCAAATGTAGTAATACAGGTCGCCAGCAGATGGCGCCTCACAGACGGTTTTGGGCAGAAAGTCTAACTTTCAACTAATTTGCACCAAAGTGACAAGATTATGACCAGGATATGTAGACAACACTATTGGACACTCATTTATACCGTTTATCAGCAAAAAAAAGTGGATTTGAGGGTGAGTTGTCCTTTAAGTGAACCCTAAATAATCTACAAAAATATCTAAATTACCAAAAAACTAAAATACTAACCTCAGCAAAAAATTACTAAATATTGAAAAATATACAAAACCCCAAATAAATTAAATCAATCAAGCAAATAGCTCCTACACTAAGTAATTGTTGCTTGTTTTGGATCCAAATATTACTTTTTAAGCACATTTTTCTTAAGAAGGAAAAGCTAGAATTAGTTTCTTAAAATAAGAATTTTATTCAAGGAAATTTTGCTAGACAAGATAATTTTTTCTTTTTATACTAAAAACAAGATTTTTTTTACTTGCTTAGAATTGACTTTTTGCAGTACAAATACTTATCTGTTTTACAAACTCATTTTACTCAAATACTTTGAATATAACCATTCCCACAAAGGCCGCTCATATTAAAGGCACACATGTCCACTAACTCCTCGTGAAAAGTATTAACAAAAATCACCGCAATAAACGAGTGATTTTTTTTTTCTGGGGCACCGGACCTGACAACCCAATGATATTGGACACGACTTGCATTGTATTTCATATATTGCATTGCATTTTGATCTGGTGGCATATAGTCCTTTGGTTGTACTAACTGTTGTCGAAGTTTTTGTAAGGTTTGACTGCTGTACCAATATTGTATTTCTTCATGGCTCTTTGGATGGTTCTGTTATGCCTCTGCTGTAAGGTAATGTAACTGTATTGCCGTGCTCCTGCTGCCCTCTAGTGGTGGTGGTCGGTTTCTTCTTTTGTTTTTGAGTTTTATCCTTCACCAGTTGTCTCCCCTTTCACTATGGCCCAATTCGGGAACTGACATTCTTTAGGTGCTTGAACGATGTCCATTTCATCCTCTTTGTCCTTGTCATCTGATGATTGTGGTCAACCATGGATGGAACCTGCTTCAATCACAGAGAGTCTAACAGAGGCAGTGGGTAGGTGATGGTAGGTTTGTTATTATTGCATTTACTGTGTTCAAACTGTATGATTCTCTGACCTGTTGGCGAATCAAGAACTTAAAAGTCCTTCGAGACAACTGCTGTTGTGATTTAGGGCTATACACAAATACACTGATTTGAAAAACAAACCTTTATGCATGACTTTCTGCTGCTGCAACCATATTGCCCCTCGGGGATAATAAAGATACTTTAAACCTTGAGGTGAACCACAAGCAAAATGAAGGAGGAAACCAGCCTGATGGACTGTGGAGAATTTAATCATTTCTATTCCACATAAAACAAATATAAAAACAGATGAGCCTCCTAAAAACATCCAAATCAAAGCACTGTCCAAAACAAACAGAAAGGGGATGGGGGCTGGCCTCACAGCTGCAGGGCACAGAACTGCTGGTACACTGCCAGGATGTGGGGGTCAAGCTCAGCTGTGAAGAGCAGGTTCTCCAGGGTGCCCATGTACTGCTGGATGGTCTGATGATGCTGGAGACAAACAGAAGATCAGATTAGTTGTGAGAATGCTGGTGTGTATGAGTTTATTTGGGTTGGGTGGGTGGTTACCTGTTGTTCACTTTGGGTTTGTGTACAAGAAATAAAATTAAAAAAAATGAAAATAAAATAAAGAAGATCATTCCATAAGAGACTAATACTTTGTGTTATATGTGCATAAATGCCTCATGGTATAACCATGCGTAACCAAGCCTAAAACCATGACTCATAGTTTTTACACTTAAATATCACTTTCTAAAAATCTGCTGAGCTAAGAAAGATCAAATCAGATCTTCCCTTTACAGGTCGC